>JAOYRR010000005.1:0-689945 GCA_038994665.1 Podotricha telesiphe | reverse complement strand
CAAATATATAATATTTTTGGTTTTTATATTCAAATCGGCTGATACGGACCCTGCAATTCCCTATTGTATCACCAGCAGTTGTGGCCCAGCGGTTAAGGTATGTGACTTGAAATCATGTATCTTCCGCTTAGGGTAGGTTCGAAGCCTTCCAACTGCGAAAGTCCGCTTGTGACGTTTTTGTTTTTTTATTTAATTATTTAATGTTTTTGCATATATATAAGTGTGTGAATAACACTTTAAAAATGCTAAAAAAGCTATATGGGTTATTAATAAAGCATTTCCTTTGAAATTATAAAACAAATAATATTATGTTTGACGACAGAAACTGAAAAGAGAATTGTAATTCGATTTATAATAAAATTTTCTAAAAGAATTTTTTAATAATATTTTTTTCAATCTGATATTTTAACAAATGTGGGAAAAAAGATCTAGAAAATGAAGCAAATATACGACGGTCCGACTAAAAATGTTTTGTATTAATTACACTTTCCAACACGTTTGAGAGGAGATAACAAAATTTATTTTGAAAATGATTTTTACATCGAACAACTTCATTGTAAGTCTTATTGTTAGAAACAAGGAATTGTTTTTATAATAAAGTACAAAAGCTTATATTCTAAAGTTCAGTTGTAAAAGGATTATTGTTTAATAATATATTCGTGTTTGGGGCAGAACTTTTCTAATTGAATTCGAAATTAGATCGAAAATCATGTGTAAAATAGTAACTGCATTTAAAATGGAAGTTATATAAATACCACTGTGTAATTTGAATAAATATATATGTAATTGAAGCATTAAAAATGATAATAATACAAATTTTATGAATCACTAGAAAAGCTTGTGGCCTAAATATCCTTAATTAATATTGATAAAGGGAAATTAAAATTATATTGTAATTATAAATAACGTTTTTTTTCTGTAATAAGGCTATTTTGATATTTTTTATATATTTAGTCATATTTCTAATTTGCCCTGATACGACTGTTATCTTTCTATCCTTAAAAATAGATTATTTAAATAATAAATATAATTAACATTAGAAGCCTTCAAAAGCCTTGATACTAACCTCGGGCTTGTTTGGAGGGTAAGTGGAATTTTCAGGGACATTTTTCCACCTTCGCCCCGAAGCTGTTGAAGGCAGCGGCATGCCTTTTGCCCAATGTGAGTGGCCCAATCGCGCCTGTTTGCATGCTAATTACATATATAAGTTGTAATAAGCGTATGAAAATATCGGCGTAGCCGGATGTAAACTGCATGGCTTAGAGGTCAGATCACTTGAACGGTTTTCAAAAGGCGAAGTTTCAAATCCCGCTGCGTTCATATTTTTATACGTTTTCTACATATGTCTTTTTCAATATCCTTAGTGTGGGAATAACGCTTTAAAAAATGTTAAAAAAATATATATACCTATCGACATACATAAAGCTGTAACTCCAAAGGTCTGATTTTGTTTCTAATAAATAATTTTGACGATATCAAAGTCAAGATTCATTCCTTTAGAATGCTTTATTCTTTTACATAGAACTATTGAAGTAATTACAATCAATCAATTAATTATTATAATGTATAAGGTCCCACTTAGCCTATTGATCTTTGATTGCATTTAAGATATAATGTTATTCACATTAGTAAAATAAATAAAATGTTTGTTATAAAACATAAAAGGTTCTATACCTTTTATACTTAGCCATTTTAAACAGTTTATTTGTTGGAACGCACCCGAAATGTTCAGTTGAAGCTAAATGCGTTGGCGGGTTGCATTCGTTCAGTATTTTTTTTTATATAAGTACATACTAAACTTTTGTAGTAACGTTTAAAATATTTTCACTTCATTATAACAGGCCACGAGTAAAGTTTTGCTTAGAACTCCTTAAGTCGGCTGAGAAGGGAAATAGTCACTTTTTAATTCACACCAACTGGGACAAGTGACTGAATGAATGAACGGCAGGAAGGTGGGCTCCTGACGCCTTGAAGCGTTATGGTCTAATTATAGTTCGTTACGTATACGCAGGTGAGACCACCACATAAGAAGGGGCCCTGAATTTTAAAGAAATCTCATTTAATAGCTTACTAGCAAATGGCTTGTGGCTTCGCCTGCGTAAATTACATAATTAAACTATTTCAGGTTTTTTGCCCACGCCCGTGTTCTCATTTGAAACACAAACTTGGCTTAAATTTATTGTTTTAAATGTTTGTAACTCTTAAGGTAGTAAAATACAATTGTAAAAATTGCATTTGACTCGGTTAAGCCGTTTCTGAAGTTATGGTACAAACGCACAGACAAACAGACGAACAGGAAGGAAAATCATTGTATTGGTTCTAGTATGTATGTATAAATGTGCAACAGTATTTTTTTGCATATATCTTGTTTTTATTTATATGTTTGATTGTTTTTTCAGGTGATAACTATACGTTAATAAAGGTCATACATGTTCCTTACTTTATAAAAACATATGCATAATCATAACAGGAAATAATACTGTAAGAAGTCTTGAAATATGTGCAGTAAGGTACTCAACTGTTATTGTTTAAAATTACCTAAATAATAGAAAACAGAGAGGGGAGTTGACGTTGAGGGGCATATATTGCATGATTCCACACACACAAACATACATCTACCACACTTTGCTTCCTTATCTTATGTATTGGCAATCAATTATAAATATTAAATCAAACATGCGTATTTATTTCTTCTAATGTATGAGTATTTATGGAAAGAGCGGGGCCTCCTGGCTTCAAGTACTAGTATTATACTGAGCTTACTAACCAGATACCCATACTTCGTATGTAACTAAATAATATGTGAAACTGAAATAAATTCTTTTTTCTTTATAGCTTGCATGTTTATGCGAAGTTTAACCAGACCAATATATTTGTGGTAAACACAGATATTTACCCAATTGAGAATTACATACATATTTATATCTTATTAAAGTAGATACAAATATAGAAAATAGAGTATAATAGTATAGTTGTATTCAGAGTGCACACTAGACTAAAGCTTGTAGCTAAAAAGTAAATTAAAATCCCCTGATGTGGAACCTTAAGGGAAGTATTTTTTATACTAATGTATAGTTGTAGGTAAAATTTAATACCAACAGGTGGTAAATGCAAGTAGTATGTTATGAAGACATGAAGCCCACACAACTTGAGTGGCGAGTACCAATCAGTTATAAATAACTTCGACGAGAGAACATTCCCAATACTGTCATATGAAGTGATAGTTTCAGGAATAGACTTATAAATTCTCTGGAATTGCATCTAGATTTAACATATGTAACCTACGAATATTGATTGCAGCTGTCTGTATTGCAGGCGATATGTGAAGCAAACTACACGCAGTAGTTTGAAATTGAATTGGTGTGAGTTAAATTCTTCTGTGGCAGAGTCAAATTAATATAGTAAAAAGTATAAATTTACTACTCCAAATTTATTATTACGAGGTTCAATACTACTCGTTATACTCATGCTTAATACTCGTAGTGATTTTAGTTTACAAATAGTTATTGCAATGGCTTTACTTATGTGGCCAATTTAATTAGCCGGTGATTAATAAGCTGATTGGTTGATTGATTACATATATTATAAATTATATACGTTTTTTTTCTTTTTTTTTATATTTATGGTAAAAAAAATATTACTTTGTATTTCTGTTGATGTAAGTAAGGATGATTGAGCGCAACACGACGGTCTCAATGCCCATACATATAATTGGAACCTTTCTCAACCGTGAGGGTTTTTGTGTGTGTATGTTTGTGTATGTGTGTGCGTGCGTGTGCGTGGTTGTTGTATGTGTACACACACACACACGTGTTAAAAGCTAATTTGAGATTCCTTCTTTTATCGCTAAACCCCTCTTGCCATCATTTATGTGTTTCCCCTTTAATTGCCAATTCGATAAGATAAGTAAATCTAATTATACTACTAAAAATCGTGGAACTACAGCATTCATTTGTCGTTCATTCTATACCGTACTTGTTCATTTAATAGATAATATTTGATTTTAATTTAATTTCCTGCTTAAAATACTATACTATTAGTTTAAACTTTATGCAACTTACTAGCGACCCACTCGCGGCTTTGCCCGCGTAAGCTACACGACTAAAATATTTAGCTTTTTCATCCGCCCGCGTTCTTACTTAAATCACAAAATTTGGTAAAGTTTATATTTTAAATGGTTGTAACTTTTTTATTTATTAACCGTTTGTAATGAAATACACATGACATGTTGAGGGAAGTTTACCAAAATACAATTGACAAAATTCTATTTAAATCGGTGTAGCCGTTTTTGAGATTAGCGTGCACAAACGCAAAGACAAACAGAAATATTAAAAATAATAGTTTTGGCTTTTATTGTTTGTAATTGATGAATGTCCCCAATAATATTTTTATTCATATATCTTCCATGTACAGACAGCGAGCAGTTACATTTTGATTATTATAATATAATCTATTTTTAATTTTTCATAGGTACTTTAGATTTATTTTATATTGTTACATAATGTTGATTCGTAAAGTGCACACTCGGCCTCCGTATACGAAATTTCAAGTTATAATATGCAAAGTAAAGTGATGCAAGAGGCAAAAAAGTATATCTTTATTTTTGGTTAAACAAAAATGAGCTAATACAAACGTATTAGGCTCGAAAATATCAAAATAATAAATTGACATGAATTTGTAAAACAGAAATATAGTTTAAATTATTGATCATCAAAAGCTATCAATAAAAAATTTTGATTCCACCTCAACACAAACATTACTAACATGTCATATTCAAGATTAATTTTAAATATAATTACAGTACAAAAAGCAATTGAATAAATTTACAGTATGTTATATTAATATTCAATTAAATGTTCCACAGTTATAGGTGTTTAGTCTATTAGAAGAAATGAAAAAAATATATCAGAGAATTGGAATTTAATGCGTGTTTTCAATAAAAACCACACAAATCGGTAGATTAAATCGAATGCAAACTAATTATGTCAATGGCACTAACTCTTATTAAAAACAATATTCGGTAATTTTATGTCAATGTTGATATAACGTCGATAAAAGTCAAACTGAAATACAACTAGTGTCAATTGGCGTACAAACAGCACGCGCGATAACAATACTATATTTACTGACATTTTGTGGCTATTGCGTAGCCAAATTACAATACATACCTTAAATCCGCCATCTAGTACATTATTTAATTTTTATAAGCTTTTTATCTCGCTTGTAACATAATTTTAAAGTATATATCAACGGATTGAGCTGTAATTTTACTTACTCGTTTAGTCAAGATAACCCAACATGGCGAAACACACAAGATGGCTGATAAGTTATTTTTTAATGCTCTCCTACAATATATGATATCAAATGAAAGAGCTCGCTGAGAATAATTCGAAAAAGTTTGTTTTTAAGGCAGATTTTTATTTTTTATTAATTATGTAATCGAATTATCTTTCCAGAATCCACTATAAAGCGTGTTGAATGGCGGAATTCAAAGCCGCACTTTGTATTGCCAAAGCGAGAACATGACAATTATTTATGTACTATTATTATTATTCCTCCGAGTGAGGATCAAACCCGCGACTAATGGCTTTTCAGTCAGTTCCATATATTTTGCTTTTATTAAAAGAAATCATAAAACACTCAACATTGAAATATACTTTGAGTTGATGAGAATACGTAATAAGTACGTTATTTAAATTTTATTTGCATTCAGCATTTGCAAATTTTTTACATCATATTAAAACGGGAGGATTTATAGCGCTTCCAGGCAAGTGTTAAAATCTCCGAAGCTCGTATGAGAATGCAGTGGAAAATACAATGCTTGTTTATCACTGTTTCGAAACAAACTTGCGGGAACAATGTTGTTTCTCTGTCGCCATTCATTTAAGGCTTACAGCTCACATTCAATTCAAATTAAAATATGACCGACTCAATAACGATATAAATGTACTTTTAATTTTTTATTTATAATGATTCTAAATAAATAAAATGTTTTCAGGCGTCATTATCGAGATGTTTTCAGTTCACAATACAGTTTTGGACAGAAAAATGCGTATTATATATATGCTGAGTATTTTTGAGTGACTGTGTTAGTATTTTTTTACTTTAGAGAACCGAGGGACGTACCGGTAGATTCTCTCTAGTTATCCCAGAAGCCGTTAATATATACGTTTAAAAGACGCACATGCAAGCAATATTCAAAACTTCTATTTAAAACTACTATTTTAACTAGATTTTCTCTGATAATTCACAGTATTCTCAAAAAAGAAACATCAATTCAACCAGGATTTGACCTTACAATCACTGCTTAATTAGAAACGCCCCAGACTCGCTAACTTGAAATTTAATTATAAAATATGTAGGATTGTGCAAAACTAAAATTCCACCATGCAAGCTAAGCTTATATTATGTAGTTGAACAATGACATTTCCTCAACTACTCTAGTGACGTCCCTGAATTCAAAACGTCGTTCGTGTGATAGCGACTCAATTAAGTTAATGTAAATCTAGCGTTTTGAGCGTTCTTAGTCTGCGACGTATGTCGAACTCCTTTGTACATCATAGTAGGGAGTTATGGTATAGTATTAAGTAATTAATACAATTAATTAATACAATTAGGTAATTAAAAAAACACATTCAACATCAAGTAGAAACAATATATTTTATACCCGCTATGGTACGGAGACCGGATATGCGTTTGGGGTGAGAGGTTGTTTGTTTGTTTGTGCAAACCAATTGTGCCATTTATTTTTAAAACTACTAGTCCGATTTTGATGCAGCATTCAATGGTAGGATTATGGTTTAATTGGTGCATGTTTGTAGATATGTGTTACCGTGACCACTCAACAGGGGGTGCTGCAGGTAACATTTATTTGCGCAAAACCAAAACCACTAGACTGCTTTAGATGCAGCTTATATATTTTTGTATTTAAATAAATTATGTAATTGGGAAAAAAATTAAATAATTGAAAACCCCCCGACTAAAAGAATTTATGTAACAAAACTCGTCTCGGATTAGACTAGGTAGGATCACCCTCTGGCACCCTCTGGCATAAAGGCATAATATAAGCCCACGCAAAGCATGGTACAAACGTTTCAAATAAATATATTTTAATGTAAGAAGACTGTTAGAAAGCTATTTTATAATAATATTTAAGGTTTTGGTAACAAATCATTGTTGGATAGTGTCGCAGTAATATCTCGATTGTAAGTATTTATGTATATATTTGATTTCAATGGGAAAATTATGGGAATGTATTTATAATTTTTTGCAGCTTCACGCTTTTATCCGCGTATCAGAGTAGTTAGAGAGAACTTCCGGTCTCCAATTTCCGTCCGAATAGGAGACATTGCATATCGAGTTAAAAATCGTCCCGAGTATAAATCGAACCCACAACCATAGCTTATACAATCAGACGCTGCACCAAGATGACCTTAATATTTAAATTGTTTATTTAAAAATTATAATCTAGTGAGCTATGACTATTGTAATATATATACACTAATATATTTTCAAGTTACTACTCACGCTTAGAAAACGTCAACAAAATATTATTAAAAATGTCTAATGGAGAACTTGTGAACTTAGTTTTAGATACAGGATCGTTATCTACTAAAGCTGGATTTGCAGGAGAATGGTTTCCTAGGTGTGTTATACCAACAACAGTAGGACGGTAAGTGTCGGAAATTAGAATTCATAATTTGGTACATTTGCTCTAAAATGACGAGATTAAAATATAAAACAAATAAATATACGAGTATATGTCATATAAAACATAAATTTTGTTCTATAATGGAAGTTAATACTTTAACAACTAAACTTGTGCATTAAAATTATTTTGAAATTCTGGCTCTTTAAAACTAATGTTATAGTAAAAAGCTTATATAAAATGGACGTTACTACTGAAGTAGTTTAATTGACTAGAGTGCTTTGACGGTATCCGACAGGCTCGTGATAAATCCCGCCATGTTCGAATTTTTGCACGGAACTTAAGTGACTAAGGTTTTTTTCTAGTTTTCGCCACGGTGGTCTACTGGGTGGAGTACCAGATTTATACTTTGGAGACAGAGCTATTAAAACTAGAGGAACTTCAGTACTATCTTGGCCAGTAAAGGAAGGTTTTATAGAGGACTGGAGCGATATCGAAAAGCTTTGGCATCACGTATTTTATAGAGAGCTCCATGTAGCCCCAGAAGAATCGCGAGTCATGGTTTCACTTCATCCATTGACAGGGAAGCGGGATAAGTATATATCCATATAGTTAATATTTTACGGATTATTGACAAATTAGGATTGTGAATACAAAATATCCAATTTCCATTAAATACTGTAATACACCTTTTGAATCTAGTGGGATTTCAATATTTTCCTAATAGTAAAACTTCGCCATTCTTAAAAGATATCGACATTTTATACTACTAGAACTAATCACTGCCAGTAACACAATAAAGAGTAGATATTATTTTCACATTTTAAATCTAATTTGATAAAAAAACAAATATATTGTATTAATATTCCTTAGAGTGGAATTTTAACTATGGCCGTTAGAATGTCACACGCGGCTGTAATGAGCCACGGCGGCGTAACTTTATTAGAAAATATCGTATTTTGAATATTTAATGGCAGCATTGTTAGAATTTTTTTTTATTTACCTTTTGTTTACAATGTAAATAAACACCAACTTTATGTTTTTTCCTGCATAGCAGAGTCAAAGAGAAAAGTCGGGGAGAGAATTGAACTTTTGACCGAACGGAACGGCGCGCTATATCTTGTTCACCAGAGCAGAGAAATGAAAATAATTAAATTATGTTAATTTCACCAAGTAGGAATCGAATCGAACCCATAACCGATCGCTATCACAGTTATTTATCGCGGCGCAGTGATATAGTGAACTGCACCGCGTTGATAAAAATAACAAAGTGTAATTTGTTCCAGGGAAAAAATGGCAGAAATATTGTTTGAATCTTTTGAAGTACATGATTTGTATTTAGCTATATCGTCCGCATTAGTTCTACATGCTAGCGGTAGGACTTCAGGGGTCGCGTGGGAAAATGGCCATTCCTGTTCATATACTTCTCCGGTGTTCGAAGGATTTCCGCTCAAGCACGCTACGGTTTGCTCTGAAATAACTGGAAATTCTTTAACACACCGCCTACAAAATCTTCTTGCGGAAATCGGTTATTCATTCACCACGCCTAGTGACCTCGATATCTTAGATGAGATTAAGGTAAAATAAGCTTTTAATATTTTAAAATCATTTCAAAATAAGCTTAAATACACTTATTATATTTTCATTCTAGATTAAATTAAGCTACGTAGCAGCAGATTTTGAAAAAGAAGCAAAAGATTCTAAGTTCTGTAAAGAAAGCATAAGTTATATTCTCCCTGATGGTCAGCAAGTACTGATTGGGAACGAACGATTTTTGGGTCCCGAAACACTATTTCGACCTTTAAAAGATAATGGTGCAAGTATTGTAGACGATATTTGTTCTAGTATAAACAAATGTGACATAGATTATAAACGTTTATTCTACGAAAATATTGTTATAGCGGGAGGGTCTAGTTTATTTAAAGGCTTACCAGAACGTCTGGGCGTTGAGTTATCAAAACGAGTTATAGGACAGCCAGAGATCGTAGCACGGGTCGATGCCATGCCTTCGAGGCAATATGCTGCTTGGTTGGGTGGTTCAATCATGGCGTCTCTCAAGTCATCTCAAGGATTTTGGATGACGAAAAATGAATATAACGATAATGGAGCCGAAAGGGTGCACTTCAACTTTTTTTAAGCTTATAAGCTTTATCTAGCTCTATTATATATAATAAAATATTTTTTTGTGTCTCTTGAATCATTTTATACAGACATTGTATTCTTTATTGTAAATTAAGTTGATATACTAAAAAAATAAAGTGACTTTGCGTAATAAATTGAATCGATATAAAATCACTCAGTCAATCACTTATTATCGAAAAAATAGTTGGAAATCCTGATAGCTTAAGAAAAAATAAAAGCGGTTACAGCATTTTATATATCTTTTATTGTAGCATTATATAAATCATATATATCGAATACATTAGAGTAATATTTCATGAATAGATATTATTTACGACAAGCATTGATGTCAGTAATTATCTAATAAATCAGACAATTGCAGTAGCTCATTTTCACGCCACTTATACGTCGCTCACACGGTTTGTCCTATAATTTAATTCTATAATTTTACATATTCAGGTTTCAAATACATCAACTACTATAACACATGGTATCATTCCATATAATTCTCTCTGTATATCGGTAAAATATGAGGAGTGTAAAATATTTCATCAAAAAGTCAGTTCAGGTTATGTTTGTATAACATTTTTAGAAAAGGTATAAAAAAATTTAGAACAGATGTAGCAACGTATGGCTTTGACTTTGACATGAACGCTTTTGGCTGTCTAAATGTACGTTACCTAAATCATTCTAAACGGTTTTGGGTGAAAAAATTGTATATAGTACTTGGTACTATATACAATTTTTTCACCCAAAACCACTCTTAGTCTGGGACTATTGCTAGTCTTATTAGATATATTCTAAGCAAGCGTGTGTCATTGTAGACCTCAGCAACGCTTAACATCTAACATTCTAAGAAATGTTCCTTGGAATGCAATCCATTTTATGCTCATTCTAAAAAAAAGAAGAACTTTTTCTTCAAGAAAAATACTGATATTTTTTATAATTTTGATTTTTTATAAATCAATATTTTTAAAAAGCAAAAATGTGCTCAGATTTATTTTACTAATGTATATCCACGATACCATCTAATTAAATATAACTATTTAAAAATAAATTAATTTATATACTAAATAATGAAGCTGATCGCGTTTTAGGTTCAGATACAGCGATAAAGACGAAAAAATAAGATATATCTAAAATATACCTTACATCGACAATATCATAAAATTATTTATTAAATAATTATCTGTGCAATAATACGCTGCAGCTTGTCAAATATAACTCATTAATTCATTTTTCATTGCGACAAATATTCTTAGAAATCTAAATAGTTAACAATTATTGTGATAATGGCATTCGATAAGCCAGTGGTAGTAATTGATAACGGTAGCTACAGTATTAAAGCCGGTTTTTCATGCGACAACCATCCAGTTTCTATATTTAGAACTTTAGTAGGAAGACCAAATTATCTACATGGGACATACGGACGCGAATATTACGACGTGTGTATCGGTGACGATACAATAGATGTTGATGACTTAGAACTGTCACAGCCTGTAGTGAATGGTAAAATTTCAGACTGGGACAATATGGAGAGGATTTGGCATCACGTTTTCTACAAAGAGTTAAAAGTCGCTCCAGAAGATCGGTCTGTCATTTTAGCTTGTGGTGCCTCCGCCTCGTTAAAAGAGAAGTAATTTTACTTGAGAAGACATGTTTATTTTGTAGTTAATATTAGTGAGTTAATGTATTAAATTTTTTCTTAGACACCTTACCTGCTAAACGTTAAGTAAGTAATTAAACACCCTTCATATTAATTTACATTTCTCTAAATATAAAATAAGCCGATATTTGTCTCATATACTAGATAATATATATATTGTTTTCGTGAGTCAATACTTTAGTCGCAGCATAGTAACGTTTTGCCTGTCCAAGGCGTCTGCCCATGCAGAAGCACCGTAGTGGGCCATCGACCTGACTACCTGACCGGAAAACCGCACGACACCTCTTAAAAGCCCCAGCCGTCGGTCCCTGGAAAGGTCACAGACCTCTCGGAGAGGTAGGCTCCTATGACACGGCGCAGGTATGGAGGTAAACTTGAAACTTGATGCAGGGCCAGGGTATAGGATTAAAAGCGTTGGCGATATCTGACGACACTGCCCAAATTCCGTCACCCCGCGCCACTACTTTCTGCGTCTGGGACTTAACCTTGAGTATGGCATTCACCGTGGAGCGTCTACTGCTGAAGCCATACTGATAGTCCGAGAGGTCTGGACCGGTCCGGAGCTTGGCGAACTCGCTCAACTCAAACATGACCTTAAAACGCCTTGAAACCCCTTAGATTTTTTGTGATTTTCAGAATCGAGTATTTTTCATATTTTGTCAGAGATTGAAATAGAAATTATACATAATGTTTCAGAATCGAGTGCTGCGAAATATTTTTTGAAACACTGAACGCCCCGGCGCTTTGTGTGCAACTACAAAATGTTCTGGCCATGTACGGCTCGGGAGTTACTACGGGTCTGTGCGTGGATTTCGGATATACTACCACAAACATTATGCCCGTCTTCGAAGGAGGCATGGTTAGTTACGCACACATCGATACGGGCGTAGGCGGTTTACAAGTATCAGAATATATCAAAACGTGTTTAAAAGAACGTAAATTACTTGAAGCACTCAAAGTACCCGAGGATATTGAAAATATCCAAAAAAAATGTTACACGACACAAAACTGTGCTATGCCGAGAAATAAATGTGATTTTAAATACAACGTTGCAAATGGACAACAAATTGACGTCACTAATGAAATTTTTATGGCCGCGGAAATGCTTTTTCAACCACAGGTAGTAAAAAATACAGAATATGTTCCATTACAAGACGCTTTAGTGTCGGCTTCTTTGAAATGTGATGATGAATTAAGACTAGAATTATATGATTCTATCGTAACGTGTGGAGGTCTGTCTTTAATACCTGGTCTTAATGAAAGATTGGAGCTCGAAGTGGAAAAGATTGTCAATCATTCGGTGTCAATACTTTCTTCACCTGAGCCTTATACCATAACATGGTTGGGTGGAGCTGTATTCGCAGGGCTTTCTGATACACAGAAAATGTTTATATTAAAGAATCAATATGAAGAACTAGGAGAAAAAATTGTCAAAAATAAATTTATGTAATCTATGGCACTTATTGTATTACAGCTAAGAAACATTACTACATTACTAGAAAGTAGACTGATACATTGCAAAGCAATGGTGCGCTAACTGATTAAAATTAAATATTTGTTTATTCATATTAAGTTATTAACTTGCCTATTTTCTCATGGAATAATGCACTTAAATAATCAGTTACCTAATATTTAAAAAAATATTTAAATGTCAACAGAAACCTATAAATATATAAATAATATTAAAAGAAAAAAAAATTACATTTTTAACATTATTTTTTTATATGCTGTTCGTATAATAATTGAAATTGTAGCTCGTAACGATAAGGATTTAATGATATACATGGTTTTGTATGTTTTAGTATGTTTCGTTCTGGAATTGCTAATGGTCTCATTAACTTTAACTTTTATACTTTCTTTCGACTTTAATACTTTCTTTCGATGAAATTCAATACTTATATTATTGAAAAAGGCGTCTCTTAAAGATGAAATAAAAGCACCCCGACACGTTTCTTCTTTCAACCAAGATTCTCACTGCGAGCAACAGTTTGATTGTAGATAGGATGAAAGACTTCTATCGCTTTCAACGATTACTTACCGTAGGTACATCTATTACAAATGTATCTTTCTATGAAATACTTTAAGTAAAACTTTAAAGATATTCAAAAAATAAAATACTACCCATATTAAAAAAAGAACATATTTAATTAGGAAAAAGATATAAATATCTATATATGAATCTAAACGTATTTGTTATTTTTACGTATTTGCAGCTTTGAGCCGCATAGCACGGTAGTTGGAGAGAACCTAGTGTCAAATCACAAAGCACTCAGTTCCCCATTTTGCGCCCAAAATCGAGAGATTGCGTGTTGAGTGGCGAAACTCATCGCCGCCTTTTTCCTTAGGTCACAGTTTCATTCCCCGAATGGGAATCAAACCCATTTTTTTTTCTTTTTTTTTTTCGATACTGATTTAATGCTGTTGATCAATTGATCTTTACAGCGACACCGGGGGGGGGGGGGGGGGGGGTGACCCACGAGGGTACTCTGTCCCGGCGAAATACAAGCACTCCGTGGCTGCTTGAGCGTAGGTCAACGACCGCAAGGGCGCCCCCCGCGGAGCTCGAGCCTCGGCTTGCGACGTCGACGGGCGGGCCTCAAACCCACCACCACGATGGCCTTAATTGTTTTTGAAGTAATACGGTAATATGTATAAGCAAGGTTTTTATATTACGTTTACGTACATAATTTAAATGTGTGAATCATTCACATTAACTTCTACTGAACTTTTTTCCTTTTACTGTGTTTTTATTAAATTATATTTTGCGGTTCGATTTCCTTAGTGTGTTCTTCCATTCCTTTCAATGTGATATTGGCGAAGTGATTTCAACAGACACTTTAAGCTGTCACTTAAGAAATGAACCGAACCGAATTGACTACAATCCTTAGTAATGCAAGTATGTTTAAGTAAATACCACCTGTAAAAAAAAAATCGCATCTTACGAAATATTTCGTAGTAATGTAGCAATTTTATTGAAAGTATAGAACTGTACATTCCAACGTCACACCATGTGAATAAAAATATTATTAATTTGAAAATATATATATATATATATATATATATAAATATATAATGAATTAATAAATACACTTATATTGTACATAAGAAGGCATAATAATTATGTATTCACATATGTATGTAAATAGTGGCGCAGCGCAACAGCATCTGTCTGTAAACGCAATTGGTTGTTGGTTGGGTTCGTATTTTCATAGAAGTGAAAATTTAAATTATCTACATATTCTCGTATGAGTATTTAAGATTTTACATTTTTTTTTTGCTGAAAACAAATACACGTTGATATATCTAATATATACATTTTAATATTAAGTGGATCTGTGTCTGATAATAATAGCGGACTGTATCCTTGTAATCGTGGCGAGCCTGCGCCCTAGAGGCCCTTACTTTACTTCAATATTTTGAAGTAAGGGTCGGGTTGAAAAGGCTCTGTGAAATGGAGGTCACAGATTTAAAAAACACTAAAATATAAATGAGATTGAATATTTAACAACAACAATTTTGATTACAAGTCGACTTGTGTACTTATTTAAAAATTGTATAATAAACTTACTAACTGAAGAAAGGAGTGTTTTGATATTAGGTGCCTTGTGACGGGTGGTCAGTGCTATGTGGAAAAAAGTGTATAACTGAAGATGTATACACCTTATGGATTGAAAATTTTATAATCATAGAAATATTAGTTAGGTAGTAAGCTACTAATTAACTATTATTATATTTAATTACTAGCGACCCGTTCGCGATCCGCTGGAGGATTCGACACGACTAACAGCTTTTTCATTTTTTCGCCTGCCCGCATTCTCAGTTAAATTACAAACTTAGCTCAAATTTATAATTTAAAAAATTAGGAAAATAACATTGTGTTAATTGACAAAATATAATATGTTTAAATAGTGGAAGACCTTTTTGCCTTTAATTTCTGAATCATACTACCGAATTAAAAATTAATTGCAATTTAAATTAATTAGTTTATACGAACAAATTTATCGTCAGGAAATTAGAATTTAATGATCACATTAATGTTTTGTGTTTTCTGTTTTGTGTCAAAATTACTAAGCTGCAAATATTTATAAGTGACCATAACAAACAAAGCAATATTATATATTTTTAAAGATTTTACAAATATGTAATATTTCATGCATTTAGGACAAGAACATTTACCAGATAAAAAATTCAAAATGTTAACACAGCGGGACTTGGATCCGCGTTTCTTAAATGGTTACCAAGGGGTGCAGGTTCGAGTTACTACATTCAACTATTAAATATTTTCAAGCAAGGCAGTCTTTTTAGCTTCTCGCTCTCCTTGCTATATTTAGCCCGACGACGTAAAACTTATGTTAAGTTTCTAATATCTTCCAAGATATTCATTATAATACAATATATATATTTTTAATATATTATATAAATAACATTTTAACGTATTTAATAACCCGTATTTATATAGGGGGCCCAAAATACGGGGCGTGAATTCGATAAAAGTGAATTTGTCAATTAAGTGACAACGCAGGCTGATAAATACGACGATTGACGACGAAGATGACGAAACAAAAATACGAAAAAGCTATTTTAGACGTAGTACGCCGGCGAAGCCACGAGCTAATCGCTAGTTTCTATAAACATAGTACTATATAAAGGTTAATTTACGATACCTGATATCGACTTCAGTCTAACTTTATGAATAATCTCCCATAAACATTTAATAAACAAATTAGGTTAAAAAAGAAAAAGCGTGTTCTTTGTAAATTCGATCATTCCGCATTCGAACCGTTTCTCCGCCCTGTTTATTTAATTCGAATGGGTATGTATTTTTTCTATATATTTATTTTTAGGTCATTATTTTGGCTCCTTGTGCAAATATAATATCTATGCAAATAGTCACTATAAACAAGATGAGAACCAGATTTCTCAGAACGATGACACCCTCGACACAATATATCGATTGTGCCATTTTTTCTTAATATATCTCTGGAAGTTTCTTGTCGTGATAACTTCGTCCATAATTGCGCAGACAAAATATTCAGTTCCCAAAACTGTAGCCAAGATAAAAATAAAGTAGAATCCACATCCGGTCGGTTAAGGTCACAGGCAATCTTCAACTCTTTAAACTTTCTAAAATATAGGTCTGTCTCCAATTTCCATGCCCAAGGATCCACACTCACGCAGACATAGTTTTCAGAAACATCAATGTCACCTATTTCATAACAGATGCCGTGTTCTTATTTCATGGTCGATCATTATGGATCAATTGTATATATATTCTTTATATTGTTTATTTTTCTAATAACTACATTACTTAGTGGGATTTGAAAGAATTCGATCGACTAATGGACGTAATCTGACGGTGTCAGTTTTTTGTTTTTGGAATTATATTGAACTTCGGGATAAAATGATCTAGTATGTTGTTTTAGAATCTAAGCTACATGCAAAAAATCCCTAATTTCTATTTATTAGTTATTATTTTATATAGTTTCTTGTATATCAGTTTCTGTGTTTTATCGGGACTATAAGTTACTACCATGCCAAAATTCATCAATTTTTATCTAGTAGTTTTAGTACAGTCGTGACTTTAGTACTTTTTTATTACACACATATATATATATATATAGATTTCACGTTAGGATAAACCTTTTGAATGATACACGCACGTACATACATATTTATATGTATATATAGTATTGTATGTATATTACTATAAAATTGATCTATGCTCAAGGCAGATGCTTTGACGATTAAATTAAGAGCCGCAATGCTATGTGTAGTATATCTGTATTGAGGATCGTACATTCTGCCCATACTTAATATTATAAATGGGATAATAGTACAAATGGGAGAGTGTGTTTGTTTGTATTTCTTTCATGTAATTGTCTTTTTAGTAGTGATAGAAAGAAGACTGGAGTGACACGATTTTTTACCGTAGTTCGGCAATAAGAACTTACTTTCTTTTCTTTTTGTTATTTTAGACATTTTCCCTCTATTTTTATCGTAATTGAGTCAACAGGGGGTGAGTGAACAGAACGGCCCCTCATAAGGTTTACGATGACATTAGATTCTGCATTGACAACCAGCAACAATTGACAGTCACGTTATTTGTTCTGCAAAAAATTACCAATGCATTCAACACAGTGGACTTAGATATATTACTAGCAATTTTAAAGTCTATTAATATTTTCTCGAAAGCTACTGAATGGTTTATTACTTCACGATCGTAAACAGAGTATTACGCTTGATGGCAGACAATCTGTTCTAAGCCATATGAGTGTTAGGCTTTCGCAGGGTGGCGTGCTTTATCTTTACTTGTTTCCTATCTTTATTAATACTCTCTCTCACTCAACATATATTGTCATCTCATCACTATTACGCTCATTACTTACTAATTTATACTAAAATTTATACTGTAAATGATATCTCAAGTGGAGTTGCAAAAAATTAATTCCAATTTACAATTGATTAATATCTGCAATTCCTTTGACCTATCTGTAAGTCCCAGTAACTCTCAGGTATATTTGGTATTTCTAAGCAATTATATAAATTAAGGTCACCACTACTGTCAGTTTTATTCAGTAACATTCTGAGAATAGGAATAAATACAATTTATAAAAGCTAAATTCGGAACTCTTTCTTATTTAATAACAATTAAGCGTTCTATTTAATAAATATTTTATAAATATTTTATAAATATTGCATGTTTGGAGAAACCTAACGTCGTGCTTGTTGTTGTACGATGTGAACAACAATTTAAATATAAACTCTTTCCATACTAAGATCGAACTCAAAAACATTCTGTTATAAATCTATAAATATATCTATATGTAGAATTAGTAAATTTAAAATGGAAGCTTATATAAAGGTGTAATATATCATAAATTAAAAATAAACTGTTTCACAATTTTTCAGTAGTCAGAGAGAACCGTCAAGACACTCCGTTCTCCACTTTCTGCCCGAAGTTTGAGACATTATGTGTTGAGTGGCGCAACTCAATGCCGCTCTTTGTCATACCAGAGCGGACAAATGAAAATAATTTAAGTATAATCATTCCCTCGAGTGGAAATTGAGCCCACAACCAATTGCTTTGACAGCCAGACTGTGCTATGATAGCTTCACATTAGATTTTTCAAGAAATGAAATAATAAACAAGTATTTCTTTTCCCATGTATGTTTAAGAAAACAACACCTGCATAAGAGTTTTTAAATTTTATATTTATAGAGTTTGAGAATTTTATTGAAATTTAGAACTTTTATCGAAGTTTTGAAACTGAATTTCCCAATATAATATTTATGTCGCACGTCTTAGTTTTCTTGTAATTTTTGTCGATGGTATATTTCATTTAGTTTTATGCATTTTATTTTTTTTAAAGCGACAACATAATTAGAAAAATTCTCTTTTACTTCTCTAGTAAAAATAAAACTTAAGATTTTGATGTAAAAAAAGATATTTACCAACACGTTAAAGTTAAGCCCGAAATATTTAAATAAGTCGACGTACTCTTATGCTTTTTGATGGGAACGTTTGATAATAAGTATTAGTGTGGGAATGGTCATTGACTTCAAGCAAACGAAGTTGTGGGTAGCTATTAGTTAAGCAATATTACCTTAAAATTTTAATTTAATTTTCTACCACAGCAACAAACCTTTTAAGTGTATCGTGATGGCGCCAAGGACAGTTTTATCTATATAAATCATTTTGATTTGTTGTTATTAAAGCCACCATGGCACAGTGGTTGTGGGTTTAATTTCCACTCAGAAATGTATTATATATAAATTATTTCCATTATGTGAGATAAAGCGTAAAGCGTGATGCTGCTAATTCTTCATTTATTCACTTTTATATTTTTTCTATATAACGCAGGAAATCACCTATTCCCAGTACTCTTACCATGTACTGTTACCAATATTACTGCTGAGAATTTCCTTTCCTTACGGATAGTAGAACACGGGTGTTATTTGTTTTACAAATTTTTCGGTGCATAAATTAATATCTATAACGAGCACCGATCATATCAATAAAATTATTAAGAGTACGTTTTATTGGTTGCTTTGTTTTACTGTTAAGTCTATTGGGGTCATCATTCTTAGTAATTCTAGTAGTCTATCTTAGTAGTCTATTGGGAAGGAAATTTGCAAATAGTAGCAATAGGAATATACGAGGAAGTTACCTATATTTTAAATTCATTTGTTAAGTAATTTGAAAATGGACATTGTCGGATTGTACGAATTTAGTGGCACGGTTCATATCCGTTTTGAAGTCTAAATCTAACATTTAATGTCCGGCGCGGGAACGACTGTCTGCAATACCAATTAACACCGCCCGAGGCGAGTGAGATGTCATGTTTATTCATATTTACTCTTGCGTTTCATTATGCTTTCAGATATATGCTTTATAGATATATGGTTCATAGGTATGGTTTCAGGGTCTGATTTATACAAATTAATTGTATGATATGATTTCAAAAATATTCCATTTGCACTGGTTTACTGTTTTTGTAATAAGTTTTAAATATGAAGATTGTAATTGTAGATTTAATTCATTTTTCCGCATAGCTCGGTAGACTTTCCGCACAAATTCGAGTGATTGTGTGTTGAGTGGCGGTGGTCAACGCCGCGCTTAGTAATAAAAAGATTTTAAATATTATTATTCCCCCGGATGGAAATCGAACTCCGAACCGATTGTGTTTACAGTGTCTGTCTCTCCCACAGCAACACGATATCCTCAACACAGATACGATATAGAGCAAAAAATGACTTAATTTTTATCTTCTTTCTCCTGCAGACAAGATTTTGGTGTTTCATCTTTATATGTACAGAAACATAAATGTAAAAAAAATATCACAGTCTGATAAGATAATCCTACTAATATTATAAACGTGAAAGTTTGTAAGGATGTTCGTTACTCTTTCACGTAAAAACTACTGAATTAATTTTAATGAAACTTTACAATACTATAGCTTATACATCAGAATAACACATAGGCATCAGTGAACGCATGGCTTAGCGGTCAGAGCGCTTGAACGGTTTTCAAGAGGCGCGGGTTCAAATCCCGCTGTGTTTAAATTTTTATACGTTTTCTAAATATGTCTTTATCAATGTAATATAACATAAAATATTGCTTTTTATTTATATTTCTGTTCCTGCATTTTTGCACGCTAAGCTCAGAAATGGCTAAATCTAATTAAATAAAGTTTTGACTATTGTATTTTAGTAAGCTCCCGTTCACATTTTGTGTTTATTTTCAATTATTTTTCAAACGGTTCATAAATAAAAAATATACAACAATCCTAACAAAAAGTTTTGTAATTTAAATGGAATCGCGATGGGCGGGTTAAAAACCAATGTTATATGTACGAGGTCGCTAGTAGAAATATATTACATGAGTTCATCATTTTGCATCATTTATTACTAAATTAATTTTGAGCTTTCGTTTGACAATGGACGGCGTCAACTAGATTTTCCTAGCAACTTACAAAGCTTACGTTGATGTCCAATAAAACCCTTTAAGCCTATAATAATATGGATACATATTGGGGCGTTTCACGTTCAATATATATATACTAAATATTAATCTTACATAGAAAAACCAAATTATATACAGTATTCATTAAATCAATTAATATTTTATATCAAAGGAATAGATAAACGGAAAATAGCTGGCATGTGTCGTAATTGTGAGTTTTTTTAACTTACGAATGTACTATTTTGTTCGTAAAACATAGACTTCATAAAATTCTTAATAAAGTGCTTCAAAAATGAGGGCGAATGTTGGTGTAAGTATAATGAAGGTTAATGCTACAAATTAATAATAGATGGCGCTGGCTCATATTGTGTACTTGACAAATACTTTCTTAATGACTATAGGTATGGGTCAAATATTAATAAAGTTATGACAACTTTTATAATCATATATAATTATATATATATATATATATATATATATATATATATAACAGTAATTGTATGTTATTTTTGTACGGATACGTAAAAATGACGATTTCTTATTAATTTTTAAAACTTTTTGGAAAACATTAAAAACATAATAGTTACATTAATAAATTAGAGATTTTCAAATATGGGTTTATTTACACTTTTAATGAATTTGCCAATCTTTATGTGAGTTACTATATAATACCAGTACCAGTTCAGATTACTAAATACTAGTATTTAGAATTTGTTATTTTTTTTTAAAATAGTTAAATTTAAAATTGAGAATTAATATTTTAAATGCTTAAATTAGTGTTAATATTTAAAAAGCTTACAAAACTACAAACAAAAATAATGAAATAGTAATGTCTTACGCTAACATTATCTGTTTAAAACTCAAATATATAATATTTTTGGTTTTTATATTCAAATCGGCTGATACGGACCCTGCAATTCCCTATTATAACACCAGCAGTTGTGGCCCAGCGGTTAAGGTATGTGACTTGAAATCATGTATCTTCCGCTTAGGGTAGGTTCGAAGCCTTCCAACTGCGAAAGTCCGCTTGTGACGTTTTTGTTTTTTTTATTTTATTATTTAATGTTTTATTGCATATTTTACTATTATTTACTATTTTTATCATATTTATATGATAAAAACAGTAAATACGTAAGTAAGATCCACACTGGGCACCACTTGCAAGTGCACACCAACATTTTAAGCTTGTTGTTTTATTCACTTTATTCGGTTTCGATTTTTATTAATTTTTATACACTCATGAAGTTTGCTTCAGTTCATTATGACACCAAAGTGTAAGTCAGTGGGACAGTCTGACTGAGAGTGCAGTTAGTTGTGGGCTCGATACACATTTGGAGAAATTCATAGATTTCTCCGCTCTGGTACCTAAAACCAAGCGCGGTGTTGAGTTACGCCCGTCAACACGTAATGTCTCCAGTGTCTTCGTTGGGTTCTCTCTGGCTAGCCTAGCTAGGCACAAATAATAAAAATATATATGTAATTTAGCTTTATGTCTATGACTTATATATAACAACTTGGCTTCGCTTCGCTGTAAAGGAGAAATGTGATTGTTCCTTAAATTCACTAAATTATTCAAAGTTAAATTCCTACTTTCTAAATTAGAAAAGGGGAAATATTTTGTTAATGACTTAAGGTTTAGTGCAACGGAAACTACGCATATTTACTGTTTTTCTTAATCATATTTTTATATAAAGCTTAATATTATATATGACTAGTTTATTTTATCACTCTTGATACTAAACTCTGTGTAATTAATTTTTCCAATATGTCTAAAATCATAATTTGTTTCCACTTTAATCTATTTTACTAATCGGCTAGATGGCAGATTATCGGGAAATTTTAATCCTTTCATATAATTTCGTAAATCACATTGCTTTTCATAATATATAAATCTAATATTTATATCGAAATAAAATAAAATAGTATATTAGATTGGATTACAACAATAACCAGAGTTAAGTTAATATTAATTAAGTAAACTTGTTAATTTTTATTCATTTATGTCCTCATATATTCATAGTATTCACTAACATTTTGTAATAGAAATAGGAATATCAGTTTTCCACAATGCTATTGAGATACAAAAACATCCATTTTTCAATAGAGCCAGCTGTCGGATACTTTCTATCACTAAAAACTTTGAAGTATCAAATCCACCACACCAGAGGGCAGGGCATACAGTAAGCTCATTCTCCCAAAAAACAGGGCAGTACCCGAGGCACTAATATGGCGGTAGTTTGATATTATAATTATATATATATATATATATATGAATATTATTGTAACAATTGACATACAAATACCACCTTAGTGTCCTGCTGAATCTGTAAAGTATTCGAAACAGTTGAATAAAATTGTTTTTAAACATCAAAATATATGTGTAGAAAAGTAGTGAAAATTAAAATACTTACACGTATGAGCACTTATCAACATTATTCAAATATACATTAGACTTTCAAGACTGTAAGTCGTACGTAAAGTTATTTATCATAAAATTGCGATCCGTCTGAGGAAAGCATTGAAAATATTTTATATTGCGAATATTTGACGTTGCATAAAACATTATGGTAAGAAAATTATATTACTAATGTTGTCTCGAATCAAAGTTTACATCATTTGTTATTTGGACTTATGAATTAAATATACATTATTTCTGAGTTTTAGATTTATTTTCAGTCAAAATTTTAGACCGAGTTCAGTTTTTATATTAAGTGATTTTTTTATGGTTTAGTGAAATGTTTTATAGTAAAATATTCAAGCTAATTCCTCTCCTGGAATGTCTTCCGTTAGAAGAACTGCCTGTTAAATTATCCTGACAAGAGAATACAGGCAAAACATAGCGAAAATTTATTAAACATTAATATGGTGACGACGCCATCCTGGCACAGTGGAACTTTATAGAATGGAGGAGGGTTTAATCCTTTCTTAAGAAAAGAGAGGAAAAGTTTATAAGATGCGAGTTTTCATGAGACGTGGGTTTGATTTTTTTGACGTTAAGATTTTTAGATCTTATTAAAATATTTTCATAAGTGTATAAAAAATATAAAAGTATATATAAAACTTCGAGACATTAAAAACACACGGCTCCACTAACCAACAAATTCAATATTTCTAAGCTATAAAATGAAGAACGGAGTGTCTTTCGTCACTCGGTTCTCTCTTTCTACCTTGGTGTATATGGAAAATACTTAAAGCTGAAAAGCAAATAATATTACATATACAAAAAATATAAAAGTAAGTGGTGCACTCGAACCTTCGTAAATTAAATTGATTGATCTAGACACTCGGTTGCGTGTCAAGCCAAGGTAAGGTAACAGGTGAGGAGCACCGTGTGTTTATAATTTTACATGAACCATTTGGAGCCAGTTTCATCCCCTCATAACTCAAAAACTATCTCACATATATATGGGTCATAATTTGATACTTACAAGATACGTGCTAATATGGGTTCAAAATTTAGTAAACACAACTTAAACGGTTATTTAGATACGTCCCAAATTCGACAATTTTATCAATGATTGATCAATAGATCGAAATTGTTACACCCTTCCAGATGACCTACAAAGAAAAAATTAGACATCCAGGTAGTTAGTTGGGTAATACAAAGGAAAAATTGGAATTGAAAACAGCTGGTCATTATGTAGCTGGTTATTGTAACGAATGGAATGGAAAAATGGCGCATCATTTTTTAAAAGTCTTAATATGCAAGTTTTAATACTTTACTTTTTACTTAGAATTATTTTATTAAATTTTAAGTACTTCAAGTAGAATTTAGTTCTAATTATTTCAATATTTAGTGGACAATGATTGTGTAAAATCATTACTTATAAATAATCAAATAATAGATATTTTGGATCACAGCGCACAGGGCACAGGGTGTGGTGGCCGTGAAGCAGCCGGCTGGGAAGCGGTGCGATAAAACTAGACGTGGACCTGCCCGAGTGAGCAGCAGCCTTGCTCATAAGATCGGTTGTCGTCTTGCTATCTGGTTGCCTCTCGACACCTGCCTGACCTATAAGGTAGCGATTTACACCTTGAAATTCATAGATTTTGAAATGAAACTATTTTAACAGGATTAATCGCGTATAATTTTAATATTCGAAAATAAAACATCGCGATTAATCCGGTTAAAATTAAACTATTTCAAAATGTGTAACAATCGTGAAAACCAAAGGACATATTATTCATAGGTTTTCTTAAAAATACTTATTTGTGGTTATATAATTATGTGAACATCACACCCATTTAGATCCCCCTTCTTTTGCCGTTGAAGTCAGCAACTGAGGCATATATGATATTGAACTTGGCTCTTCTCACAAATTTTGATGACATTGACATTACAGCAAACATTATAGGCATATATAAAGCAGCTTAGTATTGATTATTGCAAGAACGTGGATTGAGCTACGAAATATTCGAACACGAAGTTTCCTCCAATGGATATATTAATAAGATATGAATGGATCAAATTATTAGGCACGTGCGTCGTAAATGCCCGAGTTACCGACTGTAGCTAGCGTTGATATGCTTATAAAGAGTTTATATTGATTTCCATTTATGAATTTTAAACATGATTAGTTAAATCCTTTTATATTACAATATACATTAATGTTTTAAAAAAAAACTTCAACATTAAATACAGACAGACATAATTTATGTTATTATAATAATTTAATATACTTATATTATATCGCTACTAGAGAGTTGGATATTTTGATTTTATAATGACAATTTCAATTCTTACACTAAGATAAAACAAAGGTGGGCGTTAAGTTCTACCACGCAAACCAGATTCAAAATATGACGAAAAGTGGAGCTGTTGTTGCTGTAAGAAATGAAATATATTTATTGCAACGTAATTTTCATTATGTTTTTTTACTGGTGGCCTTATTTTGCGATGACAGGCGCAAAAAAAATTGTGCCAGTATCACGTATAGTAAAGGAACCTTGAATATGATGAAGCAGTAAATGCTGTAGGGTTATATGAACTGATGACATATAAACGGATGATAGAGTGGTCTGGTTCAAACCTAAAATAAATAAAAAAGCTTATATTAGTAATACATACACACACACATATAAATATATATATATATATATATAAAACTAATATTCCAATATCCTAAATACATCCAATTGGAACTAATAAGATTATATCAACTATGATTATTAGTCTATTTAATAATACAATAAACTTAGCAAGCTTACTAATAATAGGACTAAAAGCTAGAGGCATTAGAGGGAAAATATCATACATACAAAGAGTTTATGACATTTAAATACAATTTGATCAGTGGAGCCTTCATCCAAACCACATTCACAAATAGAGCTAGCATTAATCTAGCTAGATTTAAAGGCCTAAACTCGTGTCATATTCGAAGTCTACGAATAGTAGACGTTACAGTTCTATTTGCGCTATTTGATATAAAAATTTGGTATAAAAATCAGCAATTTAATATCAGAGTGACTTGGCATCCGTATCAGTGGTCTTATCACTGGCATGGTTGGTGTGAATTGTTCATGGTAACGATACAGAGCTTCCCAAGTTTTTAAAATAAGATGAAGGCTAGACTTGGTACGGTAAGGCAATGTTTTATGCAATAAAGACTACTGAGCGCTTAATTAAAAAAAAAACATTTCTGATTAAGGGAACCTAGTGTCTAAAACACTTAATGCCAGAAATCGAGAGAATGCATGTTTAGCGGCGGAACTCAGCGCCGCTCTTTGTCCTAGGTACTAGGGCGTAGAAAAGAAAACGTAATAATTCCCCCAAGTGCGAATCGAAACCAAAACCAATTGCGTTTGCAGTCACTGTGCTACGACGGCCTTACTTAAATTATTAAAAATATTTGCAATATATTATCAATACTAATAATAATTCACAATAAAATATAAATTTAAAGGTTTAAAACCCTTGAAATTGACATTACGACTTGAGGATGATAAATTTTTCTTTCAATACAACGCATTTATATTTCACGCTAAGTCTCGACATTCCCTGTTGTGAGTAACTCCGGGTATTTTTTAATATTCAGCCAACATATTTTCAAATAAGTCGAAAAATTTTTACGCTCGCTTAAATTTCAAAGTTTAAAATTAGTTTCCAGTTTTAAATGTATTATGCTACTATGTAACACAAATGAAATTTGTTTGCAATAAATAATTTGTGCAATTTAAAACTATTCACATTCACAGGTCACTTTAAATTTCATAATAATTTAATAAAAAAATAATTTACAAATCTTATGGCATCGAAAACCAAGTGTCATGACACTGCTTTCTCCGCTTTCCCTCTGAATTCGACAAATTGCGTGTTGAGATGCACATCTTAACGACTCGCTTTGATTTACTACTTGTCTGGGTGCCTCTTCAATCCTGAAGGTTGGCCGCTAGCTAGAGCCAGGAAAATGAAAATAATTTAAATATACTCATTCTCCGTGAGTGGGAATTAAACCCAAAACCATCAGGTTAGTTACATATTTAATGGTTTTTAATAAACATTTAATAGTATTTATTATAAAATAATAATTAATTATCTAAATCGTGGTTACTGCAATAATTATAATATTTATACTGACACACATAAGCTATTAATTATAACAGCCAATAATTAATAATTGTTATAGCTTTATTTTTAACTTTAAATCATAACTTGATATATGAAAAGTATGAAAAACGTATAAATCTAATTATTTAATACATTATCTATATATTTCGAGTCGACAAGTACACCAAGCTCTATCTATAATCGTTTTATAGCCGAAGACTAATACGCTGAATGCATATTGGCCCTTAAAGCCCTTAATAAAAGCCTTTTCCACCCACGCTATTACAGCGTTTCCCACATTGAGTGCCAAATTTTTTTTTTCTTTCGTTTTCTTACGTAAAATGTTCATTAAGGATTAATCTTATTTAATATTTCATCAATTCATGATATTGTTAACATATTGTCAATAATATAAAAAAATATAGTATTTTTGAATATTGGACTTGAAAATTCTGAAGCTGTTTGTGATGTATTCAGGGTCTTCTGCAGGCATTTATGGCAGAGCGTCTGACTAGAAATCACATTCTAGGGAGTGTAGGTTCTAATCCTACCGACTGCGGTGGTCAACTATACATTTTTTTCATATGTTAAGTTTAAGCTTTTATACTAATCAGGCATAGAAATATATTTTACTTTAAATAAAAGCTAAGACAATTTCAATGCCATAGATTTACATTATATTTTTTGGCAACTTCGGAGAGATCCTAGTGTCAAGAAATAGCTTTGACTATGAAATATAAAAAAGATCTAAGCTAAGTAAAATTCGGATGCATGTTTTGACGATATATAATTTATATATTTAATAGTTTGGCGGCTCTTTTTATCTTTCTAAGAAAGTTTCTGAACGAGCTATAAATATTTGACAACAAATATGTCATACATTTTTAACAAATCTAAAATGATTAGAGTAATGACGCCGAGTCCCGGGATAGTTAGAATAGTTCTTTTACTGTCAGTTGACACAGTTATAAACCAGGATGCCGTCAGTCAGCTGTTCCATAGAGTTTTTTAATTAAGTAGGATTCTTAGACTTTGACTTACAAATTACAATTAAAAGTAGGATCAGTCATCATCGTGCTGTGTGACATTAATCAACTTTGATTGTGCAATGAAACAAGACTGACTGTGAAAAAGCTAATGATATCGAGGCAACTACCAAAAGAAGATGTCTCGATCCCGCCTATATCGATGATTCCAACGAAATTACCATATGATTTAAAGCGTCTACAATTTCTCCTGCATTTGTGATGACAATAATCGCAAGACCAATCTTTGAAAGTCTGTAGAATAAAGTTGTCCTGTCCCAACCAATTATGATTTTATTTCATTAAGACATTTTAATAAGCTGTATATCATATCTAAGTTCTTCAAGGAAGTTTTCTTAGCTTTTGTAACTTATTCATTTAAGTAGTAGTTATTTTAAGCTTGCATAACGCTTTAGCTGGCTGCACAGTTAAATTTATATTAATACCATCCAAGTCACTTACAAGTTCACTTAGCGCTGATATATTATTAGTCTAACTTTGTACTGTATTATATTATTGGATTCTACATCCATCTATCGTGGTTATGGTGGCGAAGTGGTTTGACGTAAACTTGATGGTAGACAGTTCACTCACTCATTACACAAATACACGACAGTTCATTGGGTGTTGAGTTCCGCCACTCAATACCTAATGTATCTATTTTGAAAGGAAAGTAAATATCGCAGCCTCTTGGGTAGTTATTTCTGTAGTGAAGACAAAAAAAATGGATAAAAAATATGCTTGAAATTTATGTTAAAATATTTTTTTATTTTTACATTATGACTGACTTTTTGTCAATGACATGGACTTTGCATAATCAAACAGGTGAATTTAAAATATTGCAAATGCATTTTACAGGAGTGGAAACCGATCCCTTAACCATAGCATTTTACGTTGTTTATTTTATTATTATGAAAATTTCTTTAATTACTTACAGCTTCACGCTTATTCTCGCATAACAGTATAGTCAGAGATAACCTAGTGTCGAATCACTCCATTCTCCACTTCCCGTCTGAATTCAAGACATTGCCACTCAACAAGTGGCGGAGCTCAACGCGCTTTGTCTTGTTCACCGGAGACATAAAATTAATGAAATTAAGAACAATTCTCAAAGTGGGAATCGAACTCACAGCCAGTCGAGATACATTCAGACGGTATCCTACAACACCACGCTGACTTCAAATTACATTCGAAATTCTGTAATTATATTATTTTGATTATAAATTAATTTCATAATACATCATAAAACAGGTAAATCTAATTTATTTGAACATATTTTGATTAAGATTGATTATACAAGAAATATATAAAGCCTATATTAAAGCAATTATACACATCCTTGTGCAGGTAATGGTGGTATGACTCGAATTCTAACTAATAAGTAAATACTTATAAAATGATTTGCATCCCTTTCTATCGAATTCCATCAAGGATACCTATATCTATGAAGGTCAGTCGATAAATAAATGTAATTCTATACAAATAGGCTTTTTTTAAACTTATAACTTTATTTATCTAAAACAATATTTTTTTTACGTATAGCTATATATATTTTTTTTCAAGGTCTGCTTTTTACATTATTTTATATTCAATAACTTTACGGTTCATTATCTGTGCGGTAACAGTCGATTTAACGTGGCTCGGCTAGCAAAGTCCCTGTGTTGCCTGCACCTAAGTTATAGTGTCCATACTCAATTTGCATAATTAACTTCAGGTTTGTCTATTCTGTATTGTGACCCAATTTCAACAAAATGTAACTAAGTTTATATAAATATATACCTAAATAAAATATGTGGTAAAAAATGTTTAAAATTATTTTCACACTTTTTTTGCATATCAGGATAGGCGAAGAGAACTTAGAGTAAAGCACTCTGATCTCCGCTTTCTGTCTGAATCCGAGACATTGCGTGTTGACTGGCAGAAATGACAGTCTTGTCACTAGATCAGAGAAATGAAAGAAAATTAAATATTCACCCGAGTGGGTATCGAACCGACAACCATCGTGTATTTTATCAGACGCTGTTATAACGCTGAATATATATTTAAAAAAACGCATTGCAGGATCCGTAATGTTAAAACATTGTTAAATTTACAAATGTTGTTAAGTTCTAGAATCAAAATTTTTATTGACAATTATTAATAGTTATAATGAAGGGATTTTCTTAGAAAAACACCGTTATCGCCACCTAGTAAGCAATGTTTCGAAAATGAAGCACTTGTACAAAATTCACATATACATTAACAAATTATAATTAATTAAACATCTACAACACAATACTATTGAAAGCCTGAGCTTTTTCAATTTTAATATTAATTCCGTGTATTAGTTCGAACAATTCCGTAGATTTATTTTTCGATTCAAATAAATTTCATTCAAATTCCGAATAGGCTTCTGGTATTTTTTAATAAACCATAAAAGCATTTTTCAACATTTAAAATGGCTTAAATTATTTTTATATATTGACTTTCGTTGTAAATTTAATTTTGTTCCATTCGCCAAGTCTCCTGGGCACGAAGTAATGGTTCTTAAGTAACGATAGTCGCTGGAAACCGTGGGTATATTTTTAACTAATGCATTTATAGTTGGTTTTGTAAAACCGATGGAATATTCGAATTTTAATACAATTTTAAAGAACGATTTTTTAAATATCTACATATTTTTGAGATCTATTTCGGGATTCATCCACACGTATAGACGTAAATCTTATATATACTCATTTTAAACTTTGAAAAGTTATTTGCTATTAATCGGTCAAAGAGTTATATATTGTATAAGTTGATTTCAAGTTATCCTAAAGAACAACTGCATATATAAATATAAATTTACATAAGCAAATGTATTATTTATATATTGTATCATAAGTGGAATAATACAGTATTTTTTATACCTTTTTTGCTTCACTTCAACGTGTTCCTGTAGTAGGTGTTGAAAAAATTGAAGGCTGCCTACACTGTGGTTACATTTCAGTAATAAAAGGCCCTGACCCCACTTTACCTAAATACAAAAGCTCAGCTTCTACCAGCTCGAACCTATTGTGAGGCGAGATTAATTTTTAAAAGTACATCATTACGTGACAGAAATGAAAGAAATATTTTTAAATTTATAATTTTGTTAAAGTTGTCAATGCAACGTAGAGTTAAAGATATAATAATATATATCATTGTATATTTAATAATGTATGCTGCATATTTTCAAGTATAATAAACATAAACGCACAGAGGACGAGAACGCTCTCGTATGTAAATCTCAATTGAAGCCAAAAATAATATATTAAAAATAAAAAAAGCTTTGAAAAGTCTACGTAAATATTATTTCTTATTGAAATACGATTTTCAAGTGTTTTCCTGACGTGGGTACTATTGTGCGAAAACTCAATTTGCAATAAGTGCTAGAGCCTCAAAAGCCAAAGCCGCATCGAGAATTCTATAAGCAGGGAAGCCGCACCAAATTAAATATGGAAATAAGATTTTTTTTCAGCTGTACGTTTATTCACGCATATCAAGGTCGTCAAAAATAACCTAGTGTCACGGCACTCCATTCTCCACTATCCACCCGAATTCAAAACATTGCCTGTGGCAGAATTCAATGTCGCGCTTTCTCTTAGGTACCACATCAGACAAATGAAAATATTTTAATTATAATCACTCCCTCGAGTGGGAATTGAACCGTCCACCAATCGTGTTTACAGTCAGATGCTATCATACTGCGGCACAATGGCTTCAGATGCCTCCACCGTGGAGTGTCCACTGCTTAAGCCATACTGACAGTCTGAGAGGTCTGGCCCTATCCGCGTGATATGCTGAATCAAGCTCGTCGTGACCACTCACTCAAAGAGCTTGGCTATCTCGCTCAACAGAACGATCGGCCGATATGCCGAGGCTGAACCACCGGGCTCCCTTCTTTCTTGGTAGTAACTTTATTTATGATGGTCAGGCTGTCTGAAACTTGGTGCTGCAGATCATGCATTAAGGTGCCACCCTGTTTCGACCTTGTTAATTCCGGGCACATATCTGAGAGTCTGGCTCTCGACTGTACTGCCTGGACCATTTCCGACACTTCTGCCTCCGTTTGGACCCGAAGCTCGTTCCTCTGCTCGTTCTTCTGCTTGATTTGAGTATTACTTAGACTATCTACCTTCTTAACCTTAGCACCATCCCTTTTCGCTAACACCGATGCGTGTTGCTGAGGCACCAACCACCCACCACCACCAACGCCCACCACGGGTTGTAACCTGTGGTTTCCTCCCTTATCGGGAACGACTTCTGCATCACCGCCCTTCGCAGGCCCAACATGATAATGTTGACCACCAAACCAGACATGAGTGGAGTTGATGAACTACACTCATGTCTGGTTTGGAGGATCTGTTTTTTTAAAAATTGAGTTTCCATATGAGTCCTACGAGTGTGGGGGAAATAAAATCCACCCGGGCAGTATCCCCTGTGTCCAGGTAAGCCTAAACGTGTCCCGTTAGAGTGGCGGTCGGTACTCTAACTATGAAAGCAGTAGCGACTGATCTACCCATAAGCCAAGCATCCCATCGCACTGCTTCGCCACTTGGGATTTGGAGAATTTTTAACAGAGGCTTTCTTTTCACGATCCAGGTGGTTAAGCCAAGACCCTCGATCCCATTCCTAGGCCGCTAGACATGATCAACGACACCAATTTCTGGAATTACGATCTTCGAGCGGCAGCGTGAAAAGGTCAGGCCGGCTGTGAATTAAATTACCCACTGACCCCAGCTCCAACTGCACCCGCAGTCTGCCGGCGACTGTTGCCCTCCTCCTTGTGCACCTTTTAGCTTCACGCCTGGCTGGATTGCCAAACGCTGCTGAGCTCCCGCCACCACGATAAGGTGGGCGCTTGTTCAGGGTAGATGTTTAGTCCTCTGTGTAATTTTTTATGTAAGTATTAAATTACAATGAATATTTACATACAAAACAATAATTATTCATTCCCTACTAACTTACTATATATATTGTAAATATTTGTCTGTATTCTTATAGGTGAAGGTTGTTCTATTATTATTGAACGTTTTTTCAACTTATTATCTAAATAAGTTTAATTTTATATCTTTGTACCTATTTATCTCCTTCATGTATCTCCATACTATTTAAAAGCCGCCGTAAAAAACTGTATATTATTATTTATGAATTTAGTTTCCCAGTTAGTTCTGCCACTCGATACGTAATGTTTCGAATTTTGGGCAGAATGCGCAGAATCGAATATCTCGATAACAAGGTTCTATACGCATACCTCGCTATGTGGTCTATCGTGATTCTGTAAATAAATAATTCTATATCTATATGTAAAAATAAGTTAAAACACTAGAAATATAGGTTTCGTGGATCGTTAAAACTGTTAAATGGCAAAACTAGAAGAATGAATATTATTTTTATTCTACAAATATCGTCTAATTATGAGCATTGTAGCTTTATCAAGAAAAAAACAACATAGAAGAAATTGTAGCACAGTAGTCTGTTAGTATACGCGATTGGTTACGGGTTCGATTAGCACTCGAAATTACCATAATTTAATAGCTTTAATTTCTCTACTCCGAAGAACAAGACAAAGTGTAGCTTTGAGTTCGGCCACTCAACACGCAATGTCTTGAATTCGGTCGGAAAGTGCTATGCCGGAAAAAAAAAGAATATTTTAATGATGCTGAACTTCGATCTTTACGGTGCTAAGGTCAATTGAATTGCACAACACTACTTGCTCTAATTGTTCTGGCAGTAAACTGCGGTCCGCTATTCAATTTTCATACTTCTATTGAATGTTGGAGTAATTAAAAATAATGTGTGGGTATTATTAAGTGAATATTGTTTTGCTATGAATAAAAATTGCTGAAATTGTCCTGTTAGACTGTTTTGTTAAGATTTGTTGATTAAAAAAGAAATTACTATTATATATTTTGATTACAAGTACTGGGTTATAGAGGGCATTATTATAGAGAATTATAGAGGTCCGAGTCTTGGATAGTTTTCAAAAGGCTCGGGTCCAAATCTCGCTTTTGCGTGCGTTTTTGTTTTATACGTTTGATAAAAAAATTTCAAAAAAACTTTAATCTTTTTAAATTAAAATATATTTGTTCTTGAATAATTCTAATATTTTTACTATGAATTATAGCGTTAGGATTTTATAGCATTCTAAATAATTTCGTTTTGCTGCGGCTTATAAATCGTATGGTAATATTTTGTAGAAATATTTGTATATAATATATTGTAGTTTTGTGACATAAAAAACGATTAGTAAGAGAACTGAATACAGGCTTAACTAACTTCTAAACAAATAATAAAGTCTAGGTTTTACTCTTAAATGTGGATATGGCTTTTATAACACCATAGGATATTTCAAACGTAATATTTGCAAATTGATTTCTTGTCGTGGTTATTATTGTGTATTTTTTGTTTTTAATTAATTATTTTTGTAGCTGCTTGTTTAGTTTGATTTTGGTTTGTATTTCGTTTTCATAAATAAATTTTTTTTGCTGATTCCCGCGCTGTGGCTACATTGAATATGTCCAATATCGCCTGAGCATCGAACCTACAACCGAGCCATTGCCAGACAGACGATGTCTTCTGTGCCATTATAACCTCTAACACTTATATAAGTATTAATAATATTATTAATACTTATATAAGTACCTATATGAATTTTATATAAGTATTATTATGCATATTATAATATTTTTATTACAATATTAGCTGGGAGTAGTTTTACTAACTGTTATCCTGATTATCCTCTGACCTGATTAGTGGTTAGGTGGGAAAGCACTTGTCGTGTGTCGCTAACTTTATAAATTCTATTTTTATTCACACTCGTGTATGTATAAAAATACAATTAATATTTTCCGTACTGTACATTAATTGCTCGTTCGATCGATCGTTTCATAATACGTGTTAAATTTAAACTTTTACAAAAATATATTTTATTTATAATTAGAAAAAAAAATTAACAATTTAACAAAACTTTTGCGGAAATTTCGTGACCTAGATTAGACTGGAAATCACAGATTCATTACTAAGCTCTATCCAAAGTAAAAATAGGCAAACTCCAGCGTTCTACACTCAGATGTAGCGGCTGTGCTTTTCCGGTCAGTTACTTAGTAACGGAATTGTTTGTTTTGTTTGATATGCATATATTGATTTACAATTACAATAGGTTAGAAAAGAATTTACATTACTTATCTTAACTTATAATATATATGTAACCTATAATATATATATTTAACTTATAATATAGAAATGCTTATATACAGAGTGGCCGTCGTTGCGCTGGGTCACAGCTTTTAAATTCGATTCCCACTCGGGGAAATGACTATATTAAGCACTATTTTCATTCCCCGCTGTGGTGACAATACAAAGTGCGGTGCTGAGTTCCGTCACTTAACACGCAATGTCGGGAGTTTCAATTCGGGAGTAAAACGGTCTAGACTTCTCTCTGCCTATGTTTATGTATAGAAATATATTTTACGTTCGAGGCAGAAGTTAGGTACGATATGAAGAGGCACTTTGTTTTTAAATATTTGATTTAATAGCAAGTATATTCTTTTAGTTTTTTCTAACAATGTAATCTAACAACATATAGTAAAAAAAAAAAAGAAATCTGCAACTCAATTTATTTACAAAAATTGTGATGTCCGCAGCCCGTAACAGGAATTGATGCCTCCATTACCTAGAACAGAAGAGAAGTCCGGCAACAAGAGGAACTACCTAAAAACTAAATTACAACTCATTTTTTATAGTCTAGCACTTTTCCAAATTATTTTGTACTGTACGCTCTGACGCAGCTTATATTTTCTATTTTGGTATATTTCGTTTTGTATAAAATGTTCATTAATTATTAATCATTTTTACACTCAGTTTTAAATAAGCCGCTTACGCTTTAAATAATATCTAAAAGCTGATTAGCACGTAAATGTTTCTGAAACGATCTCAATTCGTACTGTAACAGTTGCGTTTTGGGTTTTTGCGGTTCCCAATTAAAAAATTACCCAACAATCTACAGTTTCTACGTAAGTTGGCAGAGCTTATTAGTACGTCCTTATAGTATGTGGAAAAATGAGTGTTCAGACTTTTAAATTACGTTTGTATCAAAAGGCTTTAATATATAACGAGTGCTTTGTAAGCTCTCTCAGGTATTTAAGTACGCTTTTTATATACGCATTTAATACATTCCCCATGTTAAATTGTTATAATTTGCTCTCGTACACGGAAACACATATGAAACAATGTGAGTAGTTCGTTGCGACCTTGTAACTGAACGAGATGTTTAAAATTGCTTAGATTTTTCTCTCATATTGAATATTTAAATAAAAGGGGAAAAAGAGATATGCCATAACTGAATAATGTAAGGTCTATTAATGTTCTCTCAGTTTAATAAGTGCAAAATATGCAAAAAGATATGAAATTTTAAAGCAGAACCTAATGTCTAAAATAACTATATAACTTCCACCGGTAATATTTTCTTTTTTTTAAATATCTTAATAAGCATAAAAAAACAGGCTGTATTACATAATAATATACTAACAAATACATACAACTTATTTTTTATAGGCTATGACGCCTTTCTAAAACACAGCTACTATACAAAAGCAATTTTTTCCTCAAACTAAATAATAATATTAAGATTAACAATGTACTAACTACTATTTGACTGTTAAATGTCGAAGAAGGAAAAAGTAAAAGGTATTGTTGTATTGTTTAATTGATAATTTTTTTTTTATTATATTCAAAGTCAAAGTCAAATAATTTTATTTCAAATAAGAAGTTACATGCTTAATTAATGAATCCATTTCTTTTTTTTTTTCGCAAGATTTATTATTGTAAAATCGTAAAAAATACTAATGTAATGTAATATAATATAAACAAAAAATAATCTGTACTCACATCAAATGTGAATATTGCAGTTGACATTCGATTAAGTCGAACTTGTGATGTCAAATGTCAAGAGTCAGCTTTGATTGTGGTCTCACTGACAGTCTGAGTCAATGAGGACTGAGCGCTTAGAGATTAGCTGGAAGAAATGAACGGTGAAATTGCTATTAGCAAGCGTACACACGGAGTTTGTGGATTTAAATCCTCAAAGGAATAAAGCTTAACAAAGTCAATAGGCTAGTATCGTTGAAGGGTAAATAACGGTGATTTAGCATTTGCACGTTTTAACGGTCTCTTCTAGCGTCGGTGCTTACTCAAAGGAGCTTTTAGTGATTATGGCTTAGAAAACTGCTTAAAGTCATAAGTTAATTATTTGTTACTAATAACATAATTCAGAGCTTAGAACTTACCTATTTGTAACGTCAGATGATAATCAACTACAAATAATTATTAAAGGATTTATTGCTTAGAGATTTCCTATCCATCTCTAATACTAAGTATAATGATATACAAGTTTGTCATGAAAGTTTACAACGACTGAATTTATACTGTGTATTTGGTTAGAACTTTTAACCAATATTTATAGTGCTTTGCATTTCACTGTATTTGGACGCGCATTCCCTCCGTGCAGAACTACAATATATTATTGTAGGATTACATAAGAGGCACTAGTTTTATTGCTGTAGCAATGTGATATGGCATTTTTACGTATTCATTTCCGTTACGATCTTTATTTTAAGTTTCGAAATTTGTATTTTCAGTACTGTGATGTTTCTCACTTAGCTCAAAGAGGACTTAATATAAAGGCACTCCACCGGAAATCATCAAGACATCGTATGTTGAGACAGAATCTCTGCCATCTCTGAGAAATAGTAATCTTAAATATGAGCGTTCTTCTGAATGGGGATTGAACCCAACTAATTACGTTTGCAGTCAGAAGCTGTCCCACTACACCACGAAGGCCTTATTTAAAACAAAAAAATATTATATATCATTTATACTATGAAACTTGGGTAACTTATTTTAAAGTTTGAGATAAACCTTTAGTGTCCAAGTGATGGTTATAGATTCTCTCCCATATTATATTTATGGAAATATTCAAATTGTAAAATATTTCCTGCCCTGTCCTGTCCTGAAATATATCATAGTAACTTTGTATAGTCCTGCCTGATTATACAAAGTTACAATGATATATTTTTTTAACATTTTTTAAAGTGTTATTCGCACACTAAGGAAATTGAAAAAGACATATTTAGAAAACGTATAAAAAATCTTGAACGGTTTTCAAGAGGCGCGGTTGCATATCCCGCTGCGTTCAAATTTTTATACGTTTTCTAAATATGTCTTTTTCAAGTTACTATGAGTTTACTAAAATGAGAGAAGCTAGAGTCATAGTACGTTTACACTAGGCTATCTTAAATTCTTTTACAATTTTTAACATTTTTTAAACTATTAATCACACACGAAATTCAAAAAAATATATTTAGAAAACGTATAAAAATTTGGACGCAGTTGGATACGAACCCGCGCCTCTTGGAAACCGTGGAAATATGTACTAAATTTATAAATATATTTTTATACGGTACGGAAAAATATGTTTTTCCTGAGAATTTCATATGAATTTCATATGAATTTACTATAGGCAACTATGCCTATGAAAAAGATCTGAATAAACATTGATTCACATTTCACATTCTGAAACTTTTTTCATCGGCAAGCTTGTCGTAAATACATATGAAAACTAGTTAAGTCAAACCTTTGGTTTCAATATTTTTTATCCTAAGTTGTAAGAAGAATGGATATTTTTAGTAGTTATAAAGTATTTTATATTAATATAAATGACGTTTCAGATTTACCATAGAAATTTCAGGACTAACCATTTAACAACTTGGCACCCATTTAGATGTCCCTTCTTTTGTCGTTGAAGTCAACAACCGAGGTATATATGATCTTGAACCTGGCTCTCAATTCACATTTATGTTTTAATTAGATATAATTAATTTTTGTACAGAAATTATTAGTAGGTAATTTATACATTTGATATTTTTTTTTAATATCAAATGGTTTTTGAAGTGTGCCAGTGAATTGCCCATTCAGTATCCAGAGTTTACGCGTTTTCTACTTATAATTTATTTGGCCAAGTCGGGGCGGCGTAACTTGCGCATGTGGGTCTATAAAGGAGCTTTTTGTGCATTCATTTGACTTGTATTTATATTGATAAGATGTACTCTATCTAAGATTTTACCTCTGGAGAGTCCAACGTTAATCTAACCTTTACTCAATATAGAGGCGTCTATGTCACTCTTCTTTCACTTATGACTTAGAAAATTGTTTAAAGACAAGTTTATTATTTGATACTAATAAGGTAACTCATTCAGAGTTTAATACTTAGAACTTTACTATAGATATTATTAAATAAACTAGCTGACATACCATTTTACATATAATTTTCATGGTGACAAATTTTCAACGATTGGCCTTGCTATTTGCTTATCGTCACCTCAAATGCACGTCAAATTGTAGGCGCTTAAAATTAAATGGTAAATCCGTTAGAATCATCGATATGCGTCGTTTAATATTCCATAGTCTAATATTTTCCTTATATGATATTTATTTTGACGCACCTGTTTGAAAGGCATCTTGTATTGCAGAATTAAATTGCTGTTTTCTTATTAATTAATTTTTGTTTATGTTTTCTCTACTTTAAAACCTCCCTTGGAACTTGAACAAATATTTTGCTGCCTAAATATATCAGCCAGTCGACCCAGCCGTTCTTATGTTTTAGCGACACCAACAAACGTCATTTCACATTTATATATATACGAGTAGATTTAAACCATATTTATTTACTAAAATAATAATTATAATAATATAACTATAAATATTCCGAGTATTTTTTAAGAAAATCTATGAATTTCATAGCATAAATTGCAGCCTTATAGGTCAGGTTTCATGAGACAACAGACACCAAGACAGAAATAGCGCTATAGCAGCTTGCTGCTTGCAGTTATATTAATAATATCAGAATAAAAATTAATACTAAATCCTATCCTATCCTATAGTAACGTAATAAATACGAATGTCGATTATACTTTTACGAGTAGTTATAAGTACAACTGATATGTTAAAAATAAAAATAAAATGAGAGTTGTATTTCACTCGTTATATATTCATATGCAAAACTTGAAGTACACACGATGTTTAGCTATTTTGATACGTGATAAGTAAGTATAATAAATTCAATCTTTAGGTCAGTCAGTTACAAAAAATTATGATTTTTGGACAATATGTAAATAATCGTTTGAGTTGAGGTTGTGTATTTTTTAGTAAATATGTATCTTGCAAGGTCTAATAAGTAGAAATTTTACAAGCTTATGTGATACAATTTTTGCGTTATGAGGGGGTGAAAAGTGGCTCTAAATTATTCGTGTAAAATTACACACGGCGCTGTTCGCCGGTTTTTGTTACCTTAGCTTGGCTTCACTTTTTACATTTAGCAAAGGGTTTTAAGTTGTCTTAGATTCATTTTTAACCTTTATATATAACTTCATATTTTAAGATAGCTATTGTAATAAATTACACATCTGGAATAAATGTAAATTTCATTTCAGCTTTGCTTTCAGTTCTGCTTTTTTACGCAAAGCAGGGCAGTTAGAGAGAATCTAGCACCAAGTACTCTGTTCTCCTCTTTGCGTGTTAAGTGGCGGAGTTCAAGCAAAGAAATAAAAAAGTAATTTGAATGTAATCCTTTCCCCGAGTGGGATTCGAACCCACAACCAATCGAGTTTGTAGTCGGACGCCGTGTCATTGCGCCACAATGACCTTAATACCTTCTTTTGCAATATAATGTTCAAAAAATCCATAGGGATGATTCAGTAGCAGCGTTTAAAGTAAAGTCATGTCGCCAAGAAGCATTGTAAGAAACGAGGTCTGCAATATCGATGGAAAATACAAGAAAGTTTTAATAGTATGTTGACGCATAGCTTTGAGTATTAAACTATACTTAGTTTAGCGCCATCTTTTATAGTTAAGTAGATTATTGATGGCGGCGTCTATAATGTAACGCTAGTCTTATCGTTGGTCGGACCAATACGGTAGTGGCACGAAGGCTTTAAGAACGCTTGTTGGATTCCCGGTTGAACAGTTAACAAGTTGAAAAGTTAAAAAGTTAAGTCGATTGGCGGTAGTGCTCGTAGGCGTATCTGAGGCACTTTTAACGTAACAATATAAAGTATTAAGTAAAGAGAGGGGGCTCGGGCAGTGTAAAGAGTGTTTCTGCATTCTAATGAGATCTCCTAAACCTACACTTGGCAAGACTCCCAGGCACTGCCTCAGTTCCCCTCCCTACAATCTACATGGGTCCGGGCCCACATGCTAAGTGTCAATCGAGTAGTGACGAATGAGTATGTTTGTATGTACTGTGTAGTGTCTGATGTGAACATATTCTTCTAGCCCGCTATTACATACGCCCGAGAGTCATTTCTTAAAAGTTTTGTTTTAAAAGTTTGCAATTTTTGTTTTTTATTATTTTATATTAATTTAAAAAAAAAATCAAAATCCCTAAACAATAATTTTTTGTTTATTACTTACAGGTAAGGTAACAAAAGATAAGGTAACAATATAAATATTTAGATACGAAGATTACATTAGATTATAAGTAACTTTGATGGATATAGAGTACAATATTTGAATGTAGCGCGGTTATATCCGTTACGGATACCCGCCCGGACGCGGTTATGTGGGACTCTGGACCGGCAGATGTTGGGCCGGCCGTTTACCCACTAAAACCTCACGGTGCTCCTCCTCCACCGCCACTGGCCAGGGCCAAGGGAACTACAATCTTCCATGACCCTGGCGGAGCGCGGTTATATCCTAGGGTAGGTAGATGTTCCCGAGCGCAATGGTTTTAATTACTTATATGTATATTTTTATTATAATGCCTTTGATATTTTTTTTTACTTGCATTTATAATTAAAAAAAATACTTGATCTAGTTAGAGACCGAGATAGTAGCGTATGTTGTCACCACACCACCAACCAGCACATAGCAAGAAATTGGACAGTTTTCTAATATAAAAATAAAACCAAATTGCAATATGTACAAAAACAGTAATCCGCGAATCAATTATGAATATCAAAGTAAAATTGCTTATATTTTTAAATAGTGAATGTCCGCGTCTGTTCCTGGAATAATCCACATATGAATTTCAGGGCTTAAATTTTACGATTAAATTTTGATAAAGAATTTTTAGCATTTTCAAAAACTAATTATTTTTTTACTTGTAAAAAAATACACGCTTTCACATTAGTGAGATTAATCTAAAGAAGCGTAGTTGTTCCATTATTTCGACCATAGTATTGGAATGTAAGCACTGAGACGGCAGCAGGGATCATATTTTGGCATGATTCCAAAATTGTCGACTCGAAACGCAAAAATGGCTGTATAAAAGACAAACATCCGTACAATAGAATGTCGTTGGTAGGTGAAATCAATACTTTGGTATTAGCTATATACATATTGTTGTTTATTTTGTACACAAAATTTGAGTTGCTTAAAATTAAGACTAGAAGTGTGATTTTTTTCTAAGTTTACTTCTTCGAAAAATTTAGGTCTGATTTTAGGGTAGTTTATGCTGACATTATAATCTTTTAAGCTATATATATATATATCTTTTATAAGATAAGTGTCATATGTTAAGTCACAGCTTAGTGTGATTTTCCACTCACTTAGTATATGAAAAATATTTTTACAAAACATCTAAATATTTGAACGTAACTGTTCGATCAGAGCTTGGAAAAGAGGCGCAGGCTAATGTTCCGCTACGTTAAAATTATTATACATTTTGTAAAAAAGTTTTTCAGAGTACAATATTTACCAAACAAATTTAAAGAAATAACATAATAATAACAAAGTTATTATATTATTTTTATATTAACAAGTATATAATTTATTTCAATAATTTATTTCAATATGTAACAGTTTTTAAGTTACACAACTCACCTACGAGATACATACAGAGGAAAATCTATTGTATGAGTTTGTTAATATTGTCGAATCAAGAAATTTGTAACTCGCTATATATGCACATATCGTATGAGGAAATGTGGGCACCATTTCCCCAGATGAAGCCAGTGATTTTGCAAATAACATACATAGGTCCTGACTGCGTGAGTCTTATGAATATAATCTATTTGTAAGTGAAACCTTTACGATAATGCTTAAAGTCGATTAAAAATGAAACAACTATTTCCCTTTCATTAATTAATATGTTTATTGGGGAAGCTTTTTTTTAAAATTAAGTCCTTTGTTGTCGTTGTTGTTTTTAATTAATAAGCATAGTGTCAATCAAACACTCCGTTCTCCACTTACCGCTTAAAATCGAGACATTATGAGTTGAGTGGCAGAACTCTCCGCCGCAATTTGTCTTCGGTACAAGGGCAGAGAAATGAAATTACTTTTTAAATTTCTATTCCTCCGGTGGGAATCGGATCCACAACCAATCGTATACTGCCAGACGCTGTGCCACTTCACCACGATGCCCAATGAGAGTCTCGTTTAATTAAAATTATTATGAGAAATGCATAGTGTATAGAAAAGTGCAAGAAGCGGTGTTAAGTAGTATATTTAGTTCCACATTTCAACCTCTACACTGTATCTAAAAAGCTATAAGCACAGGTAAAATATAACTATTTTTAACTAATTTTCTTACTAAACATTATTAGTACAAACATTATTTTTATGATGAAGTTGTAATCCCTTTCACTCAGTGGACCACCCGAGGGTGTTTGGAATCCCCTATAAAATCATCCATAAAATTGATTTTCATATCCTGTAATTAAAAAAAACACAAAATTTGTTTAACTAAACGCAAATAATGAATATATTTTGGCGTATTATATTACTTTTTAATGGGCAAAAGGTATATTTAAACTTTTATAAATAATTATCCTAATAAAATGTTTATTTCCAAATGTCTTATAATGCCATTTTTCAATTTAAACGCATATCGTTAAGCCTACAGTTTCATGAGTTGGAAAACAGAAATCTTCCTCTTCTTCTTATAGTGCCTCTTCCACTAGAGAGGGTTGACAGTCTCCATAATTTGTCCTATTCCTGGCAATATGGAATATATTTACAGCGCTTTTGATTCTCGTCCAATCTCTGTTGTAATGGTAGAGACAATCAGGACGATTATGATAAAGTTTTCTCCTATTATTAGTAACCTTAATTAAAGCCTTAGCACTACTCTCGTTAACAGGAAGGAGCCATGAGACAGTATTTTTTACTAGTAACTTACTATTAAATAGTAAAAAACCTAAATGTTTAATTTTTAGAACACCTATACGACAATCGTTAAAGCCGATTTATTCTATCTTGTTCTTGTAAAGCGAGCTAGGCCTGGAATCTACTTCTTGAGACAAAAATTTAAGTAAAATAAATATAATGATAGTTGGCGTCTCCATAGATATTTGAAAATGTAATATATATAAAGAAAAGTTATACAAGTTTACCAAAATCGTATATAATATAAATAGGCTTAAACTTACCGCGCCTGTAACTCGATTGCATCGACTTCGAAATTCTTTCATGGCATAATGTGTAATCTTTAACAATAGGTACCCAAAGAACTGAATTTTCTATATCACAATTTTAAAAAGTTTTATAATTAAAGAAGTTGTTTATGTTTTAAAGGTTATTACTTAATTAACAATTTTATAAATTGTAATACGCCTTGGGAATGAAATGCTCGCTCCAGTCTATATAAAAGGTATCATTGTCACTTAGAAATCTGTAAATAATTGCTTTGAAAATAAAATAGTCCCGATGAGTTTCATGCGCCGGTTCTTCACAGGTCTGAAGCATTAACTTTAGTAAACCGGTAATAAATTATCTGACGTTTGCAAAAAATTAAGCATATATATTTATATTTTGAATAAAATTATTTGATTTTACTTTTGTTAGAAAGCCATAGCAGTTTTTTATTCATATTTCCTAACCTCTCCCTGTAAAGATATCAAATTTCATAAAAAAATATAACCAGCTATATTTATTCTAAAATACTCGAATGTATTTCAAATTGGCTCTTTAAAGTCAATAAAACTCTTTGAAATATATTACAAGAGCAAGTATAGCTACATATTCATTTCGATATAGTTTTTAATGAGTTATTCGCTTGTTTACTTTGTTAACATTAGAAAGTATTCAATGGTGGTTAAATTAAAATTAATTAATTTCCTAAATTATGTATGTAAAGCTAAATGATTTAAATGAAGTATAAAGCTTTTATTGGCGCCTAATTTAAATCAGTTAATTTTGTTATCCTAATATATTTTTAAGGCAATTATTATTTTTAAATGAAAGGCTCTTATAATCTATTATAATCTATTTCTTAAACGTTCGCTGAATGAAAATTAAAAGACTGTAATACGTTAGATCTTTAATATGTTTTTTCCTTTTTATTATTAAATGCGCAATATTATTTTACCTTACACAGCCACTTTGATATAGTTACAAGGATATGCTACTTATTCATATTATACAATAGAATACCAATCATTACAGTACATTTTCGGAAAATTTGTGGCTTAAAACATGAATCTCTGTTTTTATTTCAATGACCTTATGATACCTTGGGGAGAGGCCTAGGCCCGGCCAGAGGGCGGTCACTTGGGGAAACTATCTGCTTAGTCTCCTGGCATTGCGTAGGTTGTTCCCGCGCGCTACTTGCCTAGTGTCACCCACCACCCTTGACTTCGACACGTGCCTGGCAGGCTCTTGCCATCGGAGTTCACGGTAGACTCCCGTTCGCGTGGCCTCGGCTAGTGGCGGTGGAGGAGTGAGGAGCACTGTGAGGTTTTAGTGGGGATAAGGATCACATCTGCCAGTCTGAAGTCTCACGTTGCCCGTCCGAATCCGTATATATATACAACATTATTTAAATATATTTAAGTTTTTGTCAAATAATAAAAAAATTTTTATCAATATAGAGCGGAAGCACTCTAGATAGGACAAAGCCTATATAATCAAATTTAATTATGTCATTGTGATCTAATTTTGTGTTACACGACATGAAAGATAATAAGGCCGGCAAAATCCCTGTAGCTCTTCTGGTGTTACACGGGGTGGTGTGCAGCGGAGTTCACTTACCATCAGATGACCCGAACGCTCGTTTGCGTTGTCTATGGAAAAAAAACTAAACGTATCAATTATGGTGTAATTAAGGAATCGCCATTATTGCTCAATATTGTGTTAAGGTCATTGTTAAGAAATATTATACATGTATTGTAAATAAGAATGATTTGATATAACAACTGTATCTACTGACAGACGAATGCCACCTCAGTCTACCTGTGACCACGGACTACTGTAAGGTGTTCGAAACGTCGGGTTTCTTAAATATATTTATATATAATATCAATAATATACGCAATTAATCCAGTTAAAAGTAAAAGACATATTTAGAAAAACACATATTTAGAAAACGTATAAAAATTTGAACGCAGCGCGATTTCATTTAAAATGTGTAGTAATCTCGAAAATCAAAGGATCTTATTATAATGAAATTTTGTTCTAGTGTATGTTAACTTAATTGTGACGTAGATCAAAAACACACTACAGGTACAAAATACTGCTTAAGAGTTGCCGCCCAGGCACTTAAAGAGTGCCTTGGTACTTAAAGAGTGCCACTCTGCATCGCGAGTCTGGACACAATTGACAACAAGGCTGTTCCACCAAGCGAAATCGTCGGATCACCCCCATATCCAAGACATCACACCATGGAACTGGAATGGAACACCACTAGACCAACGATGTTTCCCAAGAGAGAAGTAATTTCAAAAAATACTGTAGCTTACGTTTATTTCACAACTTTTCATACAATTTTTATAGATTTAACTCACATATATATTTTACAATTTATGTAATTTAATGCATACCACAACAAATAGTGATTTCATTCGGACACTGTGGGGACAGCACTACAATGGCCCCTCATTAGATAAATTCATAATATTTAAAAACTCGTTAGTTATTGTTTTATTTAAAAAATAAAAAGAAATAATAATTTGATTACATCAAGTGTTTTAACAAATTGAGTCGCTGAGTCTTCCCAGTAAGTAATCTAGGATCCTAGTGTTGGAAATTACTCGCTTCCCCGTTGACTACAATTTAGCTTTACCAATTAAAAAAAGAGAACAAAATGAAAACGAGATAGTATTACATATATCAGTGAATGAACAAATATAAATTGTGTGTGTGTGTGTATGTGTCTTTGCAATTTAGTACTAGCGACCCGCTCGCAACTTCACCTGTGTGAACTGTAGCTATTTCGTACTTTCGGCAGCCTTTTTTTAAACAATAAAAGTCCTAGAAAAAATAAAAAATGAGAGAAAAAAGCTTATGTTTATCCTAATACCTACAAGAATATCTATTTCAAATTTCATCTCAATTGGCTCAGCGTTTTAGCGGCGATGACGTCACAGATCGACAGAATTATTTTCGCGATTATAATATTAATATAGTATGCAATAATTTACACATAATACAATTATAAAATATATATGTAAGTTAAATCTTTAAAAGTAGTAGTCAACTTTCGTATTTATTACGTTGTGTGGAATAATAAAAGGCCTAGCCTAAGTTTAATTTGGATGCATGATTTGACGATATATAATTTATGTATTCAATAGTTTGGCCAGTCATTTGATCTTTGCATTAATATTTAAATTAACATTTATTATCTGTTTTTTTACATTTTTTAAAATGTTATTCGCACACTAATGAAATTGAAAAAGACATATTTAGAAAACGTATAAAAATTTGAACGCAGCGGTATTTGAACCCGCTAAATATGTCTTTTTCAATTTATTATCTGTCTAAGAAAGTTCCTGAACGCTCGTTCAATAAATACTTTTTCGTATAAATATTTGACATCACATCATATTGCCATGACTTTTTAACAAATCTGCAATGATTAGAAAATAAGACGAGGCCGTGTGATAGTTTTTTTCATTATCAGTTGACAAAGATTTAAAAACTAGTATCAGCTATCCTATAGAGTTTTAGAATTCAGTAGGATTAATGGACTTTTACTAACAATTTACAACAAAAAATACTGAGTAAGACATATTTTTAGAAAACGTATACAAATTTGAACGCTGCGGGATTCGAATCCGCGTCTCTTCCTCTTGGAAACCGTCCGTCATCACCGTGTGAAGATTCACACTTTAAAATGTAAAAAATAGTTTGTGGCTAGTAGTAGTTATGCGTTAAATTAATCAACTTTGCTTAAGCAATGAGACAAGACTGAGTGTGAAAAATCTATTGTCATCGAGGCAACCACCAAAAGAAGATGTCTCGATCCCGCGTATATCGATAATTCCAATGAAATTACAATTTGAATTTAGGTGCTACAATTCCCCTGCATTTGCGATGGCAATAAACAAACCGCAAGGTCAAGGCCGGTCAATCGTTGGAAATGTGTGGAATAAAGTATCCCTGTTCGGTCCCTGTTTTGACCCTGGGTTGTCTCTGACCACTCCATAACGCTGGATAAAGTGTGAAGTTGAATTAGATAAGAAAAAAAACACAATAATAGCATCAATATTTCTTTTTTTGTGTTTAATTATTAAGAGTTTTAACTATATATATATATTTATTCATATATATATATATATATATATATATAAATATACATATACGTTACATGCCCATGTAACCTAATCATATATAGAACACAATAAAAAAAATATTTTTTTAAACTCTAGAGGCTTATATACTACGTATAAAGGTCGCTACACAATTTTAGCCTCCCATTCAGCCGAGGAGCTAAGTTACCGTCCTTGCAGTAACATTTCTTTTGTAGTCTTTGTGACGTTATAAACAGAACAAGCTGTCCCTACAATATTATATGTGTGTCGGGTTTATATTGACGATTTTCTTCAATCAAGACCTATGCAAAAAATAAACAGCCTTATGCTCAGAGAAATGTATTTTAAGTAAGATTTTTATTTCAGCGTCGCACGTAATCCCGCAAAGTGGATAGAATCTTGAAACTATTTTAACCGGATTAAGTAGACCGAGGTGGCACTTGTCTGTCATTCGATACAATTATTATCTCAAACTACCGCCAACGATTTCTTAGTTGCCTCGCGTACTGCCCTGGATTCTTGCAAAATGAGCTGACTGTATCTTGCTCTCTGGTGTGATCGGATTGAGACTTCAAAGTTTTCAGTATTGGGTCCCAGTAGTGGTAGAAAGTTGCAAAATGTGTAATAATCGTGAAAATCAAAGAACTTATTAGTTAGAATCTAGTGTCAAAACATTCCTTTTTTTATAACATCTTTGATTTTCGCAATTTATACACATTTTGAAAAGAATCTATTTTTAACTGGATTAAACGTGTTTATTTTTGGTATTCTAAAATACATTTTAGTAACCCTTTTAGAATTATATTTTTATTTCCCACCCCAATTCGATTCGTTTGTCTTTGATATTTATTTTTAATTTTATTAAAAGTATATTTACAATCTTAAGATACATATTTACGCGTAGCAGTATTCGTCGTTCGTGTCTTGGATCCAAAGACGCACAGGCTCAAGCTACGTTCAGTCTATTATGTTTTTAAAATATTTAAATAAGTTATTGTTTTTAACATTCTTTTATAGCATTTTTTACACACTAATGCACTTAGAGCGCTTGAACGGTTTTAAAGAGGCACAGGTTTAAATCCCGTTGAGTTTAAATTTTTATACGTTTTGTAAATATATGTTTAATTCAATAATATTGTTATTGTGATATGTCCACTACTATTAAAGTTACGTCATGATTGTCACTCTATCATAGCGTGCTAATAGATGGCTGGGGGTTCATTTCTCATTCGAGATTTTTTTTTATTTATTACATTTTTTCGACTTGCTGCTTTTTCCCGCATAGCAATGTCAGAGAGAACCTAGTGTCAAGTCACTCCGTTCTCCACTTTCCGCCTGACTTCAAGACATGCGCGTTGAGTGGCGAAATTTAACGCCGCGAGCCTCAACGATTTATCTATTATTATAAAAATCAGAAATATGCTACTTTACTATTCTTAAATAAAGATTTAGCACTAACGATGGTTTTTTTATGTTTTAAGCATACAAATATGCATACATACATTATATATTCATTTATTTTTGATTTCCCGCATCGGCTAGTTTGAAGAAATATATTGATAAGTCATTGTATTCTTCAGATTTGTCACATTCAACAAGATCGTTAAAAAGATTTTTTTTACACGTAGAAATATTTTTGAGTAGAAATCGAAACTACAATCACAGTATATGTAACACTTTTCAACTGTCACTTTCACTTTTTATGTATATACATACATATACGAGGTGTGATCAAAAAATAACTGGTATTTTCAATTTTTTAAAAAAATATTTATTTATTCATCAATAATTATATTGTCCCCTTCAAAGTAATCCCCCTCAGATATAATACACTTATGCCAGCGTTTTTTCCAATCCTGGAAACACTTCAGAAACGCGCTTTTTAGTATCGCCAACAGATTTCGATTGTTCGATTTCTCTTGTTTCGATTTTTCTTTTATCTCCTCAATCGTAGCAAAACGCTTTCCTTTCATCGGTGTCTTCAGTTTAGGGAAGAGGAAAAATTTAGCGGGGGCCAAGTCCGGTGAATGTAGTGGTTCAGGTATAATATCGGTTTCGTTTTTGGCTCCTGAACGATGTCCATGCGACGTTGTGTTTGCTCAAAATTTAGCAATTTTGGATATTTAGCAATTTTGGATATTTTGGAATTTTGGATATTTTGGAATTTTGGCTGCCGCACGTTTCATGCCTAAAACGTCTGTAAAAATTGCTTGGCACGAGCCGATATGCCAACATCATCAGCAACCACTCTAATAATGATTCGACGATTATCCATAATCATTTTCTTCACTGGTTCAATGTTTTCATCGATTTTTGACGTGCTCGGGCGACCAGGACGAGCATCGTCATTGACATCTTCTCGGCCTTTATTAATACGCTTATACCACAATTGAACTTGTGTTCTGTTCATAGTAGACTTGCCAAACGCCACAGTCAACATTTCAAATGTTCTTGCACATTTAATTTCATTTTTTACACAAAACTAAATACAGTTTCCTTGATCCATTTTTTTTAATAGTAAAAAAACTAAGAGCACACCAAAACACGACTAACCTTCTTATCAAAAACAAACTGCTAAAATTGTGAACATATATAAAAGACATGTGTACCAACATAACAGAAAAAAACGCGAAAGTCGTACATACTTAACTCACTAAATTAGAAATTCGTTCCAGTTTTCCGACAGTTATGCTAACAGAGCACTAAACTATAATAACTTATAATACTTCGGAACTACTGGGCGGATTTAAATGTAACCTTTTTTGTTGTAGTGTTGGTAAGCCTGAGCAGGAATTAGGCTATAATTGAATTTAAAGACTGGAACATCTGATGACGTACTATAATAGTGCAGGTAAATTTCAAGAAACAATGAAATGGAGCCTTAACATATAAAACTTCCGTTGAAATATAAAAATATAATATGGAAACGGTTGATAAAAATATTAGTGTAGACAGGGTCCTTAAGTCCACGCAAACGAAGTTGCGAGAACTACTCCACAATAAAGCATTAGAAATACATTACATCAATAAAATAAACGTGTGTACACATTACCATGTGTTTTTTGCCATACTTATTACTAAGTGTGTATTTTACATGTTGACAAGTCTATTAGTTAAGAAAAATAAATATATAATATTATAAATTCACGAGACAAGATCTATTTATATATAAATACTAGATGAGCAAAGATATGCTCCATTTACAGAATACACTCCGCCGTACTATTGTTTTCTATCGCTCAGTAACATTTTCTAACATTGCAATTTATTTAAGTATACTAAGAAGAATAGAAATGAAAACATCGATATTATTTTTAAAGAATTTCTTTTAAGCTTGACCCTTTTTTCCTATATAGGGTAGTCAGAGAGAACCGTTCCACCATACCGTATATTATATACCATATATTATATACCATATATTATTATATAAAAGAAACGAAAATAATTATATTGTGATCATTCAACCGAGTGGGAATCGAACCCACAATCTTATCATTTGTACTTTTTGATTAAAACACATCTATATTAATTATATTGTCCATTTTTTTGCTTATCATTTGTACTTTTGGAAATAAGCATAAGGATCTATTGTCATAGTGCCTTTATTTTTAAAATAAGCTAGTATATTACATGTTGGCTACATTTTGTTTGACCAGAATTTCCCTAAATGGAAATTGAACCCATAACTATCACATGCAAACAGTAACACTGCAACGATATCGTTCATTAGCATACTGTCAATTATATAACATACTATTTCAATTGTTAAACTATCTAAGAATTTAGGAAACTGGTATATTTATTATAAAATAAAGATTGATTTATGCTTTACTTAAATATTGTAATGCTCATGGGTCTGTAATATAATTTGGGAAAGGTCTTTGAACTGAAGAAAGCCTGCGTCCTAGATTTCTTCTTTGGCTTTAATATGATTTTATATTGCGTTGTAGTTAATATCTGCAGCTATAGGTATTTATATAGGTTATTTATCTTGCCTTGCTTAATTGTAACATTTCATATCTGGATTCGTATAAGAATTTAGGAATAATAGTATATCAGATTCAATTTTGGTTATGGATATAAAAATGCTTTACATTATCCGTTAGTTTTGAATAATTTCGGTTATGGATTTTTGAGAAAACAAAGGAAATTTATGAATTTATTTTTGTTTAATACTACTCATCCCAGACGGGATTAGTTCAGATCGTATTCAGCCACGGCTGAGTATAGATTTTTAATTTCTGATACCCCATAGTTGCGTGTACAGAGCTCCATAATTTCGAATTTGAATCAAAATATAAATGATTTTTCAGTTTAATTAGCGTTTTGTTGTGTTTAGTGCAACGAATAAGTTTTTAACATAATATGCCTAGATTGAAGTTCCGATCAGAGTATAAGTCTTAATATTTCCCAATTATTATTTATGCAAGCTGTCTGTAGTCCATGTGTATTGTACGTAACGGTCCCTTCTCTATCTATTAAGGCGATGCGTCTTTGAAGGTCATCCTTGGTCCCCCTTTCTATCATACTATATAGTTTTATTAACTTTCTTCAAAGCTTACTTCTTATATTTAATACAAGTAGCTATTTTAAATGGAGAGTTAAGCCTCTTAAGCTACCTAAGCACATTTTCTTAACATTTATATGATCAGCTGGCTGTTAGAGTATTTTGTTATATACTCGTATGTTGACCTTAATCACTGGTTCACTGTGTAATCAAGAGAGGATTATATATAACAAAAAGGTACGGACCATAAAGTCCCACCAAGTAAATTTCATTTTTAAAAAAGTATATATATATATATATATCATGCATTCTAAATTTAGCTTGAAATTACAAATATTTTTTTCAGTACTTAATGGCTCTAATTCATACTCCTGAATTAATTATGGACCTATTTGAACATTAGCCAATAGAATATCGCCAACAGCATTTAGGTTAAATAATAGCCGCCTCGGCAGATTGGCAATTGAGCCGAGATAGAAAATACTAGGAGTTTTAATTAATTGAAGATTTTATTGAATGTAACAAAAAAAGAAAACTTAACGAAAAGTGAGTTTGGAAAATTATAATTTTTGTTTTAATTCATCTATTTATATAGAATAATGATTTATTTATATTTTTTTAAGTGTTATTCGCACATTTTGGAAATTGAAAAGATATTTAGAAAACGTATAAAAATTTGAACGCTGGCTGATTTGAACTCGCGCCTCGTTTCTAAATATGTCTTTTCAATTTCGTAAGTGTGCGAATAACACTTTAAAAAGTGTTAAAAATATTTAATAAATAGCATTCTCTCTTGCCAAACGATTGTTAGTAGAATAATCTTAGCGTTAGAAAGATTTGTACAAATTTCTGCTATGTATACATATTGTATGTGTGTATGTTTATACTTTTTGGTCCATTGTGTCATTATTTATAATTATTTATTTATATATTTATGTATATATATATATTTAAGTATTTATATTGAATATGATACATTTACTGTATAATGTATATTTATTTACTTATGTAAGTGATATCTAGTTCGGTAAGCATAGAAATAGTAAATAACTTGTTCTTTTTAAAGTATTTTGATATTTATTTTAAATTGCACTGACCCGTATCAGTTAAGACCATGATCCTATCACCAAAGGTAGTCTGCCAGAGATGGCTACCAGCAATAAGTCCGCATTTGCACACTCCGTAATACTCATAAAATTTTGTGTACTGTTTCTGGTATTGGCTTTGTGTGTAATAAAGTATTTCTATCTATCTATTGTAGCGACCTAATAGCACAATTATTGTATGGTTTCGTTAATAGTATCTAATTGTCTCTCGTGTCTCGTAATAAATTAATTGGGCATTATAAAATCATATATCATATAGCTTGGTAAACTCACTAGCATATGTTTTCAATTAAAAAAAATTATTACTTTTTGTTTTTATATTTTCATGTGACGTAAATAATATTTCAACTGTTGTTTTCATGGTTTTATTTCGAACTAAGCGCGGCGGTAAGTTCCACCCCCCATTTATGATACATCATAGAGGAGGACGGAGTGATTTGACATTAGGTTCTCTCTGCCTCCCCTGCAGCTATGCCAATGTTAACGTGAATCTGAAGCTAGAGAAATTTTACAACTTTACTTGTGATTATATTTCTATCTGTATCATAAATATGTTTAAACTGTTCTGGTTATAAGTAGGATAAACGACTGGAGCAACGGGTAATACTTATATAAGAAATTATATTTAAAAAAAATCTGTCGGGTCGTTCGTTTATGAGATAACGCTGAAAATTTCTTAATAATAAATTAGAACATTTATAAACCCATTACAAAATTAGAATACACTTCATAATACAAAGTGACATCTCTATCTATACCAACGGAGCAATCATACAATTGTTATTTATTTTATATAGTCGTTCACAGAAATACTGTAAAATTTCATATTATTACTTATTACAATAATGAAATATTTAATTTTACATCTATAAACAAAACCGTAGCATTTCATTAGGTACCAACTACTATAGTTTCATTCTAAATAGAATTGTTAGAATTGAATGCCGGATGCCTATAACAATAGTACCAGATACTAAATGTCTGTAACAGATTGGTTAAATAGCAATCGCTTATCAGCTATAGTTTGCAAATGTACATAAGTTCATTGAGATGGCGTTTCACTTGACAACCCATTACGTTACTATAAACAATTTGGAACAATGCAACTACATACATGTGTACTGGTTAATCAAATTATGCTTAGTGACACAGTGAGTTCGATTCCCACTTACGAGTAAGTTAATAATATATTTACGTTATTTTAATTTCACCACTCTGGTAATACAAGGCGCGGCGTTGAGTTTCGCGTAAGTGGAGCAATGTCTGGAAAGTGGACAGTGAAATGTCTTGACTCACTAAGTTCTTTGAGAATGTTCTAGAATATTTCTTCGAGTACTATGTTTTGTAGAGTATGTGTAAATATCTTAATAGTAAATTATACCATTTTCTACTTTCTGTACATCCATACTTCAACTCCTCAGTATATCTTAAGTTAAATGTGGGAACAAAAATGCTACGCTCTCTCCTAGAATTGAGTAAAACTCGAATTTACAACGATTTATTTCCGTACATGCTTTAGAGCTTCCAAAGCTTTTTTTTGATTTTAAAATAAAATCAAAAGATAATAGCTTGGTAGCGTGATACAATGATAATAGTCTAGCTTTCATATTATTTATGCAACGATGATTGCTTCGAGAAAAATAAATTGAATGAAGTCTTTGTTTTGCGAATATGAAATGCAGAAATATGTTTTAACTATTTCAAACTTTCGCTAGAGAGGAATTTGTTCGGACCGAAGGTAAAATAATATGATTTTAACTCACTTTCTGTACAATTTTGTGGAATGTAGAAGGAATTTGTTGAAAAAACACTCGCAATTTCCATTTCACCGTGCCGTTCTTAGATATTTTGCCTTGTTTACTTTTACTTAGCGGAATATTCGGATATTAATTTCAGTAAAACAACTTTGGTATATATGATCAAGGTCATCATGATACAATGGGACTGCGCAATGGTTATGGGATCTATCCCCACATAGGGGGAATGATAATATTTTTGATTATTTTTATTTCTCCACTTCGATAAGAGAAAGTGCTGTGTTGACTTCTGCAAGTCAACACGCAATGCCTCGATTGCGAGCGGAAAGTGGAGAACGAAGTGTCATGATACTCAACAGAGTGTGCAAGTACCTCTCTCTCCCTCCCTGATGTGATGTGAGATAGAGGGAGAGAGAGATCACTCCCTCTTTCTCACTACCTATATCCCCCTGTCTCTCTATCCCTCCCTTCCGGGCTATCCCTCTCTCTTTCTCCCTCTGTCTGTGTCCCTCTTCATAATATAACATTGAAATATACAGATTTAATTTTAGGTCCGATTGGAGATAACCGAAAGAGGGATAGAGAGGAAGAGAGGGATAGAGGGACAGGGGGATATAGGAAGAGACACAGAGGGAGAGAGAGGGAGAGAGAGTGAGATAGTTGAACACCAGACTGCGCACTCATCTAGTCGTGTGCGCATTTGTTTGTAGTAGGCTCGATATACGCACACATACATACTTAGCATAAACCATGACCTTATGTGACGATTTTTACTAAATCGCCACTACCTCTAAGCTGTGTTAAGGAACTACATTTCAAAAAATATGTAAAGAGAGATAAATCTTATAAGACAATGGAGAATAGTGTTTTATTACTCATTATGACAAGAGAATAAACTCTAATAAGGGGAATAAAAGAAACAGAAATAAAAATACAGCAATATTTGTGTAAAAGATTTATAAAACGGCCATTATTATTATTATTGCGCATTACCCTTTTATCCTAATAACAGGAAAGACAGAGAAAACCTATGAAACTATAAACCTGAGGAATAATAATTTCAATATTTCCTTCCAGTAGGAATCGAATCCACAATCAATCAAGCTCACATTCAGGCGCTAGCCGACTTAATTATTGTAAAATATACAAACAGGTTACTAAAAGAAAAACTTTTCTCACTTAACCCCATATAATGGGGTAATATGGTAACGACAATTTCGCCGCTAACCGTAACGAATTACCTCGATTATACCAATCGCAAACTACGAACGCCACAAACTAAGGTAATTCAAGTTACACGGTCTGATGAAACGACCCAAGTCCATACAAACTAGTGGAAGATAGGCTATATTTTACTATGAGGTGATATTGTCGTTATATGTTATGTATGTTTATATTGAAATGAAGGAGTCTATCATGGCGCAGTGGGACAGCGGCTAACTGTAAGCGCGGTTGGTTGTGAGTTCAATTTCTACTCGGTGAAAAAATATTTCTGGTAAGACAAATGTCGAATTCGGCCGGAAATTGGAGAATCGGAGTGTCTTGACACTAGATTATCTCTGTCTGAAAAAAATTTGTTTTAAATAATTTTGATTAAACGTAGCTTTCATGAGATAATGTAAATACTATTTATATTATATAATGATAAATAAATTTATATATCAAGTCTAAGAGGTACAATACTAGGCAATACTGGATTAGATTTTTAACTATGTTCATTTGCTATGTTCTATATACAACATATTATACTATAGAGCTACATGTAATACTAGAAAAATTCTAAAATTTGAATCTATTAAAAGTAACTTATAATTAATCATTGCTTAGTTTAAAAAAAAATAACAATTTTAATAAGTTTTACATACGAATGTTAACAAAAACAAATATAATTGACGAGTCATTCTCGCTCTTAATATTGTATGAGCACTTTTTGGCCGAGCTCTTAAGGGAACATTGAGAAGGATGCATGACGTGTAATATTTAATGTTACTTTATGAATAGTGTTTTCAATAATATATTAACTATTTATGAGCTTTTTCTAAAAAAAACAACTTTACCCTTTTTCCCGCATACCATTGCTAGTCAGAGAGAACCTAGTGTCACGACCCTCGTTTTTTGCATTGCTTGTATCAACTCTACGCCGCACTATGTCTTGCACCAGACCGACGAAATTAATATAATTTTAATATTATCATTTCTCAGGGATCGAACCCTTAACTAGTCGTCGTTTGCAGTTCAACGTTGTCCCACTGTACTAGAGGGCCTTTTCTACTATATATATTAACTATTATATAAATATGATCGGAATGTGATGAACAAAGTATCTTGACTCTAGGGTCTCTATGACCATGCAGTAGTGTAGTAGTGGTAGTGAAGCTGCAAAAATATAATTATATAAAAATATATATTATTATTTATTTCTTTTCACAAAAAGATCAGCCAGCAGCAGTATTTGTAGAAGTGGCTCTACTTGATTTCTTGATATTAATGTCAAGATGCCAGCTGCACAGTCAGCAAGTCTATCCTCGTCCATTGAGATGACGATTTTGGATGGAAGCCAATATGTAGCGACGATGTTTTCATTGAAATATTTATGTTCTTTTTGTTTTTTTTACGATTTACAATGTATTTGTTTGTTTTACAAAAGACAATAAAGATATTTCAATATTTAAGTGTTATTTTTATTTTGTGTTTCTCTCTCTCAGCCTATCGACGCCCACTACTGGACATAGGCCTCCCCAAGGATCTCCACGATGATAGGTCCTGCGTTTTCCGCATCCAGCGGCATCTGGTGACCTTGAACAGATCGTCGGTCCACCTGGTAGGGGGCCTGCCCACTGAGCGCCGTCCGGTTCGTGGTCGCCACTCGAGAACCTTACTGCCACAACGGCCATCGGTTCTCCTGGTCTTGTGTCCCGCCCACTGCCACTTCAGCTGGGCAATCCTTCGAGCAATGTAGGTTACTTTTGTGTTTATTTTATATTAATACATAAGTTAAGTAAAAACTGTGAATGGACAAAAGAAATTTTTGTAAAAATAAATCACATTTTTTATTAAATATTTCTCCAATTGATCTACACATGTCTATAAATGAAATATTTACTGAAACAACGCTTTAAAATTTGCATTGCATCGCATCGATGAAATATGTAACTGATGTTGTAAAGAGAATTTCCTGAAATTGTTTAAAGGAAAAATTGTAAACATGACATACTGGTGAAATATATATCTTATTTTACAGAATATTTATATATATATATATGTATATATTTATTTAAATATTAACATATATGATAAAGCATTTTTTTAAATGTTACTTTCACACTTCGTACACAATTCTATTTACAATCCTATTATAACTGAGTGACTGACAGATAGCACACAAACGAGCCTACGCCCACACATATGCGTAGAAAGCTGAAATTTGATATGTAGATTCCTTTGAGGGCGTAGTGGAGCACTAAGATTTCTCCGACACGAAACGAAGTTACAGGCTACCATAAATTTTATATAATAAACATTTATCAGAAGATAAATATGGAGAAAGCTAAATGTACAGCTTCACGACTGTCCCGCATAGCAGGGTAGTCAGAGAGAATCTATTGTCAAGCCACTCCGTTTTCCACTTTCCGCCTAATTCGAGATATTGCGTGTTGAGTGGCGTAATTAAATATTATAAATTATAATATACACAAAAGTACTTGCCATTATTATGTAAAAGGATCGTTTATGGAATTAACGAATGAATTGACCGATAATAATATTATCGGTCAATACATTCGTTGTTTGTTAATAATTAATAATTAATGAAGCTGATGTTTATTCAGTACGTAATTGGATTCTTAATCTTTGTCATTTTGCAATATTAAAGGAATAATATTTATTTATGGATTTATTGGTGAAGTAATATGTTTGATAAAATGTAAATAAGCAATGTTTATTTAATATTAATCCTTTACAATAAAAATTTTTTGGACTGCACACCATAGTTTTATTCAAAATTCATTGGATATGAAAACGAGTGCTAATTGTTAAGTAAATCGGAAAGAACGAATCGGTCTAAATACTGTAAATTATATACAAGTGAAACTAATGAAAGCTTAGTAATAAGCAATTTTGCTACCCTTGCATAGATTGAACGGAAATGCAACGTTCGCTATACAATCGTAGAAAAATAATAATTTTGCATAAACCTCTTATTCTATCGTAATTTATTTTATGCAATTTTAAATTTAATAAAAGAACAAGTTGAAGCTTATTTGTAGAGACACGACTTTACGTTTGTAATGAAATGAAATTGAAGAGAGGAAAACAATAAAATCTAGTAGCGACTATTCTGTATTATATTATTTTATAGTAGTAGCTACTATTTTAAAGTAACTGCTAATATACTTTTAGAATGCGCAAAAAATTTGAACCCTGGTACTGAGGGATTCGAACCTGTTCTTTTGGAAATTCCACCCAGTTCCATTCCAGTCCATTCTACATCGAAGTATCTGTTGAATTTAGTTGAGAGTAATTGTTTACTTGTATCTTGATTCCCATTTGAAAAAATATAATTTAAGGCTATATGGTTATTCATAAAATAAATAAATATAACGAAATTCGAAAATTATATTCGAGAAACGTTTTTTAATTGTCTCACAAGGATAACATTAATCAATTTTTTTTCTAATATTTTTTTTTTATTGTCACGTTATCGTATACTAGCTGTGCCTTCGGCTTTGTCCACGTGGTACTCTAAAATAAAAGTAGCGTAAGTTACTCCTTCCCACGTCAGCTATTTTCCAGTAAAATTCCCATAAAAAATTGTGCAGCCATTCCAGAGATTAGCCGGAACAAACAGACAGACAGGCACAAAATGTAAAATATGTTATTTTCATACATGTACCGTGTATACATGTAATAAAAGCGGTTTTTTATGTTACAAACAGACTCTAATTTTATTTATTTGTATGGATTTTGTGAATTTTAACATTTTTACTTTTACAACATTCCTCGCTGTTTCTCGTATAATAGTCTGCGCAGAGTGTTAAGCCAATCAGTTCTCCACTTTCCACCTAAATTCAACACTTCGACCAGTAAAAATAATTTAAAAAGAATTATTCCCTCGAATCAGAACATAACCAACAACCATTGATTTTACAGTCAGAAGCTGTCCTATTGCTTTGTCATATATAATATATAACAATATTCTGAAACCATATGGATGAAATACCCAAGTGTATATTGCACACGTATACCAACAATTTGGTATTATTGTCAATATAAATTCCAATTTCAATTCCTATAGGATTTGAATCATCATATTTATTAAATGATGCCAACAATGGCGTCATAGAGCCACTCACACATTAATAATTAAAAACTTATAACTGCATAAATAAAGGTAAAAAACAGTTATAGTCTATTATATGTATTTACGGTTTTTCGAGTTTGGCTGAAATACTCGACACGACGTCCATGAATGCTTGCTGCCTAGTGCCTACTAAATTTTCTCAAATGACTGATCTCAGAATTCATGCAGAATGGCTGCACAAATTTTTAGAGCACACGTTTTATAATTTATACTGGAGTTTATAATATACTTTGTACACAGTAAAAATGTTAAAAATGACAAAATCCATACAAAGAAATAAAATTAGAGTTTGTTTGTAACATAAAAAAAACCGCTTTTACTACATGTGTACACGGTATATGCACCAAAACAACATGTTTTACATTTTTTGTCTGTCTGTCTGTTTGTTCCGGCTAATCTCTGGAATGGCTGGATCGATATTGACTTGACTTTTACTGGCAGATAGCTGATGTAATAAGGAGGAATATCTATAAATATATTTAGAAGAAAATTGTGGTATTTACATTATTTATAATCCAAGAACTGGACTGGCTGGACCAATTTTTATATTTTTTTTGTTTTTGGAGATTTGACTTCGTCCGAAAAGGATAATAAGAATTAAAATATAATATTTATCAATAAAAGTATTAATAAAAACCATCGGTCTAGCCGTTCATTCCTTATAAATGGTGTAACAAAACGCTACTGACAGCGCACGTAATCCTGTCTTTGCTTTATTTCGACAATAACGCAAAACGTTTAAATAGTAAAAGAAATTATGAATGATGTAACAAAACGCATCTGACAGTAGACGTAATGATGTATTGTGCTTATTTTGGTTTTTTTTTAAAGTTAAGTTGACGATTTCATTTTTTTATGTGCTGTTAATGATACAATATGCCCAATGTTTCGCGCTCTATGTTAAAAACTCAATTATGCTAGAATGTGATAACCACTGGAAAACTTTGCATCTCCAAGTCAGGTATGCACATTATTTGCTATCATAGTTTCAATATACTTTCCATCGAACACATCTAGCGAGTGGCACAAATACAAGGATAATACGTAAGAAGACATTTAACAGTAATTCGCGTCAGTTCAAAAAGTCCCGATTTTGAAATCAATAGAATTCTTAAGGAAAAAACTTAATAAAATAAATATAGTCACAGTTGCATTTCAATATATATTTAATAACGTAATGTATGTGAAACAAAATATTATGATTTTCTCAAAATCGGTGATATACGTAATATTAATACTAGAAATAGGTGTAAACTTATTGCGCCTTTAATCCGGTTGCATCGAATCCGTAATTTTTTCATGGGACGATGTGTACTCTTTTGCAATAGAATCCCAGACGACGTTCGAAAATGTTCTATATTACAATTTAAAAAAAATCTGAACAGTCATTTATGTGTTAAAGGTTATTACTTAATTAACGATTTTATACATAATAACATGCCTTGGGAACGAAATGCTCGCTCAAGCCTATTGTAAAGGTATTGTCACTAAAAGATCTGTAAAATATTAATTTGAAAAAAAAGAGGTCCCGCTGAGTTTTTTGCGCCGGTACTACTCAGATCTGACGCATTCATTTTAGTGAATCGATGGTAAATGGTTTGAACTTCAAAAAATGAAGCATGTAACTTCTTAATTTGAATAAAATTATTTGACTTCGACATAGAATATCAATATTTTTTATAATCCTCTGCTCTTGATCGTAGACATGTGTTACCTCCTGTGCGGTAGTTTGTTAGTCAAATAAAGAATTCCAGGACCAAATCGTGTAATGAATGAGACATTGAATTGAGAATTGGGACGGCAACTTGAATATTATCACATTGAATTGACTCAATAGTACGAACATACCCCTATGGAATCTCGAACAGAAAAAAGTAAGTAGTCTATAATAAAATAATGAAGGTATTAGTTTATTTTTCCTGGATGCCCCTGATGGAACTGTTAATATATTCCTCTTGTCAGTAGTTTTAGCCACTGTTCGAATGAGATCCAACATCGCTGTTGCAGTTGCTTCTTCTAGAATAGCATACAATTATTATATTATTCAGTACAAAATGGCTGATAAATCTTAAAACTATTGATCAGCCAACATTTGATATTGCAAAACACTTCGCAATGGCCAAAGTTTGAGTTAATCAAAAATAATTATCTGGGACGATGCACAATGGCGTTAAACGCGTATTGAAAGCATTTAACCCAACATGAAATATATACGCAATGACTCGAGATGTTTTGGATGCGCAATAATTTTTCCGTCTGACGATTTCCGTCTAATACTGCCAGTAATTGCAAGATCAATTGCCGCCGATGAAATAAACACTTCTCTGAAATCCTCAAAGTAAACTAGTGACCAATGTGCTGTACGTAACGATACTCCAAGGAAAATTGAATTGGTGAGGAACTACACTTGAAGGAGGCGGAGGCGGACGAAGTAGTGAAGTTTGGTACAGTTAAAGTTTGTATGTAAAACAAATGTATAAAGCTAATTTTTTTTATAATTAATATTTACAAGTAAATTAAATTAACAAAATAAATATTATACATACGTTCCGTGCGTTTGACATACACTTTTGAATTAAGTGACATACACGTTGCTAAGGGAACCGGTATTTTACGCGTTAAGTAGTAAATTAATAAATACAAAATGTGTTTTTGGTCGTCTGAACCTCACAGTAGGTCGGACTAGTTTGCAGTGTTAATTGCCAAAAAAACACTTAAAGCTATTCTTATATTTATTTATTAATTATACCATATTGCTATTATAAAAAACTATGTTCACGATATTTCACATGTAGTCTAATAAAATTTCATATCGTGAAATTTTATGTTTACATGCAGCTTTTTCGGAAAGCTTATTCGAGAAATTTGAATTTATAGTGCAATAGCCTTGATAACTGTAGATAGAAGGTACTAGGTGGCAGGGTTTCCTATTATTGCCTCCAGGGTTCACAGAAGATTGTAGTCCCTGTGGCCCTAGCCAGTGGCGGTGGAGGAGAAGCACCGTGAGGTTTTAGTGGGTAAACAGACGGCCCATATCTGCCGGTCCGGAGTCCCACATAAACGCGTCCGAGTCCCCAATCGGGCGGGTATCCGTAAAGGATTTCCAAACGTTAAAAAAGTGTTTCCTATTATTGCAACTTCAAAATAAAAATTAGGTATTTTTTTTATCAGTTTCACGCTTTTTTCCTCGTAGCAGGGTGTTTCCGTCCAGAATCGTGACATTTACTGTTGAGTGGCGAACCTCGACGCCTCGATTTGTCTTAGTTATTAGAGTGGAGAACTAATAATATTTTAAATATTTATAATTCTTCCCTGACTGGGAATCGATCCCATTACAAATCGCGCTTATAGTCAGTCGCTGCGCCATAATGGCCTGAGTTATTAATAGTTAAAGCGAGTTGAAAAATAGGAAACTTGTAAGTTTTTGTGTAACCGGCCACGAGTCTGCCCACAGATTTACACGTTTGATTGAAAATTCCGTGAAAATTCATGGCTTCCGAAAGAATGTTGCATGTTGCAAAACATTCGATTATATATTGCACAGATAAATTTTCGTGTATCAAATATTGTTTATTATTTATGTATGAAATATATATTTATTACTAATTCTTACCCACTATGAGAATGTCAAGTATTTAATGTTAAGGCAAGTTTACCAAAATACAATCGTCAAAACTGCATTAAAATCGGTATAGGTAATCGTTAATCCGTGTAGCATTAAGAAACTAATGTAATAGAACAAAAGAAAATATATCTGTTCTTTTGTTCTATTACATTAATAAATGCCTGCAATAATATTTTTTTATATATATATCTTTCATGTACTTATATTATAAACGGAAAGTGTGTTTGTTTGTCCGTCTTTACGCCACAGTGGAGCTATGTTAATGGAGATAGCACCTAAAAACGATACAGTAAACAAAAGTAAATTTGCAGAGATAACAAAGTGTTTGTTTCGGGCTTCACATATTCTAAGCGGGTTTAAAGCATTCAGCTGAGCTGCCCAGTGTACCCTCACAAGAGCTCCAATTAAAATTAGACGGGCCAGTCATGCTTATGCGAAATTTCGATGCACCTCGATTATATAACGGAATTAGACTTCGTGTCATGCAACTTGGACGGCATACAATTTCTGTCACTATTTTAACAAGAGTTGGGCAAGGTGATAATGTATACAATTCCTCAAATATATACAATACCCATTGTTCTTCCATTGGAATTCAAAATTAAAAATTCAAATTTAAATGGTTAAACTTACAGTTAGCAAGACCGTGCTTCTCCCGTGAGCAACTGTAAGTAGCATGTTCTCGTGTGTCTAATGCCCAGAATTTTCACATTCCCAAATATTAAGGAATACAGATTTATAAAAATAATATAATTTACAAATCTGTATTCCAAGCTGTATCTATCTATTTTGAAACGAAACAATTTTTTAACCGGATTAATCGCGTATATTATTGGTATTCGAAAATACATTTTTAGAAACTCTCTGACATTTCGAATACTTTACAGTAACTGCAGAAACAGGTAGACAACAAAGATCTTATTATGTATATATATATATATATAAATGTAATATCTATTTGTTTGGAAGACAAATCACACTCATATGCACTCTCCATTTTAAAGTTGACTGTATTCACTGACAAGATACACCAGATGTTGAGGTTAGCTTAAAGCTCCAGCGTGTCGCGTGTACGTACAGTTAGTCAGTGGTCAGCGTTAGCTTGGATTCCCCTTAATATCTATTATTTTTTAAAGTATTACTTAATAATCCTTTGACTAACAGGCACTATACTAATGCCTTATGTACGATGAAAATATTGTTATTTTTGGGTAACAGCTAGTTTTGTTATATATATGGATAGTTAATACGAAGGAAGCATTATGTTTTCTTCCTAAACTTAAGTTCTTAGAATAGAGATATTTTATTTAAGCTTTGAAGGTTGAGCTTTGGAAGGATAAAAATAACTCTTTCATGAAAATAACGTTTTTCCTCATAGTATTTTCTATTACGTTCATGAATACGTAATAAAATTACAAAATAGTTAAAAATAACTAACACAATAATCAAGATCATTCTGGAAAGGACACTTTACTTTTTTTGACTTGACTTTTGTATAAAAGTGTATTAGAAATAAAAATATGGAAACTTTCATCGACCAATTGGAAAATCGACCCGTAGGAAGTGGGTTAAAGTGACATTGTAAGATTCCCTTACAGTTTACACAGACACAGGTTATAATCCATACACAGAACTATAATTTATAAATATTGCTTCACATAAATACATTTTAAACCTATTTCTTCTAAAACAATTTTACAAATTTACTTGAGGCCATCGTGGCGCAGTGACGGCGTGACTCGTGATGGTTGTGGGTTTAATTCCCAATCGGGGAAATTACTATATTCTAATTATTTTCATTTCTCCGCTCTAGTAACAAATTAAAGCGCAGCGTTGAGTACCGCCACTCGACGCAATGTCTATGGCGGAAAATGGAGAACGGAGCGTCTTGACTTTAAATTCTTTGTGCTATGCGGATAAAAGCGTTTAGCTGAAAAAAATAACAAATAAAATTATTTGAAATTTACCTTTAAGGTCTTAGTTGCCGATTTGTAAAGAAGTATCTACATAAATTTATCGACATTAAGTAAGTTATTACTTCTTCAAGTAATTTGCACAAATATAATAAAAGAAGAAATATAACAGCAAATGTTCCTTCTACGAAAACAAAATATGGTAACAGTCCGTTTGCAAATCAGTCAAGATATATATAATAGAGTAAACAAAACAATACACATATTTACACATAGCTTTTATCAGCACACACACACACACACACAAGCAGAAACATACACAAATAGGTAAATTTTCCTTATTTTATGTATAATTACATTATGTAAAAATATTGTGAATATTTAATTCTTTAAATGTATGAAGTTTTATGGCAGAGCGGGACCTCCTGACACAAGTACTAGTATTATACTAGTAACTTACTAAGCAGGTACCCATACTTCATATGTAACTAAAGAAAATATGAAACCGAAATAAATATATTTTAATTATTTTTTATGATTTTATGTTAATTATATGTTTTCAAAACATAATCATTTATAATAATATTTATTTTAGCTTTTATTTTCATTTCCTGCATAATATAATATTAAATAATGTAATATTTTATTTTAGTAATTTTTACTGTTGTTATCTTGTCGTTAATGTACTATTAAAATATATGTAAGCATTTAGCATTATTGCACATATTATACAAGCCATATCCGTATGAAATCTTGGCAACAATACTATCTGCGTATCCCGTTCAATCGCAATCTCGATTCTGCTTTATTGTGTGTACGCTGTAAAAGATATTAGAGAATGAAATTTTTGTAGGTATGTTGAAAAAAACACTAATCTATGAGTTAACCATATTTAAACTGATTTACAGTGACATGACATTGGCTAGGTGATTTATGTTAAATTTCGATACCCAAAAACGCCCATAACAAAATAATTGAATTCAAGTATTTACAGACATTGCATTGCAGTGCAATGGTATAAGTAATTTGAAGCGTGGATTCTGAAATTCAATTTGAAACCCAAGACGAATTGAACAATGGAGATTCAGATTCTCTTCTGTAACTTATCCTCGGGTGTCCTCATTATTTCGCGCGAAGACAGGCCGTCGTGGATGACCGGTTCAGGCAATTGGGGTTTCTTTAGGTCTCTTATGATACTATACCACCAGGTCTTCTTTTTGACTTTGGGTAAATTTAGAGCTAATTTCACTATATGGTTTTCTTCGCGTCTTATCCATATACTTTTGGGCGGTTTTAAGTCATCTTCTGTTTATGGAGCGTAAGTAGTGATGAATAAACTTATTTTTTTTTAAACAAATTATGTTTTAGTGTAAATCGAAATTTACATAGTGATTGTTGGTGTTTGTCGTCAGATGTGCATTCGATAACAGATATTTTTATTACAAATGTCTTTTTTTAAAAAACTTATTCTATTTTCTGACAAAGGAAGCTACATCAGCTTTAGCCTTTAGTAAATACGATTTCCATATAAATCCAATATCTCGTTACACTCCTTTATAAATTGAATTTCAAAACTCTTTTTTCTATAATTTAATTCGGCAATTAATACGTGATATACGATTTCCATGTTTATTCAACATAATGTATTTGTGCAATGTAGTGGGGCGGCATCTGACTGTAAATATGATTGGTTATGGATTCTATTCTCACTCGTGGAAATGATTATATTTAAAATATTTTCATGATATCTAAGACAGAGCGCGGGCTTGAGTTCCTCCACTCAACAAGCGATATCTTGATTTAGATACAGAAAACAAGTGCATATATTATTCATATTATATATATCTATACTGTATATATGGCAACATTATGTAACATAACATATATTATTATATTATATTAAATATAATATTTTTTTGACATAGGCTCTTTCAGACTACCTTGCTATGCGGGAAAAAGGTAAAGCTGCAAAAAAAAAAAATTGACTATTAAGAATAGATTTTTTTCCTTTTATTGTTATATTTGGTAGATTACAAAAGATGACATGTCTTGTTGTGACAGGAAAAGTACAGAAACACCATCCAAGCTCTATATTAATATTTAATACAATTTAGTTAATGTTTTCGAATACCAAAATATATGTAATTAAACCGATTCAAGTCGAGAAATCAAAAATATTATTATAATATTATTATTATTTAATAAGAAACACAAAATAATAGACATACGAGTATATAAAGCTATTTCAGACAATTGCTGAATACGGTTTATCATATTATTTCGGAGGGTCCTTCTAGTCTAACATGTTAACAGGCGAAATGATGGCTCAGAATTATTGCAAAATAGGTCCGAGTTGATTTCAACAATTTTCTAAAAAATAATATATATGCAAAAATGCACGCAATACTCAAGTAGCTTTACTATTTTGTTACAAAAGCGCCATCATAGATGCCATTTTGGCGCAACTGGTTGGTGATTGGTGGTTGTGGATTCGATTCCCGCTCGGGGAAATATTTATAAGAAGCTGTCTCTAAACGAAGTGGAAAGTGGAGAATGGAGTATTATCAACATTAGTATCACTCTGCTTATCTTACAAAGAAGAAAAATATACGTGTATATAAAAAAACAACATTCATATTACTGGCTAATTTGGTAATCACACAATTAATTACAAATATTGAAAGCTTTCCATCAAAACATAACTGATTTGAAAATAAAATCTGATTTGATACTATTACTTCTGATAGGATAGCAGAGATAATAACAACCTATCTTATATTTACCGAAATACCGATATATATACTATATAACATTTATTTTTTTCAACTTCACATTACTACCCCTCAGACCGAACCTGGAATCAAGATATTCCGTTCTCTATGTCCCGAATTCGAAATGTTACATTGTTGAGTGGCACTACATCACAATGGAATCTGGTACCATAAATGTAATTGCGAATGACCTTTGACTTTATATTTCTGTAATTTCACCATTATGAAAAATGGAATCTAATACTCCACTCTAGATACATTTTTATTATTAAATTAAAATATAATTTCTTACAGTGCGACAGAATCCACTGCTATTGCATACAGTCTGATACATCCGCTGTGGCATGATATAGGCTCATTATATTCTTAATATATAAATTCTAAAAATATTCTTTTTATATATGTTATTATATACGGTATGACATTTTATTATGTGCATATCGGTGATCATAGCTTAGAATTGGTAGTTTCATGAAATGGTCCCACTTCTTGAACTTAATTATTGATAGAACTTAGTCGATTATGATTAATGATAACCAATCCAATATATCCAATCCAATATCCAAAAAACCAACCAATCGTTTCAATATACGTTCAACTAAACGCCGTCTACTTCATAAAATTATGTAAATACGTTAAATAGACGAGAATTATGCAAACGCCTAATTAATGAGATTTAAGTAGTAATTGATGTGTCTGAGTACCAGAGAGCTATATATATGAAATATGAAAATTTTATGTAATAAATATAATAAACTTTGTGAACAACATCTGCAAGACGTAACCTGTAAGGGGTAATTAGTTGGACGTACTGTGAGCACAGATGTGCCCGCCCGAGTGCTTGTGGAAAGCCGTCGTGCCTGCAAAGGTATTCAAGGAAGAAAATTCCGTTACAATAACACAAGTTCATATTCCTATATAATAATATCCCATAATATAATCAAGGAGATCTATGAACGTATTATATATAGAGCTTTTATTTGTTGGATATGAGAAGTTAGTTGGCTTATATAAAAAGTAAAGTAGTTTTAACTGGTTAGTATTTATATTTTTATATATAATATTTTCTTATATATTTCAACTGTTTTTAAGCGATTTTTTTTGTTTATTTTTTTACATAATAAAGTATATACGACGGGGATCATGATATTAAAAAATACAGGGCGTATTAAAAGATGACTAAAACTCAATTGGACAACATGTAAGTCAAAGTCAAAGTTTAAATATATTTCGAAATATATTTAATTCACCTTTATCCAATCTATAACGATTATTTCTACGTACTATTGTTATTATAATTGTGTCATATAGCTTGTAGTTGCGTGAATTTAATTAACTAGCTGAACTACGGTACCAACTTCCAACCCTTATCCCGCGGGGACCGCTCGTTCCCAAACAATAAAATTAATTCGAAATGTTGACTTGTTTACTGAAAAATAATTTATTGTTCTTGATTTACTGAAAATATAGTATTAATATATACATATACACATATATATATATATATATATATATATATATATATATATATTTTATTTAAATTATATATATATATATTTATGTGTGTGTGTTTTCTATGTGTGTGATTCATTGTTCAACACGTGACTTTTTCTTTCAATTATTATGCCTAAAATCTTAAATGAGTTTAGAGCACCTAGTGTCAAAACACTTTGTTCTCCACTTTCCGCCCGAATCCGGAAAATGTGTTGAGTGGCGGAACTCAATGCGACGCTTTGTCTTGTCACCAGAGCGGAGCAATTAAAGTAATTTAAATATAATAATTCCACCCAGTGGATATCGAACCCACTACCATCGCGTATACAATCAAACACAAAAAGTTATTATATATTTTAAAAATGTAAAACAATAATTATATGTGATCTTGTATATTTCATAATGAAAATGATTTCTACTACCATACCGGATTTTTAGTCAAAAAAATATTTTTTACATACTATTGTTATTACAATTGTGGCATGTAGCTTGTAGTTGCGTGGATTTAATAACTACGGTATAGTACTAACTTTTGCATCTTGTATCGCGGAGATATTAAAATTGCCATCGTGGTGGAGTGGGACAGTGTTTCACTGCAAATATAATTAGTCGTGGGTTCGATCTCCACTTGGAGGAATGATTAAATTTCGATTATTTTCATTTCTACGCTCTGGTACAAGACAAAGCGCGGCGTTGAGTTTCGCCGTCAAAACGTAATAACTCAAATTCATACGGAAAGTGGAGAACGCAGTGTCTCTTTCCACATTTTATTTTTTTAATTGAGTTCATTATTATATGAAGATATAAACAAATGGAGATCATTTGACAGTTGATTTTATGTACATTGTACTCTATCAATGTGCTCCAAACATGTAATTATATAACTTTTAATTGAAAGCTTATCATTAATAGCTGTCAATGTTGCTGTTTTTAAATTATTTTTTAACGAGTATTATACGATAGTTAAATGTTAGTATTTATTTCAAATAATATTGAAGAAAAAATGGCTGGCTAAATAAAAATTATAATTTTTTTAAATTTAGAGGTTGATTGTCAACTAGACACATTAATTGAATAACACTGAATAATATATTATTAGATCATTCAATTAGATGAACTTTATATGTAGCTTATACAATAACTATGAAACATAATTGTTTGTGAAACATATAAAAAATTGTACGCAGCAGGATTCTAACCCGCACCTCTCGGAAACCGTCCAAGCTCTCTGACCGCTAAGTCATGCGTTCTACATCCAGCTGCGTCCTAATTCTTATACGCTTATTACGACTTATTTTTGTTGTTAGCATCTCTGTAGAGAATTTTTTACAAATTCTGCTACCCAAAGATTATTCTACGAACAATCGTTTGGCAAGAGAGAATGCTACTTATTAAAAACTTTATACGTTTTCTATAAAAACGTTTTTCAATTTCCTAAGTGTGTGATTGATTAACACTTTAAAAAAATGTTAAAAGTAATTGCTTGTAATTCATTCTCAAAGTGTTCTAGTTTGAGATGTTTAATAGAGCACTTCACTTCTAACATTTAACACATTAATTTTACTTAGATGCTTAGAAACAATATATGAACAGGGAAATACAAGTACCAAAAAATATTCAAAGATTCCACATAAATGTAATACTTGAAGAGCGGCTTGTAAGCGGGGCTCTATGTCATATTTCCGATACACGGGCAGCCATGCATAATTTTTAAAGTACGACAATTCAAAAGTGCCATGGGTTGTGTAATAATACGGTATGGCGACCGTACCTTTTATATCAGCTGTTGATATAAAAAAAAGTGAATTCTATCTAGCAAATGACAAGTTTTATTGGCAGTAAACAGTTTTATAGCCAAGACCCTCCTACGACGCTATGGGAGAACAAAATTTTATGAGAGCCAGAAGTTAGGTCTCGCTCTGAAATAGTGAATTACATTTTTATTATAAAAACTGTACTTTACTATGCATTTATTACGACACCGAAGGATCAACATGGGTAGGATTTAAAGGATTCGCTAGAAATGATATATTGTAATTCCATATTTTTATCTCCTCCATACAGAACCACTATTCTTATTCGCTAACGTTTAATCCTCTTTGTTTGCTGCCGAAAGCCGGCTTTGACTTTAAGCTATTATCGATTGATATAAGTTTTAAGCAGGATATTTGTTTTAGACTTTACTGGAATATCTCAATTCGCTGTATATTATTTAAATATTATGTCATATTTTATGTTGTAAAAACATACAATTATATAACCTACGTACTATATAGTAGATTATATAATCATAAACTAACTAAATGCTCTGTGTTGCTTGCGGTTGAATTTGCTTACAAAATTTTGGTTCAACTTTAGGTTACATTCAGAAATCATGTTAAAACTCAGTAAATTTGTGTACACTAGTATAAGGTTACAAAATATTTTAATCCATCAGATACCGTTTTGCGTATTTCATTTCAGGCGAGGTATTGTTTGAAATTGGTATATAATAGATTATTTTTAACTTTAAAAGTGGTAATATACCATAATAGAAATTTAAATTTTAAAGTAGATTGTTTTCGAGGCCTTATATCATGTTATATCTATATTAATCTATATCTGTATTAAAAACATACGATATACTCCAAAATAAGGTCATATTTGAAAGTTTCGGTTTCTATTTCTTAATTTAGGTCAAAAATAATGGAAGAAATACATAAAAAATTTTATATGAGGAAATCTTTTTACCAAGCTTTTGTTAAATCTTTGTAAATATATTTAAATATGGTCTAGAATTATGTATGGAAAACTGCGAGCTTCCACCGCTCTTAGACGCTGGACTTAATAACATATATATGTTTTATTTTCTCGCATCTACCATATTTTGGTAGGTAGAGTGAATTTAGTCGCTAGACGAGACTTCTCCGTTTTGAATACAGTTTTCTCTAAACTGTTACATATTGAATATATGAACCCAACCTACATTCGATAATCAAAAAAAACCATTTTAAATATAAAAATGTATAAGTGGAGAACGGAGTGTCTTGACACTAAGTTCTCTCTGCCTCTGCTATGAAGGACAAAGCGTGAAGCTCAAAAAATATATATAAATTGCTTAAGATGGGCATAAAACCCACAACCATCGCAGGTAGTCGGATTAACCAATATATACCCAAATAACGGCACAATATCGTTAAAATAGTCCGTATAAAATTATATTAATAATTTTATAAAAAATAATTTTAGTTTCTAGTTAGTTGTGTTTTAAAGAAACAACCTAACAATGAAAATAAATATTATCCGATGGCAAGATTTCATAATTTCATATTAAAACAAACTTATTTGCTTCTAGCTCAAATTAAATTTCATTATGATCTTAGTAAGAAAGTACCTACTTGTATGAATAGCGTGTCAAGCTTTCATTAACTCTAGACTATCGTTTTAATTTGCGGCAAACAACATTTCATAATAAAATTTCTCAAGCTTCTAAACTTTTTCAGTTTCATTTTTCATTTCACTATGTACTCTATCTTATTATTATATGCGAATTCTTTGAAAATAACATGATAAATATAATTTCTATTGTTTCGTAATATTTTAATAGAGATTCCATTTTATAAGTTTTTCGAATAGAATATTGAATTTATTGAGTAAATAAAATCTCTTTTGGAAAAATGTATATTTATAACATAAGTTTATAGAGGCCATCGAGGCGATGTCTGTCGGAAAATGGAGAACGAAGTGTCTTGGCACTAGGTTCCCTCTGAGTACTTCGCTATGCAGGAATAAAGTGAGAAGCTGCTAAAAACATATGTTTATCCGATACAACTAGACAAACTCTGGCCTCTCTACCTACCTAGAAATAAAAATTAAGAATTTCAAGATTACCTAATTTGTGACAAAATACAATTTTAAAACAAAGAACGCGACTTTCGTATATAATTCCTGACTCTGATCACCAGATGAGAGGCATCTCGCAAATGGAACCCATCTTAATCTAGTACCATAAGCTCTGAGAAGTCGTAGCCAATTTAATATTTGGCATCGTACGTCACAAATAGCTACATCAGAAATACGTCGCTCCATTTCGCTTACACGAACGTTAATCTGTATGCAGACTTGAGATCTTGTCAGTGATGAAGTGGCCTAAGTACTAGAATTAAAAGAATATAAATTCTGATTCTTAATCAATTATATATTTTAGCAATAAGTAGAAATTGAAGCTTAAAAATAAATTATATTAACTAATACTTTTAGTCATATATCATCTGTATCAATATCAGTCACAGATAATAGGCATTCACAATTCACTCAGTTGTCGATTTGTATTCGTTGTTAGCTCTTGTACATATACGGGTCATTCGATGTAGTTTATGTAATTTTTAATATAAATTTAGTCAAATAAATAATATGTCAATTGATATAAAAATTATTTCGTCAGTCTATATGACTGATAGACTGGGAGTATAAAACTTAAACCCTTATGGAAACTTTATCGTTGTATTCGTAAGTAAACAATAATCTTTTAGAGAACTCTTGAAGAGAGTGTTAACATTTATATATAATATATTAAATGCATGCAATAAGCCATCAGAAGGTATTGACTCGTTTTTATACTCGTTAGTAATCCATTTTACAATTTCACACATTTTCACCAGAAATCCGTGAGGAAATGAAATGGGTTCATAAATTAATAGGCGAATGAAATATTACTTACATCCGGTCTACACTACAAAATGCAATAAATGTGTGAAAATTCTCATATTAAAAAAAGTACATTTAAAAAAAGAATAGAAGTGTAAAAAATATAAGTCCCTGAGCATCAGTGAGTTTTCAAAAGTGATATCGAGTTAAATTAGACATATCTAACATATCCAACAATTAAAATAAAAGCTTGCCATACTATAAGGACGAAATTTTATACATTGAAGGGGCTAATAAATAATAATTTGTTTTCTGTCTTAAGTACAGTATAGTACAGTAACCGACTGTATATTGTATATTATTAGCTAGCAGCCTCACGCGCCAAAGGGCCCGAATTCGATCTTCAAATATGACGGCTTAAGTACTTTATTTGGACCACACGCTTTGTCTCGCGATCAGTTTTATATAGAAAATCTATTTTCCGGTGTATTTACTCCGCTAGCTGTATAGAGTTTTATATATAATTGAAATTTCTGGTGGATAAATAACTTTAACACGACATTTATTTATGTCGTTCTTTCAGTTCGTTCTTTTCGTGTAAAATGGATGAATGGATGGATGTAGCTTTAATACAGAACTAAAAAGCTTAAATGTATGCATTCGTAATAAATAATATTATGACACCATTGAGTGTGCCGTGCACCGGACACGTGCGCAATTTTTTGTGCAATTATGAGTAAGATTTTCTCACATTACACATATATAGATAGATACTTATTCTTAACCAGTGGTATAATAAAAGAAACGAAGAATAAAGGCAATAAGCTTGGCATGAATTCTGAAAAAAAAAGAATTTAATTTTAAAGACGCTGAACAAATCTTACAAAAGTAAGATTCAGTTATCAGAATTCATTTGAAATATTTTACAAAAACTCTATTACGCGAAAGAATTTAAGCGGCACATTGTTTTGTTTGGGAAATCTTAAAAAGCAAAATAAGGTTATTATGAACGAGTGGCTTCTTTTGTCAAATGTCATTAGCTGATGAGCGTTGACGTTTTCCACAATTTACACGTATTTTAGTTTGTATTATTTATTATTTTTTTCTTATTACTGTAGATTTTGTTTTTTTTGCCTTAAAAGGCATAAAAACAAGGCCGCCAGCTTTAGCTGTTTATCGTATAGTTTATCAGAATATGTATTTCAGTATCTAATATGAGTATTTAAATTCCTTCAAGTTTAGGTATGCAGTAAGCGCACATATTAAGTTCTCAACGACAATAAAAATTGATAAAATTTTTATATGTATTTGTTAAAAAATGTTTGCTATAAGATTTAATTCTATATATTTATAGAATTTTCTAATATAATTATTTAATTCAATACTCATAGTATTTTATTGCACGTATCAATTATTATTATAGTTATTTTGTTACATGTATTTTTAAAAAAATCCCTGTTAAGATGGCTTGAAAGCTCAACTCGTTGAGAGTGAAACTGCTATATAACGTGTCCGAAAATTCAACGATAAGCCGTCAAGGTCAAGACTACTAAAATCCTTAAAACGTATGAAAACGCAAAGACTGTACTTTCTACGCAAAACTAAAAAAAAACATTTATTTTCTAAAACTCAACAAATATTTACTTACAAATTGTCAAATGCATGAATTTTACGCAACTAATCAAATGTCAGCTTTACATTTTTCCCCGTACAACAGTGTAGTCAAAGAGAACCTCGTGTCAAGACACTCCTTTCTCCAATTTCCGCTCGAAATTGAGACACTGCGTGTTGAGAGGTGGCCACAACCAATCGCTTGGCTACACTTGGCTTGGCTTAGCCATCACGATGGCCTCTTGATGGCCGCTTGAAAATCTAATCACCAGAGAAAAATATGAGCACATTTTCTAAACAAGTACCGAATTTCTTAATTTGTTCTTATTGATATTAAATATTTTATTATGTACTGTGGTTTGTTGCTTATTTTTTTAGAATTTAAAAGGCACAGTGATATATATATATATATATATATATATATAGGTGTAGTTTTCTATTTAACATACAGATTGCTTTACTCAATAGTAGTAAATAGATCAAGATAAAGATGTTCAGCTTGACATAAAGGGGCAAAATGGAATAAATCTAGATGCTTTTTAGTATACCTATCTAAGGACTAACTGTATTTGTTAAAATGAAAAAATGACAGCCGAGTCCAATATCAAGAATATGAGTGATTGTCGACTTCCAACAATATAATTGAGAATATATAAAAGTTTATCATTTTCTTCTACTTTCTACTCATGTTTTAAAAATACTTACTACATAAAAATATTTGCGCAAAGCAGATAAATTTAGATAAATTGAAGCCAAAGGTTCGACTGAGTTCGTTTTCAAATACTAAAACCAGCCATTCTAATTTATATATGAAAAACAACCTTACAATAACAATACGAAAATAATTTCAATTACTATAACAATATATATACACACACTATGGACACATGGTCCATACCTTTGGCTTAATTTATTATATTTTTTTATATTACAATTATTTCTTTTAAATGTTCCGTACTTAAATCATATAGAGCTTAGTGTATGTATGTGAACCCTAAAGGAGTCCAATTTTTGGAAATTAGTTTGCCTTTGCTTAAATTAAATGTATTTGCTATATAATACACCTAAAATATACCGTAATGCTACTAATAACATTACAATCTATACTAACTAATATACAAATTTAAGCGTTTGAAGTCTTGAACCTGCCCTTCATGAAATTCATTCAAGCGCCAACTAGTTAATGTGTTCATTCCTACGGCGTCACTAGTACTGGTGGTAGTCTGCTGGTGTCGGCAAGTCGAACCTTGGGTTTCATAAGCTAACAACTGCTTTCTGTACATAATTGAACCTTAAATTAAAGAAGTTATATTTTTATATAAATATTGTAGCGGTAAAAAAATATGGTGTTAGAGTACATTGTAGAATGTCTTATGTTCAATGATAAATTAAATTGTTATTTAGGGAACATAGCACAAATTTATATCTCATTTATTTTGTCAGTGTCGACTTATGTTATTGAAATTGAACTTGCCTGTCATTTTCACATTTATATACTTAAAGTGATTTGTAACGGAGTGTCTTGACACTAGGTGTGGACTACCCTGCTATGCGGGGGAAATCTTTAATACATAGAAAATATACAACAGCAATAGCGCTATATGTAATTTTTAACAGACAAACCTTACAAGAATCTTAAAATTATGATGAATGCAATGAACGATGGAAATACATAATACACATACAATCAAATTATAATACTGCGAAATGTACAAAGTTCTTTTTCCATTATGTGCGTTTTACTTTGATCGTTGGCAAACGTCGACTATTAGAGTGATAAAATTTAAGTGGAGCGTTATTTTTTACTATTGTTGCAGTGTCGTGCTTGGAATGGTCCAAAGTTATTAGCATAATCCTGCTATGTGGTAATATCCTAAGTAAGAGTTGGAATAGAAAACAAATTTACCATTAAATAAGATATGAAGCGCCCCTAGAGTCGAGACACTCCACTTTCCGCCCAAATTACATACAAATGTTATTAAATGTTGGTTTCCTGAGCCTTTGTCTTGTGAGGATGAAAAAATAAAAATAAATAAATATAATTCATTCATTCATTCAATTCATTCTGAGTGGGAATCGACTTCGCAACTTCACCGTTTCAAACGCTGTTCCACTGTGCCACAGTGGCCTCATAATATAAGAAGTTAAGAGTATTTGGGTATTTTAAATAATATAGTTTTAACAACAATATTCTTGTAATAATTGTGTATATAAAACATTTTTGGTTAGATATAGAGGAAATTGATATTTCTTTTTCTGTACACAATTAAGGTTTGCACGGGATACGATAATAAAATGCCCTTTGCATATCGCCTACCTGCCCATTTTAATGATATTATATGTTGGGTGGCGGAACTGTACGTTGTACGAACAAAAAAAAGTTCAGACCCAGAAAAATTAAACTATTTAAATGTTAAGGTCTATGAAAAGAAATAGCATCTGCAGCAGCAGTACTGCCATGGCACATTTATATACGTAAGCACAAAGCAAACGTTTCATTTAACATCGAAACCGCACTACCGAAATCAACTACTCAAAACTAGATTGAATTTTCAATCATAAATGTCATATATCCACCACAATTGGACGGAATGTTAGTAATTGAACTGCTCATTTGTAGTCTCACTGATCAAGTACAGTAATCAAATAATTGACAAAGGCATGTATTAAACGTGAAAAAAATATTTCGTTCGAATAAGCAAGTAATATTTTAAAATATTTATCTCTTTTAAACAAAAAAAACGTCGCACATTTCACAGTTTTCATACAAATTTTCATTTTCCGTGACGCCGAATTCTTTTTTCTTTGATGAAATTTATATGTAACATGATTTATACAAATCTAGAGACTTTTAGTTTTAATACATTTATAATATCTGTAGTAACATTTATACATGGGAAAGCGAGTTTGTTTGTTTGTTTGTCCGTATTTAACGCTGCAACGGAGCTATGTTATGTTATGATTTCGTAGAAGAAACAGTAAGAGACTTGACATAGGCTACTTTTTTCCACAGTTAAATAACTGATGCTTTTGGGAAGATTCATTATGATGCGTATATGAATTACTTCATACTAAAAGTAAATATGTTAGTCTGTCTCGAAGTACGTAAATGTTCTAGGGATTGATTAAAATTTTTGTATACACTTCATTGGAAAGTCCAGGGACAAAAAGATAAAGAGACAGAAAAGTACCTTTTACACTAATAAGCAATCAATTATGTTGAGGATTTCTAACAATTCTTATATAATATAAATTTACCTCCATATTTTAAATAAACTTAATATTGAAGCGAGTCAAACAATATTGAAGCCAGCCAGCCAAGTTCAATTCACACACAGAGGCATTATTATATATACCTATATTATTTTTATTTTTTTTACCAATCTGGCTTTCATTTATTTTTCAAGTTGTCGTTTCTCAGTTCGATGTTATTGTTTAAATTTATTAATATTTCTTGAATAAGCGATACATTTTGTTTTTTCCTTTATTTTTTTCGTCAAATGGTTGTCTTGTTTTAGTTTAAAATTACTTTTTTTAGAAAAAAATTCGTACATTATCGTATTATTTCGTTTATCGCATACAAGCGAAAATCGTTTTTTATTCGTTTTTAATCACAAAATATGAAATCTTCTCTATTATACAAATAATTAATTAGAATGTTTTGTATTCGTGTACAAGATGTACCTTGTGACCTTTGGGAATAAAATATCTAAATATCAGTAAAAACTGCACGAAAATCCGTTGCGTGCTTTCAAAGAATATATAGTTAGTATATATAGTAGTAATAGATAGTTCAGGAACAGACAGCCGGAGGCGGAGAGTGACTTTATTTTATATAGTGACAATGATGAAAATAACTAATAATAAATTATAAGTGTCGCTTAGGGTATAAAAAATATGCTCGGTCTAATTACATAGATTACTAAACTACAAATGAAGCAAATTTATTTACAATATTAAAACAGTAATAACACCATATTTACTATTATTAATAAAAAATACAAAGCTCTTTTGATATACACTTCGAAATTGCATATCAATTTGAAAATATACGGTAATGGCGCAGGATCTGAATTATTTAAAGTCAAATTTCACATTACAGTACTTTGTTGTTAGATAATATAAAACAAAATTGTCTCCGATGTGTTTGCTTAGATCTTTCAACCACGAAACGGTTTTTAATGTGGTTTTTATTAATAGATAGTAATTAATGAGAAAAAATAATATGTTATGGTATTCTGAATTTATAATATTAGTATGGATAAGTTCCATTTTTACATGTTGGCATTGAAACTGGATCCATAATTATTATTAATATCTTTATAGTTGTATTTTTTTTGTCTCATTGTCTTTTGTAATTTTTTGACATCAGACGAATTCGAGACGTTGCATATTCAATGCTGAAACTGCTCTCATTGGTGTCAACGCCCATCTTTGTGAAAAAAAATAAAACAATACAAATATAACAATTCTCTGAAGTGGGAATCGAACTCACAAATATAGCGTTTACAGTCAAACGCTACTCCATTGCAGCACGACGGCCGCAAAGTTTAATGATTTTTATTTTATAACTATAACGGCATTGATTTGTTTATTATAGTTTAGCTGCTCTATTATGGTTCATACCGGATAGACAAAAATAAAACAATACAAATATAAGCATTCTCTGAAGTTTGAATCGAACCCACAATCATCGCGTTACTGTCAGACGTACCCTCACTGTGCCTCGAAGGCCACAAAGTTCAGTAATTTTTATTTATTATCGAAAACTAACCACCATACTGAACAATTTTTACTCAGATTTTTCATACAAAATTACATCCCTTATTTAAATCCTTTAAGGGTTGATTTAAAAAAAAATAAGTAGCCTTTGTTAGACTTTGCGTCATCAACTGAGTAAATACATCGCAGTCGCTGAAGGGGTTTAGATTATTCATACAAACTTTCATCCCCTATTTCAAACATATAGGGGTTGATTTTTGTAAACAAAGGTACTATTTTCTTTCTAAATTCTAACCAAATCGGGCCGGTGACAAAGCCGTGAAAGCGTCACGGACAGATAGACACACTTTCACATTTATAATATTAGTAGATTAGGATATCAAAAGGAATATCTTAGAAGATATTACAAGTTTGCCATAAGCGGGCAGAGTTATCGACGCGTCGGGTTAGATATATTTAGTTCGTTGTGAATGGAGAGCGGGAAGCTAACAAGTCTGCCTTGCCTGAAATATATAAAAACTTGAAAGTAGTGACTCGCATCTGCGCCTTTTGGTAGGCACGTGTCCTGCTGTGTTAAAATATTTATACGTTTTCTAAAAAATGATTTTCTTGTTCTAAATGTATGAAATATATGTAAAGTGTTGAAAAATAAGTGTTTAATAAAATGTAATATTATTTTGTCTGTTCTCGAGTCACTTATAAATATGCCTGGTCATTTTGATACAAAACAAAAAATCCATTAATCCGAAAAAACTAAATAGCTATTCGTTGCGAAGCGTACGCAGGCGAAGCCGCTAAGGGATCACTAGTTATATAATAAAACCATACATATATAAAATATACGAAAAAAAAATGGTAATTGGTGAAAGATTTTCCATAGATTAAATAAAAACAAATATAGGGAAGTCAAGCTTTCTAAGAGTGATATATATTTGAAATTTCTATGGAAACAGAATAATATATTACACAGTATAATTAAAAGGTTGCCTGTAAAAGATCAAATTCAGTGATAATGAAACTTCCGCCACAAACGACTTTGTGCTGAAACGATACAAACGTCAAAAATGCAGAAGAATCGGTGTCAAAATTAGAAATTTTTTTAGATTTCCGCAGAAGACCTTGTAATGCCTTAATACTCATTTTCATACACGTTTACGTTATTTCTATACATGTAATATAATACCTTTAAATATTTTTAAAGAGTAAACAAATTGGCAAAGATCCTATTGTCTTAATAAGTACTATTGTATATTAATTGAAATAAACTATATAAATTCTCTTGAATCTTATGACATTTTAGTTTCATTATTATACGTTTTGTGGACCTGATTTAAAAGAAATATCTTATAAGGTAAAAGGTAAAAGGGAAAATTTAAAGAGGTCTTGTTTTAATTGAAAAAAAAACACACTAATCTTCAGGAATTAAATATCTGTAGACCATACGGCTCAATTTTGCAAAGCTTTTCCGAGCAGCTCTCTTACATTCATCAATAGATGGCGTGTTTTTGGAAAACAATTTGTACTGAAAATCCTGAATATGTTCAAAATTTGATCTTTATAAGGTATGCAGTTGTGGCCGAGCGGTTAAGGCGTCCGATTAGAAATCGGATTCCCTTCTGGGGAGCGTAGGTTCGAATCCTGCCAACTGCGTTAAATTAGTTTGCGTTTATTTATTTTAATTTTTCCTTTTTGGCTCTCTACGCTGGACTGTTGTATGTTATAATTTAATTACATGTAATGTTTTTGTAGAAAGTTCATTTCTGAAAGCTGAAAGGAAGTTACAATAATTTCAATATGAACTTATATATTATAGTTCTTTGGTAAATTATTCATATTGTGCATTACGTATATAACAAAAATGATCAATATTATGTTATTTAAACTAAAGCCTGAATAAAACTTTATAAATCACTAGCGACTAGCTCGCGGCTTCACCCCCGTGATTATTGGTAGTTTATATAGGTAGTTTATATTCCACCTAATTTTAGAAGATTGGAAGACGTTCTTAAAATTGCAACCATTACAACATGGTCACGCTTGGCAGAGATCAGAGATTAAAAGTCTTCGCCTATTTGGAGCAATCAGATGTTGATGTCAAAAATGGCATTGAAGAGATAGTTTATTATTATTTTTTATATATTAAAGTAAGGATTCGAACCTACGTTAGGTTCGAATCCTGCCAACTGCGTTAATAAATTGGTTTGTGTCAATTTTATTAATTTTGCCTTTTTGGCTCTCTAAGCTGGACTGTTGTAATGTAATAATTTAATTAAATGTAATGTTTTTGTAGAAAGCTCATTTCTGAAAGCTCAAAAGTAAGTTTCAGTAATTTCAATACTTATATGTTGTAGTTTTCTGGTAAATTGTTCATATTGTGCTTTACGTATATGACAGAAATGATGAATATTTTAATTTTTTATATTGCTAATGATCATAATTCAATGTTATATTATTTAAACTAAAACCAGAAATGAACGTCGCGCCTTTGCCCGCTCTATTTACACAACTATAGCTAGTATATATTTCCGCCATCACACGTCTGTTTATTTAATGCTTAACATAAAATCTTGTGTTTTAATTGGAAATATCTATACATTATGTTCTTTGACTATCTAAATTCATTATGTACGGCGAATGATGATATCATGACGTTGAAGTTGTATTTACTTTATCAAATATAACCTAACCTTATTGAACCTTGTGTGTATACGGCAATAACATTTTTTTGAAATGAAACTATTTTAACCGGATTAATCGGATATAATTTTGATATTTGAAAATATATTTTTTTAGAACCCGACGTTTCGAACACTTTACAGTAGTCCGTGGTCACAGGTAGATTGACCACGAGTCTATTATATTATAAAGGCCATAGTGGCGCATTGGAACACCGTTTGACTATAAACGCTATTGTTGCGGACTCGATTCCCACTTCAAATAATATTTATATTTGTATTATTTTAATTTGTCTATCCAGTATGACAAAGATGGGCGTTGAGCACAAAAATGAGTTATTTCGCAATTTCGAATGCAACGTCTTGAATTTGGGTGGCATGCTAAGAACGCTAAGAGCTGATAAGAAATATTATAATTGTCTAATGTATGAATGGAAGACTCAGAGACAAAAAAGTGAACACTATAAGGAAAATTCAAGTTTCAGTAACTCTGTTTGTCTATCAGTGACGTCAACACGGCCGAACTGCAGAAGTTTTTCCAGGAATTTCATTGCTTTTCGAAAAGGCCGCTGAAAATACTAAAGAGCTAATAGAAAATACTAAATACTATGGTTCGCGGGCCAAGCCGCGAGCGGGTCGCTAGAATCCCCCTAATAAAATACTGTTTTGCTTAAAACATTTGATAAGTTTTTAAAAGAATGATAACAGTTTGTTATATTTTTTCTAAGAGCACATAGAGATAACTTAAAATATAATAACATACCTCCATGCCCTCGGGAAGGTATGACAATGGCGGGTAAAATTAATATTTGAACTTGGAATCCTTAAGGAACTAACCAAAATGAACTAAGTGGTGGTATTTTACGAGAAATAAACTATAGAGTACCAGCTTTAGAGCAGCAAATAGCCAGATTTAAACCTCAATTATTACGAAAAGAAAAAGGAGTATTTTATCCAATTATTGCAACAAATATAATCTAAGCATGGTGAACTTTTAGTGCTAGCGCTAGTAAGAAAATATCAAAACATTGTGGCCGTAGCTTCCTCATGTATAGCCGCCACGTGGCTGACCTTATAACGGCTAAACCGATTTAAATGTAGTTTTAAATATTATAGTTTGATAAACTTTCCTGAACATTGAGAGTATATTTTATTTCAATCGAAATATAAAGAATCAAAATTTATCCATATATGATAAAGTTACTACCATTTAAATTATAAATGTAAGCTAAGTTTGTGATGAAAGTGAGAACGCTGGTGGGTGAAAATACGAAATACCTAAGGCGTGTAGTTCACGCAGGCAAAGCCGTGAGCGGGTCGCTAGTATAGAATAAAATAACATAGTATATTAAGGATTTTATAAATGACTAGCGACCCGCTTGCGGCTTCGCGTGCGTAAACTTAAAAAAGCGAAGTCCCGCCGAGTTTCTTGCCTCGATTCTTCCCAGGTCTAAGAACATATCTTAAGTGAACCGGTGCTAATTTGTTTGACGTCCAGAAAATGAAGCATGTTACTTCTTATTTTGAATAAAATTATTATTACTATTTAATTATTACTATGACTTTGACTTAGAAGTATTTCTCTATTTTTTGACAATGCTCTTATAAAAGAAAGGCTATTGTGACATAGTGTCTGGCTGTAAACGCGAAGGTTGTGGGTCGGCTCCCACCATGGGGAACAATTATGTTTAAAATATTTTCATTTCTGAAATTGAAAATATTCATATAAATATTCGTGTAAAATATTAATATGACAAAACGCGGCGTTTAGTTCCACCACACACAATGTCTCAGAGTCGGGCGAAAAGTGTAGAATGAAGTGTCTTGACACTAGGTTCTCTCTGATAACCCTACTGTGCAATTAAGAGCGTAATGCTGACCAAAAAAACGATTATTAATATATCTAAAATTATTTTGCTCTACATGACTCTTTAAAGTTTCACTTCTATCTTTCTATCTTGTTTTTACTGTTATACGACAATACGACACACGTATACGCATTAAAAAGTCCAGCACAATACAATTTTAATATTTAAAAAGTTTCATCAAATACGAAATACGAAATATAATAAATCTTGCTTCTAGCATTAATAAAAGTGGCATGCACTGAAATTATGACGTCGCGTCGCACGCCAGCGCAATAGCGGTGTCCAATGTCGCATTTATTTCACTTGACGTTCAAGTAAATCTCTGTACAGAATTATATAACAAACTTACGCTGTAAGCTTTGCCAATAATACAGAGACAAAATGAACATAAAGCGGATGTGTACAAGCTCGTTTAAATTAATTTACAATCTTAAGTAAAATGACGGTTGTTACAAATGCGCAAGTTGTTAAATGAATCGTGAAACTAATGACAACCTATAAATTCATTTCCATTCCATTTAAATGTCAAATACAGAAAATTTGTAAATTGCCTCGCGACGTTTAATCTTAGTACGGGGGAGGGCTTACGGACCTGAAAATTAAAAGTATATATTGCCCGTGTACCTCGACATCGCAGTGGTTACAATTCAATAGATACATTGTACATTGATTTACTACTGTACGTTGGCTATACATAATAATATTATTTATTTGGTTTGTTTTAAGTAATTAAATTAGATTATTTCAATCTTATTTCTATACAGCTCCATCTTTGAATGAGAGTTAAAAAGAGCATGTTCTATTAACATTAAAGGCTTAATAAGGTTAAGCTAGCATAGTACAGATTTATAAAGAAAAATGTTTTTAATATTTTCAAGTCTTTTGATATATTTTTACTAATAACTTTTAATGTTATAATCGTAAGTTCAAGTCCAAAACTGCGTAAAACCACTAGCACTTTAGAATTCCTCAAGTACCTCGTGTAGAGTATACCATTTTATTATTTATATTTATTTAAATAATAATTATAACAATTATTACGACAGGATCAGGCGTTTTCCCGCTTAGCAGTCAGAGAGAACCTAGTGTCCATTTGTCCATCTGTCCATCTGTACATCCTCAGCATTCCACCTGACGTCGATACACTTTTTATAAATGTCTTAACCTCGAGATGTCTCTGTAAGGTTTTACATTTTCAAGTAATATTTTTGCTGAATATGTCATTAGAATAAGATTTGAAAAATATTTTATTATTTACTTAAATATTAAAGTCGATATTATAGTTTACAAAAAAATGGATATCGATGGAAAAAAATAGGTCATTCATATTTTATATGTTGAAAATTAAAACAAATATACTGTGAGTGAAATTTTGTTGGCTTAAGAAGTATCTTTAATAATAAAATAGTATAAGTTAACTAGCGTTATTATTTCACTTAAAGTATATATAATATATAGACGAGAACGTGGCAATATTACTTAAATCTGTAATATTTACTATATTTATTAACTCATTCTTGTAATAATAATTACTTAATAAGTTATAACATATAACACTCATTCTTGTAATAATAATTACTTAATAAGTAAATAAATTAATACAAAACCGTATACACTTTTGTTTTTACAGCTTCAGCCTTTTTCCCGCATTTTAGAACAATGAACAAGAGCAAATCTAATGACAAGACACTCTATTCTCTACTTTCCGCAAGAAATTACCTGTCGAGTGGCGGAACTCAATGCAGAGCTTTCGTCTGGTTCACCAGAACTGTAAAATGAAAATAATTGCCCCTAGTGGGAATCGAAGCCATGACTAATCTCGTTTTTAGTCAGACGCAGTTCCACTGCGCCACGATGCGCCTCATATACTTATATATAACGTAAATTTATATAATTAATAGCAAACAGTTAAATTGATTTTAATAGAGCTTCATAATTCAGACTTTTTTATTCATTTTTGTACTGTCAAATAAACTATTGCAATAAGAAATAAATTCAAAATATGGCTTTAATTATTTTTTTATTATTTTTCACGGGGTGAAATTAAAAATATAATGAAATATAAAGTAACGAAGAAAGATCATTTGAAGTGTTTCCTTATTCAATTGGATTACAGTAAAAAATGTTTCAAAATACTCAAACTTTAGGTATAATTTGTTTATATATTATTATTATATAATATATATATATATATATATATATATATATATATATATATATAAACCAAGCTATTTATTTGAGCAGACGTGAGCAGAAATGTGGAACATCCAAGGTAGAACGGAGATCAGCATTGAATTAACGTAAACCACCATCTTGAAATTGGAATACCATAATACCACAAAGGTATATCTCTTCAAAACATTGTATTAATGAGGTCATTTCCGAAGTGTAGTTAACTATTATATTCAAATAGCAGAATAATGTTGAAATTTATCACTTGCCGTCAGCCTAATGATAAACTCGTACTTAGAAATTTCGATAATAACAGTTAAGATAATTTCAATAATTTGTATTACAATATACATTGTACGAGACCAACAACCTGTGAACGTGATTGCGTGGTATATACTAAAACATATACCTTATTTCGTATACCAGCTAACTTCACTTTTCGGGAAAATGTTGAATGTTTGATGCAATTTGTTTTGGAACAGCTCCAATGTCTCTACGTTAATCACTAAAAAAAGAATAAAAAATAAGTTGTAATAAGGGTATAAGAATTTGGACGATGTAGAACGCATGGCTAAGCGGTCAGAGCGCTTGGACGGTTTCCAAGAGGTGCAGTATCGAATCACACGCTGCGTTCAAATTTTTCTACGTTTTTTAAAAATGGTTTTTACGTTAGTCGCAATTAGAAAACTTGATATCTCTATGTATAGGGTCTTATACATTTTAAGTGTCTATTGCAAAATTACTTCAGAGTTGTTATGCAAATGCAGGTGTATTTGTCGCATGTATATTTGTATGTATAATATAGTGTTATAACACTAATTTAATTGAAACAAATATTGCTATAAAAATCACATTTTTGAACATATATATTATAATAATAAAACACATTTAATTTACATTTTTTAATAAATCTTCTTCATTCTTAGCCTATTTGAGTACAATTGCACGAGTATGGCGTTCAAATAAACATTTTTTCGACCTGAACATGGCATCGATCACTTTGTACTGATGTTTCTATTAAAAGTACTGAAGATATAAAGTTTAATGGACACAAAATATAAAATAACTAGCATTTGCCATTGTTTTTACCACAATTTTTATACTATTATAATATCATATTACTAACTGACCATATTCAGTATTGTAAATATTTACTTATTTTTTGTATAGACGAGGGCTACATTTTTTGTAACCTAACAGGTTTTTTGTAATATAACTCACTTTTTAAAAGATTGCCTTTTTTATCAATCGTTTTTTAACGTATTTACTCCATACAATGTAATATTGTTAAGTCACTTGTGCTAAACTAGGTGCTAAAGAATAATTTAAAATAGATATTTTATATTTTTAATAATTAAGAAGTTACCTGCATATGTATAAGTAGTTTTATGAATCAAGTATACGTGGTTTGTTCACTAGTTCGAAAAAGCACTTCCTTACATTTAAAGTTGTTGGTCTTTGTCATTTGTGATTATGTATTTTTTGTATGCGTAGATTGTATGTAAGTTTACATGCATATATATATATATATATATATATATATATAAGTAAATCTTACAAATAATTTATAGATATTGTTATTTGTTAACACTATCCCATTCTTAATTTCCTATTCCCTATGCGGGTGCATCAAATTTTGAATGAAGAGGCTCCAGGTCCGCCACAGAAGCAGCCGAGGAAGTCGCAAAGATGCTCTTTTTGTCCAAGAAATAAAGATAGGAAAACGTTGAACGGTTGTTTCAAATGCAATGTAGCAATATGTAAGGAACATGCAAATCTGATGTGGCAAAATTGTACCGATTTAGATAACGAATGATCTCGCTATAATAGACAAACTTACCTATTTATTTCTATATTTTTTTAAATGTTACATGTTTCTTATTTTATAATAATGGCTTAGAACAAAAATTACTATAAATAAATAAAAAAGTATTACATGTTTTTTTAGATTTAAAAAAAAATCTTTAAATTTTAAGAGTTCTTTTGAATTTTCGATTAAAGTTTATTTTCTTATTTATATTTGGTTTTAATTATTACTTTATGACTTTTAAATACAAAACCTATCTAAATTGTATTATTTAAATAATACCTTTATTAGATTCATATTTACTTAGGGGCTTATTTTAACCCCACATTGTTCGGGTAAGGATTTTTTTTCACCTTGTATGCCGAAGGTTAAGGTTACCTGGAAAAAATCGCTACTACTCGTATAGCGATAAGGCCGCCTAAAGTACACGAGACGAGTATTCTTGTACTTTGTATATTCTTTTATTTTTTTTTCATATCGCATGTTTTACTTTATACAATTATTTATTTAATTTATTTATTTAACTTATTTTGTTGTTTTTATTTCTACGTGTGGATGTACAATAGTCTTTATTATTATTCTTTTCATCTTTATGTCTTAACTGAAGAGTGAAACCCATGCATGTAAATACATACTACTAAAGAGAATATGTTACTGGCACTTAAGTTTTTAATTTTTTTTTATTCTAATAAAAAAGTAAACTTACAAGTGAATTACTTTGAAAATCAGCTCATTCATTGAGTGTTAGGCAGAACGAAGTTTGCCGTGACAGCTAGTAAAATCTAGACATATAATAAAAATGTAACTGATCGCTGTCATTACATGAAAGATATATAAAAAATATTTGTTAGGAACATTTATCAATATATTAGAATAAAAAACAATGAAAATTTATTGTCTTTTCTGTATGTCTGTTTGTTTGTGCATGCTAATCTCAGAAACGATTTAAATGCAATTTTGACTATTTAATCTATTTTGGTAAACTTGCCTTAACATTAAGTGTTTATATAAAATAGTTACAACTATTTAAATTATAAATTTGAGCAAATTTTGTGATTAGGCGGGCGAAGTAACGAAATAATTTAGTCATGTAGTTTACGCAGGCGAAGCCGCGAGCAGGTCGCTAGTTATATAATAAATACATTATATATTCATTTTCGGGTAAATAACGAATCTTTGCCTTCCCAGCTATGCGTGAAGCTGAAAAAAAAGACATAAATAATCCAGTCCGTCAAACATATTTTTAATGATGATTTACCGAATCTCATGAAATTTAATTTTCATACCTGAATGAAGGATGCAATCATATCCAAATAAAATAAGTAAATTGTGTTAGTGTGTGAAATTATACGTTTTTCCGTACCTTAGTTATATACTGAAAATGAGTTATCTAGTCCTTTTATTTAATCTTGACGCAAGTCTTTTGAGGATGAAAGAAAAAGTCTCCACTTTAAAGTCAGCTAAGAAACAGCTTGATCGATGGTAATCTAATTCTGAACTTTATTAAACCAAGCATACTGGAGTTATTTTAAATAATGGCGCCATGTGTTGCGACAGCGTCTGACTTAAAACGTAATTGGTTGCGAGTTCGATTTTCACTCTGTGGAATGATCATAATTTAATTACTTTCATTTCTCTGCGCTAGTGTACAAGAAAACGAAAGAAAACACTGTTCCGCCAGTCAACACGAAATGTCTCGATTCCAGCGGAAAAAAAAAACTTTTAAACTTCGATATGTCATATGTTTTAAAGGATTAAAACATTTTTCCTTCAGTATAATAAATTAATTACTATTTAAATTTAAAAACGATATGACAATATGTATAATAATAATAGTAAAGCTTAAGTTTGTATACCCTGTCATACAAACAGTCGCTCCTGTGCAAGCCTGAACTAACAACCACAGGCACTTTGGGCGACGTTTGCCCTTCATAGTTTCTACCGCAAAATTAGTGCGTAGTTAAATATTAACACATCTACATTAATAAGCAAAATATTATCACATTAAAATTAAAATCTTTTGTATATTTTGTATATATTAAAAGTAAAATGGGAATATTTTGGCGATTTTTCCTAGAAATTGTATTTTTTTTTCATTTTTACAATTTTGCATATTTTAGAATTATATGTTTTTATTGTCTTTATTATATTAGACATGACTACACTCTGGTGGAGTCACTCGTTTGATCTAAGACGATTGTTGTAAGTTTTAAACCAGGGTTTTTTTTTAATATTGTAGTGGTCAACAAAGAGCGGTTATATATACTACCTTGAAAAATGATTGAAAAATGTTTGAAACAGAAGAAATACATTAAATTAATAAAAAAATCATATACCGTGTGTTTAATATATACACTTGTATAAAGTTATGTACACGTTGCCAACGCAACGCGTATTTTACGAGTCAACATATTTAAAATGTAGATATAAAACATTTTTTGTATTTCAGTTTGAATTTGAATACATGAAAATTGGTCCTTTAACCAACGTTTGTTTGACCAACAATACGAACAATACTAAAATTAAGCAATTACAGGAGTTAAACGCTTTCATCGTTCATCTGTTGCAGTAACTTTATTGGCGTAACAAAACCAACGGTGTATACGAGGGCACGAGAATAGAGCTCGATTGCAGGCGCGGTCGTAAAATACAATTACTTTGACGAGCACACTTGTATGTAGATTCATTTAGGTCTGATTTTTAACTACCGTTTTGCAAATAAAATCATAATCAAAATACTCTTTGTTTAAATAGACTAATATGAAAGTGAAGAATGAGAAAGTGGAGAACAGAGTGCCTTGACCCTAGACTCTCTCTGGCTACCCGGATATGCGCGAAATCGTGAAGCAAATAGGTTCATATAAGCACTTTTAAATTGTCAGCTTATAAAAAAATATCTGTTAGTCAGTTTAAAAAAAAGACGCTATCACTGGGAATGCAGTTCTGCTGAGAAGAACCGATGAAAAACTGAAGAGTTGCTCTTAAAAGACTCATGCATGCATTCTATACGTATTTTATTGTATTGCTTATAACCCTGGTGGCGGCAGTCTCAGGCTGTCTCTTAGATAACCATTGTCTGAAAGTTATATATTATTTTAATACCACAGTAAATATTAATACAGTAAATTGTTGATATATAACCAATACTCTAACAAAAACCATGATCTCTTAAACTTCTTGATACATTTAAGTACAGTAAGTAAATACTAACTTTAATAAGTAAATTATTAAAACTTAAAAAGTAGAATTTGTTACGTAAAATAATGGATTTGCATTCAAACTATATATTAAAGAATGAAATCTATTACTTTCAATAGAAAAGGAATATAGCTATACAAAAGGTACAGTCAGACAGTAAACAGTTCACGACTCACGCAAAAAGAATTCGCCGTTTTTTTCTTTGTCTCATAATTAGACCACAATCTGACATGATCAAAAGGACAAGCTGATAGCCAGTGGCATCTTAATTGCAGGATGGGCTTTTATATAGTCTATCGTGGCGCACTCAGGCTGTAGTCGCGGTTGATTGTGGGTTTCATTCCCACTTAGGGCAGTAATTATGTTTATATTCATTACTCCGCTCTGCTACCTAAGACAAAGCTTGCAGCTTGGTGGAAAGAGGAAAACGGAGAGTCTTGACACTAGTTTCTCTCTGACCAATACACAGTCAAAGTCAAATAATTTTATCCAAAATATAAAAGTTTAATTTTTTGATCGTCTACCAATTTACCACCGGTTCACTCAAGTTAACGCCTCAGATCTCAGAAGAACCGGCGCAAAAAACTTCTTTTAATATATTTTTTTCCAGAACCTTAATTTACAGATTTATTAGTTCCAGTGATACCTTTCAAATAGACTGAAGCTAGCATTTCATTTCCAAGTCGTTCGTGTATTTATAAAATCGTTAAATAGGTAATGAAAGTCCTTGTCCCATGAAAGAACAGGTTCTATGCAATCGATTTTCACGGGCGGTAAGTTTAAGCCTATTTCTACTACTAATATTATGTACATCACCGATTTTGGTAAAATCATTAATATTTTTCTGTACATACGAGTACATTACATTATCAAATATATATTGAGACGCGACTGTCAATATATTTATTTCCTTGAATTTTTGCCGAAAGGGGTTTTTCGGACCTAAGTTAAAGATTGCACGAATAGCTCGCTTCTGCAAGACAAAAATAGAATTAATTGCCGCTGAACTACCCCAAAATATAATGCCACACTACCCTGATATGCAGGAAAAGACGTAAAGCTGAGAGAGACAAAGCTAAATATATAAGACACATATATATTTATATAGCCCAAGAGCTAAGATATAAAACACATGTAAAGCTTATAGTAGCAGGAAATGTATCGGTCTTTGTTGGGATTTCGGGAGATTGCGATCTGTATCCGGTACAATCCCTCTTTTAATCTATCAGCAAATCTTCTATTGATTCACTGGAACTGGTTTCTATTATATAAGTACATATTCTAAAAATAATGTTTAATTTAATATTCACTGTAATAAGCCATTGTTTTGAGCCAAAATAACTTTAAACTTAACTTATTTTTTGTACAGATAGGGCGAGAGATTATACAATTATAACTTAAGACTTTCTAGGTCCCTTGATTTCTAGCCGTATAAATTAAAATTTCTTATATTTACTTAGTTATTTGACTCTCAATTGGTTATGTATTCGATAAATACATAAGTAATTATTTCACATCGAGTATTTACGAAGATATAAAAATCATATATGCGCTTTATATTGTTCCAGACTAATGAGCTAACCGAAAACCTGTAATACAGAGGAACGCCGATATTTCAAAAATTAATTTGCTCGCCGACTTAACGATGCGAGTTTTGAAACTCGTATACGAAAGCTTATCGCACTGAAATTACAGCGTTCAATATCCATAATAATCTTATAATAGCATTTGTTTAGTAGGTTTTTAAAACAGTTCTTAGTTTTTATTAATATATGTATATATATATATATATATATATATATATATATATATATATATAATATTTTATAGCTGCGTATAAAGTAAAATTTACAGATAAACGCTCACCTACTTGGATAGTAATTTTGTATGTTTCATTAGCTATACACATATAATATAATACAGTTGCCTACTGTTTACTTAATATTTAATTTGTATTATTTATATATACAATTGCTGAATTATTTTCGTTTACATAAGAAAAGGAGATACAACCAATCAATACTAATAGTAATATAATAAATGGGACAGTGTGTTTGTTTGTCCGTCTGTCACGCCGCAACGCAGCTATGTTAAGTTAAGACTTTTTTAGTGGAACTAGGAGGCTAGAAAGTGAGATAGTTACTTTTTACCGCAGTAAAACATCTAATGCCCACGGGAGGATTCATAATAATGCGTATACAAACCGCTCCATACTGAAAATAACAAAACGTTAGTATTTATTAAGCTACGTAAAAGGTGTAAGGATTTATATAAATTTTTGAATAGACTTCGTTGGAAAGTCGAAGAGAGGAAGAAAGAGGTAGAGAAATACCTATGCCACTAAAAAGCATCCAATTAAGTTCCGTATTCCTAACAATTCATTTATAAATACACCTCTATATATTGAATAACCATAATATAGAAGTTATCGTGTATCGTGGCGCAGTGGCGCAGTGGCGCAGTAGTTGCGGGTACAATTTAATGCTTTGTAGCAGGAAATGGCCAAACTTGTACTACCTCAATTATTATCACATGTAACATCAGTAAAAATAGTGCACACTATAGTGACAATTTAAGCTCTTAGTGTGGGATGAAAGTACTATGGCGCACAAAAAGCTCGCTCCAGGATTTGCGCAACACTACTGGTATTATGAGAGGGATTGTTGTTTTACTGGATGGTGACTTTAGCTTATCATTCCCAAGGGCACATAAGTACACCTGCAGTCGAAATTAAGTTATGTCTCATGTCTTGTCTATGGAACAAGGTAACCAAGTTCTCACAACGAATATGAGGGTGCATCTGTAAAATGACTTGAACGCTGGAAGCTATGCTGAAACATTATTTAAATTAGAAATGGGCAGTTATAAACTGATGCTGAGAGCTACACAGCCCGATTAGTTATACTTACTGAAGCTTTTTTAAATTTAGAACAGAGTAATACGGAATTGATCGTAAATAATGTTATAGAGATCTAAGGGATATTTACAATATCTACGCGAAGGGGGACCAGAAAAACACCAAAAAACGATGTAGTAAACAAAATGAATTCAGAAATATTTTACTACATTAGCAAGTGATATAACAGACTCTATATGTAACACAGGCATTAAACACAGTTATGGACTAGAAGCAAAGCATTTTATATCTCGTTGGGATTCTAAACTTTGTTGACATATCAGGTGTATCCACTCATAAGCTCCAATTAAAATTTGGCGTCCCGGTTATGCTTAATCGAATTTTAGATGTCTCTCGATTATATATAAAGACACGAGACTTCTTGTCAGTCAACTTGGACGGCACAAAATAACTGTCGTCATCTTAAAAGAAGAAGAAACACGTAAGGATTTGAAAATGTAATGATGACTTTCATTCCAATTCAAAAGGAAACAATTTCCTATTAAGCTTAGTTTAACTATGACTGACTATGTGTGTCTAATGCCCAAATAGGATGAAATAAAAAATCTGTATTCCAAGCTGTGTATATATATGCCAGTTCGAGTCGTCGTTCATGGAAGCTGGATCTTACCCGGAGATTTATAGGAATAGCAGCGCTACCGGGGACTAGGGGCCGTTTTGGTATGTAGCTATTTAAATTTTAAAGTTGACTGTATACACTGACATGATACACCAGATGTTGAGGCTAACTTAAGGCGTGTACACTTTATCAGCGATCAGTGTTAGCTTGGGTTCGTCTTAATATCATTTCATTACTCAACCATCCTTTCCCCAAGAAGGCACTATACTCATATTTTAGTAGAATGAAATTATTGTTATTTCCCATTCCCAACAGCGCGAGCGAAGCCACGGCTACCGGCTAGTATTAATTATAATAATTCATGCTTTCCAAATACATTAACATGATATATGGGTATAATATCACACAACTACCAAGTGTTTGATATAAACGTTAGAATAAAGTACAAACCATACATGTCGCTTTGGTAAAGCGTCTCTTACGCGTGAACAAGTGTATTATTCCATTTTAAGTAGTCTAGCAAGTCATAATGCTACTTTGGAGTTCGCCGCTACTTACATTCTTCTAGTGGGAAAAGCTCACATTTTTTTAATTTAAATATAAAGTTTATTCAATAATTTTAAAGTTATAAATATTAATATTTATATCTTATAATATACTAAATTTGTATTTTAAAGGGTGTATTTGAAGAGGTTTACGACTGTGGACGTGCCGAAAGAAGTATTCAGGGACTGTAGTTAGATGTTTTCTCTGAATATCCCGCTAGGGATAAAGCGTGAAGCTCGAAGAAAAAAATGTAATATAATTTTGCTTATTTCTCGTATTAATTTAGAACATAATGTTTGTTTAATTAATGTAATGTGAAACGAACATTTTAGAGGGTAGCTATTTAAAACTTTATAAAATTTACATACAAAAGAACATTCTATCAACGTCAATCGCTGATTTTTGTAGAAAAAAAATTCTTTATATACTAATCTATTTACAATTCAAATCATTTAATAGGAGACAAATTTTAGTATAATTATGAATAATACATATTAAAATTACATGATTTTTAAAAAGAATTACAAATTTATAAAATAAATTTAAAAAAATTTACCACCACACTTGATAAAGAGTACTGTATGACTTAAAAATGTACTGACGAAAATAATCTTTGTATATGTTAAGCTGAAAACTGAAAACGGAAGGCAATTACGAAAATACCATAACATGCGATCCACATATATGCTGCATACAAAAACGCTCGAAACGAGTTGAAGCAATCACAAAAATGCCACATCATGAAACTTGGTCCTGGCAAAGTGGCAGTGAAGGCAAACCATGGCAAAATATGTAACTAATGTGACTCTGACTTCTAAACGACTCGAGTTTTTCCAGCTTAGAGTAAAAGAAAAAGCGAATAAAGTAGTTCCAATATCACCTGAAATATCAGTAAATCCTACTGTTCTGTGTTGTACCTTTCTTAACCTTTGCCGATACAATACTCACAAAAGCCACTTTTAAACTTTCTTTTCTTTAAGGTTCCTTTTTTCGTTCTTCAAAGCTACACTTTCGTTTTACTTCCAATCGCTTAGCTTTAACTTCCAAGTGCTTAAAGTTACAAGTAGATTCAAATAATAAATTATATTTTTGGATTCAAATTAAACAAACTGTTTTTTTTCTTAGTTTTATATTTTTCTTGCATAGCGGGTTAGATAGAGAAAGAGCATATCATTATATACATTGTGTGTTGAGTGGCAGAGCTCAACGCCGCGCTTTCTTTTATAAGAGCAGGAAAGTGGAAATAAATTAAATATAATCTTTGATATTTCCCCCAAGTGGCGATAACCCTCGCCTTAACAGATTAGGTGTTATGAGCATAAAGCCACATGGCCAGGATGGCCGTACTATACAATATTAGATCAGAAGAGAAAGCAATAGAAGTTAAAAAATATCAGACTACTTTTACAAATGTGAAAATTTATATTTCCAATGTTACTGAAACGCCTCAAATAAAAGCGTATTGCAAATAGTCAATTATTCAATAGAATAAATAAAAAAAAAAATATAAAATTTGTAATATTTTCGGCCGACAGAATGTATGTAGCATATAAATATTAATATTTATAGCTTTACTATTTTCCGCCATAGCGGGATAGTCAGAGAGAACCGAGTGTCAAATAAGACACTCAGCTTAACACTTTCCACCCGCAATCAAGACATTGCGTGCTGAGTAGCTTTTGTAAGCTTACAAAGCTAATAGCAATTTTCCCGCGTCAAATTAAGTCAACACAGCAAATTGTTTGGACTATTTGTTGTGTAATATGTCTGTAATATTAAGTTTATTGCTATGAGTTTGGATTAAAACAAAAACACAATTATGACATTTTTCATAGTAAAAAAAATTAAAATAAAAAAATCAAAATCAATCAATCAAATGAAACTTAGTGAAATATTACAAGAATATTTCACTAAGTTTCATTGCTTTTGATTGTGAGTTAACTTTTAATTTTTTATCACTGTTTTTGTAGTTTTTAGTCGTTTCATTTTATTTCGCTGCGCCATCTAATTGTAGCCACTCCTTTTTTCAATTTCCGCCTTAAATGTATTGGAGACATTATGTATTGAGTGGTGGAACTCAACACCGTCTTAGGTACCAGAGCATAATTTTTTCATCTCTATCCATTAAAGTTCGTCCTTTATTTTTACGTTCTAGTTTCTTATCTTCCATACTAATATTATAAATTCGATAGTAACTGTGTCCGTCTAGACAGACGGACAGACAGACGTCTGTGACGTCTTCATGGCAAAAACGCTGAACCGATTGTGTTAAAAAAATATGTAGATACTAGAGGGTCCTGGGATATATGAAAAAATGAAATAGCTATAGTTGACGCGGCCGAACCCAAAAAGGGCAGGTAGGTAAAAAAAGGAATGGACCAACATTTCTTTTGTTGAACGACCTATTCTTTCTCGCAACTAATAAAAATACAACACTAATTATTTAATCGCAACTCGATATACCAATATTTAAATGGTTCTAAAATATGTCTATTTTTCTGGCCAATAAACAAGAATGGTAGCGTTCATAAAACCTACTTCGATACAAAATATATATTATTATATAAAACTGTTTTATACAATTATAATGAAATATAATATAATATGGAATATTCTGAATTACTAAATACTATTATTCTAAAGAAAAGACACAGTAGGTGAGATTCCTTACTTTGTCAAAATGTTTTATTACAAACAGGTAGGTACAGCGATAACTATATCGGAAGTAAAAAAAAATATTCTTAATTCAAAATTCGGCAATATTAATTCTAAATAGCAATTCTTTTAGTATAGTGAATAAATATGAAATTTGCATATTAATATTTAGTAAATCATTATTTTTTTAACATGCTTTTATTGCGTTCACTTATCTATATATAAAAGTACGAAAAATTTGCATCACTATATCACAATAGGACGTTATGTCCGATTGTAGTAAAAACTTCCATATGTATCCGGATCCGATAACAATACATATTTTCACCGCACGAACCTAGTATCCTAGCCAGCTTGGATAACGCCTGCGTAAATTAAGGGTTTTAGTTTCTCTTTTCAATATGTGTTTTAAGTTATTTGTTCTATCCTACACAAGTTAAAGTAATGTACTAGAATTACAATTAGAAGTACATTTAAAAATTAAATTAGTTATTATTACATTTATACAAAAAGAAATAAGATATATTCAAACTACAAAATGTAACGATTATCTAGTTAAAGGCGGGAAAAGGATCCAAGTCGCCTCTGGCGAGGTTTCCAGTTTAAAAGACGCCCTCCCAATAGCCACCGCTTCAAGTAATAATGCCTTTTGCAGCGAAAGAATTTTTAAATGTTAATAAAAGCTTTTTGCAATACTAAATCTGTTAACTGAAACAGTAACATTTACAGATAAAATATTTGGTATATTTTCTCAGAATACTGCCTTACGAGTTTATTCGAAGAAATGCTTCCAAAAGTGTACATGAATAAAATATATTTTGAATTTGAATTTCTATAACGCTGGATTCCACCTGTAGAAGGCTATATCCTCAAAATACTACAAAAAATTTCGAAGAGTAAGTTTCTGATGAGTTATCTTGCCTGTAGAGAACAATTTGGCTTAATATGTATTAAGCAGTTCCTAGGAATATCACACATTCGATAGATATCGATAGTGCTATCATTCGTATTAGTTATGTGTAATGTAATAGTTTGCTTTGATAACGTTTAATTATAGAAATGATAACCTCGAAACATATTACTAAAATAATATGTAAGTTCCTGTTTTACAATTTTTACCGCTCTGATAAGATAAAGCGCGAAGTTCTGTCACTGAATATGCAATGCCTCGAATTTGGGCGGAAAGTGGAGTGTCTTGATAGACACTAAGCTATCTCTGCCTGGACTGATAATAGGGTAAAAGCGGAAAATATAAATTAAAAGAAAATAATTTTATTTTACTATAATATTAACAATTTACCAGGCTTTATTTAATAAGTGGATTAATCCAATGTATATATACTATTAAATACTATTCAGAACAGTCCAATTTAACTGTAAATTCAGTTTTTCTGATTAAAATACTTTTAATTTAAAGGTGTTTCATTAGCTTAATTTTTGTATATTTTAACCATTAAGATTTAGAACATTGTATATGCTAGTCGATTTATCAATGTATTCCCGCCTGTTACGAATACAACGTTAGGTGTACAGACCCGTATTTAGTGTAATTTGTTCAGATTGTGCTTTTAGATGTGCTTAGTGTTTATCAACCACACATAGTGTGGTCGGTTCATTATGTAAATACGTTAGATAAACAAATTTCAATGGTTTATCCTGAATTTATATTATAAAATGTATATAAAAATATTAATATAATGGAATTGTGATTTCATTATTTGAATGCAAATTATTTTGATATATTCGCAGTACAAGCGATTCGCAAAATTTCGTATTTATTGCTTTGTATTACTTTGTATATTTTGAAGCATTACTCAACGTTATTAGGCTGGCAAAGAGTCTAATGTAAAGATAATCTGTTCTCCACTTACATATACTTTTACATATATATATAAATATATAATAAATAGTTATTACTATGACTTGTCCATACAATTTGTATTAAGCTTCTGTGAATGGCGAAAAGAGTTGAAAACTACTTATCCTTACATTCTTGTGAGGTATTTATATATTCTAGGATATTATTAAAACAAAAAGAACCATCTTTTAGTTTTTTTTGGGGTTATATTTTTAACCTCACATTACATACAAGACGCCATTTTGGTCTAGCGGAACAGCGTTTGACTATAAATGTGACGGTTACGGGTTCGATTCCCACTTGGGGGAATGGTTTTCGATTTTTTTATTTTTTTATTCCATAGGCCATGCAAACGTGCGTTCGGGTCACCTGATGGTACGTGATCACCGCCGTCCACTACCCCGTACAACACCAGAGGAGCTAAAGAGATGAAGCCGGCCTTTAAGGTGGAAATGGTAGAAATAGACGCACTTTTTGAAGGTACCCATGTCGAATTGACCTAGAGTGGCACATGGAAGGAAGTTCCTATGAAACCGTACAGTAGTAGAATGTCACGTATCCTGATGGTGAGGATAATATTTCAGTCGGTTACATACTGTACGGTTGGAAAATTCTGCGGCAGGAATAACCCAAAACGTTAAGGCCCAATATGCTGATTCTGGACATGGCTTTAAGAGGAGTGTTCTCGGAAACTGGTGACATGACAAATGGGGCTTTCTTAGTTCTTAGTGGGTAACGCGCAAACTTGTGTTTTCTGGGGGTTACATTGAAAAATTTATTAAAACCAAAGGTATATCATAAATAAAACAACATTTCAATACATCCAGTAAGACTTTTATTTTAATTCATTAAGTCGAATACATGTAACAGCTGTGCGCTCGTGCATAAAGACATTTTAATAAAATACTTTTTCAAAACCAATTACAAAATAACAGCCAGACTTCAGACACGATAGTAATGCTATTAATAAAGGTTCGAAAATTTTCAGTCGTAATATCTAAGAAATGTCGATATTACCCCGATTTCTCTAGACATATATAAGAGTCACAGCGCAACGAGATCGAGATAAATTTCCGCTTATTTCTTCCAAGAATTAGTTTAAATTAACTTTAATTAACAATATTATGGGTTTTTTAATAATAGATTAGTGTAACGTAATGGTAAATATAAATGTTTAATTTTTAACAAATCCAGCGACAGCATAGAAATAAGCGGAGTTTCGACCGTTACAAAATGATTTATCGTCGTATAGACATATATGAATATATCAAAATTCAATGAAAGTACGAAAATATGTAAAGGTCAATGTTTCTTTTGAACCATCTGTCTTTAAAAGGACTTCAGGGAATCACAAGTAATCAAAATTTACCATAAGACAAAATTACAATTTTAAAGCTGGTATTTTAATATTGAAGGTTTTTGGAATAATTATTATTTCATATAATTCGGTTGTTCTAATGTTTAGAGGTGATGTTCAATGCAAATGGACAGATGGCGTTTCGTTCTTGCAGATATGTTTTATACTGTAAGAAATATATCGACGTTTATAAATACTTTCATTCAATTGGCAATACCAATTTTATGTAATGAGAACATAAGTATTCTATTTGGGTTTTTGGAAACACAAAACTGTAACAAAAAATTTCAAGCTTAAGGGAAATTATATAAAAAAGATAATATAGAAAAAAAATATTAGGAGTATAATTATCCATAATCGTCGATATATTTGTTTGAAAACGTTTAATTTCGTACTCAATGTTATAAATTTTCATATTTAATCGGGCACACATATTTCACTGCAACGTTTCTTTGGTATCACTTGCTGACTTGTTTTTATAAATCAATTTAGTATAGCCATAAAAACAAAACGATAAAGGAAGATAGTGAAAATTTGCTGACGTGTATGCACAGTTGCTATAAAGAAGTCTACACAGCAATACAATCTACTTACATATAATATGACAGTCAGTATTAATAGAGGCCATTACTATAAAGCTATTTTTAATGACAATATCGCAAATTGTACGCTACGGCAATTTATTATTATTCACGGAAATTAAGTTACGGCTACTAATCAATATATATTTTTTCCAGATAAAATTCTAATAATATATTATGAAGTTAGTAATTCGAACTGGTGCAAATTATTCTTTGGCCTTTAATAATATTAAAAAATCACTTATTATTCACACAAGCGTGGAAATAAGGGAGAAGGGCACACAACACAGTACAATGGCGTCCGTATGGCACTCAATTCCTTTACAAGCTTTCCTTTTGTTGTCATCGATGAATCCTCATTAAAAATATTACATATAATTGTTGACGTTGTTAAAAATTTATTAGCTAGCTACGTTCCTAACCCATAACATATGATTTAATCAAATGTATAATTAAAATAATATTATCTTCCTTAATTCCCTATTAATTTTAATTTAGTCAATATTACCTATTTGCTTGTCCAATTTGGCAAAGTTAATTACAAAACGATTAAAAAGAAAACACTCCAGCAGTTAGATACGTAAAATAAATTTAATTTAATTCGGTTTTAGTAAATTCAATACAACTTACGCATTCAATCACAAGTCACAACGGAGCCATTTTTGGATGGTGATAGAGTTAAGAAGGGCGATATTTGACACCGAGAGTATTTTAATTACGAAGAAGTTGAAGAAAACAGTGCTTTACGACAGTGAACATCTATCATGCGTCTACTACACTGATACATTTATTTCAGAATCTAATGGTTACATGATTAAATATTGTTAAATACGTCTCATTCCATAACTTTCTTTTCAAACTGAATAATTACTTAATATATTCTTATAATCATCATAACGAGGAAAATAAGTATCTTGATGGATTTTGTTTTAATTTCTTGGTATATGTGAGTGTGTGTGGGGGAAGGGGGTGGGGTAGTGGTATGTGAGTAACATGCGGCTCTTTGTGACATTATTCCCCCCCCCCTCTCCATCACCACCCTGCTTAAATGAAAAAAAATTGGACATACTACTTCACAAACTGAAAGTATAAAAGCTCTACCGTAATATTTTAAACTAGTATAGGATAGGTTTAATGTACAAAAGTTAAAGAATGAGATTGTTTTTATCGCTCCCTAAACTACCCTCGCCCGAGACGCTCTTTTAATGAGTTTGTTAAGTCTCTCCCGATGACAAACCTTTCTCAAAACTTAAGCTTCAGATCGATATTTGGATAAAATATTAATGGAATATTGGTATCATACACCAATTGGTTCTAAACTAACTAACTGTAACTAATAATAACTTTATTTTATAAAACACATATATGATACAATTAATTCCTTCGAAGCCATAGATGGTTTAATTGGCACTATGATGAGTTACCATTTAAAAACTTCAGCCAAAAGTGGTTCACATTCAAAGGTTTTTGCTACTAGAATTAGTTGACACATATAATGATACAGTACAATAGTTAAAACAAGACATCGGGTTTAAGCTCCAGATAAAATATCAATGTACTTTGTAAATGCCAAACGGCTTCACTGGTTAAAAATTAGCTAAAATCGTTTTTCTAGTTATAATGTCAAGGTTTTCTAAATTCATTTCTAAAAATAAGTGTTGATTTTAAATTTCATAGTCATGTAACCCGATGCCTATATAAATCGTCGTGGTAATCATTTAAACAACGTCGGTATAGAAGGCGTTGCTCGTGCAGTTTCCGTTATCGGTAGGAGAGTCAGGGTGTTCTTCAGGTTCGGCCCCGTTGGTGCGTAAATCGTCTCTTACCTATTGTAATTTGTTTTAATTTTAAAATTATGTTCATTTTACACATATGTAAAACAGCTAAATAGTGATTTCCATAATTTGTACTAAATTTTGTCACTAAATTTTAAATTTTGTTTTTTAAGAAGAAGATGAAGGTGGAAGGATATATATAAAGATATAATTATTAAGACTGTAATTTTTTTCATTTATTATTCCGATTCTTAAAGTTTTAAGTTACCTTTTCAACTTGTCGCATGACTCGAAGCATGTTTAGTCCAGCTAAGTTTTTCAGTTCCTGCACGCTCCACTGTCCACTTCGCAATAATTCAGCAAATAGTTCAGGGTATTTCGAAACATCTTCTAAGCCACGAGGAACTCTGTAATTGACATGATTAGCTTAAGCGTTCTTGTGTGTCAATTTCCCTCTTGTACATAGAGCCTTACAGATAGTTGACAAAATATATTCACACTTAAGAAATTTTCTAAACTTACTTGATGAAATAGTAAAGTTTTAAAATTAGTGACTATTAAATAAAGATTTAGATGTATTTTATAAATATTTGTTATTTTCAAATTCAATTGTTTTTTTTATTTATTTATGATAGCCATATTTAAAAACAATAACAATGTCTGATATCTAACAATTATATTCTATCAGCACATCAAATCTGCTGGCTAGAGATGTACAATTTTTTTCTAATACTAATTTCTAATTTTTTTTTCAAATTGATTCTAGTACAAAATTCACAATATTTAGGCCTTATTAGGAATTCCATTTGACGTAATGTAAATGCTATACATAACATTTACATACCATACATGGTTGGCTCCCAACGTCGAACTATTAATTAAACGATTTGATTAATGAATTCCAAAAATATTTCACATATTGCGTCTCTTTGATGCTGTTACGTAATACAAAGCGTCAAATAAAAAGTTATTTACACCGTTAAATTAAACTTTCGAAAGTTCTCCACTTGTAACGTTAAGCTAAATAGCTTTATATCAGGGTAGAAAGTTTGCAACTTTGATCTAGAGTCTTATCAATTCAGACAATATATTTTACTGTTTGTAGAGCTTAAAGCTCAATTTGAAATATTATGAAAATAAGAAGTTTTCTAAAAAATATTTTTATATAGTTTTTTATATAACGTAATTAGTTATTATTCAGTCTTAAAATAAGATAAAAGCCTGCATCGTACAACCTTAGTGTCGATTGCGTCCCCAAATATATATTATTAGTATGAATTATTAGTAATGATTTGTTCTTAAATCAATTTAATTATTCTATAAGTATTCATGAATCACTTTGCACCAATTTGCAATTGTGCATTAATAACAATTTCGAACGGACATCAGATATTAGTACACATAGACGACGTTGGATAAAGCCTTATATTAGTGAATTTCCCTACAAGCTAAACATGCTGCTTAAATTCTGGATATAGTCTAAAAGGCTTGATTGGGCTTAGATAAATCTTGCACTGTGCATGAGATTTTTTGATTGATTTTTTGCAAGTGTATGTATTTTGTTTTTGTTTTGCGCAATCCTTTTATGAAGTTATCAAGCAGTCATCTTTCTCCTTTTTTAAATATGACTAGACATTTTTATACTTTTTACCTGTTAACTCCATCGAAATCACCACCGATACCCACGTAATCAGCGCCAATCATCCTCTTGAGGTAATGGAAATGCTCTAAAACAAGCAAATTGAATGTCTGGGCTCAAATAATATAATGTAAATAAATACCATTTTCTAAAATATTGCTTAAATTAAGTCAATATTTGACTATAAGCAGTTGTTTTATTTTGTTTAAGTCAGAAAGTATTATTTTTTACATATTAAAACAACATTATAAATTAGGATATTTGCTGTGTTAATTTTTTTTTTTGTAATACACGTTACAATAGAAAACGGTTAATTTCGATTATTCCTAATACTAATGACTATATTTTTTTTATACTACAGACAAGGCAAACGAGCGTTCGGGTCACCGGCGGTAAGTGAACACCGCCGCCTACGACCACGTGTAACACGAGAGGAGCTACAGGAGCGTTGCCTGCCTCTACGTTGTGAGAGATCAAATGGTACAAGCTGATACTGGCGTGCACCAGCCCAGAGATGAGAGCAGTACTCTATGTGAGGCCGAACCTGGGCCCTATACAAGGCCAATCAGAGTTTGGGCTTGAGGTAGTGAAGTACCTTTAAAGTTGGCAAGACGACGGAAACTCATGTCCTCCTTTACGAATACAGCAAGACCGGCCGTACCATCTCAAGATGGTCGTTGAAAGCGTTCAGGTTGGAATGTGGTGTGAATTGTGATATCAAAATCCATGTCATTCAGAGGGTCACTCGTGGAGCATACTCCTCATTTGCTTTGTCCTCTGGACAAAGCGAATGAGGAGTACGCGCGGTTCTGTGCCCTCCCCAGAATTCGACGGGTGGCTTGAGTTTGTAGACTCACTGTAGGATTCTACAGCATCGCAGATGCTGGTACCTTCCGGTGGTAGTCTTTTGTTCAATACCGCTGTCATATTCTTTGGAGGGTTTGGAGGTTGGGTGCGGGAGCTCGGCTTTACCGAATGCGAAACGCAGTGGCAGAAAGACACTACTTAACACCGGTCTTAAATGACGAGGGTGATAATGAACTGGTCAAATTGGCCCATGCGTGTTGCCATCGCTGGCAGCGTGACTCTATCACTCAAGATACTCGGATACACTAGGTTCTCTTTGAGTGCCCTGCTATGTGGGAAAAGGTGTTTTTATTAAAAGCCAACTGCCACATGCCTATTGACTGGTCAAATAATCGAACAACTTATCAGTCGTTCAACTGTTTAATAAATTAACACAAAAGGTGATTGTCGAAAGAGGATGCTAGGTTAATCGGAAATCTTCTATCTAATAAGACATTTTAATATTATAAAATAACAAATCGACTTTTACTTTCATATTATATTATATTAAATATAAGAAATAGCATGCATTTTTAACAAAATCTATATTCTGTCTTTTATTTACATTATGCAAATGGCACAAACGGTACCTTGAAACGATATATTTTTTCTTAAAATGAACAGTTACCTGCGACGTCGGATAAAGTAGCGTTCGGAGAACATTTCACGAAATCAGGGAAGAAGTTCACCATGATGATGCCACCATTTTCTTTCTGTTTATCAATGGAAGTATTGTAAAACATGTACATTTCACTTAATTAAAGATAAATCTAAACACAATTTTAAATAAAAAATAAAAATGGGATACAGCACATTATATAAATTATTTAATTTTAGTAAAATTATTCATTCAAATAAGGGTGTAAAAATGAAGAGGATTTCGAGATGAACGTTGAATCTATTAGCATAAACTACAAAGACTAAGCAGCACTAGCTCTGAACCGCCATCTCGGAATCTTGTATTTCGAAGTAACTATAAATTTGAAGGATTTAATTTTCTATTTTTATTACCTAACCTTTGTTTTTTACTACGAAATACTGATGAAGGTTTAGGAAACTTTTATTAGGCCAATTTCCTTTGATAAAGACGGTAAAGAGTAAAATTGAATGACCACAAATGGAGACAAGTTTATTAATGGCAGCTATTTGCCGAATACGTTAATTGCTTGTTGTTCGTCAAAGTTACCAGAAGTTGAGCAGCTGTGAAGCTGAATACTATAATATATTTGGTATTACTAAACTTAAAATATAGTTGTGTATTTGAAAAAACTTTTATCAATTTCTAATTCAAGCTTAAAAAGCACCTGCTTGTTCTATAAAGCTCAGTTCCCACATAAATATTACAATTAAATACAGTTTGGGGCCTGTTTCGGTATGGTAAATCTCACAGTGTACTACAACACTTACCATGGATTGGATGATATCATCTGGGACGTTGCGTTTGTGAGGGCAGAGGCTGTAAACGGAGGAGTGGCTGAAGATAACTGGAGCTTTCGACAATCGGATTGCGGCCCGAGTCGTGTTTTCCCCCACATGGGACAAATCGATCAACATGCCGAGGCGATTCATCTCGCGCACTACTTTCTGTTGGCAAAAACAATATAATTAATTATATTGTCAAAATGCTAGGTTATCGCGTCTGTTTCTGTAATTTGGCAAAGTTGATTACAACAAGTCATTTTGACTGAAACGAAGTATTTCTACAGAATAATATAACATTTTCAACAAAGTTATTTATATTTAATTGTTATTATGAAGTATAAAGTGGAAACCTATTATAAAAATAATGAAACGATAAAGCCTGTAAATCAAACGGTTAAATGTTTTGTTCCGCTCATAAAGTAACACTCGTCTTTATTGGCGTGCAACAAACGAACCGCTTTTGTTTTATTTAAATCATTTAATATAGTAGTTATGCAAAATTTGAATATTTTTTTTCTATACATTAGGAAATTATTATGGTTTTATTTTCTATAGCATTCATTGAACACGAATTTATATATCTTTTTAAGTATTCAAAATAGCCAATAACTTGATAATGAGGCAACTATGGCGCAGTGGGACAGTGTTTGACTGAAATCTCGATTGGTTTTGGGTTCGGTTTCCACCCAGATCCTTATTATTATATTTTTATTTCCCCGCTCTGGTGAATGCGATTCAACACTAGGTTATCTCTGACGACCCTACTCTATCTGCGGGAAAAATGGAGAAGCTGTATGAAATGTAATAAAATAATCTATTCTTTGACAAATAATACAAGCTTAAAACAGGTTAGGTAAATATATTTTTATCGGATAAAATCACGAGTCCGTGATTATTTATTATAAATTTTCTATTTATAAAATTTCTATACGAAAAAGTATTCGTATCGTTATCAAATGCAGCTTGTAAAGGAATTTAATTGCGCCCCGTGCGTGAAAGGGACTAGCACGAATCAGTCTAAGCAACTTTCGTATGGTAATCGTATCGTCATCGTCAAAATTTGTGAACGAAACTGACGATTTTATATTCAAAAAGCATTTTTCATACATCTTCAGTTATAAATATAATATTTGGAAAGGTACAGGTGGTTATGGCTACCGGCAACAACAACCCAGGCTAATAATGATTCTGGGGGCTGCTGACAGAACTCCATCTCACAAATATAACATAGCTTACGTATAGACCAGGATGATGGTTGAAAATGTATCTGGGCATTTTAAAAGCAAACATAGCATGCTGTATTTTATACACCAGACAAATGTGCAGAAATAATAACTGCTTGTGGTGTGTTGCACATTATTTTGCCACAAATATTAACCTGGCTGAACCAGAGCATCAAATCTCATGTATATTTCACCAGCAACAGACAATTTTCTAGAGAATGATATTGAAAAGAGACTGTATTAACTATGAAACGAGCGATAAAAAACATATTTATAGATAGAATTAATAGACTTTTTTTTTACATTTTTATTGGTATTGAAAAATATTAAAATATAATTACATATATATATAAGTATATATATAATAAAATTGTTAATTAAAATCGAAAGTTTTTTTTTCTATGCACTTAACAAAAACTTTCATAGCCTCTTTCATTATATCTAGCCACTATCATTTATACATAATATTTAATATTTCATAATCATAAAATAGTTAAATATACAAAAGATACAAAGTTCGTTGGTACATGTTACAGTCATAGTATCGAGAAGGGAATTTGTTTAGAAACCATTAGACATGTGTATTTGAAATCGACAAAACTATTTAATTGCATCTAAGTTAATGCGCTTTTAATATACCATGTAACTAATATCTAGCTTTTTCTCGTAAATTGTAAAAGTTCATTCACCATTCCTTTTGGTATTTCATTCTCAGTCACATCTCTAGTTTCGTTATCGTGACGTCACTAACGTAATCGTAGAGTGCTCGATAGTCGACACAGTGTGCTTTGTGCTTTCAACGATCGTCTTACTCCGTTTTCGTATCGAGGCCTCGATACGTTTACGATAAGAATTCGATAGTTTTTCACGCTCTATAGGGATTAAAACCACAAGTTTTGCATTTAGTCAGGTATCATCCAATTGTGTATATATATATAACTTTTTTTTTACGTGATGGCACAAATATATTTTTATCTCATTAATACGAAAGCTTTACCGACAGGAATATATGAAATTTTGCATACTTCTGACTATAAGGAGAAGTTTCAGCACTTATTCAGTCATTTTTTTTTAAATACACGTGCACGATAAACGTGCAAAATAAACGTGCACATTAATTCATGATTTTTAACTTCTGTGTAATGCGATATTATTTGTTTTACGTGGCCACGAAGCCACGTATAAAATTGAAAAAAGAAACACATAAAATTGTAAATAATATTGAAGAAAAAAATCAGGTAAAATATTTAGAATTTAAATACAAATTCGCGTCTGCAGCATTAGAATGTAACTAAAGCGCTGAGCGTTGTGATAAGGGAGATAATGCGGTGTTCAGAGGAGCATAGTGTGTATTTAGATATATATGAACAATAAAATGGACTAAGAGGAACTGCGGTAACAAAATGTGTGTGTTGACCACACATGTTTGATGCTTTATAGATTTTCTTATATAATATATAAGACTTGTGACTTTTATATTGGAAAATAAACAACTGTTGAGTTTCTCATCGGCTTTCTCAGCAAAACTGCTTTGCGAACCGGTGGTAGCTTTGTGTTCATTAGATGATTCGAAAATGCTTGCAAAAGTCAATTTGATTAAAGAATATTTAAAATTATTATTTTGTATTTGAATATAAATTAAGTAAGGTTCTAATAAATAAATTCTCTATTTACTACTTGTTTACTTAATACTAATTATTAATTATAATGTAGTTGTTTGTTTATATAGATTTCTAGAAAAAAAATCGTAATACATTTTTCGTAATAAAAATTAATATTTTTTATTGGCCAAAGACGGATCATAGCTATGAATGTATGTATTTACTTATATCAGTGTATACACAAGAAAATAACAAGTAAAAAATAATGTATATTTGAAAATAATTTTCGACGTAGAATAATTTGCTTACCTCACCAAATTCCGTTAGACCATTTGCAGCGGGAGGCTCGTTGGCTGAATCCGCCCTACGAAATAACAATACAAATAAATGAAGCGACAAATAATACAGCTGTATGTTAAGTTAACTGCGTCGCCCCGCATTTTCGCTTTGCCAATAATCATTTTTTAATCCAATAGTAAATTCGCTAGCGTTGATTAAATAATCTAAAACAGATTAAAAAAATTTAAAAAAATATATAAAGAGTTTGATTAAAAAAAGGTATAATTTCAAAATCAGCTTACCAAGGTGTGTTACATGTATGTGTCAAGGTCATATAGCGGACGCCAAGTTGGTAGTAGCTTCTCAGAATTGCGAGGGAATTGCCGATGGAATGGCCACCTTCGATGCCGATGAGAGATGCAATCTTGCGGGGTCTAGCGCTGTGAGCTTCGAGAATGCCTGTTTAAAAAAAGTGTTAATTTTCAGTATCAACATAATATTAATATGTTATATATAGTCTACTCGTATATGACTTGTACTACTACTTGTGTAAGCTTTTCAATATTCCCTCAAGAATAAATATAAAAAATATATGATATATTTTGTTATGTAAAATTCTTAACAGATTTCTTCATAAACTATATTTTCTATATAAATAAATAATAATTTATACAAATAAAGCTTAAGCTGTGGTAATTGTATAAATTTCTATTATTTCACATTTTTCTCCCGCATGCCTGAGTAGTCACTCTGTGACCTAGTGTCAAGACACTCCGTTCTCCACATTCCGGCTAATATCCTATCATTTTTAAGATCATATAAACGAATTGAAGAAAGAATAAGAAATTACAAACGTAGCGCAAATTAATTCAAAAGGAAACAAAGGAGTTACCCGTGACTGATGTAGCTAGCTGCAGATGTTGAGGATACTTGTCGACGAGGCGACGAATGACATCAATTTGCTCCAGCGTTAGTTGGACCGCGTCTTTGTTCTGTGTGGCACAAGGGACGAATGCCGACCAAAACTGTCAAAATTAACATAAGTACATATATGTTACCAAAATGTTTATAAATATAGATCATCACAGTTATAAATATTACATTATATATATATATATATATATATATATATATATATATATATATATATATATGGACTTACAACTTAAACAGTAATATATATAATTTACTCTGTGTTAGTGAAGTTAAAGTTTTATTTATATAGATGTGATTTAATAAATATATTTTATGAAATATATTAAAAATTGTTATTTGTTAAAAAAATTGAAAAAAATATTATGGAACTGGGTATTTGCGTAGCCTATTCTATTATATTCACAAATGATTTACATATATACGAGTATATATATAGGTTACGCAAATACTCAGTTCAGTATCACCAGACTCAACTGTTATAAATTTATAATAATGTTAGTTAATTTGTAAAAGTCTGTTTCAAAGGATGGTAATGAAAATGTACGTAGTTTTAATTAAAAGACTCAGATAATAAGAATATTGCAGCGTTATGACGAGGTTTACACATAAAGCGAAGGTATCAAGTTTTTTTCTGAGCCTATTATGATGAGGGGAAAGCAAAATATTTTTTGTATAGCGCGAGCTTTATTTTAAATTGACAAGCATAAAAGCACCGAACGGCGAACTTTGGCACTTTATGCATTGATTATTACAAATATTATATAATTTTTTGTTGTTGTATCTGTATGGTGTAAAGGTTTTTACAATTGCGCTATATAGGTATGTATGTTAGTATAATAGTTAATATAAATGTTATTCAGTTATACTATTCATATCCTTAGTGCAATAGTGGACGATTAATATTTTAATAAGAAAGCTTATTAACATAAGTTAATAAACTTTTCTTTAATATAAATTAAAGATATCCTATTTTTTTTGAATATCTCAATGATACCTTAATTTACTCCAAAAATATTGAAGGTTGTGTAAAATGGTTGCGAACCTGCTATCACCTAGTATATACATTCACCACTGAGATACAAGCTTTATTGTAATGTTATATTTGTTTGTGTTTACTATAAAATTTTGCTTTATATCATCACATCGATTTATACATTTTACGATTAACGCCTTTGCAGCGCTAAGTTCGCTCGTTCACGAGGCATCTTCATCTTTCTTTAGAGGTAATACTTGGGCTGCCTTGTCTAGATGGATTTATCAAAGGCGAGTTTTAATTATGATGTCAAAGAAAAGAAGCCAATTAACAGTATTAAAAGATATTCCTCATTGTATTTGTAAAGGCTCTATTGTTTTTTTTGTAAATTAGTGATTAGGTCTTTTGTTCCAAACTTTACTTCTTTTTAAAACGAATAACTGTTAGATTTAAAAATATATATATTTTGACCCTATCTATGTATATATATATTTACGTGACAACATATAGCCGGAACTACTGGGCGCAAAAATCTGTAGTTTCGCTTGGTAGCTCGCACAAAATCTTAAAATATTTTACACTTTCATTTCTTAATAAAAGTGAAAAATATTATATTTTACACTTTTATTTCTTAATAAGAGTGTAAAATATAAATAAAATATTTTAAAATAATAGTATATTATTACCCATATAGGTTTCTTGGCAACCATCCTACCACTAACTGTACTAGGATTTCTCGAAAAGCTTTTCAGTGTAGTAAAATATCTCTGATATAATAAACAGTCACACAAACGAAGTCGCGTGCGACAACTACTTAGAATATATTTTGTGTCAATGAAAAAGTAACTTGAAATGAAATTTAAATGAATAAAAACGTAATTTGCATATTCTGCAGTGGCATTTAACTCGATCGACTTGTAAGTTTTTTTGATTGAATTATTAAATGCAACTACTAAGGATTCTTCGCCTATCGATGGAATATTAATTCTATCAATAGTCGAAGAATCCATCCATCCAATATTCGAGCTTAATTTATTTTGTATTGCTTTCAACGACACTAATAAAATCGATATTGATACTTTTGTTTTTAATATATTTGCTTCTAGCCTATACTCGTTTATACGATATTACCTTAGGTATTTTATTTTCAGCTTTTCAGCAAAACAATCAGAAAGCACCTAGTGTCAAGACAGTCCACTCACCACTTTCCGCCCGTAATCGAGACATTGTGTGTTGAGTGGGCATAATTCAACGCCGTGCTTTGTCTTAGGTATCAGACCGGCGAAATGACAAAAACTGAAGCATAATTATTACTCCGAGTGAGAATCGAACACACAACCAATCGCGTTTACAGTTGGACACTGTCCACTGCGACACGATGGCCTACTTAGTCTATTTTGTTAATACTATAAATTAACAATTATATATAAATAAATATATATATATATCCAAATTATATAAAACGATTAAGAATATTGAAAATTTTATTTATACGTACTTGAGCGCCAACCATGCCTTCCCTGAGTCGAGGTAGATCAGTATGCGAGTACTTAGAGATGGACCAGGGCTCCACTTGTGTGAGGTCGGTATCCAGTTCGAATTCGTTGATCTGATTGCGCAGGAACTTGCGGATGTTCCACGGGAGGTCGTTGTGCCTAACAACAAAAAAAAACATAAAATTGAGGCCATAGTGGTGCCGCAGCTGGCACGACGTGTAACTCATTGACATGACTCTGGATTCGAATTTCGAACACGAATTTAGTTATATTTAAAACAAAAAATGGTAATAATATTTTATAAATAGCATTCGCTCATGCCGAATAATTTTTCGTAGAATAATCGTTGGCTAGCGGAAATCTGTAAAAATCTCTCTACAGAAATGATAACAACAAATATAAGTTGTAATAAGCGTATAAGAATTTTGACGTAGCTGGATGTAGAACGCATGGTTTAGCAGTCAGAGCGCTTGAACGGTTTTCAATAGGCGCGGGTTCAAATTTTTATACGTTTTCTAAATATATGTTTAGCTATCTACATGTTTTCTTAAAATAGGTATTGCATCTAAAGGAGGTAATGGCAGTAAACGAAAAAAAGTATTGCAACGAAATATATTAATACAACGTGTTCTTTGTAGCGTATTTGATTAGAGTTAAAGAGCCCTCGGGAAACATTGTTCAATAACGACGGGTGTTTTTAAAAGCGGTTTGTTTTGGTTTTACTATAAAATAGTACAATAAAAATCGATATCTAAAGTATTTTTTAAATAATCGTGTGATTAGTTTAAATATGAGATATGTGTAGTTTTAGTGAATTCTGAAGGTTTTATTTCACAAACACATACAAGTACTGTACGTCACTGGACGTCACGGATGTCAAAGAAAATAAAATTACAAAAAAATATATTTGAAAGTAATATATGCATATGGATTGGTTAAGTCTTAAACTAATTCAAATTTCAGAAATTAACTTAGATAACTTTTATAAAAGTAACATCTATGGTGTAGTTTGTAAATTACAAATATTGCAGTGAACGGCAATATTTTATGATATTTTATAGTTAAAAGCTTTACTAAGTAGTTCCCAAATAAAGCTTAACAAAAGATTTGCGCGGTTTACAGTAAATTCATACGCGATAAATGCGGCCATTGTAAAGTTTACGAGCTTTCCAATTTTATGTAAAAGAATGTGTACATAATATTTAGTATGTGTAATATTAATTTTATCAATTTTATTTCTAATGTGTAATTATGAAAATTCTTGAGCTTTCTACGCATCTTATTTATAGAGCATATAAAGCAATTAATTTATCCATTCCAAAGTTTCATACTCCTCCAACTGATATAATTTTCATAACAAAAGATAGAAAGTTTTTACTTCAAGTATTATTTGCGTGTTATTTTTTATCTATGCAGATAAAAAACACTATATAAAAAGTAACGTCAGTTTGTTTGTCTATATTAAAATATGATAAGTTAAACATGACCCACTTCTTGGTTATCGTTTTAACTAAAATTTGATATACATCATTTGTTCCTAAAACAATACAATTAGGTTTCGTCGGAGTCGATGGGATTTTAATAAAATCGCTGCAACAAAATGATGTGTTATATTATATATTTTTCTAAACGATTACTTTAGATGGATATTGAATGAAAGGGCTAGAATATTATATATACACACAAGCCAGGTACATTTTTATTGTTTATTAATCGTTCTCTGCTAGTCTCTCTGCCAGCCCTGCTAGGGATAAAGCACAAAGATAAAAAAAACAATGAAAAAGCTTACTTATAAATAGAGTGAATTAAAAATATTTTCTAAAGCAACCTAATCTTTTAAGCTTATCTTTCAGCTTCAAACTTTTAAAGATTTAATATTTGAACAACTTTATCGAGTAAATAATATTGTTTCACAAGTATTAATCCACGAGAAAAAATATTAAAGAGCACGTGATAGACTTATAAGCTATTTGATGATAACATTAAATATATTTCTAAATTAACCAAAGTAGAATTGTGAAGCACTATAAACAAAATGGTCCCTCTGTGGTATTTAAAATAGATATTGCCGCTTTTAGTAACTTCAGTTAACTTCACCATAATAACTAACTATTGATTAGAAATTATATAGGACATGTTTAGGAATTAAACTTAAAAATCTATATTTGAGGCTATCGTGGCACAATGTGTAAGCTTATGTAGTGGTTCTGGATTGCATTCCCACTCATATCATTCATATATATTTTTTTTACATTTCTCCGCTCTAGTGACAAGACAAAGCGGGGCATTGAGTTTCAACCCTCAATAAGCAATATCTCGGATTCAGGCGGAAAGTGGAGGACGGAGTGATTTGACACTTAGTCCTTAGCCTACCCTGATATACGGGAAAGGAAAATTAAGAAAAAACATATTTTGGTTTGCATTTTATGACGTAATTCTTATAATTTTCGTTGGCAATAGGCCAGGTATAGAATTAATAGTGCCCTATCATTTGACTAGCAGTTTTCTGTTTTTATCAAGTATGTTGATGCATTTAATGACGGGCTTTGTCTACATGTAAACATTATGTCAGTAGGTTTATTTTATGGCGTAGATGCTCACTATGAAAGGATTTTTGGAAATTCGACCCCTAAGAGGGTGAAATAGGGGTTGTAAGTTTGTAAAGTTCTTCATTTTGAGGCGACAAATATGAAACTTTATTTAGTGACTACTGTTAAAAATAAAGTAAATACCTATTTTAACAATTGTGAAAATGTACCACTATCTTTTGAAATTGGTCAAGAAGTGATTTTTGATGTTAGAATTATAAAGCTTTATTTTTGGGCTACTTATTAAAAATAAGTTTAACGCAGTTGCAGCGTTTTTGTAGTTCACGCGGGCGAAGTCACGAGTGTGCCTCTAGTATTGAATATAATTATAATTCAGGCAGACAAAGATAATTTAAAATATATAAATTAAATTCTTCTTCTGTTCATATAAATCATTCAATAATTCTTGTACCTATTATAGTAACTAAGATATTAGATACGTATTTTTTTCGCTATGATTACATGAAAATCCTTTGGGAAAATATTTATACCAAACATACCACATTATGCTCTATTCTTTTTACGATTTAGTCATATATTGTGGCGAAGCTAACGTCGCACTTTGTGCTGTTAGACAGGGAAAACGAGGATTTTGTCCCCGTCTTTCGAATATTATACGTTTGTATAAAAAAATAGTGCAAATGTTTTTATAACAGTACATGAACCGCAATAAATTAAGAATAAATATATATAACACATACTCAATCCACCATGTGTTTGATATACATATATATGTATAAAGTGGCATACACGTTACTAAAGCAACGTGTATTTTACGCATCAACGAGTCTACTAGTTAATTTAAAAATGGGGCAAGTTGTAAGGTCATTCTATCTTCCACGTTTAAATTCATACTTTCATTACACTTGGACGTTATTTTTGAAAGGAATTAATTCCACTTTGCACTTACCCGTCGGTGAGCGGAACTTCTTCCAATATTTGCTTTGCGATCTCGAGGCGCTCCCGGTCGTAGGACGCGGCCGCCACCACTGCCGTGACAGCCAGCAGGACACAGACCACGGCTCGCCCTTCATTGCGATTCACCATTCTCACTACTAAACATATTTAGATGTTACATATAAATAATTCATTCAAATTTTATTAAATTAAATTTATTAATGTATTTTCATTATAATCAATAACTTTTTTCAGTATTACGCTTTATCCCACAAAGCTGGATATACAGAGACCATCTAGTCACTAGTGTCAAGACACTCCGTTCTATACTTTCCGCCCGCCCGTGGCAGATGTCAACGCCATACTTAGTCTTTGTCTTGTCGAGAACAGTAAACTGGAAATCAATTAGTTACAGTTAGTCTCTCCAGTGAGAATCGAATCCACCATCAATAATCGTTTAAAATTGAAAAAGATATATTTAGAAAACGTATAAAAATTTAAACGCAGCGGGATTTGAAACCACGCCTCTTGAAAAATTTCAAATTCCGTTAAAATTTTTATACGTTTTCTAAATATGTCTTTTTCAATTTCCTAAGTGTGCGAATAAAAAAATAAAACACTTAAAAAATTGTAAAAAAAATATATAGTTTAATATCGTTTAGTATTATGAATAAAATGTTTAATTTTAGAAAAAAGAATTTTGACGATAACACAAATGTTAAGCTCTCAATTTCAGAACGTTTACTAGTACTTTTATAGTTCAACTTTTTAACCACTTAAACTTTTATTTTTACTCGTATATACACACGATCTATATAAAACAAAATCATCAGTATATTGTAAAAAATAATATTGTTCATAATGTTATATGTATTAAAATTATAAATAATAAAGGATTGTTGTTTACATTGTCGATATCTACATACCACGCTATGGCCAAGAGTTTTTTTGCAAAGTTCTGTTGTATGTCAATGACCGAATAACTAAGACAATATAAAGTAGACCTCTATTTTTAAATCCTATTGTGCTTGGTAATTAGAAGTTATTATTTTCAACATATCATTCCAATCTTTTATTTAGTGAAGAAATATTTTTTTTTACATTAACAGGTCATCAGTGATATCGGTCGTAAAGAGTTACGTCTCATAAGTTACGACCAGGTTTAGGAATTGGTATAACTGATATATATATATATATATATATATATATATATATAAATAATCATAGGGTATGAAATATTATCATTACCTGGAGCTGTAACTTCAGATTTTATACAAGGTGTCAATTAATTTAGAGTAATCTTAGACTCTCATTGTTTATTAGATGAGTTAGATGTTGGAACTTTCCAGTATAAAAAATGTGGTTACAATTTTTTTAATAAGCGACCGTTTATGACATACCTGCCATAACATTATCGATACTAGTTTTTTTTCGTTCTAAGTTCTTTATTACATATCGTTTGGTTCCATTTAGCAGTAAATGTGGCCGATTCTCTTGAAGAATAATATTTTTTTTCCAAGATTCTCTATTAATATTTCATAGTTTCTTGGAGTAGAATTACGTCGAAAATTTCTGAGAGCCATACGATGTAAGGCTACTGGCATACTGAGTTCTGGATTCCAGTAAGGCTTTGATAAATTTGGTATTTGATAACATTTGAATTGAAGAATTTCACGTCATAGTTATGTTGAATACTATCAGTGAAAATGAAGATAAGTTATACAACTTATCTCCATTTATGGTTATACAACCATTCCAATCAGATAATTTAAAATTTTGTTTCTCAGTAATATTTACATGGTATTGTATTTGATTACGATATGGTCACGGCCAAGTGTTTCATTAGTTACACGCCATTCAAAATTAAAAGGTATATCAAAAGTAACCACAGACAAAGCTGGATATGCAATACACCCTGCACTTACTGCAACCTTGTTGCAATTTAAAACTACAAAATTCCTATCTACTATAGCATTGTACAATTGCGTATCTCGTGTGTCTGTTTTGTAATCACTGTCGACTAATACACATAATGCGCATTAAAATCACCTAGTACTAAGGTTTTAGTAGTAGTGGCTACTTGTGACTGTACCTGTGACCACGGACTACTGTAAAGTATTCGAAACGTCGGGTTCTAAAATGTATTTTCGAATACCAAAATTATACGCAATTAATCCGGTTAAAGTAGCTTCATTTCAAAAAGTGTAAGTGATCCCAATCATTCTGAGTTGTACCTTTTAGAACATTGTGTCATCAGAAATGTGTAAGGAACAACTCTTAATCCTATAGTACATAGGCAAACTTTAAATACTAATTTGAGAGATTTACTTTCCACCCATTTTCCTTCATTTCGTCTATCAAGCCGTTTAACTATAATGATTTTCACTTTACTTTGCAGATTATCTATCAAGTCTTCATCGAATAAATCTAAATACATATTTTTAATAATTCGATATCGATCTCTAATTCAGAAGTTTTGTGACATCGCAACCCTAAGCTTGTAAAGTTGTCTACTAATACAGGCTAAACAAATCTCAGCGCTTGATTCTTTATTAAACGTAATCTATATTTTATTGTTATTAATAAATTTTATTAATACCTTGAATAATAGCTACAATTTTATTTTACTGGTAAGATTTTTGGAATTGCATACTGTTTAGGCACAATTTGAGTACTTCGTACACATTATTTATATTAAAATCATCCTTCAAATTTTATTGTGACCTGCCTTTTTTTCCCGAACATATTGAAACTTGTTGCCATTCCTCAAAGTTATCATCCGTTTCCTGTTTACATCTTTTTCTACTCTCCGATATTTTCATATTCATACAATCTCAAATCTCAAATCAAATTGGTTTGTTTCTCTATTATATTATTTTCATTGCAATCAATATGTTTTAAGTCTTCGTTACCCGAAATTTACTTGATTTTGATTGATTAGCCATTATCCATTAAGTTAATTATTGTTCCTCGATAGATACAAAACGACACAAAACAAAGCGATTTCCGAAGATGAAACCGTTTCTATTATACAAACAAGTGTACATCACTTCGAACACGTCTAATATCCGCAAAACATGCATTCGAACTGATATAGCTCTTGGTTATTCTGGTTAGTTCATTCATAATAAATGCTTGTTGCATGCTGTTGTACATAAGTATATGTAAAACAATACATGCTTATGTAAATCTAAAACAGTTTTTCTAAAGATTGGGTGTCATACAGTAACAATAACTTGTTAAATTTACGTATAGTATTTGTTAGTAAAGATAATTTGTTTTAATTGTTAATTTATTAATATTTATAAATAAATAATTTGTGTCCCATTACTACTTAGTTAATTACAGTTTTATTAGATAGAAATATAATTTTTGTTTTTACAACAGAAACGTTTTACAAAATATTATTATTTCATAGTATTTTACATAAACATTGAATTTTCATTGATTACAACAATCCCCAATTTAATATGCACAGAAAACCTTTGCTGATAATATGCAAGCGTTATCTTTGTATACTCCTGTTAATTTCCCTCCATTTGAATTCGATTGAACCGTTCTAAATATACTATTTACAATCTTGAATATATTTATAGGCATAGAATAGGGGACAATGGGGCTGGTTAGAGTTCGCAAATGTTGCTTTTCAAATCAACGCCATTGTGGAGTATTTGGTCGCGGTGATAATTTTACGCGATAGTTGTTAATTGATTATTTGAAGGACTATTAATTTTTGTAAGTATATTTTAATTAAGTAATGAAGTTTTCTATCAATTTTATTATATATGGTCATCTTCCTGCTGTAACCATTTATTTTGTTTTGTTGCTTCATATATTGCTATAAAGACGTTACCTTGATCGACTTAGAAAAATATGGAAATCACTCAAAGCATAAAGAGTTGAATAGAAATAGACATATGTGCAAGAATGAGATTGGAAAATGAAATAATATATAAAAACAGAACGAGGCGTACACTAATTCTTAAACTATTCTATTACAGTAATCATTATAGAGGTGAAAAACAAACTCACTTTAGATTTGCAAATGACATATTTCTAATTGACTACTCTAAATACCATCTCAGGTCTTCCTTATGGATCTAAGTAACGACTTGAAACTGAATCACATAAAACAAAAGCTACGACTAACTAAAATAATCCATTAGTGTTAATAAGCTGGGTATTGAGTACGTCAATCAATATACTTACCTGGGTCAATCAATGTCAAGTGATGATTTAATGTCAAAAAAGGTAGATATTAAAGATATATATAATATACAAAAGTATAATACACAAAAATACTTCGAAATCGAAATGTAATCATTTTTAGAACGAAAATCTACACATACGACTGCCAAACATGGTCTCTTGTAAAAGCTCACCTAAGCTTCCGGAAATGTCAAAGAACAGTAGAACTAGGTATGTCAAATATTAAAAAGAGACACAAAAGTAGGACACAATGGGTAAAAAGAGAAAAAGAGGAAGACAATATTGACGTTGGGAAGATAAGACCAAGAATATAATATAATAACCAGGAAATTAATAGACTAGGACTAACCATACAACAGATTAGAGCGGAAGAATTTGCATAAGGCCTGTGCCAAAACATGGGCATACAGAGTAAGTTGTCGATGTCATTTAAATATGTATATTATCAATTAATCAATCATAATTTGTAGTTTCTTTGAAATAAAGGCTTTTATTATTGAGGCTATTTATTTTTTATTATACAAAGCGCGACGTTGAATTTTCCCACTCAACACGAAATGTCTCGAATTCTGGCGGAAATTGGGAAGCGGAGAGTTTTGACACTAGGTTTTCTCTTATTACCTGGCTATCAAGCGTTACAATTTCCCAAATGGAATGGTGCTGAGTACTGAGTATGTGTGTACCACTTTATTGTGCAATTAACGAAGTATTCAATTATACAGATAATATAGTAAATATAAATAAATAATCATACCAATTAGCTTTGTTTATGTAACAGAAGTCATGGACATAGGTTATTTATTATCGTGCAATATGCTTTGTAGCATAATACTGTTTACACATATACATATATCACGATTTTACTTGAAACAACCAGGATTTTTTTAACTATTACAATTTTAACTGTCTCGTATATTGGAGTCGACGAATTCTTTACTTAATACTAGTCCTGTAAGATATATGGCAACTTCCCTAATTCATGCTCATGATTGGCTTATATTTTGCTTAATTGTAAAAAAGAATGACTTTTCTGCATATAAAATCTATGTTTTATCAAATATCACGCTTTGTCTTACTTGATGAGCTGGGAATCGAACCCACGGCTTATTATTTATTATCCATTTTATTTTAAAACGATTATTCCTTTTATTAAGTTTGTAGACACTGTATTATAACGTGTTTGAATTATATTAATTAGCTTCATTAGAATAATTATAAAAGAGAAAGTTTCGTTTGAAATAGTAAGGCTTGGCGTCTGATTTTGCTACAGGTTTAACACGTAATCTAGAAAGATTGTTAAAGTTCTCGGTAATTCAAAATAGAAAAAAATCTTTCTATGTAGTTTATAAGTAAATTTTAATTAACACGGTCTAAAAATCACTAAATAAATTCACTTATACATACTCATAAAACGACATAACATTTTTATAAAACGTATAAAAAATGAACAAAGCGAGATTCGAACCCGCGCCTCTTGGAAACCGTCCATACCTCTTATACAAGACACTCTTTTCTCGACTTTCCTCAGAATTTTATTTTAAATGTTATGGCGCTTTAGGTTTTAATTTTTTGTACTAAATACAGATATTGAAAGCACGAACTAGATTTCACAAGTAAAATGATATCAATTACTGCCAGTTCATTTGACATTTTCTGTTCAGGTGTTTGTAGATTCGATAGATTAACTATAACGAAGCTTAATGCACTTATGCCTTCAAAATTTGCTGCGTGCTAATAAAATAACTAAAACGGTGAATGGTGACTCTAGTAAAGTTTGAGTGAGTTATTAGTTGTAAATTTTTAAGCTTCAATAAATGCAATGACGACTAACTGTGAGGATATTTGTATTTTTTAATATACTAGTTTTGGTACCTGACTTATTTTGCGAATCTTAGTATTGGACTAAATTAGACCTATAAGATTGAAGCTCAATACAACAAGAATTAGAACAAAAAGCATTCAGTGGAAACTGCTCGAAATCGAACGAACTATGCGCCATCTTTTGGTAGATTGAATACCAAACAGCTTTGATGTGTTTAATATTAATGTGATATTTATTATTCATGTATTTATTTTCTTTGTATATATATATACTCCCTCTGCTTAAAGGCATTCATTCTTTTTAATTACATTAGTATTTTTACAATTTTTATAAATATATTTAATCTACATAATATGTTGTTTTCAAAAGTTATGTTTTCTGTCATTATGTACCCGACAAGTTACAATTTTTGTGATAAATCCTTCAATATCGATTTAAATATACATCTAGATTATTGAAACATTCGCAAATCGATGGTGCTTAGTGCAGTTAGATAATATAATTATAGTTTCAACTGGCAGACGATAAACACATCAGCATACCTTTGATATCGTGCTACTGTTGTATTGGAAATGTCAAGCTTTGTAACATCGGTTTAATAGTTTTATTTTAAATTCTAGATTATACAGCGAATCTAGTGTTAACAAACTTTGTTTTCCGCTTTCCGTATCTATCTAAGATAGAAAATCGACTCCGTTCCCAACTTTTCAGACATTTAGAATTGCGCGTCGTGTAAAATCCACAGTTTGTGAAACTAAACGAAAGAAAATATGCTATAAATATAAATGTCAGTTAGTAATGTCTACGAATAAAATGAAAACAATAATGATAATAATCGGATTGAATGGTGAAAACCTGAAAGCAATCTCCACCTAAATTGGAGTTCCTAAAAATGAAAAGTTTAAAGTTTAGCATTTTTTTGAATTCAAATATTAATAAAAGTGGTGCCTTTTGACTATTAAATATTTTCTGAATTTCATGTATAATATAATACTCCGTTCTTTCATACAATCAAGAGTTTTTAAAGAAATTAATGGTTAACTCACCTCCAGCTATAAAGTTAGGTAACTTAATATTTCTTCTCGGCGTACGACCTGTAAGTAAAAAGAGCGTTATTTTTTAACAATAAATCAATAAAAATCCATACAAAACAATTATGTCTATTACAAGTCTATTGCAAATCACACAATACATAACTTAAAAAATATAAATTATAATATGTACATATATAAACTCTATATATATATTGTAAATACATTTTCAGTGTGGAATGAAAGAATATAACAGATTAATTTATAATGGAATGAATCGGGAAGGAAGCCCGTAAAGTATTTTCATTTCAGCGCAAGTTTCATTTTATCAAGTACATCTTCTTTATTTAATATAACAAAGGAAGGAAGTTATTTGTGTAATATGCACTGAAACAGCTATGTTATAAGCTTTTTTATTATTTTTTGCTTCACACTTTATCCTTAACAGGGAATTAAGGTAAATTGGAACGGAGCGCCAAACGCTACGGTCCCTATACTTCTTTCACCTCGTCCACCGTCGACTCTATATACTTCATAGCCTCCGGGGGTCCTCGTGCTTTATTCGTGATCCTGGAGTATCATAGATGCTGTGTGCTCAAAGGTCAAGCGAGATATCCCTCTCCCACCCTTACAGCTCATACCGCTTTGTTATAAATATATTTAAAAAATTGTGTGAAGGTTTCAAGAGTTGGTATATTTAAATTTACTTCTTTTGCCAACACGGTATATCCTTCTAAAGTCCTCACCAACCTTACTTATCTATTATATACACCTTTGTAGAAAAGCTTTGAAAATACTGAAATTGATTACTACGAATAAGTTATAATAAGTTTAGTTATTTTTACGAGAAATCACGCTAATTCTAAATTTTGTGCGTAAAATATTTAATGTCTTTAAATTATATTTTTCTTTCAAATATATTTCATTTATAACATAAAACTGAAAATTTCGTAACTTTCAAGATTAACATTTTTTTTTCTAATTAAATTTTACGAAGTAAACTTTTAAATAGTTTGATTTCTATTATATATATATGTTTCCAAGTCACTTACAAATAGAGACTGTGACGACAGATTCGGTATATAAGGGCCACTAACCGCATACAGAGAATTGTTAAACCAATATCAGTATTAGCTTGATAAAGCATTCAACAATATTATTTATGAATGAATATATATTCCTTAACCTATTGAAAACGTATTTATTCACGAATAAATTAATAAAGTATATTTAAGAAAGAATTGAAATATATAATTATAATGTACAATCATTTATCATAAAGGCACTTAATTACTTAACAAATATAGATACTTTCGATACCAAGTGCTTCTTGCGCTCAGTAGTTTAGATTCTACGTTGACCGTCTGATAACATCCTTGAGGAAGAGGGGATTTCCCGAAATTCCTATAGGGACCGGAAATGAAATTTTACATTCTATAGCCAGAGAAAACGAAGTTGTAGGCTGTATGTGTGTGTAAAATAAACATATACACAACAGATTCTAGAATAATGCTTATATACTTAATACTTGATTGGGCTTTCTAAAATACAGCTTGGTAAAATTATAAGTTGTAAGTAAAGACGCAGTGATCAGACTTCTATTGACCATAATACAGGTCAAATGGTAATGAGTTCGCAATCGGCGCCACTATTGTTGGGACATAGAAAAGGATTTTAAAACTTCATTCTAACTTCCATTTCTCGGTCTGGAATGGAAATATTATTTTAAAGAGAGAATAAAGAAGATTTTTTCTTTTATCAAGATTTATTGAGTAGAAAAACTATTCAGCCCTGGTTGATCCTATAATTGGTGACTAAAAACTTGAAATTAATGTGGGCGACTATAATGTCTGGCATTATTATTTTATTACGCTATAGAAACATTTGTCGAAAACATGTCTAGCCGCCGTCAATATTACCTAATTGAAAAGCGATAGAAATTGGGAATCGTTCAATAACAATAACGGATTATATTTAAATATAAAAAATACAGATTGTCATATTGAAAATGTATATGACAGTTCAATTTCGATTTCATTTCTCATGAGTATTCTATTTCCTTAGGACACAAAGGAACCTTCTTGGAAAGTCCTTATTACGTCACAACGATGCCGTTATACATCCGGCCTTTAACGTGGCCACAGGTAAATGTTGGGAAAGTGGCTTTACTATCTACATATATCATATAATCTGTGAATTGAACATTATGAGTCTCAGCAATGGTACTCTCAGCTTAATGGGAGAGCTTTTACGATTCTCTTTAGTTTGTGGCAGAGTATGTTTGTGGCAGTTCTTGTATATACAAGTAAAAAATATATTGTTTATATATTCATTTAATGATCATGGTGCCTTCTACGTCTTTTTCGCTTTATCCATTGCCATAGAATTTCCGATACTTCCAGTAGGTTTTTATTACCGACGCTATTTATAATCGATCTTGCCAACGAATGTATATGAGTGTGTATTAAAACTAATACAGTTGATTTGAAACCTACTCATACTGTATGGCTTTCCAATATTTTATTGCATTGATAAGTGATATCCTTAAATAAATTAAATTAAATGTAATTTAACAATAACACATCATAGATTCAGCTGTCTGTATTGAGAATATCTGGCTTAGTTCAAGAAAACATTGAACTCAAGTAAATTAGATTTTTTGTTGGAAATACAAAGGTTTTATTGTACGCAAGAAAATAACTACTTTAGTTTTGTATATGAGATGATTAAATTAACATGTTTTCAAGCGAAAATAAAAAAAATTGTCTCCTTATAAAACTTTCAAACATACGTAATGTTTGTAAAATACTAAATCGATTTTATGCCAAGTTCTTTTATAAAGCCTCGTGATGTCGAGTGCATACCACTAGATCCACAATCGTCCGTGTGAAAATCCCCTCCGCCTCTTATATAACTTCCGGACCATTATTCGTTTTGTGGAACACTCAATGGCTCTTGGGCCAGTATCGCGAGTTAAACGTCAAAACTGAATTGTGTTAGTAGAATGGCTTTAAAGTAAAACGAGAAATATTGTACTTATACTAATTGTACAAGTATGAAATATAGTTCACTTTTCAAAAGACTTTCAATGTATTATTGAGACTTGTCTAACGCATAGTACATATTTTCATTACAATAAAAATAATAAGCAACTGTTGCTAGCATTGCGGCTTTTCACGATGTTATGTTTTCAATTCCATTTAGCTTCAAGCCACTCACCATGATTGACTTTTTCTGAAAAAGCGAATCTAAAACGAAGAAATAAGTTCTATTTCTGGAACTACTCAACCAACTGAAGTTAACTAACATACCGACATAGGTATAGCTAACTTCAATTCTGCCTTTTTACGTGTGTAAAAGAGTTTCAGCCCAGACATGTGGCAGCAGTGTGTCCAGTCAAGAAATTGGCATCTGAATTCGTATTGACAGCCTTTAAATAATTAATTAGAATCTTAAATTGCACAAATATAGATATGTAAATTGGTTATTAAAGCATAACAACTGTTTTATCGGAGGCTGACGAACGCATGGTATTTTTTTTTGATTTGAACATTTGTTTCATTATTTAAATGAATTATTTTTGTCAAACACATAATAGTATGAGTAATAAGTGATTTTATTAATTCAATGTATTTCTGATGAATATATCTTATTATATAATATACTAGTTCATGTTTGCAACTTTGCTGGCGTATACTTTGTCTTTTCAGCATATTACTCACGTTTACCAAATGTTGACATTAAAATTTAAAATTTAAAATATAACACATTTACTATTTCTTAACTGATATATTAGTAATATGTATATAAAAATTGATCGATTACTATGAAATATAATGTATATATATATATATATAATTATAATATAGAAAATACTGAATATGTTGTACACGAAGACTGGTACGTTCAGTTCCGGTCGTTTCAAAATAGAGTTTTATTAGATATTCAAACGACCACCTCGCGCCGTAACGACACTCTGAATATGTATTGAAATGACAGTAGCCACCCTGTTAAAATGCAAGTAACGTTCACATGAATGTAAGCATCACTGAAAGGCTTTATGTATTTTTTCTTTTGAAGCAATTTTCTCGAGATCGTTTTTGTATATCTTGGCAAAAGTGTAATTCACGTCTAAACCCGCTGTACCCTACGTAAAATCTCGTTATGTCTGTATGTACTTTGAAAAATTCTCTCTCAGTGCTTCCCAAAGAAATTACAATTTTCGGCTCCTAGCGCCGCCTGTACTGTGTCTGTCTGCCATTCATTTAGAAACGCAAGAGTTTCGTATATATATATATATATATATATATAATTTTTTTTATATATATTTATATATATTTCTTGGTGTATAATATATAAAGCTAAGTTTCCTATTTATGAAAGTGCAATAATTTCTAGAACCGTCAACGTTTTTAGCTATTCTACAGCATTTTTTAAAGTGTTAATCGCACACTTAGGAAATTTAAAAACACATATTTTGAAAACGTATAAAAATTTGAACGCAGCGGGATTTGAACTCGTGCCTCGTGAAAACCGGTCAAGCTCTCTGACCGCTAAGCCATGCGTTCTACATCCAGCTACGTCGAAATTCTTATACGCTTATTACAACTTATATTTGTTGTTAGCATCTCTGTAGAGATATATTTACAAATTTCTGCTACCCAAAGATTATTCTACGAACAATCGTTTGGCAAGAGAGAATGCTATTTATTAAATCTTTTTTAACATTTTTTAAAGTGTTAATCGCACACTTAGGTAATTACATATTTAGAAAAAAACATATTTAGGAAACGTATAAAATTATATCTACATCCAGTTGCGTCGAAATTCAAAAGGCGCGGGTTTAAATCCCGCTGCGCTCAAATAACATGATTTAATATTAAATAGCTCCTTTCTAATATAAAATAGCATGTTTTAATATTATAAATATAAATATATAAATAGCTCCATGACTTTGAATATTCTTATCAAAGCAAGCCGCAAAATGGCAAGTTGCAATAATAACTGATATATTAAACCGTAATTAATTACATTAGGCTTAGCTGTTTGACATTTAAAATGGTTTCATTTAGATATCATAAATATTTTATTTGACTTGAACGTAATTACTTTAAGGGATGAATTATTGATATTGCTAGGTAAAGTTAGGTACTATTCAAATTTTAACCAATCGAGAAATCATTTGACCGACGATAACTTAATAGTTTATGGAGAACGTGTACTAATTTAATTTATGGCTTCTCGACTCGGTCTGGTTTGCTCTCGGTGTTCATTTGAAACCTTTCCGATTCGAACGTACTATTGACTGATGACTTTAGGTAACGAAGTCAGTTTTGGTACGATATTCGAATAAAATTTAAGTTGGAAAATAATTCATAGAGGGTATTCTTGTAATAATGATTTATGTATAATATATCATTATATTAATATAGTAGGTATGTAAATGTCGTGGGCTTATAGCAGAATTGACGATTTTATGAAATCATCAACGATGACACGAAATGGTTGAAATTTTCATGAAATTATTAATTATATTTTACCATATCATTGAATCGTCAACGTTAAACCATTTTGTCATCGACTTTATCGTAATATGACTTGTTTTATCGTAATATAAGGTTTCTTTATAATATATATCTATACTATAATAAAATAGTAAAAATGTTATGTCTGTCTGTACATTTAATATATTTAGAAGAAAAAAATTAGCAGATGTAAAACAGTAATAGAATATGAATCTATATGTTTGTCCGTTGTATACCTTTTAAGCCTGGTCGAAATTTAAAACTTGTAATTAATTTCGAAGAGCGTTGTCGGCAACACTGTCCACCCACACTCGTCTGTCTCAGCGCGCACTGCGATAGATTAGATAGCTTTTACGGAACCGGTGGTGTACCAGTTTCAGGTCTTCCAACGTTGCCATGTTCTTAATCGTCAGGGATTTTAAGAACAGGTACTCATTTTTTCAATGAGGTCCAATTAATTAATAAATAGCATTCTCTCTTACCAACACGATTGTTCGTAGAATAATCTTTGGGTAGCAGAAATTTGTAAAAATCTCTCTACAGAGATGCTAACAAGTAATATAAGTTGTAATAAGCGTATAAGAATTTCAAAGTAGCTGCAGGTAGAACGCATGGCTTAGCGGTCAGAGCGCTTGAACGGTTTTCAAGAGGCGCGGGTTCAAATCCCGCTGCGTTCAAACTTTTATACGTTTTCTAAATATGTTATATAGTTTACTGACATCAAATCGCTTGCCCACTTTAAGTCGGTTACTTTAAGCCGTACTTCCGCAACCATTAGGTGATGATCACAACCGATATCTGCACCTCATCGGTTCGAGCAGCGACGACCGCCATATAGAGCTAATTGCAAGGTGGTAGATTTGGTGGTAGGCTGTCCAATCAACTGAGTTTCAAGTGTATTTGTACAAACGTTTTGTTAATACCGTTTTATAATAGTATAAATAGATACACTGATAATGACGATATTTGTATCTTAGAACACTTTCAATATCACATTATTTGTAAGGAAATTGGACAACGTAGTGTCATGACACTACAGCTAAGTAATAAATCACTTAAAAGTTGACAGTCAGATGCAAATTAATCACATGCATAATTTTTTTTTGTTACATACATTGCGCATTTTGAGGACAGTTCGAGCGTGCTTCTGATTTTGTTAGAACAATTTGGAATCCAACAATATTGTGACTACATCTGTACTGTATTGACAAAACACAACCTATTGACCTGTCACAAAAAAGATATAAAAATACCATATTCCATTCCATTCTCTCGCTTCCAGTACATTTCAGTGGGGTGGAGCTGCCTATAATTGAATAAAAAATACGTGGACGCGAAATAGGTTTATTTATTACAGCCCCTCTTGTAACAATGGTAGCCTAAAGCCTTTCATTATTTCACTTTTCTATTCTGCTATATATAATAGAGGTATTAGACTCATCAAATTGTACTTGTACTCTACAATGATGTATAATAGAGTTTATCTTTTTAGCCATTTTCTGCTCATTTAGGGCATTCGAGCTAAAATTGTTTATAAAGTATTTAAACTATTATTGTTTCGTTAGTCGAAAACCGCTAAATCGGTATCGGAATCGGTAAATCGGTATATCAAAATAGTAAAAATATATGCAGAAGGCTAAAAATATATACAAAAAAACTTAGAAAAAATATAACCTTCACTAGTTATTATGTGAATAAACACGATAAACATTTATTTTACCCCTCGTGTTAATACCCCATACGCGGTTTTAGATATGTACTCTTTACGAAGGTGGAAGCTTTTGCCATCTAGGATAGAGCCAGAGTTGTATCACCATACAGCAAGAAGTCAGAATTATTTTCCGATAGCACCTCACTTTAAGAAGATCTCAGCGATTTATTTAAATATTCTTCTTGAAAGTACAATAAGAAAATAGGACGTAACCCAAAATTTGTGTTTGGTAATTTCCTCCGGGACCCCGAAACATACCACTCTACACTTCGCTCGACCCTTTGTTTCGTAAGTATTAAAAGGCCAGATATTATAAACGAAGTTTTTGTTGCTTTTGTAATTTGTAAAATGTGAAAAGGAAGGTTTTGATTAAAGGCTAATTAATGAGAACATTCATTACGCTTATAGAGTTCCGCCGAAGTGGGTCGGAGGAGGAACGTGAAATATGAAGTAAAACAACAGGGAGTAACACAAAAGGGAAGAACACAAAACAATTTCTAAAACTGCATTGCAAAAGTTTACCTGAGTCATTACTATTCAAGTAATGGCTCAAATGTGGAACGCTCCAGTCTAAGCGATGCTGGGCGGCGCGGCGACGGGTGACGTCGGGGGAATTTAGCCAAATGTCACACGGTACAAGGCACTCGCACTAGTCTCGCTTTGCTCACATTAAAGAAAAATAATTCCACGTTCAAAGTGATTTTGGTATCTCATTTTTTATGAAACATGAGTGCAAAAATGTATATAACTTAATTTAGATCGTAACTTTTAGATACTTAAATACAAAGCATCAAGTTATATTAATAATGCAGCGGTAATTTACTTAAGATAACTTTATATTATTTAATTAAGATACTTTGATACCAAGTTTAATTTATATTATCAGGTCTAATATTTATTTGTTTAAGAATAAGGGCGGGTTGGTTTACGTAAATGAATGAAAATGCGGTGTAATTATACTTTTTGCTTTCACTGTGTAATACGAGTATAGATAAGGAAAATAACTTTGAGGAAAAATGTAACAAACTAGAAATAATAATTCGTTATATATAGTATAATATTATCAATGTTTTTTTTATAAAATGGTAATTACATATATATATATATAGTGTGTGTACACATATGTTATAATACAGATTAGTTTCAATTTGTAATACTTGAAATAAGCCAGTACATATTTCAGTAAAGTATAAGTCATACGTCAAGTATTATTTATAGTAATAATCTCTAATTCAGTAATAAGAGATTATTTTATTAGAAAAGCTAGGTTTCTGAGTCGAGTAATAACCTCATTTATTTATAGCATTTTTATATTCTTGTATAATATAAAAATACACGATATTGCGCAGTTGGACAGCGTCTGAATGGTTGCTTGGGATTGGTTGTGGACTCCATCCCCATTTAAAGGAAAGATTTCCCCGCTCTTATAAGAAGAGGTCAAGAGGGAGACGTTAAGGTCCGCAACTTAACGTACAATGTTTCGAACTCAGATGGAAAGTGGAGAGTTTAGTCAATTGATAATAGGTTCACTCTGACAACCAATTATTAGAGACGCTGAAAAAAATTGTTGTTGTTTGCTTGTTGGTTCAAATATTTAATTCTTGTAAAATCATGCAAAATATGAATTTTCACACAACAATTAACAGTATATTCTTAATTTTCAACTCGAATATTAAGTAACAAAGTTTTGAAATATGATGAGAAATAATGGACGAAGGCAACGTTGAATAATTACAGATAATCTCGTTAGCGTTGTTAGTTAAAAATAAGACATCCTTCAAGATATTGAAATTTACATTATATTTAAACAATATTGTTTTTTTTTATTATATAAAATATATAGTGTGACGGAGTCTTGTTGTATACGCGACGCGACGGGTGTGGGTTCGATTTCCACTCAGGGAATGACTATACCTATTTATACTTTTTTTTTACTCCGCTTTGGATACAAGACAAAGCGCGGCATTGGAGCAGTCGTGATTTGCCACTCAACATACTGTCTCGGGCGGAAAGTGTTTTACGGGAAAAACCTTGAAGGTAAAAAAAGATAAATAGCTAATATATACTATTTTGGCTACTGAGAACGTGTAACAAATTTCCATAATCTCCACCAATGGGCTTATAAAGATAACAATCCACATTGGAAACCTTTCTTTAGAAGTCTTTTCAAATAAGATTTTCCCTCAACGTGTGGGCTGGAAGCATCGAAAGAACACTAATTGGGCCACATGATTTGATTTTTGACATGAGCTTATTGACAAAAATCAGCTGTCAAATAATATAACAATCCAGCACGGTTGTCCGCCCATTACTCATTGGCTGGAAGGGTGTTCCCTGGACCTCTGTTTCTCCTACCGTTGGATTGGCAGAGGTGGACTAACCCTTGGCACGCTCTGTCATCCGGTTTAACCCCTCTCGATTTCTATGTTTAAAGACGAGCTAAGGAGCTAGTGGTATCAAAAGAAGAAACTAAGACAGTAAAAGAGTTGAGACATAAAATTATAATAATTGAAATACCAATACGGAAATTAAAAGACGAGTTCGTCTTTGTAATCAAGTAAGTAAAAAAAACTAGTTATAATTTACCTAAATTTTATTGTTTGAATTAGTCAAAAGAAAAAAATATTACTAGGTAAAACAAAGAATTATAAATTTAATTATCTAAAAAAGTTAATTTCAGTAAAATGCAGATATCTTTATTTTCGTTGTTGCTGTCGAAACAGTAGGGCAATGATATTTTATTTATTTTAAAAATATAAGACATTTTATTAGACAAATCTGTATACAGATTTAAACTCAATGGTTTTTATGATTATAAAGTGTGGTCACTAGCCGAAAGCTATTCAGCCCATATTTTTTAATATTTCGGTAAGCACGTATCGTGTACATGTTTTGCACTCTTGAAATTAAATAAAGATATAGAATTTGTATATAAATACATTTGTTTCGTGATATGAATGCATAGACTAATTGGTTAGAGAGCTCAAATGAATTCCGGGACATGCCTTTGGGGAGTTCTTTTACATTCATCCAGCATAAATTTGTTATAATTTTCAGTTTTACGCTTTTTCCCGGAGTCCGTTATATGGTGGTCAGAAAGAACTTGGTGTCGAGACACTCTTTCTTCTAAAATCGAGACTGTGAATGTCTACTCGACGCCTTGTTTGGTTCTTACCAGAGCTCGCTCCGCTCTTTTCTAAGTTCCGGTCAAGTTATCTTTTCGAGTTTGTTTTTTTTAACAAGTAACTATTTTCTATTTTTAACTATTTTTTATGTCTAAGTGTTGGAATATCTTTAAATATTAAGATGTTCTATTGTAAATGCATAATATATTTTATATTAATAAAAATATAATAAAATCTTTTAAAAGCACCCATAAAATATACTAAGGATAACGTCAAAGAAAGCTTATATAATATTTGTAAGCGGTTTCCGAGTATTAAGTCGCAAGAAGTAGAGACATGAATAAAGCGTATTCAACGTAACCTTTTACTCTTATTTTTTTCATATTATATTACGAAACTTTAATTTATCATGTTAAATTAATAATAATGAAAAAGTGTAATTTTTTTAAGCTTATCGGTTTTCTACGATAATTATTCATTAAAGATAATGAAAGGTATCAAAAATCAACATAAAAATGTAAAAAAATATCTAATTAGTTAAATTTATTTAAGTGAAGCCATCTCTGGTGTAGTGGTATAGCACTGAATGTAAATGCGATTAGGTTCCCGTTAGGGGGAATAATTATATAAATATATATTTATTATTTTTATTTTCCTGTTCTGGTTAGTACAGTACAGTACAGTGACGCCTACCACTTAATATTGCGAATTATATCAGACGGAAATCGTTGTACGGAGTGTCTTGACACTAGGTTCCGATACGCTTCGCATTTTTTCTATAAAGCAATATGATAAAAAAAACGTAATATGTTGTGGATGAGATGGTGGGATGCATATTTTTATTAATTTATCTTAAAATAAATGCATTTTGCATACATTGCTTAAGATTAAAAACCGCAGTATTAGCTCACTCGCACGCTACCCACATTACATCCGAGCAGAATTTGTTCTAATATTTACGATTAACCAACGTCCCCAACCTCCCCTGGATACGTCGCGTTTTAATTGAAAATCAATATTTTGCCACGCCGGGACAACCTGAGTAATGATTGTGGCAATTTGTAATAAAATAGCATGTGGCCGTTTCCGTGTAACAATAGCTAATGTTCTGTTGTGTATTATATTTGAAGCCATTGTGGCGCAGTGTGTACACCTCAGCGTATATGCGTTAGTTATAGGTACTATTTCTAATTGAAGAAAATATAATATATCAATTAATTTTATTTCTCCACACGGTTGGCAAGACATTGCTATGTTGATTACATTGGCGAAAAACGCTTGGATTATAATGTAAGTCTTATATGTTTAAACATTTTTTAAAGTGTTATTCACACACTAAGGATATTGAAAAAGACATATTTAGAAAACGTATAAAAATTTGAACGCAGCGGGATTTGAACCCGCGCCTCTTGAACACCTCTCTTGCCAAACGATTGCTCGTAGAATAATCTTTAGGTAGCAGAAATTTGTAAAAATCTCTCTACAGAGATGCTAACAACAAATTTAAGTTGTAATAAGCGTATAAGAATTTCAATGTAGCTGGATGTAGAACGCATGGCTTAGCGGTCAGAGCCCAACGGTTTTCAAGAGGCGCTGGTTCAAATCCCGCTGTGTTCAAATTTTTATACGTTTTCTAAATATGTCTTTTTCAATGTAAGTCTTATTTACAGAACCATTTTTTAGCCATTATCTCTTATATCGTGCTTAAAGCTTAAAATTTATGAATGATAATTTGACTCTATAGGATTTTTTTCAATTACTTTAATTTACACTAATAGTCGTTTGAATAAGTCGAGGCGATTTTGTCTTTAGTGGGTAGTATTGGGTTCACCGATGACTCCCACAGTATCATCCGCTAGTAAGATGCCTTGCGCGTGGATGATTTGCGTAAAATGCATTTCCCAGAGACAAAAAAATACAAAAAAAAAGTTTAGATCCGTTCCGGTTGAACGGATCGGGGATTGGTTGTTCAACCATTAAATAAAGTTTTTTCTAGCGTAGGCATAGAGAACTGAAGTAATGCCAAAACATAATTAAAATTGAATCACTCCCCCCAGCAAGCATCGAACCTACAAATATTGCTCTGCTTGAGAATCAAACAAATAACCATAACGATAATTGTCAGAAGCTATATCACTACGCCATGACAATATATTATATTTATTCAGTATATATAAATATCTAAGCGAATAAAATTGTAGTTATCATAAATTACTTTAAATAATTGAACAATGAGTGTATAGGCAATGGTTGTGGGTTCGGTGCCCACTCAGGGGTATGCTGATGATTATATTTAAATCATTTTCATTTTCTCGCTCAAGTGAGGAGATAAGTCAACATGCAATGTCAAGGGATTCGGGAGAAGATAAGGACGGAGTGTCTTGACACTAGGTTCTCTCTCGTTTCCCTGGTATACGTGAAAATGCGTGAAAGACTTAGGATTTTATATCCATTTGATAACACATTATGTTAATGAAATGAATAGGCAAAATCTTTCAGTGTTCAGAACTGTTGATTTGTTGTTAAGGAAAATAATTTGAATATATCAGAAAAGCGTGTAATTTGTTCAGACTTTCAGATAAAGACCAACTCCCCTTATATCAACTATTTATTTATGGATTTTATCATTATATTTTTTAAAAATAGTTGCATAAAATTCGATAACCGCATATCATATACCACAGTTACATATCAAGCCACCAGTAAGCTTCTTTTTTTGACAAGCACTCAAGCTTAAAGTTTTACGTGCTTTTTACGTTTTTGAATCTTCATATTATTTATATTTTTGTTTTTTGACAGCTTTACGCTTTTTGCCCGCATAGCAGGGTAATCAAAGAGACCTAGTGTCTCCACTTTCACTCCATTCTCCACTTTCCACTTGAAATCGAGACCCTTTGTCTAAGGGACCGGAGAAAATAATCGAACCCACAACGAATGTTGTGTGTCTCGATGGCCCTTTAACTATATTTTATGTATCCATGATATAGCAAATCGAATCTGAAAATATTCCGAATACCAAGCAAATGCTATTCTTATTCAGGTTGAGCGTAGAATTCATGGGTCAATATATTTATTATTCATGAAGATAATACTATAGTGGCGCAAGGCTTGTGACTAAGGCAAACGCCAAGTTCGGGTTCGACAGCTGGTTGATGCAATTTTCCACGGAATATAGATATAAAAAAGACCTACTAAAGAGATAGTAAGAAAAATAATACATAAAAATATTTTATTTATACTAAAAACATTGAAATATTCAAGTATTTTACGCCAGTATTTCTGTGCGCTACGGAGTTATAAAATTTTAAAATACATTTCAAATGCTACAAGGACTTAATATTATAAGAACCACGATAGCATTTTAAAGCCGATTGCAGATGTAAGCCGAGCTTAAAAGAGGCATTGGTGTCTTGTTTTTCACAGTAAATATGTGGAGAGAATGAAATAAATACACATAAGTGATTATAAAAATATTATAAACATAAATGTAGCTGTTTTCTACGTGCTTCTTTTGGCAAAGTACTTAAAAGAATTTCCGCAGATAGATAAAGGCTACATTTTATCCCAGGAAAGCGGGGATTTCCCACGGGATTGCTTGTAATTTGCGGAAATTATGACAAGAATTTTAATATAGATTGATCGAACTGTACTAATTAAATGCTCCGAGATCGCGTGAGTCTTGGAAATTTATACATTTTACTCAGTATTTAGATTTATATAAATTCGTCGCGTACCTTGTTACGTCTATCTCTATCGTCTACTCATTGGAGCGGCCTCGCCCCCAATCCAACGCCCTGATTTATTAATAATATATAAAGAAAGGACTGCTATTGATATGCAAATGTAGTGCTTAGACACACCGGTCTCCAGTTTCCGCCTTTAATATCGAGACATTTCGTGATGACTGGCGGAATTCAATGCCGTGCTTTATCCTAAAACAATTGCATTGCGCGGCATTGCTATGGCTAGTACCTAAGTACTGGAGTGGAGAAATAAAATTAATTTAAATATAATAATTACTTTTTTAACATTTTTTAAAGTGTTATTCACACACTTAGTCAATTGATAAACTTATATTTAGAAAACGTATGAAAATTAACAAAAATCCCGCTGCGTTCAATTTTATATACGTTTTCTAAATATCAGTTTTTTTATAATGATTACCCCTAGTGCGAATCGCAACCAATCGTGTTTTTTATAATTATCACTTTTTATAATAAAAAAGTTCAATTCAAAACGAGATCATTAGACAACAAGTGTTAATGGAAAAGTTCAAATTAGAATATTGCAATACATACAATGAAAAACTATCAAATCAAACTATTGATATAATTCATATAGCAGAAATGTGGTGAAATTAAAACTCTATGGGATGAATATTTGCCTGGCGTAAGAATGGGCGTTAGACTGCACCCTGTAGAGCCTTCTATTTACTATGCATTTATATACTGGCTAAAGACATAAAAGAAGTTATTATGCTTTTATTATTAGATAATTTTTTTCAATTATAGCTTCAATTGACTACCACGTGTATTCGTATAGGTATATAGAACCTACTGCTAAATATTGTGGCCAGGTAGTCCAGTTTATGGTTACCGGACATTGCGTGTTGACTGACATTTTTAGAATTTAACACTGGATTTTGTCTTATCTATACGATGACGTTTTATTTAAAAAGTTTATTTTATATTTATTTTTTAGAAAAAAATATTTTAATACCATTTTCTTTCCACTCAGTTTATTTCTATAGCAGAAAAGATATTGAGTCTTAGATGCACTTTACTTAATAAAATTGGAAAGTACTGGCACTTTTGATATAAGAAACCCAATGCATCAGCTTTGCAAATAGAGTTGATTTATATGTAAGCTTTCTAAGGCGCTTTCTCCGTTTCTTATTGTCCAATTAAGTGCCACACGTTACTCATTTTGCTCGCCTTTGTTCTATATTGCAAACTAATATATTAATATTTATTAGTTTATTTATTTATATTGTCATTGAAATTTTATATCAAATGTGATATTTATCTTATTGGAAATCGCACATTTCAAAGCTTCTTCAAAGGTTCCTCTCAAACAAAAATGTTTAATAGTGTTTAGAAGACTATAGAAACAAAATTATTTTAATTACAAATTATATTTTCATATATAAATTAAGTTTCACATAGAAATTAGGTTTACATAGAAATTAACTTTTAAATAGAAATTAAGTTTAAGTTAGGTTAAAAAAAATTAACATAGTTTGCAATTTTAATCAAAACAACATTGGTTCACAATTATTAACTTGACGTGGCAAACTCAACTCCACGCTTCGCCTTCGCTTCGCTTAGTTACCAGAGCGAAAAAATGAAAATATTTTAAATGTAATTGAACTCACGACCAACCGCGTTTGCAGTCAGCCGCTGTCACACTGAAACACGTATATATGTAGCTTTATATAGAGATAGTAATAAATTACATCCAAAAAACAAGATATATTCTGATCTCCACAAATGGCAGATATTCAGAAAGAACCTAGTGTCAAGAAACTCCGTTCAGCACTTGCCACCTGAAATCAAGACATAAGTGGCGGAAACCTTCTTCTTCATCTTTATCTTGGCAGACCTTTAATTCTATATTATTTAATATTCTAAGTAAAAGCAACACTAACAAGCAAATTGTTTAAACTTAACGGGTAGTACTAAATTTTGTAATGGCATTACACACTGTACTATGAGACTTTCACGTTAAACTTTTATCCCCTGAAATTCATAGTTCATGAATGTTGAAATATTAACAGGCTGCGCTATTAAGTGGATTTGGTTAGAACCAAACCACCGCCACGAATAGACAGTGGCCTATACAGAGGCAGCATTTTGATTACCTATCGAGTATCGATGGAAACATGTTTTAAAATGATTTCTTTTATGGAATTCACAAATTCAAAAAGTTCAGAATTTCAAAAGTTCAAAGGTTCAGAAATGCAGAAATTCAAAAAGTCTTAGCCAAATTTTGTTTTTAACAGATATTATCAAAAATATACGCTAGTGTTCTAGTAGGAAAAGTTGTTTTTTCATAATTAAAAACTCGCCTTTGAGTATTTCCCGTGCGGACGACCTGGCAAGGTTAGGTTAGGTAAGGCATATCAGGTTCATAGGGTTCATACTACAAAAATATTATATTAAAATCCGTCCAGCCATATATGTTTCGTGGGGCGGCAAAAAGTGAGTCAAAATAGCCCTGCAACATTTTCTTACACTTATTACTATCAATGTAAGAAAATATTGCAGTGAATACTTTCAATAATAGTATTTACAGTTTTTTTTGTATTTGCAAAGTGATCTTACTTTTAAGTGTCTAATTCGAAAGCCCTGGTTACATTTTTAGATGAAGGGATTTTTTTTAATCTATCAACACTAAAATAGCTACCCAACACGTCTACAAACAGACTGAAAAAGAAACAAGAATTATAAAGAAATGACTACAAAAATATAAATAAACATATACCTTTCATAAATGCAGTACATAAAAATCAAGAATTAAAATATATTTTTAACATTTTTTCAAGTGTTATTCGCACACTTATGGAAATTGAAAAAGACATATTTAGAAAACGTATAAAAATTAAAACATATAAAAAAAAACGCAACGGGATTCGAACAAGCGCCTTGAAATTTAAAAAAAATGTCTTTTTTAAATGATTCTTCAATGTGTTTTCTTATTTACGCGCCAATATAAAATGGAGTGGTGGAATGAAGAGAACTTGTTTAGAAACTAACGTTCCGGACTTCATCATAAGTTGGAGTCCCTAAAACAATCTAACTGGCCACAACGTTTAAAGTACTGTATTGCAGCCAATGGAGACCATTTCGAATAAGCTTTATATATATTTAATAGCTTTATATTAATGTATGTGTTAGTTTACTAACACACTGTAATAGTAATAAATGTAAAACAATGTTGTTTTTGTATATAACAATATTTACGGCAAAAATAAGTATAAGAATTATTATTGTGGACCTATTGTTCCTTTTTTACGCTATATGATTGTGGGTTCAATCTACATACAAAGAAATGCCTTTACTTCTAAATATTTGCCTTATTATTTCTAAATCTAATATGAAATTTATTCGAAATGGGCGAAAACTGTAGACCAGAGTGACATAGTCTATTTTTTTTAATTCTCCTTCACTGCTTTACATTTAGTAGTAGTTTTTTGAAGTAGTTTTTTTCTTACAATAGATTATTAAATATTACCACAGATTGAATATATTTATTTGCATACATACATATTTACGTAAAGGAAAACCGTCCATTGTGGCCTTTGTAGTAATTTTGACATGTAAATAATATTCAATATTTTTTTTATTTTTGTTTTTGCTTCACGTTTTGTATTTCGTATTTCCTTTTTTGTATTTCGAGTGTCGGAATTCAACGCCGGCGTTTGTCCTGCTAGAGCGGTAAAATGAAAATAATTTCCCCAAATCGGGCCCGAACGCGCAACCATTGCGCTGTACATTAATAATTTGGGAATATAACTTTGTATAAAACAATAATAATATATCTATCCTAAAAGTAATCCAAGACTGGCAAATATTGAGCAATAAAGACGAATATAACCATGTCTGATGTTTCAAAGGTATATTTCTTTTCTTTTCACGCATCTTCCGCAAACGCGTATAGTAATAGGCTAAGGTACGGTAAGGTTAGGTTCACGGCACTTTATACAGATTTTATGACAGACTAATTGTTTCGATTTCAATAACGTATTGTTTAATAATATATTTTAACTATTATTATTTTGAAGGATAGTGTAATGTAAATGTAAATTACTACGAAAATATAATTATAATTTGGGTTTTGATAGGCTTAGAATGATTCGTTAGCTGAATATATAGCAAACAATGTCAAAGCAGATTTTTGTAATATTCTTGTAGCTATTAATTATTGGACAACTTAATAGTTATTGCATTTGATAGTTATGAGTTCATATCTTACATAGCCATTGGGCCATTTTTTATAAATTATATATTTAAAAAATGTGCGAAAACCCGCGTGCAGTGCGCTATTAAATTTAATAATTTAACACTTTATATCAGTGAATGGTAAATTCGAGTGATGCAACTCTAATCTCTTCACATCAAGTCTACCAAATGTGGAAATACTAGTTACGTTTTAACTAATTGACTATTGTACTAGAAAATTGCGATTATTATAAAATTTTTATTATAATCAAAAAAACTAGCAACATTTTCCCCTATTACGATGGTTTTCGCAAAAAAATATATCTCACAGACATTTATTGCCACGGAGGAGCTGTGTTTATTTCCATTAACTTATTCACGTAAGTTATTTTCAGAGTTCACTTGTATTTTGTAAGTGTCACACAGGTCGGTAGTACAGTACGAACAATAGCCTATTGTACTGTATCCTCAATGGAAAATTCATATATAATCGTCGTATGTTTTTAAACTTTACTTGTCGCCGCTATACATACAGTAATCAGTGATACTTTGTTCATTTATGTCAATTTTATTTTAACTTTCAAAATTATATATTAAAAAAAAACACATCATTAACTTTGAAAAACCGTAAACAAGCGTACAGATTGTACAAGCTAAGTTAAAAAGACAAATTAGCCACTTTGTATTATGACATCGCGTCGCGTAAATAGCGCGGTTCTCAGAAACGTTTAGAAATATCAATTAAAAGTATTAAAATAAAATTAATTATAAATGAGAAACACTTTTTTTATATAAATTATTTTTTTAAGAAAGTAATATATATTATAATAAATAAGTTTGTACTTGCCTGGGTCGAGTTTACGAACGTTTGCTTCTGCGAGCGACATGAGGATTGCGTGTTACACACACCGGTTGCGCGCGGATACTGCCTACTAGAACGGTCGCTTTCGGCGGGATTCTCTCTCGAATACTAACTAGTGTTGTCCCGCGATAAGGACCCTGACATCTGAACCAAATATCGATACAATTATCGACATTGTACATTAACTTTGTGTTAACTGATTATTTAATATTATACATAACTATCAATTCGTTACATCATTAATTTTGTTAATTTATTAAGAATTGTTAATTGTGATTATTTTTGTTTGTGTAACGATAATAGTTTACTAGTAACTCGATAATAATATGTTTTTATTTAATTTAGTATATATTTAGATATATAAAGAAGAATATAAATTTAATATATATTTAGATATATTATATATATATATAAATAAAATAATGTGATTAAAATTTTTTTAGTAATTTAAAGTAACTCAAATAAAAATAATTAAATAAAAATAAATCCATATTATACGTGTCTTTCATTATTAATTTATAGCTTTGTTATATATACAACGGGGAGCTTATTTTCTTAGAAGTAGCAGATCTCGCATCCCTAACGGCTGACGCATGCGTAAAAGGCACTCAAACGTTTGCCGGGTAGACTTTCTACGTTGATTGATTCAGCAAGTTGTGCGCAGGTTAACTCACCCGGCATGTGCCCTATGTAACGCACTTCCAGCCTCAAAGGCCTTCCTGCCTCCCTTTAGCCCTACGCAACTCATACTGAAAACCCTTACATCCAAAAGAGTATGGGTCTTACGAAATTGGGAGCCCTACCTGCGCAATGAGACGCTGCGCACATTTTAAAAGGAACGTGTTACTAAGTTTAATATAAAGCAGTTGTTTTAATATTTTTCTATGAAAAATATAATCAAATAATTTTTTTTATAATTAATGAATACATATATTTGTTCTAATTGTAGTTTTTTTTAACTTTTTTAGCTTAATACCATCTGCACACTATGAAATGTAGCATAATTTAAATTATATTTTGCTTCTTGTACACTATAAATCATTGCACGTACAATTTTCGTTAAGTGCCACACCAACACTAAAATAAATATATTAGGTTATAATAAATAAAAAGGTAGACCGATGTAAAATGTCAAGTAAATTATAAATTTCAATGGTGTCAAGGCATTTTGCGGGAAGTTAAGGATCGCGTGTAATGTCCATACGTCAGTTTACATTATTCAAAATTGCTGTCAGTAATGTCTTCCATATATGGTTATATGGACATGGACAATTTTAAAGAATGCAGTAAATTGAGAAATGTATTGATATATTTTTAAATATAATATTAGTAGCCCAGTACTAAATTCCATTACATAGCCCCCAGCTTAGTGTTCCATACGTTCCATAGTTCCTAGGCATTAGCCGGTGACCATCTCTGGGCAATTACCTGTGGTTACTCAGAGATGGATCTCGGCTGATGTGTCACAGTAAGATTATTGCTACCTCTAAGGGGCTTTTACGTGTTGGACCTGTGTCCCCACGCAAGGACTAACGGTCCAAAGGACCGGGTTTTTTCTAACCCAAGAACTTTTTCGAGCGATACATATTAATTATTATTATTATTAATGATTTAATTTATTTTTTTACATACATACATACATACCCATATATATATATATATATATATATATATATATATATATATATATATCTAATCTAAGTTTTCTCTCTCTAGAAGTAATTTTCGAAAACGGTATTAGCAACAATTACACACGCCGGCGGTAAATTAGTATATAAATTGTACTCAAGCATTAATATCATCTTCAACCACCTGTTACATATTGATCTCTATTGTAGCAAAATTAGAAAGTCTACGAAACAGTAAACGAAAAGCCAGGGTAGTTATTTCAAACCGGTTTGATTGAATATTTATATTACTTAATAATACGTCGCCTTGGCTTCTGTCAATTTCTATAAAAATAGTTGAAAATAATTTATTAGAATGTACAATGAACAATTAAAGACACGATATATACGAATGGCCTTAAAACTTGAATTATGAAATATTATTCAGCTTCACAATTTATCTCGCTCGTACGGCAGGCACTAGGGTTTCTAGTGTAGAGAAAATCCGTTTTCGGCTTTCCGTTTATTCTGTAATGTTTTGAACATTGCGTGCTTAGTGGCGGTGCTCAACGCCGCGTGTTTGTTTACCAAAACTAGGCAATAAATGTCGAAGAGAATCGAACACACAACCAATCGCGTTTACAGTAAGACGCTACCATTGAGCCACAACAGTCCCTAAAGAAATAAAATATATATTATTAAGATTTAAAAGTGTTAATCACATACTTAGGAAATTAAAAAACATATTTTTTTAGAAAGCATATAAAAATATAAAATTAAATAAAAAATGTAATATCCCATCAATGTACTTTAGTAAAAGCTCATTTTTAGCTTTATTGTTCATCAGGCTATTTTGCTAATGAGCTTAGACGAGGTTTAGCAAACATGAAACAGGTACTTATTTATACTAGAGAAACTTGCTTATACCAAGGAACTAATTGAAGTATCGTGTGCCTTCAGTGAACTACTTAATTACATATTTTATAGTATCAGACGAGTACATTTACTATTCAGTCAATTCTTCTACTAAAAAAAAACTTCAAGCTATAGCTAGAAGCGTTAAGCTATATAGCTATCCGCATACCAACACTACGTTTTCCATTTGCCCCTTGAAATCGAGAAATCGCGCATCGCGATGGAATAAAATTTCCATTTTATATATATAAAAGTGCAACGTGTAAGTGCAAGTGCAACAAAAAAACTGAATGTCTTTAATCTAGCTTATCTTTATCGACCCTGATAAAAGCTGATGTGTTATTATTAAATTATTATAAGATACAGTTTGTAATGGAAAAGGCTATGTTAATTAGATATTACAATGTGTTGTAAAACACTATACTATACAGAACTATACAGAAGAATACACTATACAGATATAGTTCAAGTAAATCCATTATTTTTAAGTTAGTGACGTGAAGTTTAGTGACGAAAGCTCTCTAAGGCCTGATTGGAGACTCCTGGTTCCAGGACTCCAGGCTGGCAGATGTAGGCCGCAATACTACCCACTAAAGCCTGACCGCGGAAACTTACCACAGGTCTTCCGTGAAACTTCGACGGCTGGAGCCGGCTAGGGTTTGCAGGAGTCAAAGTCAAAGGTGTGGCGTGGCATGATGGAAACTAAGCTATCTACCAAAAAACACTATGCTGCACTTATCGATAAAAATATTTTTAAAAGAGAAATGAAGTAAACTAATAGAAATATTGAATGAATAAATTTAATAAAACGTAATAGAAATAGTATACGCTATACTTTCGTGACAAGGAACGACAAATAATCTTGAAATAAATTATATGTTAACTTAACTAAATATTAAAAATAAAATATTTAACCTATCTATTAATGTATGATTAACGAATATTTCGTGATAATGGAGACATTTCTTTTCCTTAAAAGACAAGGTTATATTATCGGTTATAATATTATCGGTCGGTTAGTTTCAACTTTCTTTGACGTCAAATTCTCACCGTTTAAGTTGGCTGTGAGCCAACAAGTCAACATTGGTATATTTTCTGAAATTCAGAGACTTCATTCTACTTTTAAAAATGTATATACTTCAGTTATCTTGTCGATAGTACTCACATCGACTACTCATCACATTCTTAGGTTACCTGCTCCATGCCGCCAGGGTTCACGGAAGATTGTAGTCCCTGTGGCCCTGGCCAGTGTCGGTGGAGGAGGAGCACCGTGAGGTTTTAGTGGGTAAACGGACGGCCCATATCTGCCGGTCCGGAGCCCCACATAACCGAGTCCGAGTCCCCATTCGGGCGGGTATCCGTAAAGGATTTTTATTTATTATTTTATGTTGATCACACGCAGTTATACCATGTATCGTAAACGTCAAGAAGGAGAACAGAACAGCTGTTTTGCATCTTCTAAAAATTAAATTTGAAAGGTAACCCCTTTTTAAGGCATTTATTCAAATTGTCTGAAAACAACTTTATTTAAAACAAAGAAAATCAATCTAACAGAAATAACATTTATGTGATTTTATAAGAATAAATTCATTTTAAATCTGACAGTTTAATAAATTAGAAGAGAAACTCTTTGTTCAGTTTTAAATTCCGGTTTCGAATATCCGTTTCCCTTGGCAAAGTCACAAAGAGAGGCTGAGCAGACAATTTTAAAACTTAAGTCACAATATATTATTATACGTGACCCAAGAAATCCGCCTGCATTTTAAATGTAACTCAATATTGTAATGGCTTTGAGTAACTTTTTGTATGCAGTTGTAGCTCGTTCATTCATGTGGACTTCACGAACCATACTTTACATAACATATCGTTTTTTCTGCCTCCACAGTAGTGTTGACAACCTCCATTAGTCACACCCCCTACATTTCCAAAAGAATTTGCCAAAAAAATCCTGCCATATTTCGACTTTCTACGTCTAGTAGTTTCGGCTGTCCGTTGTCTGTCCGAACTTTAGTAAATAATATAATTATTTTCTATATTTATTTATATATTATAAATTCAAGTGATCTGACCTCTAAGCCATGCAGTTTACATCTGGCTACGCCGATATTTTCATACGCTTATTACAACTTATATATGTTATTAGCATGCAAACAGGCGCGATTGGCCCACTCACATTGGGCAAAAGGCACGCCGCTGCTTTTAACAGCTTCGAGGCGAAGGTGGAAAAATGTCCCTGAAAATTCCACTTACCGTCCAGAACAAGCCCGAGGTTACTATCAAGGCTTTTGAAGGCTTCTAATATTAATTATATCTATTATTTAAATAATATATTTTTAAGGATAGTAAGGTAACAGTCGTATCAGGGCAAATTAGAAATATGACTAAATATATTAAAAAATATCAAAATAGCCTTATTACAGAAAAAAAACGTTATTTATAATTACAATATAATTTCAATTTTCCTTTATCAATACTAATTAAGGATATTAAGGCCACAAGCTTTTCTAGTGATTCATAAAATTTGTATTATTATGATTTTTAATGCTTCCATTACATATATATTTATACAAATTACAAAGTGGTGTCTATATAACTTCCATTTTAAATGCAGTTACTATTTTACACATGTTTTCCGATCTAACTTCGAATTCAATTAGAAAAGTTCTTCCCCAACACACGAATATATTATTAAACAATAATCCTTTTACAACTGAACTTTAGCATATAAGCTTTTGTACTTTATTATAAAAACAATTCCTTGTTTCTAACAACAAGACTTACAATGAAGTTGTTCGATGTAAAAATCATTTTCAAAATAAATTTTGTTATCTCCTCTCAAACGTGTTGGAAAGTGTAATTAATACAAAACATTTTTAGTCGGACCGTCGTATATTTGCTTCATTTTCTAGATCTTTTTCCCACATTTGTTAAAATATCAGATTGAAAAAAATATTATTAAAAAATTATTTTAGAAAATATTTATATAAATCGAATTACAATTCTCTTTTCAGTTTCTGTCGTCAAACATAATATTATTTGTTTTATAATTTCAAAGGAAATGCTTTATTAATAACCCATATCGCTTTTTTAGCATTTTTAAAGTGTTATTCACACACTTATATATATGCAAAAACATTAAATAATTAAATAAAAAAACAAAAACGTCACAAGCGGACTATCGCAGTTGGAAGGCTTCGAACCTACCCTAAGCGGAAGATACATGATTTCAAGTCACATACCTTAACCGCTGGGCCACAACTGCTTGTGATATGATTGGGAAATTGCAGGGTCCGTATCAGCCGATTTGAATATAAAAACCAAAAATATTATATATTTGAGTTTTTAACAGGTAATGTTAGCGTAAGACATTAATTTTTCATTATTTTTGTTTGTAGTTTTGTAAGCTTTTTAAATATTAACTCTAATTTAAGAATATTATTACTATATATATACTAATATTTAGTAATCTGAACTGGTACTGGTATTATATAGTAACACACATAAAGATTGGCAAATTCATTGAAAGTGTAAATAAACCCATATTTGAAAATCTATAATTTATTAATGTAACTATTATGTTTTTAATGTTTTTCAAAAAGTTTTAAAAAATAATAAGAAATATAAATATAATAATAATAAAAATATTTTTACGTATCCGTACAAAAATAACATACAATTATATATATATATATATATATATATATATATATATATATATATATTTATATTGATTTACATGATATAATCATAGTACATAGTAAAAAATAAAGTCGCCCTCCGCCTCTGTCTGTCTGGTTCTAACCCTTCAACTGTGAAATCATGCAACGGATTTAGTTACCATTATATATAGTAATTAACTCCCAAAGAAATTCTAATTAAGTATTTGTATAGTAGAGAAAATAATAAACCATACTTTGCTATGAAACCGTCAAAAACGATTTTCGAACGCTCACATTGCCAGCACTTGTTTAGCCAATATTGTACGGCAATGTATACTATAGAAAGACCTACAAAAAATACGCAATAGCATTCTATTCTATCTGTCTACCAATTGACTCACAATAACCATTTTTATATATAAATAATTTTAAAATATAACTTTAGTTATATTAGTTACTTTGGATATTTAATGTACATAAAAAATATCTTTATTTATTATTTTTATTTAAATAAGTATTTAAAAGTTATCACAAAAATTACACACTGCTTGCACCGCCCTGAGCTACTGTTTATATAATTCGATAAAAGTATAAATTTGAGCAGTTTATGATTAAGCGCGATCCAGGCCGGCGAATATACAAAATAGCTTTAGTCTATATCCGTTTCCGGCTATTATATTATAAAAAAGTTTTAGTGTGAGTAGGTACATTTTTTTAAATGTATCTTACTAATCAAATTCAAATTCTTAATATTATTTATTCAAATAGACTTTTGCAAATTCTTTTGAATCTTCAAATGAACGTAAAGCTACCATCAACTGTTGAGAAAAGCCAGTAGTAAACTCAACAGTTGCTCTTTTAAAAAATATAAGAGACATATTTAATTATGCAAAACAGCGGAAACTAACCTGTACCAAAGTCAAATCATATTACTTCCACACATTTGTATCTTTTAAATATTCTTCTCGTAATAATTTTTACTTATTAATGCTTCTAACAAATGACAGAAATAAAAAAAACTAATAACATTACTTGCAATAAGCTTGTAATATATCTACATAGTCTTTATGAAATTCTCTCAGTCAGTATACTGTGTTTTAAAACCCAGATGATCTGTGCATCCTGCTGGTACGTGACACTGCAGAATGCGTGGCGCTCAATTGATTATCATCAAATTGGGCCACAAACGTTGATTTTTGAAATTGTTTCTAAGTTGATTTTTCTATAGTAACGACTTTAATTTTTTTTACTAAATATGGTGCTCCATATTTGCTATTTCTAATACAAAAACTACTAATTTTTTTAAATTATACTATTGTATCCGGAATACATCAGCATATTTCTGTTTACTAGTTGAAGTGTATACGCGTTGCCTTAGCAAAGTGTATGAAGGGTTTTCATTCAAAATTGTATATCAAACGCATATTAAAGTATATAGCATTTTCATTTATTTTATAGAATTAATGTATATCTAATGTCATTTAATTTATTTATTACTTAATTAATTGTTTTTTTACAATATATTTTTCATTACATATATAGGCAAGTTACAGACAGCCTAAATTATCAATTCACTTTTATTGACCAAGTATCCTCGTTACAACCAGCAGTCCTTCTCTGACTATTAATTTTATCAATCACGATATAGATTTTATAAGTAAGTCCTCCGGCTGCTGCCGCTGCTCCGGCTGGATTCGAAACTTTGCGTGTTGAGTGGCGGAACTCTACGCCGCGCTTTGTCTTATACTCGAAATTTCGGAATTTAACCGTAAAGCAATCGCGATTCGACTCAGACGCTTTTCCACTGCGCCACGTCGGCGTCAAGCCTTTCAAAGATTATAGATTATTTTTTGTTATGAATTAGTGCAAATTGAGAAACTTTCCTCTAAAACATTCTTTACTTTTCGTCAACAATTTTTTTATTGAATAACATATTTTTAGAAGACGTATAAAAATTTGAACGCTGCGCGATTTGAACCTGTGTCTCTTGGAATATGTCCAAGCGCTTTGACCGCTAAGCCATGCGTTCTATATTAAATTTTAAAATGTTTTCTAAAAATATGTTTTTCAATTTCCTAAGTGTGTGTATAACACTTTAAAATGTTAAAAGTATTTTGTATACAGCATTCTCTTTCGCCAAACGATTGTTTGTAGAATAATCTGTGGGTAGCAGAAATTTGTAAAAATCTCTCTAGAGAGATGCTAACAACAAAAATAAGTCTTAAAAAGCGTATAAGAATTTCGACGCACCAGGATGTAGAACGCATGGCTTAGCGGCTTAACTGCGTTCAAATTTCTATACGCTTTCAATTTCCTAAGTGAATTGACTGATTAAATAACACTTTAAAACACGTTAAAAAACATTTTTATTGCTTATTTACCTTCCAAGCTCTTGTAACCTAAGCTGTTGTTTTTGCTGCTAGTTAAAACATTTTGTGATTAACAAGCATCTCCATTTACTGACTCTGTCACAGAAAGTAGCTATCGCGATTAATTTGGTCGTCCCGCCCGCCGGTGATCCGGGGGGGCGCGGCGGAAATTTCACAAAACATTTTGCTCCAAAATACTTATCTACGATTTACGCCAAATTGACAGTAAAATTCGAAAATTATAACTTAATTTTCTTGTTTAAAACGTCAGCAATATTATTTTGTAGCTTGTTATGAGAAATGTTACTAGTAGCTGAGTATTTATGTAATTATTATCACAATTCCTTCTTGAGATGTGGATTTAATGAAAATTCGATAAGTGAAAATGCGCTGTAAGTTATACAAATATAACGAATGGTTTATGATTTATATTAAAGTTTTAATATTGAACTATGTTTTTTTTATATTTATAAAATTACTACTACTATTTAATAAAAAATTACTACTACTATTATTATATATAAAATTAATACTTACTACATCTCGATAAAGAGATGCTTACAACGAAAACAAATCGATACAAGCATACAATAACTCTGACATAGCTCGATAAGAATGTTCAGATTAAATGGCGAAAGCACTCGGACGAAAACTTTCTTCACTTCAGCTTCACTATTTTTCCTACATAGTAAGGAGAGATAACCTAGTGTCAAGACACTCCGTTCTCCATTTTCCGCCCGAAATTGAGACATTGCATGTTGAGTGGCGGAACTCAACGCAGCCCTTCGTCTTAGGTACCAGAGCGGAGAAATGAAAATAATTTAAATATAACCATTCCTCCGAGTGGGAATCGAAACCACATCCAACCGCGTTTACAGTCAGATGCTTTCTACAGCGCCACTGCGGCCTCAAAAATAGCGTTCAGAACAAAAATAGTTTTTAGTTTGTAAATTTTTACATTTCTATTTCAATGCTCGATCGCTCTTTTAGTTCTATTGGCATGAAATATCTGGCTGCATGCTATGTTTGTGAATTTAAACTCCACTCGCAGCATGAGTTATTCTAAAAATATATTTTCCTGGTCTGGTCTCGTAAAGCGTTTAAAAAGCCAAGATTAGTAAGAAAGCATTAGTGAATTACTACTAAGTAGACTCATAAATAGAAAACAAATTAATAAAAAAATTACCAATTTTAAAACGACGTATCTATCGTTTTACATTTCTTTTAAGTTAATGTCAACATATAATTACAGGAGAAAATTGTATATATACGGCTATAGAAAATATTATAACAATAAACTTGTTGAAACTGATATGTAGGAAAAATCTGAACGCGAAAGACCCAGCTTGTTGAAACCTGTCCAAATGTTCTATCAAAGGTAACATAAAATTCTGCACTGGTAATTCCATTGCCGATAACACATAATTCTGAAAATAAGGACAGATGGAGAAATCATGCAATATCGCTTTCAAACGGGCAAGACACTTTGTGACTACAACGACTCCGACAGTAGAAGAAGCAAGAAAACGCAAATGTCAGCGTCATAATTTTACAAAATATGAAGCAGTATATAATAATACAGATAAAAAAACCGCTAATATTATCCTATTAATATTATAAACGCGAAAGTTTGTAAGGATGTTTGTTACTCTTTCACGTAAAAACTACTGAATGGATTTTAATAAAACTATACAATAATATAGCTTATACATCAGAATAACACATAGGCTACAAGTTATAAAGACATTGTGTGAATTGACCAAAATATGAAGTAAGTATCTTATGTTCAAGCCATTAAAGCCAAAATAGTGAACCATTGTACTCAATAAATTAATATTATGGTATATACGAGTATATGCTAAATGCATATGTATACACGCTACATATACCAGAATATTATTTTTTGCTATTTTTGTGTCTGTGAGTCTGTTTGTTCCGGGTAATCTCTAGAACGGCTACACCGATTTTGACGGGGCTTTCACTGGCAAATAGCTAATGTAAGATCTCCACGTGGACAAAGTCGCGGGCACAGCTAGTATATATATATATAAGTAAAAGTTCAAAAAAGCATTACGCCGGAACATAACAAAATGTTTCGAGCAAAGGCTTCTAGTAAATCATAAGTAACCATGGAATCGAAAATAGGCTATTGTATACCGCATCAAATCCCATTAGACGTTTTTCCCCCTTGAAGGAACTAGCACTAATACATATTTAGAAAACATATAAAAATTTTAAGGCAGCGGGATTTGCACGAAAACCGTTCAAGAGGCCAAGAGGCGCGGGTTCAAATCCCGCTGCATTAAAATTTTTATACAAACGTATATCTAAATATGTATTTTTCAATTTCCTAAGTGTACTAATAACACTTTAAATATTTTTAAAGGAACTAGCACTTATTACTTTTATATATGTATGTTTGTTATATAGGTATGATTAGTTTATAGATGTATGTTCGGGATGTTAATCGACTTAAAATCGATATTTTGTTATAATTGGAGCGGTATTTGTTTTCGATGATCCAAATCTACTAACAGATACATGCCAAAAGGCTAAAGCTAGCAAGCAAGAAATTGAAATTGGCATGTACATAGTTTCCTCGAGTACTGTAGCGGATCACTAAGAGAGCCTTTTTTAAAGTTGCCTATGGAAACGGAAACCGGGGGGTTTGTTATCATTCAAACGAAGTTAAGGGCTATACTATATACACATACTACATATATATTAGAATTTCATAAAAAAAAAACAAGACTGTTTTTCACAGAACTTGTAATTTTTATTTAGAGCATAATATGCTTCTGTTGGTAGAAATACGACTAGTCCCAAATTGCGCTTTCAACTTTTTGAACGAAACGAACAAAAATTTTAGCTTTTTAGCTTTTAACACTGAATTGGCAGTATTTGTTTCAAACTCGCAACTGTTTAATTGATTTCACCAAAGCTTGCCTAAAAGTTAACATACTCAGCACGTGTCTGAAATGTTTTGCTGTAAGTACAAGGTCCATACATATAAGGAAACCACCTGACTTCAGACGCTATTGTTTATAAGTTTGATGAAGAATAGAATATTTTTAAATTATTTTCATTTCTCCATTCCGGGCAACGGCTCGATTTCAGAAAGTGGAAGAATAAAGTGCCTTTACACTGTGTTCTCTATAATAAAGTAATAGCCCACAAACATGTATGTAAAGGAAACACAATTTTATTATCTACCTTGTAGCGTAGATTTCATCTTTATTATTTTATTTTGAATTTCTTTTTAATGGAATATGAATATATTAAAAATTAACAACTTGATCGACAACAACAAAGGAGGCTACATTTTTGCCCACCCTACGTCTGCCTGTCAATCTTTGTTAAGATTCAATAAGATTCTATTATATTTTTCCTTATTCTCATGTAACTCTTGAATTTTCTAGAAAATAATACCTAAAAATATATTATTTCATCGCCTGTTAGATACTGACGCAACACGTTAGATACGCTATGCCGAGCCAATCTAACGTATTTTGATTACTTTTTCACCTAATAGATATCGTACCTATAAGCATCGTATATTTACACAACTCTATAAAAGTATCGAGTAATTATTACATAGAATTGGATTTGATTTGATTTAAAAAAACAAAATTATGTAAACATAAGTAGTAAACGGACCATGGCTGTGAATGAAATACGAACTTTTAAAACTCATTCGTTAAACGTTTATATTAAATATATAGGTAATTTATAGATTATAGACAGACTGTGCGTGTATAAAATTAAAATTTGTTTTACGGCCAGGCCTAGATGGTCATTAAAATTTATAAGAATAAAATAATTTAATAGGATTTTATGTAGATGTTATTTTTCAATTAATTTTACAAAGAGATATATATATATTCAAGAAGATCATGTCAATATATTTTTGTTGTATCAAGAGAAATGTTACCCAAGGTTCTCATATCAACGTCAAACATATACAAGCAAGCCATGGCTATAGAAAAGGTTTCAAGGCAATTTTCTAGAAAACAATATGTTCAAGTATAAAAGCTACCTGTTTACTTACATAAGCATGGTAAAGTCTTTCATATAAAACCATACGCATAAACGAATACATATATATATGAAAACTTACTTTATAAGTAAAAGACATATTTGGAAAACGTATAAAAAATTATTTTTTTTGAACGGTTTTCAAGAGGCGCGGCTTCAAATCACGCTGCGTTCAAATTTTTATACGTTTTCGGATACGAGAATTGAATCCAAAACCAATCGTGCTTAAAGTCACGTTGTGACACTGCGCCACAATAGCGTCTATACAAAAATAATTATATCTTTGTTATAACGGCTTCAACGGTTTTCAAGAGACGCGGGTTCTAATCCTGCTGTATTAAATTTTTTATACGTTTTCTAAATATATGTTTTTCAATTATCTTATGTGCGTGGATCACACTTTTAAATCAATGTTAAAGAAATATATATCTTGTTATAGTTATTTCTTAGGTCTAGTTAGACATTGTGAATAGTCATCTTGTGGCTAGAAAGCGGTGAAACTAAGTGCTTAGCCTTGTACTCTAACTTTATAATGTGAGTAAGAAAGATGCTTGGAGATTAATTATAATAAGTTTTGCACTTTTGCGGTGTTTTTAACATTATTATTTTATAAGACCATTGTAGCTTCGTGAGATAGCGTCTGACTCCACTTGGGGGAATGATTATATATAAATTATTTTCATTCATTCGCTCAAGTAAAACAATGCGTAGCATAGAGTTCCGCTCAACACAAAACGTTTCGAATTCGGGTGGAAACTGGAGGAGTGTTTTACACGTTTTTTCTATTTTGCTGTGCGGGAATAAGCGTGAAAATAGCGGGAAGATTTAAAAAAATAATAAATGTTTATATTAGGAACCAATGACACAGTATTCATGTTTCCATAATTATATGTAATAACATGTGTAACAAAACAGTATCACCTAACTAACGATCGTTCTGCATTATAATACGAATTTGTATATAATTGCCCAGTTATTAGCAAAGTGTCGAAACGAACTATTAGTATACATAATTATAACTTAATACAAGTTCATATGTGTGATTAGTATTGTTTAAAATATTTTTTCAAGCTTCACCTTTCAGATACAGCATTGAAAATCAAGTATTAAAACTGTCTAATTTCCATGTTTTCGTCATTGCATGGCGCATTGGCACATCATCTGACTGTAAACGCGATTAGTTCCATTCCCAGTCGCGGAAATGTCTGGAATGGAATGAACGGAATGGACACTAGGTTCTCTGATAGCCATTAAGAAGTAAGCGTGAAGACGAAAAGAAGTCAAATTTTGAGATTTCGGATGTTGAAATAAATCGAGTGGAAATCGAACTCAAAATTTAATAGCCATATATAGTTTCATTGCGCCACGACGCCGTCAAAACTAAGTCATATATTGACAATGACAATGATAATTATTTTTTTAGCACATAATCTGAAACATTTTTTCGATTTCAATCAATCTTATAATGTCAATGAATTTTACTTGTCATGAAAACTTTGAATTTACATAGCTGATACGTTGAAAAATAATGCATCTGTAGATTTAAAAAAACGACTTAGTAAGACAAAAAAACTTTATAATAACACGTAAAAAGCTTAGCTTATTTTGACTCAAAATAATTATCAATACCACTACAACTTACCCATAGAATGTATATCTGAAGTCACAACCAAGAGCCTTACACTTACACTCATTTTATTAAAGCGCTTTTCAAAAGCTACCTACCATAATTAATTCTTTAATACATACCTATTAGCAATTTATATGGCATACCATCTGCGGCTGAAATTCGACCATTCGTTTTACGGATTAAAGAGTTGGTTAGGTTAGGTTACCATATCATTTTACCTATCAATTAATGACGAAGTTGAATATTTTTTTTTAGGTAAATTACATGCATATGTATGGCGGAACTTAGCGCCGCGGTTGGTCTAGACCAAGCAAGGGATATTCATGAAAAACTAACTTTATTTAATCCACAACCATCGCATGTAGTTCTCGACTACTTAAATTATATAATGAGCTGCTTAATTACTCGTAGTATGTTTTAAACATTTTTTTAGTGTTATTCGCACACTTAGGAAATTGAAAAATAAATATTTAGAAAACGTATATTAATTTGTAATAAGCGTATAATAAATCGACGTAGCTGGATTTAGAACGCCTGGCTTAGCGGTCAGAGCATATACGTTTTCTAAATATATCTTTTTTTAATTAGTATGTGTTTTTTTAAATCACTGAAGGTAACGGCACTTAATTTACAGTTTGTTCATAAATGTCTTATGTTCAACTGGCAAAGTCTATACACTTATGCCGTAATATATTTTATATCAGCTTCAGAGGGAAAATGCCTCTAACGGGGTTTATTAGAGAAAATCTATTATCAACGCCGCGTTTTGTCCTATAAGAGCGAGTGGAGAAATGAAAATATTTTAAATATAATATTCGTTTCACATTGACATTGAATCCACAATTGTCTCACTGTTGTCCGATTTTTTTTTAAATTTTATAGACAAGGCAAACCCCGTGTAACACCAGAACAGCTACAAGGATGTTGCCGGTCTAGTTATATTCATCAATTACACCATCTTCGTTCCTTTGATACAAATTTTATATTGAATATTGTTCGTTCGTTATGTTATGAATATTGTTCATATTGTTATTTTTTCCAATAACAAGAGCTAAACAAAATTAACGAAGTACAAACAACGTCTACGTCTGCCATTCTGAATAAAATGGAGCACGCTTGAGCCGAGGGCCTGATAGAAGCATGAAATTGGTTTCTATTTTTGTATGGGTACTAAATTTTTTTAATTAATTTCAGTCTTATTTTATCATCTCCTCTTTTTTTAGAATCTCTTAGAATTAGCGGATATTTGTAAAAATCTCCCTATGAGATGCCTTACAACAAAAATAAATATATACGAGCATACAACAACTCTGCCGTAGCACGAAAAGGGCTTGTACAGCTTAATTGACTAAAGCACTAGAATTCCAAGAGCTGCGGGTTCAAATTCTGCAACGATTAAATTTTATATCTATGTTTTCTAAAATATAACCTTCGAAAAGAACTTCAGTTTCACACTTTTTCCCTCATAGCTGGGTAGACAGAGAGAACCTAGTGTCAAGACACTCAGTGCGTCACTTTCCGTCCGAAATCAAGACTCGCGAGTCACGAGTCGCGTTTCGTCTTAGGTACAAGAGTAACAAAATGAAAATAATTAAAATTTAATCATTCCGAGTAGAAATCGAACTCACTACCAATTGTGTTTACTGTTAGGCGTTGTTACACTGCGCCATAATAGCCTATTTTCTGTTAATTCTCTAGTATTGTATTGTTATATTTAACTTTAAATAGATCTAGAACAACAACAAATGATTGCGCTGAAATTGCGGATCAACATTTTGAACATTTCATCGAAATACTAGATAGTCATTAGTTTACAGGTATGCTAGAGCTATACTCTAAAGGAAAATCCCTCTGTTGAATTTCGAAGTCCTCTAACGTACAAATAAATGTATCGAAACTTTTTAGTTACTTTTTCCTCATACCATAATAATATCTAGCTATATCATACAACTTCTAAAATAGGTCACTTAACAATACTTAAATAGTTTGAAATGAAACTATTTTAACCAGATTAATCCCGTATAATTTTAGTATTCGAAAATACATTTTTGGAACCCGACGTTTCGAACACTTTACAATAGTCCGTGGTCACAGGTAGACATCTAATCGACGTATTTTATTACGCGATTAATCCAGTTAAAATAATTTCATTTCAAAATGTGTAATAATCGCGAAAATCAAAGAACTTATTAATACTTAAATACATAAAAATTTTACAATTTCTTTTTAAATATAGAAAAATATGTAAATAGGTTAGTCAGAGTGAGCCTAGTGTCAAGACACTCCGTTCTCCACTTTCCACCCGAAGTCGGAATGAACGCCCTTTGTCTTTGGTACCGGAGCGAGGAAATGAAAATATTTCATTTATAATCATTCCAAGTGGAAATCGAACCCACAACAAATCGTATTTACAATTTGACAATGTCCCAGAACGCCACATGAATAATGCTATTTATTTACATCTGTAATATTTAAATAAGTAATACTGCTTTCAGTACTAAAATCGTATATATTAGACCGTACTCCGTTTTGCACCGGACGCTCGCTGTCAAAGTCAAGTTGACGGTTCAATATTCTGTCAACATCCGACACCGATAAATGATAAACTCACCTATATTGAGATACACATACGTGTTTCAACACGCTATAATTTTGGTTAATCCATGTATATTTTAGAGGCACAAAACATGTACGTTACTACGTTAAAAAGTATTGTTGTAAATATAAAAAAAAATTTTTTACATCCATTACTATCATTTTTTTTTATGTGCCACTGACTTTTCGCGGCTGTACCTTTTTTTTGGAATAACTGCGTATAGTTTCATATTTCGCTTAAGCTTTTTACATATAAATAAATTTATTGGTTTGAAAAACGATTGCCAAAATGAGCGTTTTATTTCCCAAGCTTGGTACACAATATCATCTCCAGAATTTGAAACACAAATTTTCGCTTACGTACCTGCAGACAAAGTTATTTAGACGCGTCAGGTGCCACATTGAAGTTGTTTTATTCCATTAATAGTCGCCCGTCCCGATTCTCCGGTAGGATGTTTTTATTTGCAAAATAGTTTGCTTTATTTTATACAGCGAGGACTAAAAGTCCTAAAGCCTTGTTGGTAAGACTGTGAACATATTTTCCTTTTTTAATAAATGTTTGAAAAGAAATATCATTTTGTTTGTAACAGTTCTAGTAATTTAATATATTATATGAGTTTTTCAGCTTCTGTAAATTGCTTATCTTTATTAGAACGAGATCGCATATGATTTACAACTAAAATGTTTTCTTTTAGTAAAAATCTAATATAAAACAGCAACAAAATCAGAGGCCATTGTGGCGCAGAGGTGCTCTATATATCTAACTATAAACACGATTAGTTGTCGTTTCTATTTCCTCTCGGGTTTGAATAATTATATTTAAAATATTTTCATTCCTCCGTTCTGGTTCCGCCACACAAGACACAATATCTCGAATTTGCTTAAAGTGGACGACGGAGTGTCTTGGCTTCGTTTGACTTAAGGCTGGCTCCAAAAATAGCCCTATCTTCACGTTTATGCTGTAATAAAATATTTATATATTATAGATGGTAGAAAAATCATACTTAACTTTAAACAGTTCTCTCAGTAATATATCTAATTCTATCTAGCATTAATCACAGCCTAGCCAGATCCTACTTTCCGACATAACCTGAAGAAACCTGTATAATCTGCAACATCCTCAACGGTTAGTCCATTGGCTCTCGTCCTCATGTACTGTATAACAAGCACAATGAAAAATCTTATTCCTTTTTTTTTTTAAATAATGTACGAATACGAACAAAGTCATGGTTTAGTTGTATAGAGAAAAAAATCCTATACTCATAAAGGAAATTTGAATTAAATATATAAACTCAATAAAAAGAATATTTCGTAAAATAAATATAACGTTAATTATTTTTTTAACAAACATTCGTAAGTAAATATTTTGTGTGTACGATGTAAATAATGAAATCGTTAATCGGATTTCTTTTTTTTGATTTTATGTATTAAATCTAGAATTATATATCTTTATATGAAAATATTGCAAGACTTTCTTGACCCACATCGTCTTGTCTGATTTGTATGAAAAACATACGTATCCGGATTGGACGACAGTGCCATATTGAACCTTATAACTAAATAAGAGTGGCAAAAACTAAAAATGTTTTCTGTTTTCAATTTAAAAAAGAAATTATTATTTTTAAATAATTCACTAGAGCTTGCATACTTTTACATATTTTCGTTTGACAAAATATCATCTTCTTCGTTACACTCTTGACAGAGGTCGTGGTCGTCATCTAACGGCTTGTGGTGCCCCTCACGATCCAACGTCATTCCTCACATATAACTGCCTCTCTGGCACATTCATAAGGCCATAAGGCCATTAATGTGATCTTGTAAGATGGAGGACAGAAGCTGTTCAATCTCGAGTTCTTGGATTCAATTGAATCATTGGTTCTGAATTTAATCTATGATACTCCGAGTAATTTCCTCCATTATCACATTTCGAGAGCGTCTTTTTTATCACATTCTCTAAGTGGCCATGTCTCACAAGCGTAATAAAATTTAGGATATGCTAGGGCATTGACTAAGCGAATGGTTGTGGCTTTGGTGATGTTCCTGTTTCTCCTTATTTTCCTTAGCTTATACATGGATAATCTTGCAATACCCATGTGCCGTTCGATTTGATAAGCGCAACTTACATTGTTCAATCAGCACTTTGAGGTAGACGTTCGATTGCACGACTACGCAACCCGCAATTATTAGGACTTGTGGTGAGTTACTTTTGGAAAGGTCTTGCTATGCATTAAAAAAGGCATATTGGTAAATTCATCTTTAATACTCCCTTAGACTTCTGGAACATTTAGGTTTTCTACGGTCAGTGGTTTCAACTTTATTTTAAGTGTCATAATTTTGTTTGCTTTTAAGCTTTAAATAAATCCTTTTAAATTTTAGAAGAAGAAATATTGATCAGGGCTCCATAAGCCCTAATATTAAACTTTTATTTACATACTTTAGAAATTCAAATACCTTTCTAGAAAATGTATAAAAATTTGAACGCAGTGGGAATCCCGCACCTCATCGATGGTTTCTATAAACAAACATTTCGATGTCAACTCAACGATACTGTTACTGCACAAACTCAACTTTTTAATAACAAACAAATAAATAACAAGGAAAAAATCTGAACAAAAACGGCACGGATGAAATACGTCCGCGGTAAAGTGTAACTCATGAAAAATAAAACTGTCTTTGATTTTTATTGTCAACACTCAACTAAAGAGAATAGCTTTCCAAACACCGCTAGTAGTAACTAGTAAAAAGAAACAACCTTGTATTGAAGCTTGCATCTACGACGGAGACGCGAGTCCTACATAAGCATTTACGGGCGAGAACACAAAAGCGAGAAATTCCTGGCTTTCTTTTGTTTAAACATCTAGCTCCAAAGAAAATATTTTTAAAAGGAATGTTTGTTTCGCATCCAACAGACGCGAGTTTGTGTTCTGTTGGAAAGGATGTCGTACATTTTAATCGCACTAGCACAACTTTTCCACGTATTTCCATTGCAAAGCTTAGCCTTAGTAGGTCGTGTAGGCGTGAGAAATGGCGAAATCACTTTAAACAGAATGTGCTATATAAAGTTAGGCCGTTGTTTTGTATGAAGCTCAATGTGTCTTCTAGTAAGTACTTTGGCTTCAGTGAACTATATATCTATGTCCTGCGGATTTTGCAAATGCTCTTTTAAATTAGTTTTAATTTAGTAGATTTCAGTTTTTTCCTTTTATGAACCATTATTTTTTTATATTTTATCATAACTTCTGATCAAGAGAGAGTAAATTGTTAATTATATTATTATTTTCATTTCTTTTTAGCTTCATGCTGTACCCCGCAATGTAAGCATAGAGAAATTGGTATCAAGATACTCCGATCTCTATTTACCGCCCTAATTCGAGATATTGCATGTTGATTGGCTTTGTATTACCAGAGCGAACTGAATGTACTAAGTACACCGCCTAGAACAAGAGACCGATCAAAATCGATTGATTTTTCAAATATAATACGATCAATGAAATTATTTATCATATAACTTATCCTAAATATGTATTAAGCAAATTTAATGGCGGTGGCAAAATTTTAAGACTTACGCAGTAATTATGGCTTCATTAATAAAAAAATAACATTATTTACAAACTACCATACATTTTATATAATATTTATATACATATATATATATATATATATATATATATATTTGTATATTTATTAGTCATATGTTGTTCGACTTTTTGGTTACTGCGTTATTCCTTTTCGTTTCCACTTTACTGAGGTTATAAAGATAATATTTCAAAAAATCTTAGGTGTTGACTTAAATTTTGGGGGTCCCTATACATATCAAAAATTTTGTCGACCATAACAAGTAACATATTTTTTAAACACTTATAATCTTTATATACCAACTGGTAACGTTACTGCTTTTATACGTGAAATCTGTCTTTATATAATAAGTAAATAAGAATAAATCTTCAAAGAAAAAGTTTCAGATGGTGAAGCAATAAACTTTTCTCGTCAAATTAAAAGTTTCTCATTGTTATAATAAACAAGATGTAGCGGTTATCATCGTGGCCTTTATCACTAACAAGAGGCTGAAGTTTTCTTGCATAGTTGACAGTATCTTTTCAGTGACATAATTGACTGGATCTAAATATATATATAAATATATTACTGCTTGCAACTTCAGCGTGATCGCTCTACCAAATTTTAAGTGTATAAAAATTAAAGAATAATCATGCTTACTTTCGAGGATCCTTAGACCTCCTTATTCCGGCACTGTTACAATATTCATGATTGTTTCTTATAATTTTACATTCAATGTTATAATAATTGTCTCGAAAATTCTACCATCACTATCTTGAACTACTCCTAAAAAGAAATAAAAAATATATCTTTCATAAAACCGTAACTATATCTTTCATAAACTAAAAACTTTTTTTATTTAATACTAGAGCAACACCATGGCAAAATATTTTCTTTTATAATCTCCATCTACTTTTTTAAATTAGATCCAAAGGATACGAAGAAATTGTCAACAAGCTTTTACAGTTCCCTAGTTGGTAATTTTCTTAATTGCCTTAAACTTTAAAACTTTTAAAGTGGAGCTCACAACGTACCGTTGGACCGTGTGGATGTCGTACTTAATTAATTTCAGCTAAAAGCTTTGAGGCTTTACAAAATGTTCTTAGAGGATCACTAACACGTCGTGCTGCATATATTGGGAAAGAGACTGAATTGCTAAATCAGTTTTAACATTGACCTTTGATTCTTTACAATGGATGAGTAATGCATCACTCTTCTTTCTCTTCTCCGTATAGATTGCGCGTAAAAAATATTGTATATTATTATTGATACTGATATATAAAACAATTAGGACATAACACTATAGTGTTAATAATAAATTTAAGATCCTAAGCATATTTCAAACGTGTAACGTGTAATATGTGAATAATAGTTTTGGACTAGTCTACCGAAAATAATATAAACAAAATCAAAATATTCCTCATTCAAATAAGCTATTATAAGCACTTTGAATCGTCAATTAACATATAATGTCAGTATTGTCAGTCCTCGAGGCAGCTACCACCGGCTTTGTAGGCAGTTCTGTTGAGAAGAGCTGGCGAGTAACTCAACAGTTTCTCTTTTCAAATATAGTTTTACAATATTCTTCATATCTTCCATTTGCCTTCAGAATTTAATTCCACACATTAACAATATTTTATAATAATGCTTAAATTTAATACAATATACATTACACACACTACCATATGTTGGTATTATGTCCTTGGGCCTTAACTATAGTTTGGGGTAATGCAATCAATTCAATTTTTGTTTTGCAGAAGCGAGCTATTCGCGCGATCAGAGTCAAAAATTTAAAGTAATAAATATATTGACAGTCGCGTCTCAATATATATTTGATAATGTAATGTACTCGTATGTAAAGAAAAAGATAAATGATTTTACCAAAATCGGTGATGTACATAATATTAATACTAGAAATGGGCTTAAACTTGCTGCGTCGGTAACTCTATTGTATCGAAGCCGTAATTCTTTTATAAGACAATGTGTGCGCTTTTACAATAGCATCCGTGAAAATATCCGAAAAAAATTGTGCAAACACGTTTGTGTGTTAAAGGTTATTATCTAATTGACGCCTTGAGAATTAAATGCTCGATCCAGCCTTGAAATATCAAAGGTATCCTTATCACTAATAAATATGTAAGTTATAAGCCATTTGAAAATAAAATTATAATAAATAAATGGAGAAATCCCGCTGAGTTTCTAGTGCCGGTTCTTCTCCGGTCTGAGGCATTAGCTTTAGTGAACCGGTGTTAAATTGTTTGACGTTCAAAAAGATGTATGTATGCATGTAACTTCTTACTTTGAATTGATTTGACTATGATATTAAAATACACCTTTGTATAAACTGACAAGTACATTATTAAGGCAACGGTCTCTATTGCACATATACCCAATAAAAGCATAATATAAGTTGCCAAGTAGAACACCTACTAATGCAACGTACAGAAGTTGATAAATATCAGCGTTATGAACGATATGAGTGAAAACTCATAAATGCTTAAAGCTAGAATTAAAGCAAATATAAAGCTAGAATAACTTGAAATTAATACATTTTTAGTACATTAGTACACAGGCTCCATGTCCTTTTAATATATTTAAAATGGATATTAGAAGACACCGTGGAACAATAAAGCTACATACAGTATGTCATATTATCGATAATATGACATATTAGTGTCGAACACTAAGTTTAATTATTTACAAGCTTTATTTATATAATTTATAAGAAGCAAGATTGACTTTTAATATTAGTATGTATTTATCGTATCTGACACAATTCTAATTAGTGTTGTATTCATAATTGTAATATTTGAAAACTTCATCAACAATTTCATTATTGAGCACCACTAAATTGTCTATTAATTTTGTTGTACCCAGTTTTGGGTGGAATATTGTGAGCAATATTTTGTTAGGGTAATTTTATACACTTAAAATACTGTTCATTTTGTACCTATATATATATATTTTCTTCCAGTGGATTATGCTGCAGGGAGAGGGTTAGATTGTTTCGGTGCCAGGCGTGAATTAGTTATCTTTTATTATCTACTTAATATACATTGTTTATCAATTTAAGATATATTGGTTATCTACTAAGATAAGTCAAAACGCATTTTTTTTTGTATATAGGCTGAATTAGATTAGATCAAAATATTTCAAGCAAATCAAAACGTTCACGTTAGAAAGTATTTGAAATAACATAAAACAACATTTATAAAAATAAAAAAATTAAAATGGCTGCCCTGAAAAGTAGACATTTTGGACTTATCAAGTTATTCAAGATCCACTTTTTACTTAAATAAAACTGTGTGTTGATTCTCGAAACCCATAGCTGCACTTTGTGAAACTAGAAAGAGGAAACGATAATATTTTGAATATACATTATACATATTCATATATATATTAAGACCAATAAATGATAATGGACGTAGTGGCACTAGTGGCCAACGTGGCTTAGCGTGACAGCATCTTGCTCGTGGCTTAGCTTCGATTCCCACTCGGGGGATTTTAATTTTTCCGCTCTGGTGACAAGACAGACAGATCACATGGCACGCAAATTTCCTCTGCCTATCCCAAGTGGGTAAAGCGAGACGCTAAAAAAGAGCCCTTCAAACTAAGAAACACAGTTTTTTTTTTTTATTTATTATCAATTTTATTTTAACTTCATGAATGGATAGTCAAGTGAAAATAAAATTAAAAGTAATCAACTTTACCTCTACTTTATTTACCTTTGGGTAAGCTTAACAAAGGCGTAGATGAAATCTTATTTGTTCGGGGAATACATAAAAAATATCGCTACAAGATGTAAATTGATCGATTGTTTAGTACATTGTTCGCCGCGAGACGAGCTTTTATTACAAAGCTTCCTGTATTTTATATTGAGAATACACAATAACGATTTTCATTCTACTTGTGATTTAATAAAAATTCATTTCAAATATTGGCAAATATAAAAGGATGCCCCAAAGTTTATTAAGATGTGGAACAAATCTATTTATATTAAATGAGGAAAGTTATCTAAATTTCCAATTTCATATTTTTGGAGATATAAGTTATCAGCAATATTTGTTTAGGAATTATGAAAATGTGTGTTACCAATTAAAATATTTTTTGATGTGTTTCACAAAAAACAAAAATTCTGCATATATATTAATTAGAATTTTAACAGTATATATTGTTTATGTATTTAATTATACTTTAATTGTATTATCAAAATCTATACATATGATAAAAATAATCACTGTCTGAACATGAAAGATATATGAAACAAATATTATTGTATCAATCATTGTATCAGCATCAATGTATGAACCCAAAATAATGATTTTTAATTTTCTTTTCTGTTTGTTTGTCTGAGCGTTTGTGCACAATAAATTTAATCTAGTAAAGTTCAGTTATATTTTGGTAAAGTTTCTCTAACATTTAGTGCTTATGTTATTGCAATCGTTTCATAAATAAAAAAGTTACAACCATTTGAATTAGAAATATAAGAAAAGTTTATGATTTAAATGAGAACACGGGCGGGCAAAAAATCGAAACAGATTGGTTGTGTAGTTTATGCAGGCGAAGCCGCGAGTGGGTCACTAGTATACAATATTTACAAAAATATACACTGCATTCTCAATTTGAAGCCCATTCTCGATTCTATAGACAAAAAATGCCAGTTACTTGTCACACGTGAACGTGTATTATTCTTTAGAAAATATCATGTTCCAAAGTTCCTACAGCAACTATCTAAATTTAAAAAAAAGTTAAATGGAATATTAAAATAATAACTATAAAAATACTTAAAAATAATATCTATTTATAGATTTCATTCATAGAAACAGATTATTATTAAAACTTTAAAAGAATGCGTCGTGTTAAGTACACCTTAAAAGGTCTATCTGGCATAATGATGAAAATTTGTTATATTAAATTCTTACTGAGAATGGGTAGACGTAATACGAATTTAACAACGCATTATGTATACTCAACGGATTTGCTCACTCAGTGATCACCGCTAAACTCAGTTCGAAACGCTAGTTCGAGCTGCAACGTTAATGCAGCATTGGGGTATATTCCGCCCCACCTGGTACACGCAGGGTTAAATTAAATTTCAATCAGCTACGTCTATATATTTAATTATTACCGACTAATTGATAATTATATGTGCATTCTAATTAGGCCAGCGGAGCATTATTAATATCCTTATACTTATTATTAATATCCGTATTAATATTCGTATTTCCTTATTATTAATATCCGTATACCCGTATAAGCGTTACAGGAATTAGTGGTACTTAAATGGGATTGTAACTTATATATACTTATGCATACATAAATTTAAATATGCAATGTTTCGAAATATGTGTAATTTATTTTTAAATGCATAAGGTAAAGTCTATGATGATGCAAAGACCTCCTGAAAATTACTGGTTAACGGCTTATTGTTTCAAAGTTAATAACAATTATCATTATACTGCCTTTTTTTTTAATTTCAGATTGTTACCAATTTTTAATATTTCGCTAGCGAGAATATAAGGTTTATCGCACCTGATGTAATGGTTGGGTCTCACTCACAGCTGACACTACATACCCATTTTTGGCATCGGAGAGTTGTACCTTCACCTTTACACCGATGCTTCTCTTTGCTTGACCAATGTAAGATAAACCTTAGTCATAATCTAGTTTGTACATACCTGCACACGTTTAAAATGTATTTTCGAATACCAATAATATACGCAATTAATCCGGTTAAAAATAAACACGAAGAAACCTTCCGAGGACCCTAAAGGTGACGATGATCCGTTCACCGTGTCGTTGTAATAAACTGCGTAAGCGATCCTGCAACGTCTTATGTAGGTGGAGCAGTTTGCGCTGGTTAGCAGTGGGTAGTATTGGGTTCACTGATGAGCCCCACAGTATCACACAGCACAGGTGGTCTGCATATATTGCATTTACCAGCGGCACAATAAGTTACTGATAATACTTGTAGTTAGAGCCTAATTTTCGATGACCTAAATATTGACGGACGAAGGAAAAGCTCCAAACATAGATCATGAACATTTTATGTAATATATAACCAGAACGCGAGTAAAAAAAATAATTTGTAGTAAAAAAAAATTATAAGCGTTATTGCTCCAGGAAAATATTAAAAGTACAAAATATATCAAAAAGTATAATTTCTTATTATTTACCAAAACACAATAATATCCTAATATGTATTTAGCTAAAAAATCTGAATTTAGCTAAAAAAATTATAGACAACGACAATCACTTTAAACTAATAGACCTGTCGGAACAGGTATTCTCAGATTTCTGATTCATTGAACATAAGCGATTTATTTTCGACACGGGGCGGCTAAATGTAACCGATTTATCGCTTCCATTATTCGTCTCATGAAAAACTCTATTTAGTTCGTGTCATTGCTTTACGCTTTTACTGTTTCTAAGAAGATTCTTAATGAAAAATGTTTCGTACTTGGCAATGTATATTTATACACTGTGCCTTTAATTTAATAAAAGCTTGCTTGTATTTTTCTAACAACATCCTTTAATTACAAAAACATCGGGGACTGAAGAACATAAATAAAGTTACGGATTTATTTTCGTACATAAAACAAAATTCATTTTGATTTTCACATTTAACGTAAGCAAGGAAAAATTATGCTCACTTGGCCAAGTGTACACCAAGAAAAATACAAAAATTAAGCTTCTATTCCACATAATCGACATAGGAATTTAGTGAGCTTTTTTGTAGCCTTTCATCTTAGTGTGCTGAGCACACTCAGCTTTACAAGTACGTTACGTAAGGTAATAAGAAACCCAGGTAGCTATACTAATATTTCAAGACAATAATACGGCAATCACACTCGGATATGAATTTTCATAGAAATTTGGTATTTTTTGTCGTTTATATTTCACAGGTTGGAAAATGATGATAAATGAATACTTTTTCAAACATTGTATTACATAAATAATTGTTATATTGAATTATGCAAATTAATAAAAAAAATCAAGATTTATTCAACACAGAACAAAAAGCAATTGCTTTATTTTAAATTCTTATTACATTTCTAAATCAATTATCAATCTTTGATGGGACGATAACTTTATGTTTGACAATACAAATAAAGTCATTCAGAATAATTTCACGATTTGTATATACGTACACTTTGTGCATACAAATTTATTCAATTATTTATTTGCATAAGTTTCAGGTGCGCGTCTCTTCAAAGATAAATTCAAAGAACTTTCTGTAAAAGTGAATAACTTAAACACAGTTTTATATGGAACTTTATATTTTTTATTAAATACCATATATATTAAGTTTTGTAATATTTTCTAGAAGGTTATTGCAGCATAAAATTTAATAATTATAAGCTGCGTAGAAAACACCGACTAAGAATAAGTAAATCGCTTCTTTCGAAAAGGTACACTCAATTGAACAGCCGAAACACCTGATGAGGAATTTTAAAACACCAACTAAACTTTAAAAAATATGGAAGGCAATTAACATATAAATCGAGATCTGGAACACCTCATGGACAAAAATGGTATGAAAGTCCATACCAATTTTGTCCATGAGGATATATTTTCATTGAAGTCAATGAAAATATATATTTTTTATTTAAATCACTTTTATTTAATCTTGGCGCTCTTAGTTTATTTGATACTTAAATAATTCTATGATACTTTAAGATTTTAGTATCACTCGATAGAAAAGGAACCTATGTGTTATGCTTCCTTGGCTCTATTGTTTCTATATAAGTATCAAATGTATCTCGTTAAGTACATGAACCGACTAAAAGCGATAATATATATGAATAACTTAAGTTAATTTTTTTTTGAAATTTTTTTTATTTATTTCATTCTACTCACGTCTTCTTCTTGGCCAATAAAATAAAAACTATTCAAGTTACATTTGAATAAAACTCAACATAAAAGTAAAAAGTAAATTGCGGAATTAATTGTACTTGACACGTTTACCACTTTTATGTTACCTTTCCACGACCGCAATTGCTCGCTGTAAGCTCTCTGAGGAATTTTCAACTCTAGACTAATTGAGGTATAAATTTATCGTAAGCTTTACATTCCACAGAATGCCTGTATAGTAAAATAAACGTAATATGCTATGTATTCATCAATATTTGGAAAAAGCGCACATTCTGACACAATTCAAATTAATGTTTAAAGTTTAGCCGCCTTTACCTATACATCAGTTAAAATGCAGCTGCATTATAGATATATAGTAAAATACATCTGAAGATGGCCAAAAAAGACAGGAATGAAGCAGTCACGTCTTCTACCATGGCGGTCATGCTCTTTTCCCGCTACCAAGTCCCTCATACCGCATTTCACCTGAACCTATATGTATTGATCCTGAACTTTTGGACACCCACCAGAGATATGGCCCCAATATCTTCACGGATGGCAGTAAAAGAGATGAAAGCCTCAGAGCTGCCTCACCTAGTGCCTCACCTAGTGGGAAGAAGGAAAGGAATGGACTCTTCTAGTCTATGGAATTAAGTACTATAGCTGGACCTGGGATAGAGAGGGTCTTCTAGATTGTATAATATAATTAATATAATGTAATGTTATAAAAAACACATACTCGTACATATTGTCCATAATAACTGTTAAATTAGTCGTACGAATAAATAATATAGAAATAACTCGCTTAGCGTAATTTACATTTAGCTTTAGTTCTGAGTAGTAATATAGTCAACGTAAGTTATTGTTAAAATGTAGTAAGGAAAACAAGGAAACATGGTCTGTAGTGTTTATATATTCGAATAAAAAAAAGTCTGAAACAGTGTTACGGGCGGGAACTTGTATGGAATAATAAATGTTTCATATGTGGATTGATATATAAAATCCAGTTACTACTGAATTCTGTAAAATTAATATAGAAAATTTAATCATTACCGTTGTTATATATATTTACGCTTCACAGTTGACTGAAAAATCATTAAATAATTAATTAATTTATCTTAATACTTTAATAAAAGGAACGTTGTGGTAACATCACATGCATTATTAGTCTATATTTGAAACAGTCCGTTTACCATGGTAGAACACTTTAAAAAAATGTAAAAAAAACTATAGTATAGTATTCTATAGTATAAATATTATATAAACAGAAATAAAGTTTACGAGCAACTGTAATAAAAGGCGGAATATTGTAACTAGAAGAGTAATTATAACTTATCGTTTAAGCTTTTCCCGAGCTTTGTTGGAACTTTATCTCACATTAGACATATGTAGGGGAATACTAGCCGTTTACACGCGGGACAGTGTTTCACTGAAAACGGGTGTGGGTTTGATTCCTACTCGCGTGAATTATATTTTTATTGTTTTTATTAGCCTGCTCTAGTACAACCAAGTGTGGCTTTGGTATCCACCACTTAACCCCCCATAAATCAAATTCGGGCAAAAATGGGAGAACACAGTGTTCTTACACTTTCATATTATAATAAACTGTGAAGCTACAAAGAATATTGTTGTAACTTTATTTTGATTGCAACACTTCTTTGCTTAAAAACAAAAAAATACATATATATGTTTAAAACTTACACAAAAAATATATATTGAAAATTCAGACAGCCTTTTGATATTACGATCCCAATTTAGCCAACGTCGATATTTTTGTATTGATTTTATTAGCTCCTTCCCAATACATGAATTGTTTGCCTTACTTGATTATTGGCCTTATTTATCCAACTAGCTAGGCTAGGATAAGTATAAAAACGTACTGGTACGTGTAAGTATAAAAATACAATAATAACTTTAATATACAAGAAAGCTATATAATGAAAATAAATAGATATATAAGCGGTAATTAATAGTATAATAAAACATTCATTGTGGTACAGGACTGTACAAGCGATGGTAGTGGGTTCAATCTACATTCAGAGGAATACTACTTATATATAAATTATTAACAATCCTCGCTTTAGTGAAATAAAGGGCATTATGCTTCGCCACTCAAAACGCAAAGTTTATAATTAGGACGGAAAATGGGAAATGGAGTAGCTAGATCAGATTCTCTCCGGCCACTAGCTGGCTTCTTCATATAGTAGAAGGAAGTTTTTTTTATAGTAGAAGAAGTTAGATAAGAGAGAAAAGAGATTAAATAGAATCTTCTACTTGTGGTTTTTATATTTAATTCTAGCTGTTATAGCGCCTTCCACCACTTGAAATTCTAAAATATCAGTAGACTAAGTTACTCATTATGACATTTGCTATCTGTCAGCATTTAGTAAAAAGCGGTTATTTTAATATTACAAAGTAGTAGATTCGAACTTATAACAATTTAGTACAAATACATATTACTTAACTGAGCCACATCTGTGTTTTATATAATTCGATTAAGTTCTAAAATAGGTTTTTTGTGGCGTATGTGAATAAATCGATAAATTTAAATTCCATCTTATCAGAGCATGCATTTTTAAGCGTTAGTTCGATTGTTTTTATAAAATTTAAATTTATAATATTTTATTACCTAAAAGTATAGGATTTGCTTATTTATTTTTAAATAAGTAATTTTAAATAAATCTTAATATCTATTAATATTTAAAACCTAGTATATACAAAACGTCAACTAAGTCATGTCTGGTACGGAATTTGTATATAGTTCTTTATTTTTACAATGATTTACTATGGCGAAGATGGTACTGTTTATTATAAGTTCAAAGCTGAAAACACAAAATTATATCAACATCAAAATATATAAAAAAGTCATCACTTTTGTATGTAAGGCGCTGCGCACGTAGACCCTTTTTGTTCTCGACACGGATCACAGACAACAGAAAGTGTCCTGTGTCCAGTAGGTGCCAATCGGACACTCTGTGACTGAGACTCAAAAACAAAGTTTGAAGGAAATTTGCGAATACCTCTAATACTAAAGCATTTTATAATTTAAATCAAGACTCGAGTAACTCGTGTGTTTTACATAATGAAAAATATTTCCAATAAATGTATTTTCAACATGTTTCTTTTAATACAAAAACGATATTAAAATTTTTAAATATGGTTGCTTTTTTCGCTTTTTTGTCAATAAACGATACTGTTCATTTTTTGATGTTTGTCAAAGAGATTGCAAGGTATTTAATGTCGTACTTTGTTTATCCAAATACCTCTAGTGGAATAAAAACTCCTCGGTGAGGCCATTGTGGCGCAGTGGGACAGCATTTGACTGTAAACGCGATTGGTTGTGCGTTCGATGCCCGTTCGGAGGAATGATTATATATAAAAAAAATCTTCATCTCACCGCTCCGGTACCTAAGACAAAACGCATCATTGAGTTCCGCCGTACAATGTATAGATTTCGGTTAGGTTCTATTCGACTGCAATGCGGGCAAAAGCGTGAAGCTGGAAATCACTATTGCTCACCCAACTACACAACATCTCGATGGTGTATTATGAGCCTTGTATAATTTTACCAACTTTTTTAACATTTTTTAAAGTGATATTCGCACACTTAGGAAATTGAAAAAGACATATTTAGAAAACGTATAAAAATGTTCGTTGCATGAACGCATGGCTTAGCGGTCAGAGCACTTGGACGGTTTTCAAGAGGCGCGGGTTCAAATCCCGCTGCGTTCAAATTTTTTTACGTTTTCTAAATGTCTTTCTTAATTTTACTAAATTTACAAGACGCCGTCATAGATTTACAATCTTATATGAAAATAAACATTTTTAAAAATATAGTAAAGCAAAAAGGAAATCGATTGAACAAAAATGGCTTGCGTGTTGAGATTCATTATTTCTGATGAAATACGCTGTATTTCAGCACCTGTCTAATTTTTCTGGAGGTAATTTAGAAAATGTGCTTTATTCCGAGATAGAAAATTTATTTATTCGTCGTTCCTTTTATTGCGTCTTGTATAACCGGTCGTGGCAAGGATACGCTATGAAAATGTTGTATTGTCAAAGGATAAGGCCGTATGAAGAAGTTTTCAAGCAAATCAGACGGCAAATACAGTCGAAATAGCTTTATAAGATTTTATTACATATAATAATAAATAGATACAAATGTAAAGCTTTTACAAGTGTGTTTAAAAATAGTTTTGATTGAGGATAATTAATTCATAATCAAATAGCAATATTTTTAACATACAATAAAATAAGAGACGATATACTTATTCTGGCCATAAATACTGTTATAATTAAAAAGAAACAAAATATTACTTTTGAATTTGAAATTTGCAATTTTTGTATGATTGCAGTTCACTGTGTTTTGTTATTTTTGCGCCAATATATTGTAATAATAAAATGGAGTAGGATGATAAAGAGAACATAATCACTGATTGCATTACAGAAAGTAGAATATGGTGCTAAATACAATTTTAAAGTCCTCAATGCTCTTGGTATTAGTCAAATGTTTGTTTACCAGGCTATTAATAGCTACAATGAAACCTCCGGCCGTCTACATAGTGTTCATACGAAAAACAGAAAAGGGAAAAGAATGCGTGCTGCCATTGATAACTGGCCTCAACGTTTAATGGACTGTATTGCAGCCAATGGAGACCACTTCGAATAAGCTTTATATAGTTTTAATGGTTTTATATTAGTGTAATTAAACCAACATACTGTAATAATAATAAATCTTACAAAATAATACTAATAAAAAAAATGTTTTTATTTGTAACAATATTTATGACAAAACTAAGTAGTCCTGGAATCTGAAACGCAGGTAAATTGCATACATACCTATGCATGTCTGAAATTTTCAGATTTTGATAAAATATTTACTACAATATATTTTTTATACTAAAATCTCATACCAACGCTACGTTATTACGAACATTTCGCATACAATTCATGGGAAAGCTAATTAGAGATGAAAGCGCAATCGCACCTCGACACGCCCTGTTGCCTCCGCTCCATGGTATATGATTATTACGAGAATACATTAAATAGTGAGTGCGATAAGATGTACGAGTGTGTTTGTACATTTTGTATTTTAACAAACATACAAACACACATATATATATATATATATATATATATATATATATATATATATATATATATATATCTTTGAATACACAGAGAGCATGGTAGAACTGAACGCCGCACCAAAGTGGACAAATTATATATATATATGATAAAGCATTTTTATTGATTATCCTATAAATATTTTTTTTATTTATACAGAATGAAAATTAAATTGAAGTCGTAACAAATAATTATTATAAGAAATTATATACAACTGTGGCCATTGGGACTTGTCTAACGAATATTTAGAAAACGTATAAAAAATTTAACGTAGTGGGATTTGAACCCTCGCCTCTTAAAAACCATATATGTTTTTCAATTTCCTAAGTGTGTGAATAACTCTTTAAAAAAATGTTAAAAGTATTTAATAAATAGCATTCTCTCTTGCCAATTGTTTGTAGAATAATTTTTGGGTAGCAGAAATTTGTAAAAATCTCTCTACATAGATGCTAACAACAAATATAAGTTATAATAAGCGTATAATAATTTCAACGCAGCCGTATCTAGAACGCATGGCTTGAACGGTATTTAAGAGGCACGGGTTCAAATTCTGCAGCGTTCAAATTTTAATACGTTTTCTAAATATACGTTTTTCAATTGTCTAACGTGTTCTGGGTCTTGTTTTAAAGAAATAGTTAATAATATACAAAAAGTAAACAGAAACCGTATTTAAACTCTTATTTTCGAGTAATCTCTTTAGTTCCATTTCATTTGCAATCACCGGACGATCTGGACAGTAGTATTACACACGCCGTCCAAGTGCAAAAAGTTTAAGCTGCAGTTTCGGAACTATTCAACTAGAATTACTGTTAACTGAGTTCAAACTGAAATTGCCTCTTAACAATCGACAATTGATTTTCTATTTCATGATACTATATTATTATTTTTGTTATGTATTGTGTTATGTATTAATCTCCAGAGATTATAACTAGTGTTTTTTTCTAGAATAAACAAATTAAAAATACATACAAATTTATTTATTTAGAATAAAAAAGTAGTAAAATTATATTTTTAAACTAAGCACCATACGTATGTCAAAGCTCGTCGCTTTGAATTCAAAGCTTAAGCCCAAAGTCAAAGCAAAACAAGTAGCGGTGAAGTGAAGTGGGGCTTCCACTCATGTTATCTACATATCAAACAATATTAAATAATTTATAAAGTAAAATAATATATAATATAAAAATAAAAAACTAAAACATTGAGCTAATATAAAAAAGGCTATATGGCATAGGCATATTGGGTGTTAAACTACCCACCAATTTTGAAATAATCTAAGTTTTAAAATAATGTATAGTCGTTCCCAATACAAATAGATGACTAATTTATACGCAACATTAAAATTGACGTGAGAATAGAAATATCTAACTAAATTGTGCTATGAATTTCGAAAATCGAATTTCCAAATTTCAGTCTAAAATCGTTACCATTGTACTTTGAATTGTAAGCTCTGTACGTGAGGCGAGCAATCATCAAACTGTTTATGTACTAATGCATTGAAGTGCAAAATGTAATATTACTAACCATCTATTAAATGGACGCCATTTGAAACCTCGCGCTATAATTATTTATATAAAATCATGATGATAGATTTAGAAATATAACCTCTACAAATAAGTAAAATTGAAGTGAAGCTAATATAATGAGGAATAACTTAGGACTAATTTTATTTTAGAATTCCACTATCTTCTATATATATAAAAGAAACTCGAGAACGGCTGTGTTGAATTTTATAGCTTTTGTGTTTTTGGATTTGTCTTCGTTCGAAAAAGGATAATAAGTATTAAAATATAATATTTAACTATAAAAATTTTTAAAAAAATTTCGTCTAGCCGTTCATTTCTTAAAAATGGTGTAACCAAACGCAACTGACAACTCACGTATTGGATTGTTTTATCTAAGGCTTTATTTAACAAAGGCAAAACGTTTAAATAGTTAGTTAAAAATATAATCAATGGTGTAACAAAACGCATCTGACAGTAGATGCAGATCTCTATAGTTTATTATGAACACTTGTAAATTTGAGTTGACTGGTTGATGAATTTGTTTTGTGCATTAAATGGTACAATATGCCCGTCATGTCATTGTTACATATTAAGAACTCAATTGGCCAGAATACAATAAGCATTAGGACACGATTAGGCAATTTGAAGCAATTATATCTGCATCTTCAAGTTTGATAAGCATAGTACTTGCTATCATCATATCAACATGCTTCCCGTCGAACACAAATAGCGTGTACGTAGCGTGTACTAGCGTGTAGCGTGTAACGTGCAAAAAACAAGGATAGTTCAAAAAGTCCCGGGCTTTGCCCTTGATCGGAGACGTGTTACCTCATGTGCGTTAGTTTGTTAGTGAAATAAATTACGCCAGCGTCAAATCGTGGAATGAATGAGGCTTTGAATCGAGAACTGTAACGGGAACTTGAATATGATCACCTAGAATTGACTCAATAGTTCAAACTCAATAGTACGAATATACCTCTGTTAAATCAAAAACAGAACGAAGTAGTAGTAGGTGATGAGTAAACTAATGAAAAATGTGATTTATGTGACGATACTCAAAGGAAAATTGAGTTGATGAGGAAGTGTCCTTGTTACGAGGATTCTGATAATCTCAATGGATATGCCGTTCGAGTTTAAGCGGCTTAAATATCGATTATTCTTGCATTTGTCATGAACGAATAAATGATACGGATAACGAATTATGTTTTTTTTATTCTAATAATAAAATAAACTAAATAGTGTATTATTTTGAAAATCCTACATCAATTCATTGAGAACACTCCTACTGCCTAACAAGGCAGAAGGAAGTTTGCGGGATCAGCTAGTTTTATTAATATAAAAAAACTTTTGCTCTTTTTTTACGAAAAATTATATGGATGGAGGAGAGTGTAATGAGAGTGAGAGAGAGGACATGCTTAAAGTTTTGTTTGGAGAATATTGTTTTCATAATAATACAGCTTCACGCTAAGCAAGGTAAGCAAAAGGAATTCGAGACATTGCATGTTGATTGGCAAAATAATTTAAATATAAACATTCTCCCTAGTGGGAACGAACCCACGACCATCGTCACAGACAGACGGTGTTACATAGCGTCACAACAGCTTCATAATAATACATTAGAAATATAATTCATTAACAAAATAAATATTACACATTTATGTAAAGTGCTATGGCAACACGTGAACGGAGATACTCGTTTTCATAATTATTTAAAATGTATTTCGGTTCCCAGCCTGTTTAGACAAGCCCGGTGATGGCGTCGCGCTCGGTACTGATTTTTATGCTATTGTTTTTATTCATATTTAAACGTTCTGATAGATTTCCTTCGTATATATCAAAATAGAAAATAGATCGAATAAAAAGTACTCAAGTTTTAACTCTCTACACTTGTTAGATATTTGCTAACTAAGCTTTGACATTATTATATTAGCCGTAAGCCCTGCTGGATATAGCCCTAGCTAACTTTAAATTACCATAACATCGAGACTACATTGCATAAAAATAATATCTAGTTAATACCTATATACAAAAAATACAAAAAAATCGAATCGAAAAATCGAAATAAGTTAATTATACCAATACACATGTAATAAGTAATAAAACGTGATGATGATGATGATGAAATTTTCTATCTACACACACACACAGACAACCGATAGGCGATTTTGTAGTATAATTGTGTTTGCACTGTGACAAAGGTAGAACGGGTCAGGTTACAGTTTAAACATTCTCTTAAGCACACAGTGCCTTTGCATATATACAGGTAGGCGCATCAAAATACACCTGTATATAATCTTTAAACTCTCATAAGATTATAACAAAAAAATACACTTCTGAAGTGTTATTCACACACTTTAAACTCTCATAAGATACAATTTTTACATGTCAATACACTTTTTTCTCCCTAAATGGAGATTTTGCGTGCAGAGTGGATATAAGCGCTGCTTGAGCAAAATGGCGTGAGGTGACAGGAGTGGTCTGCGACCGCAGACTACCACCAAAGGGACTAATATACAAGAGCATAATCTGACCGGTTCTCTTATACGGCAGCGAATGCTGGTCAATAATCTCTAGGCACGCTCAGGAGCTTCACGTCACGGAACTAATGATGCCAAGCTGGATGTGTGGCCTAAGGCGGGCTGACCACATACGTAACTCATTCATTCGTCTTGTCATTCGGTGGTAGTCTTAGAGTCCAAGCTTCAAGTTCGTTGCCGGAGATGGTATGGACACGTCAGAACTATGTCAGAAGAATATGCTCTGATATATCTGTCCCTGGAGTAAGCCCACCTCCCCGGACGCCTAAGGAAGCGATGCCGGGATGTCGTAAAGCAGGATATGAGAGCCTACAAGGGACTACAACTGAGGATGTCAAAGATTGTGCAAAGTGGAGAAGATTGGGTAGAAAGACAGACCCTGGCTAGGCCGTGATTAGTGCCAAGTAGAAGAAGTAGAAGGAGTGACGACATATAATCCTTCCTCCAAGTGGGAATCGAACCCACCACTTATAGCGTCTACAATCAAACTTATATATTCAAATCGAATTTTAAATAACAACGTCCCCGTTTCTAAAACATTATGCAAAAAGCGAACACAGGTACAGAAAAAAATAGGAAATATTTAAATTTCTATGGTGTCATGCTTAAAAATTTGGTTATCAAATGCCTAGAGGGGACGACGGTTCATTAGGGAAAGTTGTTATACCGGTTTTTCCAATATTACTCTGTATATATATTATGAATAGCGTTTTATGAAAGCTCGCTTAATTCACGGATATCGGCGCCGTTTATTAAATTATATGCGACATTGTTTTTATGGAAACAGGATGTTCTAGGGCGTAGCTACGGTGTACACTTAAGAGTGCAATTTATTTTTAGATTCACGCTGTATACAGAATAGCAGACAGAGTAGGCAAAAATGTTCTAGTGGTAGTAGTTATGTCGTGATTGGCAGAACTATACTTGTACGTCGCGCACGGTTTTCCTGGAACAGAGAAATAAAAATAATTTAAATATAATCACTGCGCTCCTAAATTAGAGGCCATCTAATTAGAGGCCATCTAATTAGAGGCCATCTAATTATTAATAGTAGAAACACAAAGTTTTAGTTATTTTCCAAGCAAATCTCCTTATTTGTTTATTTTTTTTATTTTTTTTATTTATATAATTAACAGATTGCGGCACGTGATAATTAAAAAAAAATAATAAGCAAAACCAGTCAGTGTAAATCCTTTGTAAGTGAATTATTCAATTATGTTTGAAACTCATCTTGTTAATTAGTGTGAAAACAACCGATATTGTTTTTGGTATTGACAGCTTGTCATGAGTACAATTATTTCAGAATTTATTTATGTTTATTTGAAACTTTTGCTTTTGATGCACATTTATTAATTTATATGTATCGTGATAGTGAATAGATAATAAAACCAAATAAAGAAGTATATTGAAAAAAGTATATACGAGAATATTCTCGTCAATATACTCTAAGATGCAGGCGCTCACTTAAGAGAGCGTTTTATGCTGGAAATTGTATTAAGCGGGATATAAGAATAATATCAACTGAAAAGTCAATTAATACTTTTAGCATTTTAAACTATTAGTCACACACTTGACACACACACTTGAAATTGAAAAACATATTTTAGTAACTTGAAACCAGCAGGAATGCCACTGCGTTCCAATCTTTATACGTTTTCTAAAATAAGTCTATGAATGTTGTTAGTTTTAACAATGTTAAAAAGTGTAAATTATTTATACATTGACTAGATTAATAGTCACAGTCAATAGAATAATAAAACAAACTTGCTCTTTTAAAAAACCCTTCCCTTACATTTCCATGTAAAAATCACGCTGAAAATCGGTAGTTAGGTATTACGTAGAGGCAAACGTGTGCCATTTAATCAACATTGCATAAATAGGAAGCAAGCTTGCATTGATTGCAATCACACATAAGTTCATTGCGGCTTCGCTCGTCAAGAGGGCGCGAGGAAATCCAATATGGCAAACCAAGCTTCATACGCCTTACCAAGCCTCATAGTTGCCTGCAATGAAACAACTAAGCTAGTATATTCACGGTGACATTCATTGTTTAGGTTTCTTAATTAATTGCGTTATACATTTATAGAGGCCGTCGTGGCGAGGGACATCGTCTAATTGTAAATACTGTAACTTGTGAGTTCGATTTCCACTCAAGAAATGATTATATAAGTATTTAAATCATCTTCATTTTTCTCCTCTGTTCCGTCACTCCATATGCAATGTTTGAAATTCTAGCGGAAAATGGTGAACAAAGTGTTTTGACACTAGGTTCTCTCTGCCAGACTGAAACTTAATAAAATCTGTTTTTATGTTAAGGCCACTGTCGTTACTGATCTCTTTTTAACTCATTTAAGCCACCTATAATAGTGGAATTTTCTCCACACAACGTGACATTGGCGTGTTCAAATAGCCCGTTTGAAACGACATCGCTATAAATAAAGAACTGAATTGAACTTCTACATTCTATATATTTTACTTATATTTGGTATGAAGCGATTTATCGAGTAAAAATTAAGATTTTAGTAGTTATTAGCTAGGTGTGTAACTAATTAAGATAATGCTGATGTGGACAAGACATTATTACTTGACGCTTCACGCTTGCTTAATAGAGGGGGGTAAGCGGAGAGAACGGAACGGAATAGAGTTAATAGAATTCCTGCATAGTTTTCATACAGCCAGCGGTTCCTCATATTTTTTACGAGACCTTCCTCCAGTATTATCGACACTGTGTCCTCGAAGGTCAACCGAGCTCGCTCCTAGCTATCCTATAAACTTTTATTTATAAGTTATAAATAAATATCTCAATTAAATTAAATATGATCAAAATCAAGTATAATATCTGAAACTCAACGGAAAAGTAAAATTAAAATGATATATGACACACAGATGTAATTTCCGTAACGGAACTTCTCCAGTTTGAGTGCTCTTAACTTTTGCCACAAGGGAGGTGGATCGAGGTAAGGAATATAGAAATGAAATGGTAAAATATGAAAAACTACTTAACCTATATAAAATGTACTGTAATGTAACAGTGTAGCTTCTATTGTTCTTGTTGGCTGTTTTTGTTTTGTATTCGGCTGACCGCAAGTAGGGTTCTAGCTAACAGCGGAACCGCAACCATTATTTATTTCAGAAGGAATAAATGAAACAAAAGATTAAAAACTAGGTACAGTTATTATTACATTTTTCTTTTTTCATTGTTTATATGGATTGAGTTTTTTTATACTAAAAGTTTGAGCAAAGTAACTACAAAATGCAATTAATTTTGTGATTTCATTGCAAAGCTTCTAACTTGGCCACAATTGGCAGTATATAGTTAGGCAACTTATATAAAACGCATGTAAACAAAAAAAATTGGAATATGTATATCCAGACAAATTGCGTTTACAACAAAGCACTGCCTTACTGGATTGGATGTAAGTTTTTTCATGTTTTTTTCTGCATATGAAAATGGCCAGCGATAACCTAGTGTGCCCCGTTTTGTGCTCGAATTTGCGGCATTGCGTGTTGGTAAGACTTAATTATAAGCTTTATGTTATTGAAGAACTGGGAATAAGTTATTTATTCTTCGAAGTTAAGCTCCCTTGAGTGGAATTGAACCTACAACCATTGAGATTACAGCCACTGTCATACTGCAGCACGTCAGTAGAGGACGTCGGTACTATGGCTTAATAATCAGATTCAAAAGATATTTTAATTAATATTATTACTACTAAAACACAATAGCGCAATAAAATTGCTTCTTGTTTAATTAGTGGTAACATTATTAGTTATTGGCTGTAATTACTTATTTTATTTTTCGAAATAGGTTTTGTGTTCGTTACATAAATTCTATAAGAAAGTAATACAGTAACTTGCAATTAAGTAATATATAGCTTTAAAAGAATGTTATATTTTTTGATTCAGTAAATTTAAATACTTTTTATAATATCCTCCACATCCGGCTCCGGCTCCGGCTTCCATGTAAACATGGTCTTATTTGGCCACGTTGAGAACATCAGTGATGAAACCATGTAAAAAATCTAGACGCAAGAGGAATACATGAAGGGCCCGGTAAAAAACGCGAGGACCCCCCGGAGGGCATGTAAGAACAGGTTAATGACAAAGGCCGAGGGAAATAAAAATGCAAGGAGTGTAACATTTGGCGCTCCTTTCTCTATGACTGCTCTGATAGGGTAAAATCGTTAAGCTAAAAAAAAAATATTTGTAAATTATATATTTTTTTCATTTTCTTAAATACTTTAGGAGCAAACAGTTAGTTATAGAAGAAAAAGTATAACTGTCCTGTACGAACGCACAATAATTCACAACCCACATCAAATGATATCTCATTTATCATTTCATTTTGACCCAATTCTGAATCGTCCACGGCAATCGATTCACAGACAAAAACTTTTGTAGATTGATATAAATATTCAAAAAATATCTAAGAAATTATGGCACCCCACTGCCCCACTGGCAGCGTCTGACTGTATCGCGATCAGTTGTGATTCGAATTCCACTAGGAGCAATGGTTATATATAAATAATTTTCATATCTCCGCTCTGGCAAGACAACGCGCTGCGTTCAGTTGTCACAGCCACTCTGTACCTAACGTCTCGATTTCAGGTGGAAAAAGAAAAGGAGTGTTTTAACACTAGGTCTATTAGGACTACCATTGTATGCGGGGAAAAGCCTGAAATTGAACAAAAATATAAAAAAATAAACCAACAAACTGAAGTAACTGTAATAGTAAAAAAGGTAATTTATGCAAGGAAGCTATAGAAGCAACTTCTATAGCCATGGTTTCCACTTAATCAATGAGAATGACATCTTAAAGTCAAATCTGGAGAATTTAGTGCGGATTGAGAGCCGTTGGCAGCGTAATGTGTTTGCTGGGATCGGAAAATACTACCCTCCGATAAATATATTCTATTCACAAAATATTGCTTTTAGATTCTCTAGAACTCTAATTGATTCAGAATTTATAAATGTAATGAAATAAGATAATGTTTATGATAAACACATTTAGAGACACCGATTTTATATGCGTTGTTCTAGGTATAATAGAAGTAACTGGATTGTTATTGAAAGTAGGTTCTATATTTCTCCATCTTCATATATCAGCCACACTTTTGGAGTATGCAAAGAGTAGCTAAGGTTAATATAAGTAGAAAAAGTAAATCCTTTCAAACTAATATTTTTACTCGTTTTGGGACGTGGAATGACTGATGACGTCGTTCATGAGACAAGCTAAGTCTCCCAGTTGGTTAGTTTTAATGAAATTGATCCCCAATTTTTGCTCACTAGTGTTTTTTGGGTAATATCTTGATTGTTTTATTTATAAGCATTTCTTTATTGCACTTCTAATAGACTCCGTCTAGTCATTGCTGGGACTGGCTCCAGCGACTGCAAGAGTCAGACATGAACCTTTAAAAAAAGACAATAGACCCTAGACCTCCCACGATCGGCCACCGAAAGCTAACCAAGCTACTGCCTACAGGACGATATACGGTCATACTTGCGTAGGTTATAAAAAAATATACAGGTATTAAGTATGCGTTCAAGGTTGTCTATATTTTTGTTCGTCTATCGTACGACAAGTTCATATATTTTAATTTTCCAACTACTTACAGTCTCTTTGGACTCAAATTAGATTCTGAAGGAAATTGACCTGCCTATATAATAGTATAATACATTGGACAAAGTTAAAATATATCGAGGAAAAGTGCACAAAAAGAATATTTTTATATTATTATTTTTCTTATTTAATTTGAGATTGAGATAGAGAATTGAGTTTTTTTTACTTAAAGTAAGACAAATCCTTTTATACTTATATAAAGTTAGCAATTCATACAGGGAAGTCAAAGAGAACTTAATGTCAAGACACTCTGTTTTTAATTTTTTGCCAGAATTAGGGATATTGCGTGTTGGGTGGCGGATCTCAACGAATCGTTTTGTTTGACGATTGTTTGACAGAGCTAAGAAATTAATAAAAATAATTGCGATCTAATACATAATTAATACATAATTTTGCAAACTATAAACGTTTCAGTTTCACACATATGATAGACTTTTTTCAGCATAACGCTTTTTCCTGCACCTGCAGGGTAGTCAGAGAGAACCTAGTGCCAAGACACTCTGTTTTCCCTTTTCCGCCCATACTCGAGGCATTGCGGAGCTCAACCCCACACTTAGTCTTAGGCACCAGAGCGGAGAAATTAAAATATTTTAAATATAAATTATTACCCCATTTGGGAATCGTAGCCACAACCAATGGCTAACACTGACTGCAAACAGCATCTGAACGGTGACCCGCTGCGCCACGATGACCATTAACTTAGTATAAAGAACATCTACATACATTCTTATGTTTTTAAATATTTCTACATTGAACAAGCTGATTTTTAGCAACAGTTGATTAAAATCCAACTGCCAAAGAGAGAGACGCGGTCTTTTATTATTCAGATTTCACACAAACGTAACTTTCAAAGTCACAGATTCGAAATATAAATTGTAAAACATGTATTTTATATTTCAGTCACTGTGGTATTTTTGTATAATAAGGAGAGTGAAGACCCAGTGATTGGACTCTATGTATATTTTTCACTTTCTATCCGTTTAGTTGTCATATATTGCTCAATTAAACACCGCACTTTGTCTCTAAAAGACTGTGACAAGAAAATAAAAAAAATAAATGGAAATAGCTGTCACGTAAATAGCTACGATCCGATCAAAAGTATCCAATTATTAAACATAATTTAAGTTCTTTAATTAATTATTACAAATATATTATTAAATTTATCATCTTTCTAAAACACTTTACATAATTTTACACCTGCCGCTTTGTACGCTAACCGTTAATGTATGACGCGTTCGCTGAACTAAATAAAATATTAAACTTTCATATTTCACCACCATTTTAATCAGTCGCAACATTTATTCATTTTCATAATAAAACCGTTGTATTATTTAAAGTAAGCCTTGGTATCGCGCTTTGTGAATATATTATATTCCATGTCAAATCCAGTTAATTTTTGTTCTTCAAAGAACTAAATATTTTTATGTATAATTTAAATATAAATGCGTCGCTATCGGATCTGATAGCAATACAATATTTAAGAGATAACTAAGCCTAATAAATAATTCTACCTTTTGTTAACTCTATTTCTTATTAAAAATTATTGTGTTTGTTTCAAGTGTAATTAAAAATGTTATAAATATTAATTACTCAGAGATGGATCTCGGCTGATGCGTCTCATTAAAATACATTGCTATCTCTAAGGGAATGTTGCGTGATGGACCTGTGTCCCCACGCAAGCCTTCCAAAGTACCAGGTCCATTTGAATTCAAGAATTTTTATAGTACTTTTTCTCTATGTAAACTTGAATTATACCAAGTTTCAGAGGGCAGTGTTCACTCAGTTTTAGTTAAAAGGGTCCCACAGTTTTTGCTCCGCGCAAAATAATGTACTAATACTGTTATAGTGCTGTCTGTATATAGAAAGAATAATTATTTTGTTAATATGTAACGCCTTAATTGTGACTAGTCAAAGTCAAATCTATCTACTCAAAATAAGTTACATGCTTAATTTTTTGAACGTCAAACAATTCACCACCGGTTCTCTAAAGTTAATGCCTCAGACCTGAGAAGAACCGGCGCAAGAAACTAAGCGGGACTTCTTTTTTTCCAATACAGTAATTTACAAATTTATCAGTGACAACGATACCTTTAAAATAGACTGGCAATAGTAATTTTACATTCTAATTAAATATGTTAAGCTCACATTACTAAGAATAAAACTATGCAAAAAAAGAAAAATGTACAATGTATTTATTTAGCCGTTAAACGCAAAAAAATCTAATTCATTTCTATTTTATCGTACTTGTAACAAAGTTTATTTAATTTAAAATGTATAAAAATTTACATAACGTGTCTGCTAAAAAGTTTTTTTATGAAAGGCACCACAGACGGTCTTTAGCAATCTATGAGCATTCCCGACTTGAATAGAAAAACGGATTCGTTCTCGAAGAAAGTTTCTAACAAACGGGAAAATTCAATTGAACCAATGTTATATGTTCAATAGTTCGACATTGATTATGTGTTTGCACTCCATTCGGTACATTGAAGCAAAGTGAAAAACACTTCGAGGACAAAAATAAGTTCCCTAAGAGAATGAGACTTTCTATAAATAATGTAATTAGCTTATTTAATTTCCACTATTTAAAAGTAAATACTGTTGACATACTTTTTTTTATTTATCGAGCGACAAGGCAATCGAGCGTGCGGGTCACCTGATGGTCATGATGGTAACAGATCACCGCCGCCCACGACCCCGTGTAACATCAGGATAGCTACAGGGATGTGGCCTATGAATACACATAATATATCGGAGAGTTAAATTTTTCTATTTAAGTCAAAGCGTTTCGAAATAAATAGCTACCAGCTTATATGTTTATATTACATTGTTATTATGAAATTATATTTTAAAGTATTGTATCCTTTAATTTGTTGGTCTATATATATAAAAAAAAGCCCATCGTGGCGCAGTAGGACAGCTTCTGTACACAATTGGTTGCGAGGTCGATTCCTTACAGGATGATTATATTTAAATATATTAAGTTATCTTCTCTGGCATATCAGAAAAAAAAACGTGACAAGTTCCGCCACTCAACTTGCAATGTCTAGACTTCGCGTGGAAAGTGGAGCGACGAAAAGCTGCAAAATATATATATATATATATATATATATATATATATATATATATATATATGCGAAGGAAAACCTTGTCACTCTTTTATAATAAACTTATAGGGATAGAGTTGAATGAAATTTGGGATACTTAAAGTTTGTAAACTTTAAGTGGCCCCGAGAAAAAGTATCCCCAAAAGACTTAAGAAATTAAATGAATTAATAAAATAATACCGACACGACCATGTGTTTGACATACGGGCTACGATTAGAAACACTTAGTATACAAACCTCGATTACGCAATTTATATTAAAATTATTTTGGTCTCTATTTAAAATTCAATAAATTACGCAGGTTTATGAGACAGCTTTTGTTGTAACGTGTCAGTGCAAACGTATGTACGTTATTAAAAAAGTTAAAATCTGCTTTTTCTCTATATCAGTTGATTGAAATTCCAGAGAGAGAAACTGTTGTTCGTATTGAATTATATAAAATTTATGTAATATTAATATTATATTATATGTGATATTTTCAATATTTTTATATTAAGTTAAAATTTGTTGATGAACGTTAAATAAATCTAAAATTAAAACAAAATGAAAAGTGAGTACTTGATTTTCAAAAAAATTGTTACAATTTGTTTTTGTTAGCATCTCGGTAGAGAGATTTCGATTTCTGCTACTTAAAGATTATTCCTAAGGAGAGTTTGGCAAGAGATAAGGCTATTTATTAAATAGCTTTAATATTTTTAAAGTGTTATTCAGACATTTAGTTGATATGTTTTCAAAAAACACGTAAAAATTTAAATGATTAAACAAAAAAATTATTAAGAAATTGCTTCTTCTTCCTAACTCCTGTGTTGTAAAAAAATAAGAAGTATCACTCCGTTCTACATTTTCCGCTTATTTGAATCTAATCTCAACTCAGGAGATGGTTTTCCTAAATCACTATTGACGAAACTAAAATGTCAAATTACAGACATTTATCATTATTACTAGAACTAGTAACTACTAAAATTTCTAACTAGATATTTTAAATTTTAATGCTTATGAAATAAAAAAGAACCATCGGACAACTAGCAAAATGAACGATGAACGGACTTATCGTATCGATTTTCATTCAGTATGTGTACTGAATTCATTACGTTATTCATATACTTTGAATGAAAGAAGTGTTTTTTTTTTAAAAAAAACACCTGTTAAGTAGCTATTGAATGAAATATAAATATTAAATTTGTTTATCATTAGCTCGATCAATTTATATATATATTTACACTTCTTTTTTTAAATCATTTATTGTTATGAGTCAGCATGGTTCGAGGAGACGGGACCTGTGACGTCACGCCATCACACCATCTACATTCCACCCGAGCTGAGGCGAGTAAACTTGTCGTTATGATCGTCTTTGATTTTTCTATTTTTCATTTATTTAATATTAAAAAAGACATATTTAGAAAACATATAAAAATTTGAAAGCAGCAGGATTTGAACTCGCGCTTCTTGAAAAACGTTCAAAACAAAACCAAAATATGTGTTTTTCAATTTCCTAAGTGCGCGAATAACACTTTAAAAAATGTAAAAAAAATATTTAATATTGCTAATTAGTTCCTTAGTTTATAGTTCTGTGCGTGCTTAATTCATTCCTTCTTTATAAAGTTCATCGTTGTTTTAAGCTACCTAAATAAAAATGCTATATCCGAAGTGGAATTACCACGAGCTTTTAGATCGGTTATCATAATGTATTTGAACTTTTTTTTTGTAAATGAGTGTTTCTTGGATTTGTAAGAAATATTTATTTAATAATATCGGATTAAAGATGATGATGAGAGTGTAATATGAGTATAAATAAAACACTAGTCGGTTCCTGGAAACGCACAGCAATTTCAAACGACACTTGACCATTTAGTCGTGTTGGTAGCCTACAGTAGTTGCTGCTGCCGCTTAGAACAATTCTCCAACGAACGACGAACGAGACTCCAAGTACTGAAACAAATAAATAGGTTCTTTAGTTTGTAGTTATGTGCGTTCAAAATTCATTCCTAGTTGTGTAACATTTTCTTTATTTATATTTTTGTAAATAAGTTTATAGGCAGTAGTTTATAAGAATAATTGTAACAATATTTGCACAAGAAAATGTATGTTTCGTAATTTTCTTAAGCTATCTAAACGAAAATGCCTAACATTACAATAATTAATACGTATTAATTACTACAATAAAAAGAAATATTAGCTTTAAAACATTTTCGCCTTTAGTGTAAAAAAAAATTATTTCAGCTTCACACTTCTTCCCGCATGGCAGGGTACCCAGAGAAAACCTAGTGCCAAGACACTTCGTTTTTCACTTGGTACCGGAAGTCGAGACGTTTCGAGAGTGGCGAGACTCAACGCCTCGCTTTGCCATAGGTACGAGTGGCAATCGAACCCACAACCAATGACGTTTCCAGTCATACGCTGTCCCACTGTGGCCTCAACATAAATTATAAGGCCCAAAATGCATTTTTAAGTATTTTAGTATTGTTACATTTTTAAGTATTTTATATAAAAAAACTAATTTATGTTAAAACATTAAACTTTTCGCTTTTTTGGTACAAAAGCGAAGCAGCGTGTGTGAGCTGTGGGTTCATTACATGATAGAATAATTCATGTAACGCCGTGACGAGGCGTGAGTTAACAATAATGTGGTGTCTGCTTGTCATAATTATTATTTTAAGGGAACAGTATGAAAGTTGTTAGAAATTTAACATTAAAATTTAAGGTTACCGCAATAAAACTCACCCCAGTTTTGTAGTGCGTTAAATATTCTGACGATTGTTATAGCACACGTCGATAAGGTTTTGAAATATCTACTTAAATAAACTATTTTCTAAGATCAGATTTAAGCCTATTCTGTTTCCAGTCCAGTCCAGTTTCCAGCCTAATAAAACTCATACATTTTTCAGTCTCTAAACACTCAGCCAACTATTTGGCGTGACGTGGCGTCAACTTGACAATGTAACGATCGCACTTAATATTTCAGATTTTCAAGCAAATAATTAAACATTACGCTATGCATTATCAGGGCTTTTACTTTTAGTGGCAATTTTTAAGTCAATTTGTATAGTTTCTTTAAGTCTTTTTATTAACAACGGGAAAGAGGAAGCCGATGTGAAACTAAAATTTACTATACATTTTGTCCAAGTTATAATTACATTTTTGAGGACAGTGTTTCGTTAAACACTCAAGATTTTCATCTGTTTATTGCGCTTATATAGGTATATACAAAAATAGATTATATATACAGTTTTTTTTTGTTTAATTTATCAGTGTGGGTGGAGAGAATCCATTGTCAATACTCCTCGTTTTCCGCTTCCCCCACCCCCCCCTTTAATAAATATTACACATCGAGCGGTGGGACCCAATGTCGAACTAACTAAACAGAGAAAATGAAAATAATTTAAATATAATCCAATAAATTCCACGACCGGCAACCATCACTTCTACAGTGAAATATAATAATTAATAATTATTTACATATTTATTTCTCAACAATAACTTACATTGTAGACAAGCAGCAACGGGATTAATTGGAACTGAGGCCATAATAATACCCCTATATTATTTGCCCACCAAAAAATATAAGTGTGAAAATGACAGCCAAGGTAAAAAATAAATATCAAAAATATGTGTGGTTGTGGACTTCACCGACAAAATAATTGAGATATAAATTGGCACCCATTTCATATTTGGCAGTTCTGTAAATAACATCAAAATTTATTTCTAAAAAAATAAAACTGGAACTTCTACAAACATAAAACTGAAAGGGGATTACACTTTTGATCAATACCTCAGTCAGTCACTGGATAATATACCGACTTTTGAACTTTAATGTCTCAATAACAGTGCAGCTTTTATTTATGATATTCGGAGCTTTAGTTCATCTAAGAGATTGTTATCCCACAATGTTTAATTGATAAGCGAAATTTAAACTATGAGTATTTAAAAGTGACTCGCAAAGGTTTTTTTTGATATTACAGTGCTGGGCAGGCAAAGTGACAGCGTCGCCAGTTCCTTCCTTGAAATTGGGTAGACACGATTAGCTTTTCTAGATTTGGATCCGCGATTAAGTAGAGTGTAATGTAGAGTTTTGTACACAATATTTATGACGACGGTAACAGATATTAATGAATATAAGCTAGCAACCTTTGCTTACATTTCACCGTTTCAGAGGTTCTGTAGATTCGCATATAGGCAATCTAGTAGAATTTGAAGAACGGTATTATATAATATATCTGTATATATAATATTTATTAAACTAGATTTTTAAGTGCGAGATAACACTTTCCAAAAAATCTAAAGTATTAATAACGTTATGTACATTTATTGTGTAATAAAAAAAATTCTATCAGGATCCGAAACCTCAACTACCGCTTACAATAAAACACATTTGGATGATGAATCGTCAAAAGTGCAGCTTATTGGGCAAATTATTTAAAATTATCGGATATGAGAGCTTAAATTTCGACAGCAGCGTAAAATGATAGAATTTTAATTATGTTAGTAACTGATGTGGTTTTTCAGGGAAATTCGCCGTGACATTGTTTAAATCACATTATGAACTCGCTCGTTATTTATATAGATTTAAGCTTATTTAACGTCGACGTTTAATTGAATTATAAATTTTACTTTACTTTTATTTTGAAATGAAACTATTTTTAACCGGATTAATCGCGTATAGTTTTGGTATTCGAAAATACATTTTAGAACCCGACATTTCGAACACTTTACAGTAGTCCGTGGTCACAGGTAGACTGTGAGTCTACCAAAAATCAAAATGTGTAACAATCGCGAAAATCGAAGAACTTATTACTATTTTTATAATATTTATTTAAAAGTTTATTGTATAAATAATATGTTTTAATAAATGAAACGGAAAATATAATTTTCAAATGCAATGAATGCAATGCGAGATTTCTCAAGCAGCCTTGTTAGAAAAATCTATCCGAGTACAAACTGCACAATGCCTTATTGTATAGCAGGATGATGGTCTAACGAACCGCGCAAAGAGCTCACGGCACTATGCAATATATTCTCGTTTTAAAAACGAGAAATTTGTAATTTCACCTTCAAGAATATTATGAAGTAATCGCTTACGGGGGTACTGAAGAAACATTTATATGTGGATATAAACTATCATATAACCTTAGTATTTTAAAATCTATGGTGAAATTTAAAAACTTATTAAACTTGTAAGTAATTGAATATTGTTATTTCTTGAAATATTTTTGAAGTATTCTTCATTTAAGCAGCAAGTTGATTATATTTAAACTACTGCATAGTGTGGCGGTGTCTGACTGTATGCGCGATGGTTGTCGGTTCAATTCCAACTTGGGGGATTAAATTCAAACTATTATCTGGTCTTATTTGGAAAGCTCTAGAAATTCTTAAAAATCTCTGGAAACAATATAAAGCGTGACATTGAGTTTAGCCAATCAAGAATTTTGGGAATGGGAATCTATGAAAAAAGCATGAAGATGCTATAATTAATAAAGGATCGATTTCTAATACATGAACGACATCAAAATAATATTAAAGGAATAATCCGTTGAAATATCTACTACTAAAGAAACAATTTTATGAATCCAATATCGATTTTAAGCCAAATAACATTTTAATTTATCCTCCCACTGACACTTATTCCAATAAATTGCTACATAACTTTGATTTATTACGAACCGTAGGACAAAATGTCCTGGATTCTATATTCCTGCATAAATCATGACCAAAAAGAGTTTCATAGAGTTTTATTTATGGTGATGTTTTTGTTAGCAAATATTTGGTAATTTTTAAGTAAATATATTATATGCTATATGCATTTAAAGAATCGCCATAGAAATTATTGAATAAACGTTTTTTAGTCAAACTTCGGTAACTTAATTCATATAAATTTCACACAATCGGACACAGGGTATATGGATAAACGCAGAAACAAATTTGTGATAATATAAGATATTTTACCAATTTTCTTTGCACTTAATTTTGAGATAGAACAAGTTGAGTGGCGTAATTTACCGCCGGAACATGCGTTACCAAACCACGAAAACAAAAATATTTGAAATATAAGCCCAAATACTTTAATTGTGAGGGTTCAGCCCACAAGCAACGCATTGGGCACAACCCAATTGGAGTAATCCAATAATGCCGTCCTCTTATACTGACAGCTTTATTTTAAACATTTTTTTTTTACTTTTTTATAATATTCTGCGTGACGGCAAACTTCAAGTTATTATATATTCTGTTATTTTTTATTGAAGTGTCAACATTCAATAAAAAATAACAGAAAACCAAAAATCTTAATTGGCGAGTATTTTAGGCGAGAAAATTATCTTGATTTATAACAGTCATTTCGCTAATTGATGCAGACGAATGACATATTTGTTGTCAATTATATATTTACAGTGTGTTCATATTAATTTAGAGATCAAATGACCGGCCGAAATATTGAATGTGTAAATTATTAATTATCGTAAAATTATGCAGCCAAATTTTACTTATAGTATTTTCCTTGCTTCATATTTCATTTCCGAATACATATTTTGCTTAACAGCTACACACAGCTTATAAGGGAAGATTTTTTTAATTAACAGTTTTTAATTATTTTCCGTGCATTTTGTTTATGTTTTCCGACCTTTTCAAAACCTTCCTTCCACGGAAGACGACCACGTCTACAGATATTTTGACACCAAAATTAACAAAATTGGCCCAACTGTTATTGAGTTTTAGCGAAGACTAACAAACGTCATTTCGTTATATATATATATATATATATACACGTATATACACCGCATATATTGAGGGAACCTAGTGACTTTTTATTCCGCTTTCCATCTATTTAAAGAAAGTATTTGGTGACGGTGCTCAAGGCTGCAGCTTATCTTACCAGACTAAAGAAATCTGAGAAAAAATTACATGATATATACAAGTTACACATTGGAGAAAATGGGTACTACAGTGAGACAGTAATTAATTACGTACAAATTTCGTAAATTTCTGATTTTGTCAAAAGTTGAAAATTTATAAACATATTTTTTTTTATCAGGCACCCCAAAAATCATGTTAACGCATAACTATATAATAATAACATTTCTTGTGTAATATTAAATTTGTTCAGTCCGAACCGAACTGAAACTTAAAAAACCGTTGTATATATCAATTGTTGTATATTCGCCCGTTGCGTTCTCACTTAAATCACAAACATTGCTGATATTTATAATGTAAATGGTTGTAACTTTTTTATTTCAAAATCAATTTAAATTCAATAAACCCTAAATGTTAAAAGAAGCTTACCACAAAATAATAGTTGAAACTGCATTTAAATTAGTTAAGTAATTTTTAAGATTAGCGTGCACAGACAAACAGAAAGAAAATTATATATATATATATATATATATATATATTGGGTTCTATTATATTGATAAATGCCCTTTATAATATATTATTACATGTACATCTTCTATGTATATATTGCTGTCTATTTTTATTATATGTACAGATTATAAGGATTACGACTCAAGCGGCTCTATTATGATTGTAATTTTGTATATATAGTACATTCTTCTCATTTCAATCCTTTCATTCAACTCTGAACGTTGAAAAACTGAATAGTAAATTTATTATAAATTGGATAATCATTTCATTTCATAAATATAGACAAATTATTTACGATAAGTTAATTCAACGTATATTATTAGTGTGATTTGATTTAATTATATCACGAAATTAACATTTCCATATATTTATTTATACTATATTCAGGCCATTATAATATAAGAAAAGAATACGATACAAAAAAGTTACGAATTCGATACAGTTACGAAGCAACATCCCCTTATCTCCTGCCCGGTCTAGGTATATCTGATATAAGTCGTCGCTCTGAATATGCGTGTATTTCATCGAACCATGCTGTGTTTCATTATAGTAAGAAGGTTTCAGTCAATTACATGAGCCAAGTCTTTACCGATGAGTCTGACATTACTCGTATTACAAATGCATTTCTCAACGTAAGAAAAAATATCTGAATAAAAAATCTGTTTAGTATTAATGTATAAGACTCTTAAAAGTATACCCTAAAGACGATAGAAGCTATAGTGAAATTTATAAGAAACATTTTAAATTTTTTACTAGATTGCCTGAAAACTTGAACGAAACGAACTTGACTTTCTATAAATCTAAATGTTACCACCAAGAAATAGATAACGTGGTTCATAAGATAATTTAAGCCGTAGTAATGCTAATGAATCAGTTTTAATAAGCTCCATAATAGTATTTTGGTTAAACATTTGAACAAGCTTATATAATTAAAATTAAATTATTTGTTTGCAAGCACACCGTGCCGTAGTTATGACATGTCCGGCTGTGCGCAATAGATGTGAGTTCAAACCTATATATAACCACTTGGTTTCTGAGAAATATCTATGATTAGTAATAGTTACTAAGATTTTTTTATTATATAAACAATTAAAATTATATAAATCTTATTCAGAGTGGTCTCTATTGGTTGCAATACAGTGCCATACAGTACTATATACTTTAAACGTTGTGGCCAGTAACAATAGCATGCACTCTTTTTATGGGAAAATTCTTCACTGCCAATCGTATGGATTGTTTTAGGGACTCCAAATTGTCATGGCGTTTACATCAAGCCTTATTCTCTACAACTGACTGTTAATCATAATCCAGTGGATTAAGATCAGGACTAGATAACGGCCAGTCTTCAGCTCCGATGAAGTCCGAAACCTTAGTTTCTAATCAAGATTGGATGGATCGAGTTTCATGACCCTTTATGAGTCTCACTGAAAGAACTATTATTTGTACTTGAACATAGTGTTGTTAAGGAGCTTGACTACCTTCTCAAGAATGGTATTTTGATAACTTTTTCACAATAATATGCCTCAGATACTCCTCCATAGCTAAACCAAACTATCACAAAAGTCGGATAATGAATTGACTAATTGGGAAGCTTCTTTAGAGCTTTTAGCATAAATACGGTCATTTTATTTATTAAAAAATCGTTCCATTGTAAAAATTGTCTAATCCGTATATAACCTTTTTTTTATTGACCTTTCTTAGCGTACCGCTTAAGTAGTTGTTTTGATTTTACCATGCTATTCTTTTTTAAATGATCTGTAAAAAAAAAACAAGTTCCAAGTCCTAAGTCATCTTCTAAAATGCACGACATAGTTCTAGGTGCTATATTTATCTTCCGAGATAAAATGTTTTTGCTTTTGGACAGGAATTCATAGAATTCTTTTCCTTGCTGCTTTGATGGCCTTGTTCGTACGAACACTACGTAGACGGCTAGTTTTTTTACTGTCACAATCAGAGGAGGTTTTGTTGGTTATCTATCAATATAATAAAAAAAAATCCGTATGATGCTTTTTAAAGTTGAATTCGGCACCATACCGACTATATGTAATGCAATCATAGCGATTCATCTCTCTTTTTCAACCCACTCACAAAATATATTACAATATATAAAAATGACAGATTCCAAATTCAAAAGTAATATTGGGCTTAGTTTTTATTAAAACAGTATTTATGGCCTGACTAAGTAGTCATAGTGGCTCAGTATAACAGCGCCTGACTGTCAACGCAATTGGTTGTGTTTTCAATTCCAACTTGAAGATTTATATTTAAAATATATTCATTTTTAAGCTCTAGTACCTAAGTACGCAAAGCAAACGCGACGTTGAGTCCCGCCATTCCACACGCAGTGTCTCGGATTCGGACGGAAAATAGATGACGGGGTGTTGTGACACTAGGTTCAAGGTTCTTCGTCTGATGATATATTTGCATTTCCGGTCTTGTAAGGAAGTGCTTCAGTGTTTGAATGTATTCAGATATGTATTCAGACATGATATAAATTATTAAAATGTAGAGATCTCTGTTCGACTCGCATATAGCGATTGTCAAACCTGAAGAGTTCTTAATAAATAGCTATATTTTTAAAAAAAATACTAAAATGTGATTTCTGTCATGCCCAAATCGCATTTAAAAACATATTTTTAACACAGTTTTATTACTTTACCTGTATCAATGTAGGCAAATTTTGTAATGTTATTTTACTCCTTGTCATGTCGTCTTGCAATTTTCATAGCGAATTGGCAAGCACAGACATTGCTAGGACGACCAAGATGATGAGGAAACACATATATAGGCATATATAATAAATAGTGTGTTTTTTATTCATACACAAGTTTCTCGACGTAGGCAGAGAACCTCATTATTTACTACTTCGTTCACCATTTTAAATACATTATGATATTATACAATGTTATAACCAAATCGAAGAATTATACACGTACTTGTAACTAATATACATACTTACATACATACATACAAGCGGGATTTGAACCCACATCTAACGACAGGCATGGCTTCTGAAATATCTCAAATGCAAAACCTTCATAATGCCAATTTTACTTGATGAGAACGTAAAAATATAATCTATTTATGATAACACAATAAGCGACTAGAAACGGGACTATGTCCTTGCATGTAGACGGCATATAATAATATTAAACTTACTCTGGTAGCATACCTTGTGATATATGCAAATGATTTCTAAACTCAATTTACACTGAATTAGAGTGTCGCTGGGCTCTATATCATTGTATTATCTACATATGAATTTTGAATGGAACTGTTATAAATTGATTAAAGTGAAAAGTATGGAATAGTTTAACTGTACCTGTATTATGATACTTAAAAATATTGATACAGCAATGTGCTATATAAATTTGGTATTGTATGGCAGTGCATTACATTTTATTTTAGCTTCAATTTTTTCCCGCATGTAAAGAAGGTCAATGGAAATAAGCAACTTGTGTCAAAACTGCAGTCTGAACGAATTTCTTTCCGGACTTGTTTATTTATTTATTTGATCCACCAACATTTGTTTACACGGTACATACATAAAAAAAAACATAGTAAACAGAACTTAATCTAGGTGTAACAAACACTTACAGGCGGATACAGCATGCAAGAAAGAAAGAAAGAAAGAAAGAAAAAAAAACATAATGAGCTCCTAAGACGAGCTTGAGCAAAACAAACCAGACAATACAACCATTTTTAAGATAACTTGCCATAAGTATTAAAATTGAGAAAAAACTAATAAATAAACGAATTTTTTTTTCTGCATGTGCACATTGTCCTTGAACAGTGTTCAAGAGGCGCAGGTTCAAATCCCGCTGCGTTCAATTTTTTATACGTTTTCTAAATATATCTTTTTCAATTTCCTTAGTATGCGAATAACACTACAAAAAATTTTAAAAATTATATACATTGTACTGGCGTAAAAAAAATGGCTTTCCTTGCAATCATTTATTGCAAAGAATACCTACTAATTACGAGAATTTATTATTTCACGTGGACAAACTCTCGCGGCACCTCCGAGGCAAGTTTTAATGAATTTGCGACCACAGCTTAAAATTATTTTTGCAATAAAAAGCTTAAGCATTTTGTAGGTTCTCATAGCATATAGCATCTGTTGTGGCAGCGTCAATTTCAATATTCTTTACTGGTAAAAGATAACTCTTGTGCAATCCAATTAGCGAGTCTGAAAATATACTCTTTATATTTTAATTATATAAAACAGTATTCAACAGCTAACACAATTATTAAATAATTACGGAAATATTTTTAACTAAAAATGAGTTTTTTGAAATAAAAACAAATTACGTAGTTTAGATTGATAATTATTTATACGGTATAATTATATGTATATATAAATATTATAAATATTTATACGTGAAGGACAATTTTATGACAACCATTAGCAAAAAGCATAAAGCTATTAAAAACAGATATAAAAAATGAAAATGTATAAAAATTTGAACGCAGAAGGATTTGAACCCGCGCCTCTTGAAAAACGTTCAACCTCTTGAAAACCGTTCAGCCTCTTGTACACCTTGAACGGTTTTCAAGAGTCTTGGGTTCAAATCCCGCTGCCTTCATAATGTTTATACGTTTTCTAAATATATGTTTATAAATTTCCCAAGTGTATGAATAACACTTTAAGCAGAATATTAAAAAGAAAGCTATTATGTAAGTAACGTTGTTTTAATGCATAGCATGATAGTCAGAGAGCACCTAGTGTCAAGACAGTTCTTCTTTTTCCGCCCACAATCGAGAAATTCCATGCGGCGTGGTGGAACTCAAAGCTGCGCTTTGTTTTAGGTGGCGGCGCGGAGAAATGAAAATATTTATTCCGTCAAGTGATAATCGAACCCACAACCAGTCGGGTGTACAGTCAGACGCTGTCACATTGCGAAGGCCTCACATACAACCAATCAAAAATAATACATTAATTTAATAAAATAAATATTACACTAAGTACTATATATAACGAGGCATACATGTTGCTAAAGAACCACGTGTCAACGGGGTAGTATAAATAATTAAATAGAGCAAAAAGTAGAAACGTGTAACAAATGACGTCATACGTTAGTAAATTCATATTATTTTATTTATGCACCAAGTGAAGTTTATCCATTAAGTTATTATACTATTTGATAAGAAGTTATTGTATTTAGTATACAATAACTTAAATTGTATACTAAATACAATAACTTCTTATCAAATAGTATAAATAGTAAAGATTGAATTTAAATTAAATTAATTATTTAAATTGTATTTAAGAAATTATTATAAGATTATTTATCAATTTCGCTTGAAACATTATACACGGAATATTTTTTACTTTGTTTGAACCTCACGCTTTCTCGCGTATAGCGGGGTTGTCTTAGAGTGCTTAGTGTTATAGTCCTTTCTCCACTTTCCACTCAAAATAACCAGAGATTATTACCAAATAATCGTTCCTCCGAGTGGGGATCGCGCCCACGACCCATCAGATTTGTTCAAGAAGCTGTCCCACTGTGCCACGATGCAAATCCGAATAATAATTATTAAAATCTAATATTATTCAAATCTTAATTACTTATATAATTAAAATATGATCCGAAGACATAACTAGTAACTCCTTGAACAGCCGTATACAAATATTGACCTATTTTTTTCTACAATATTGGATAAATTACTTTTAACATAGCTTAAAATAATATTTTGTTTTCATAGATATCTATATTAAAAATATATTCATTAAAAAATAAATGCAAATAAAAATCAACGTCTTATTATTCGTATATAGCCATTTTTAAACGAAAATACTTTCGTGGCATCAGGTGGCGTCAAATCCGTGGCGAGAGCCGACACTCACATCCCTGTTTCGGCAAATGCTAAGGTGTTACGATATACATATGTATGTATGTATGTTTATATAATATCAGATTTTTTTTTTAATAGAGAAAATGTGAAATAATGAAAAATCTTATTTCTATCCCAAAACGACTCGAATCTTTTCCAAGAAGTAACCGAACCAATGTACGATGCAGTTGTCATAATATGTACTATATTTTCAGACGTCCGAAAGAGATTGTCCTACTTAATAATATACAAGTTTCTGTATTGATGATTTTGTATAAAAATTGTAACATTTTTATTTTTTAGACTTTATCTAGGTACAAAAAGGTTAGAAAGTATGATGATATATAGACAGTCTTTAAATATTAAACTTTGTACAATTTAAATAACATATTAAGGTCGTTATAAGTATCAAATGTGAGATGGATTCAAAAATTTAACCACTGTACTGTATATGTAGTTCCAATTTTCCTGTTAAGATATTTTTTTCAATAAACTTTAATACAATCCAATGCTTAAAGCAATGGAAAAGGGGCAATAAATTTCAACCTACATTCTTTTGCGTTACTTCTAGCATTTTATTGTTTGTAAAAGAAATACGGCATACCTTTTCTTTTCTGTTTCATATCCCTAAGCGTCTCGAGGAAAATTTAGATATGCAAAATATCAATAGGAAACATGGGAAATAAATTTAAAGCTTAATGGAAATTGTGTCAGGGTATTTTAATGTATATATACTAAATAATCATGAAAAAAAATCACTGGTCGTCTAAAATATAAATAAAAAGTAAAATCATAATTATAAAAACTCAACTTAAATTTATTTAAAATTGCATTGATTGTTAAATTTACTAAATACTCATTATTATACTTTAATTTTTTTATACACTTAAATGTATATACATTTTTAGGACTAATTTAGAAAATAAATTGACGTTAGTAAATAATTAACCGTCCAAAACGATTTACAACGCTTTAAAGTGAATTAGCTTGATTGATTTGTGACATACATTACACTTGCATACTGAATGTAAACTAATTAATAGTTGTAAGCTTTTCTATTCATGGCTTAAATAATAAACAGCTTTATTCACACAGAATTAGAAAAATATTTTCTAAAAATGTATATATGTTTTAATACAGCAGGACTTGAACCCGCGTCTCTTAAATGGTTACCAAGACATGCAGCAATATACTTCTTTTTTTATTATTTTAATAAAAGAGTATTAAAATACGAAATCTTATATAAAATCAGTAATTTTCCATAAAATCTTATAAACTATCGATATCAAAATTTCGAACAAAGCTAGATTATAACCCGCGCCCTGAGGATGCCCCTCCAAGTGGTTCAGCCAGTTAATAATAGAGGTTAGTTGTTAATGAAGCTTTACATTCCCAAAATGACATGGTCAAATTTGACAGTAGAAATAAACTTCTCAGTTTAATTCTACTGTTACTTAAAGGTATAAATAAAATAAAAAAAAACTGTTTTTACATTTCCTAGTCGCTCCTGGTGAGTACTCACCAAGTTATTATATTCACACATAGTTATATTCACACATAATAATATTGTAGTCATCAAAACACATATATTTGATAAAATGGAAAGAGTCATATTTAGAAAACGTATAAAAATTTGAACGCACCGGGATTTGATCCCGCGCCTCTTGAAAACCGTTCAAGCGCTCTGAACGCTAAGGCAATACGTTCTACATCCATCTACGTTGACATTCTTATACGCTAATTACAACTTATATTTGGTGTGTTGAACGGTTACTATGTGGCGCAGGTTCAAATCCCGCTGCGTTCAAATTTTTATACGTTTTCTAAATAGGTCTTTTTCAAAACTAAGAGTACTGCAGAAAGAGGATGCAGTGCACTGGACTTGCTACCTAAGCAGCCTCTTTAAAATAAATAAACGCTCACCTTCAGTCCGACCACCTCGCTTTACCTAACCAAAATTAAAACGATCCATATATTTAGTGTAAATTTATAATAATACTGTAATATTCATACTCTTTTATACCTTATTTATTGAATAAGGGAACAAAAATATTCTACATATATTATATTCATGTTTTACTAAACCATTTTCTATATCCGTTTTATTATGTGAATTATTTTTTTGAATAAAATGGCTCTTACGTTCTCGCTTCTTTTGTGGGAAAGTGCTGAAGCAAATTCAAAACAAATTATAAGACTCTAGAGCAAACTAATAAACTTAGCCGAGAAGTCTACACCTTAAGTTCTGAACTCACAATTTGTTATAAAGCTCTTTCCCTGCAGAGTTAATGATATATTTAAATTTATCAACGATACTACGAGTTATACTGAGTCTTGCCATAAATATTGTTACAAAGAAAAACATTTTATTTTTATTGTAAGTAACATTTATTACTATTACAGTGTGCTTAGCTAAATACATTAATACAAAACCATTAAAAATATATGTAACGCTTGTTCAATGCGGTCTTCATAGGCTGCAATGCACACTTTAAAGTTGAGGCTAGTTACCAATAGGCTGCTATAGATTGTTTTAGGGACTCTAAATTGTCATGGCGTTTAAAGTAAGCCTTATTGTTTAAAACTGATTATAAATCATAATCCGGTTGATTAAGATCAAAATTACGGCCAGTCTTCAGGTCAGATAAAGTCCGGAACGTTCGTTTCTAAACAATATTGGGTAGATCAAGCTTGCTGAGTCTTGCTGAAAGGACCAATCTTGGTTATTGAGTATGGTGTTGTTAAGAAGCTTAATTACCGTCTCAAGAATGGTACCATGATACACTTGTGCCGAGGTTTTGAGACCTTTTCCAAAAGTTATGGCTCAGTCACTCCTTCATAGCTAATACCCGCCTCACCAGACATCAAACCATACTAAAGTCAAATAATGTTCACGTTGTACTCTGTTGACTAATTGGAAAGCTTTTTTAGGGCTTTCATCATAAATACGGTCATTTTGTTTGTTAAAATATTGTTCAATTGTTATAATTTTCTCATTCATAAACAATTTTGTTCTGTGACCTCCCTTGGCATATCTCTTAAGTAGTTGTTTCGATTTTACCAAAATACCAATGCGTCGCTTATAGGCTTTTATAGTCATCTTTTGAAATACGCGTCATGATTCTAGGTGATATCTTCATCACCCGAGATAAAATCTTTTTCTTTCGGAAAGGGTTTCTTCGAATTCATTCGAAGTAATATTTTGTTTATTTTTAATTATAACAGTATTTATATACTCAAATAAATATTTATATACTCGAATTAGAAATAAATATTTATATACTCGAATTAGAAATAAATATTTATATACTCGAATTAGAAATATTCAACCCTAAATGTAGTAAATCTTAACCTAACTAAAGCAAATACACCCTGTGTAAAAATATAACACATTTTATTGACATATATTTTTTATTTATTTATATTGCCGTAACAGAAAACTGAGGTGCTGTGTCCGATGACGGTGTCCGCACTCTGTTACCATCACGGTACACCATCACAGGACACAGAGTTGCTGTGTCCAGTGGCGGCGTAGCTCAAAACATTTGTGAAAATCTTTCTAGTTTTGTTAGTGCCTTCAACTACTACACCAAAAACTTTTTGATGGGCGGCGAGTACGTGTCAGTTGGGAGTAATTGGGAGTAATTGGACACAAAAAAAAGACTTAATTTGGGCAGAGTAAGCTGATAATATTCACCGGTAGCTTGTATCCTATATAAAACATTTTGTTATAATTTAAAGTTCTAATCACACTTAAATACAACCTAATTAATATATTTTTTTAACATTTATTAAAGTGTTATTCGCACACTAAGGAAATTAAAAAAGACTTAGAAAACGTATAAAAATTTGAACGCAGCGGGATTTGAACCCGCGCCTCCCCTTGAACGGTTATCAAAAGGCGTGGGTTCAAATCTTTATACGTTTCCTAAATATGTCTTTATTAATAAATTGTTTACATTCTGTACGAAATTTTCTTTCTGTACACTATCTCCTCTTAAATACTGTTGAAGTGATCTAATCTACAACAAACAAATCCCAGGGGGGATATTCACTAACATGGTGGCCAAGTGCGCAGAGACTGCTTTCGCTATGGCTGTGGGTTCAACTCCCTCTCTGGGGAGCTGATTACATTTAAATAATCTTCGTCTCTCTGCCCTGGTGACAAAACATATTGCAGCTTTGAGTTACGCCCACTGAGGACATTGTCTTAGATTCGGAATGCTATATCTTGACACTAGATTCTCTCTGCCTGCCTTGCTAAATGGAAGAAAGGTAAATAGACAGTTGGGTTATATTTTTCTTATTATATATAGACAATGTGCCATGCAATTATTTAAAATTAATAAGAAAGCCACTTATAAAATACAGTGTATTATACATATTTAGAAAATATATAAAAAATAGCAAGAAAAAAAAATGAAAATGCTTTTGTTTTTTTTATTTTTAATATCGATTCAACTTAGCCGACCCGTATGATAGCTCGGCCAGGAGTCTCATCTCAATATTTCATAAACTATCACGCTTCGCCTCACAATCACGTATTCGTGCGTAATTTATTTCCGTACTTTGATATGACTTGATACTCATTATTTATTTACTGTTTCATAATTAGAATATGGACATTTATTTTACGTTCATTTGAATTTTCCTTTTATACTAAATCAACATGTATATAATTTAAACTTTATTTTAATTATGGTTGTACTTTTTTATTTCTTTTAAATTGTGATTGCAGATTTATAAGAAATAATGTTTTTGGTGGGATTTCGCCGAAATCGTTTTGTTTTCTACTTCGTCGAATACTGTTTAAGAAAAGTAAATACAAAATACCCAAATCACTATATCCAATCCAATCATCAGATCTTGACCTCATAGCAATGGAATGACTGTACAAATTTAACTATAGAATAATTTATCAAATTACTTGTAAAATTTTAAATTTTTATAGTGACAAACAAAAAATAAAAATCAAACATTTTTTTTAGATTTTATGCAATTACATAGCCTAGTTCTCTATGCCATTTGGAATTAGGTTAAGTTTTTGATCTTTACCGAGGTCAGTCAGTGAATAAAATACCCACTTTTGAACGTAAATAACTCAATAACTGCTAAGCCTTGCTTATATTATAATTTGGAGTTCTAGTTAATCTATTTTTTTTTAATATACAAACCATATTTATACGGTAAACACATTTTCAGCTTTAGCATTTACATATATAGCATATAGGAAGCTGGGTCGCTAGTTGTCTCCTTGAACATGGCTAGACATGCTGTCGGGCGTTTAGATTTTTTATATTAAAATATTAGCTATTAAGAAAAAGATTTGGGTATCGTGGCGCAGTATAACATAGTCTGATTATATACGCGATGTTTGTAGCCTTGTGGGTTCGATTACCACACGGGCGAACAATTATATTTAAATTATCATTTCTCTGGTGAAAAGACAATACGTGGCGTTGAGTTTCGCCACTTAACGCGTAATATCTCGGATTCGGACATACAATATGTTATCTCTGCCTACTCTGTTAAGCTGTAAAAAAAATAAAAAAAACATGAATTAATATTAGAAAATGTGTTATATATAATTAATTACACATGTCTATTTTATACATATTAAAATCTATGTACAAGTTTGGATATAGAACAATTTAAACCCGCGTAAATATTAAGCTGATTGAATACTCACACTCCCTCTAATGCCCCTTGATTTGTTATATTGTTAGAATTCCTATATTTGAATTCCAATATGTTATTCTTCTAATAATATATGTATGTTAGACCTACTATAATTATATCTATGCCTATTTCCCCATTCTCGACCAAAAATCACATATATATATATATATATATATATAGTGATCTCAAGAGCCACTTTCATAAATATGCCAGCCAGAAATAATATAACAAAATTCGAAGGTTAATTCCGACAAATAATTTATTTTGAAGTTTAAAGCAAGCTGCGCAAGTCCACAAGAAGTTACCTATTGATGAAGTTAAACATCGCCTCGACTTTTGCCATTATTTTCCACGAAGCATTTTACTCGAAAGCAATAAGTTAAATTGATCTAAACATTTTTAATCTATAACGCAAGGTATGCGCGCAAAGGCACGCATAGGTTTTTAGAACTCGAGGAACAGTTACGAGGTATCTGATTGGATATAACGTTGACTTTGGAAATATATAAAACAATTATTTAAAATAATTTAGCCTTTCTTATCTGGTGCATGAAAAATGTCTTTAACATGTCCGACTCAAACAAACACTTGGTTTAAACGATCGTTTGTATACATGATATAACACTGGAAGCTTTAACTAAGTAGTACCAAAGGGAGATATAACGAGATTAGTGCCAAATTGAAAGTAATTTGCATTAGAACTCCTAACCACCAGATGTAATATAAAAATACAGCATATTTAATTAGTACAATGAAAAAGTACTTTTTAAACATTTTTTAAAGTGTTTCACACACTTAGGAAATTTAAATATAAGTTGTAATAAGCGTATAACAATTTCGACGTAGCTGGATGTGGAACGCATGGCTTAGCGGTAAGAGCGCAGTTTTCAAGAGGCGCGGGTTCAAATCCTGCTGCGTTCAAATTTTTATACATTTTCTAAATATGTCTAATGAAAAAGTAAATAAATTAACATTTTTCTACGTAGAGTTTCTATTTACTAGCAGGTACACAGGAAGGCTACTGTGCCATGGCCCAGTCTACTGTTATAACCTCAACAAGTTTTAGCAGGCTGCTAAATAGATACAAAAAACTGATATAATACAAAAAACTTTATACAACCGATCGTGATCCATAAAAAATTAAAAGCCGTATCGGCGAAGTAACGACGGTCCCGCTACCCAATTCTTCACAGTGTAATGCGCGGACTAATTACAGCTTTATGATAACGGTGTTATATGAAAAAAAAATTAACCGAAACACCAAACTCATTTCCTAAGGGTTTCGAGATTAATTGATGCGATAAAACATTACCGCTGGCAATCTCCGAACGTTGTAACAATCACAATACTATGAACTATTAATTAAACCTGTATGGCTTTCTTTAGTTATGTCGCTGTATTATTTGGAGGCTCCAACTAATTTTGTATAGCGTTAGTCAATTCGCAGTAAGAATATATATTTCAATTCTGGCGAATAGGTACTGTTTACTGAGTTACAAAATATACAATTTATATTCACTTTACAAGAAAGAAAATTAGCTTATATTCTTACCTTAAACGTCTGAAACGTAGCGTATTCATCAGAAAATAATAGATTTAAACTTTAAAATTTATGAAGTTTCTCGTCTAACTCTTGCCATCTTCTCAAACTGGATTGAGGGCGACGAAGCACGAACGCCATTTCAGCTAAATTAGATTTTATATAGTATAATGTGGTATTTAAATTGCAATTTGTATAAATTTTTAATTAAACTTGCCTATGTTTTATAATATTGCAGTCAAATATCAAGATTTGAAATTGCAAGTCATTTAAGACAACTTCTGTATTTTGGAGTTCATCACAGAAATCCGTAATTATTTGTTCTAGCTAACTAGACCCAAGATTAATCTAAAATAATATTAAAAAAAAAAAATCATATTAAAGTAAAATTATTCCGAAATTAGCAACAAGCAAACTTAATATATGGCAGTTGACTTGGTTTCGTTTTGTATTTGTACAATGTAAAAAAATACATAAATTTGCTTAATAAATTACATATTCCAAATTTGAAGAAGCTAGTTCTTATTGTAAAAGTTATTAGCTTTTATCTTAATAACGCCCTCTTTAAAACTAGTGTTTTTGTAGATAGCCGTGTTTAAGTTGCCATAAAATTTTTCGATATATTTTTACAAAAACCATGAGGACGGACTTTCAAGTACAATGAAATTTGGATTAGTTAAGGTTTTTGTGTAATTATATATATATATATACATACAAACCTTTGCATACTGCTTCACCCGCGTAAATGTCACTAAGATAAAAAGTTTACAAGCATGACAAAGTTGTAACTTAGCTTAGACTACAAACTAATCTGATGACGATGCAAAATACCGCCTTAGGTATAGCGGTACCTCATGCGACTTTTGTATGTGGCGTGGGTACAAATCTTATATGGAAATAAAACTTATTTTTACTTTACTAATATATTTCAAATAAAAAGGAAAATATATGACATACTTTATTTAATTACTTACCTAAAGTGTTTACAATAATAAATGTTTAATATAAAATACAATTTCATTTACACACTTAACAATTTATTATGTTCATTATTTATGTTATTTATTAATATATGGCTTACAGAAAAGTTCGTGAAAACTAAGAAACTCTTGAGCAAACTTGAAAAAATGTCATTTACGTAGGCAAAGCAGCAGGCAAGCGTTATGGCTACATACGTAAATACGTTAAACGGCTGCTATTATTATAATTCAATATAATTACAGTTTACACCAAATTTTTAAACTTAAAACTCCAAACGTTCACATTAATTAATGTCTGTTCAATGAAAAACTTATTGATTTTCTAAAACTCGCAGCTAAAGTATCATTAATCACTGTTTTACAAAAAGAAAACAGACGGGAAACTCGGTTTAGGTATAATGTTTGAACTAATAAAAAAAATCTGCGTCATCCATGTAATTATCCAGTGGGATTATCTCGGTAGTTACGATAATGATCCATTATAACAAAGGTCTATTCCATATATTGTTATACTAAGCTGAGGCTAAATCAATGTTTAAATGCTAATTGAAGTCTGGAAATGTGGCTTTCAAATATATATATATATATATATATATATATATATATATATATATATTCTATCATTGAATTGTTATTATCAGCTCTTGTCTTTCATCGCTCTAGAAGGCACTATTTTGTTGTTTAAATTGTCCTCTTCAGCTTGACACTTCAGGTAATTAACCATATATAAAAGACATATTTAGAAAACAAAAAAATTTTTAACGCAGCGGGATTTGAACCCGCGCCTCAAGTTCAAATTCAAAAGCGCAGGTTCAAATCCCGCTGCGTTCAAATTTTTATACGTTTTCTAAATATGTCTTTTTCAATTTCCTTAGTGTTTTGATTTCTTTAATAGAGTAACCATTTAGGGCTTAACAACACATTTTACTTTTTTTATAGACAAAGTAATTAAAGACAATACAGCGTTCTGCTCCGTTACATAGTAGATTTTTTTTTTAAATTGATGGAATGTGAACAAACTAATTTATCACTACAGCATTCGTTAAATGATTGAAAATAAAGAACTAAAACAGAAAATTGCGGCTTTGAAGCAGACCTAGTAAGCCTATAAAAACGATCGGATACATTTTATGATACAAAAGCCGTGCCACCATCAATCATACAATTTGTATGTATCCTTGCAACGACCGTGAAAGAATTATTTACTTTCATATATAAAGGACCACAAATTTACGTATGGCTGGATTGTTTTACTCATAGTGATAAGTATTAAGTAAACTTGAGACCATCATCTTGAGACCTTAGTATCTACCGTAAATCACAAATGGTTGTGGGTTCGATTCCCATTCGGTGGAAATATTATTATTTTTCATTTTGGTTTATCCATTCCGGACAAGACTAATCGTGGCGCTGAACGCCACTCAAGTCAGAGAGTTGAGACACTAGGTTTTCTATGCCTACCTTGATATGCGGGAAAAAGCGTGAAGCTAATTTAAGAAAATATATAACAGAATACCTTATATATATATTACATTCTGAGTAAGACTGAGTTTAATTTCGGTATGAAGTAAAATAATAAGAAAATCTAACTAAATTAAAGTATAAGTATTTCAATTAGAAAGTCTTACTAATTAAGTTGATAAATTGATTTAAATAAATTTATTTATAAATAGCTGATTTTTGATTAATTATAAGATAAATTGAATATTAATTTCTCAAAACTCGAATATTGACCATTCTTCCAAGAGGACCGACCCATATTCCCATTTATTGTCAGGCGCTATCCTCAGCTTAGATATCTATCTAAACATATAATATATACATATTAAATGTAACTGATCGCTGTTTACACTTGGCATTTCTCAATATAATTAAACCCAAATGATTTTTAATTCTCTCTTCTGTAAGTAAAAATATATTTTTTAATATTAAGAAATCCTACACCCTACTTTTCTGCCCTACTATTCGTGTCTGACGCCACCACCGAGACGAGGCCACTAACTACAAAATGTAACAACTTCACGATAAGGCCAATATGTTTAGCTGGAAATATCGACAAATACGTCGCTCTCGTCAATCCGCCTGACTATTTACTGGGTACATCGTGAAATTCATGGAGTGCCATCGTTTTATGAAATGCCCAGCCGTATCGTGATAAGGCCAATTCAAAGATTGGCCGCTGACATAAATAAATATACCGGTTTTTTTTTATCTATAGATCTACATATATTATGTAACTTACTGACTATTTATATATACATTATCTAGCTTCACTAGAAACACGTCGTATCACGAGAATATTTCAAACAATAGAGTCGTCTTTAACATGAGTCAAAGACAAAAAGAAACACAGAATCAACAATACAAATAAAATGAAATAATACTGTTGTTAAATGAAATAACAAGAAATGTATCTGAATTGCATTTACAAAAAGCACATTTCAATACTCTTTATCGTTTACAGTGGAAAACACGTTCGCTTGTAATTGCGGCAAGAATGTTCTCTGCGCTCCCCTACCGAATGGCAATGTTGACTTTTTGAGAAAACCATCCGGCTCAATATAAAGTTTAAACGTTAAAACGAAGCATTCAAGTTAAAAATGAACTTGGTTTCATGGTTCTCTAAATGTATTATAGATTTGGTAATATCACTTTTTAATTATCTATAATAGTATAGTTAGTGGATGTCACCATAGCTTACTTGAGATTTGAAACGTAATACTTGTTTAAAGTTTTTTTAACTTTTCTTTTATTATAACTGTAAATTTTCAGACCAAGTCGGAAAGAACTTCCAAATTTTCCTTACTTCTTAAAATACATCATATATAAGTTCTCATAGTTAATTGTGGTAATTATAACAATTTCTAACCCTTAACCGCTTCCAGCAAGGGTCTCGCAGACCTCGACGATTTAATAGTCGTAAATATTTCGGAGCCTCAAATTCGTATTAACTTGTAAGTTCTTGTTACCTTATACTTGGGCCCCACAGTACGTAATATCGGTTGATATGTGGGTGTATTTCCTTGCCATTGTGATGAGTAAACAACTACTACCAAGTATCTAAGAGACCTATGCTGGGTGGTTATGAGTTTTTTGTACAATTAGGTGTTTTTCATTCTTTTTGTAATAATAGGAAATATTATTAAGTGATTTAAAGCCCTAAATTGTAATCATTCAACCAGCATTGGTTGGAACACGGTCAGGTGACAAAAAACATCGCGATCGTCGAATTTAGCGATGTAGAATCTGATATTAGGCTAATCTGCTTACTGTTAGATGATAGTTAGATGTGCCTCCGATTCCGTAGAGCCTCAGCTTAACCAAAAACGCTTAATTCAGTATGCTACAATATTATTCTTTTTAATTGAAATCAAAAACAAGCGCTTCATTATTTTGTTAATTTGTTAATTTTTATATTAATGAATGCTGTGTCCATCTTAAAAGGTAACGCATTTAGTTTCAAGATTTTATCTATAGTTTTAATTTGAATTTTATTTAATGTTCTTATCACTGATTGGCCTAAATAAATAAAATAATAAACAAAAACCTTTATCTGATATTCGATCCAGACCGAGAAAGAAGAATTATCTTGGTATGAATCAATTATTAATTTAATTTAATTTTATAATTTATTTTTTAGAAGCTTGACTCTTTTTCCCGCAGAATAATAGGCAGAGAGAGCCTAGTGACCTAAAACTCCGTTCTCCCCTTTATAAGCGTTTTTTTTTATGAAGTAAATATTGAGGTGTCACTGGAATTGCTTGATAAAAAATAAAGATATAGTACAAATGTGTATTACACATCTGTACACTCACGTTGATGTTACCAGTATTATTACTAGTTAGTAATTATACTATCTATTAAATCAGACGATTAATAAAGTACTATTCGATAATAATATATAAGACCCTTTTATTACCCACTGAGTGACAGAAATACAACACGTAACTGAAACTTCAGGCCATATCAAGCTTGAATTTGAATTAGAATTATATGCGAGGCGCTAAGATTTCCAGAAATTTCTACGGGCATATGAAAACCACACATTTTTACCTTCTACATTCAAAATTATGCAAAATAGAAAATGGAAATAAAATATGACAATAAAGCTGCTGGCAAAAACTAGTTCAATATCAAGTGAAAATTTTAATTCAGTTGAAATATATATTTTTTCAATTCAGACTTTAGCTACAATATATTAACATTATGACAATTATGATAAAAAGCTATACTGAAAATTTTCTATATATATGTAAGTTAGTTAAGATGATTGAAGAATTTAATTATGAATCTATTCGAGTCCGACTCTCGGTGCATTTGCTATTTTATAAAAGAAAGAAGATTAAAAAGGAAAGCATTACTATTCTTTGTAAGAAAGAAGCTGGTAATTAACATAATTTTGTATCACTATAGTTTTATCTTTATTTATATGTAATTTTATGGTGTTTTGGAGTTATCATTGAATCTATTTATCACAGTCCATTACTGTTAACATATACTTTACATTTACAGTCAATGCATATATGACTATTATTCCTAAATTCATAATAAAGCTCCTTGTTGAAAAGGATAGTAGTTGTAAGTTAAAACGTGTAATATATAAAATTACGATATCTGAATTTCCTCAAGCATTATGACTAGTTAGTAAAATCACTAAATTAGTGCTAGAATTGTAAACCAATTACTCTTCTACCAGTTATTTCACTGTTAAATATGAGTTTATTAATAGTCTGCTTCCATAGGCAGCTAGTGGCAAAGATGTGTTTTTTTTTCCGCATAGCAGTGGAGATAGAGAATGTCAAGTTAACCTAGTGTCAAGTTACTGCGTTCTCCACTTTTCATTGCGTGTTAAGTGGGGGAAATGAACACCGTGTTTTAAATATAATTATTTTTCGACTGGGTTTCGAACCTAGAACTATCATCAGAAGCACTCCAACTACGTCAAGACGGTCTCTGATATAGAAGATTTGTCTATTTGTCTCAACAAATCGAGTGAGTCACATAAGTTTTATTTTTCAACTTCATGATTTTTCCTCATATGAGAGCCTGTCATGACAGTTCTTCGTTTTAAGTCAAAATTCAAGACATTGTATGATGAGTGGCGGGTCTCAACACCGCGCTATGTCTTGTGCTCGGTGTTCCGTTGACATTATTAAATAGTTAATTACAATAGTAAAACAATATTTCATTACAAGTAGAGACTAAATATTACAATAACTGAAAACCGAATTAAAATCGGACCAGTAGTTGTGGAGATAAATGGAAACATTGGTTTGCACAAACAAACGACCTCTCACCCCAAACTCCGAAATACCGTGCCCATACCGACGCGGGTAAAAAAGTTCAAAATCCGAACATACGTATGGTATGTTATTCGTATGATAAGCACATCCAAGCGTTTATATGATATCTGGTACTTTCAGTTACGATTACGAAGCTCTATAACATAGATGATCGACAGTGACAAGTTATTTTAAAAAATGTCAATTTTAGTTAAATATTCATTAGCTAAGCGACTTAAACGGGGTATCGGATAATTGGTACTCGTAATACCGTTCAGTAAATGGGAGGCTGAAAAACTGTTACGGTATTTCCTTTATAGCGAACTTAAAGCTCAATGTGTCGTATATATTCTATAAACTTGACTATATATAGTATATTAATACTTTTCTAAATAATAATAGATTTATCACATAACGGAAGTATCTGTTAAATAGGTTTATAGTGTAATTTATATACTATGAATAGCACAAAATATATATTTTTTAATTAACACACAGTAAGATAAAATTGTATTCGCAATTACTATTCGAAAAAAATCTGGTGAGTATTTTGCAATACTCTTTTGAATTTACATTTCATATTATGTTTTATTTAGAAAATCCCATACTAAACACCTGCTTGTCCATTAAACTAGCAGGAAGTGACACAGAAAGTTGAGGATATTGCTTAAAAGCGCATGAGATGTTTCACGTGTCGTTGCCCGCCTCTTTGATACCTGAGGCGTGTATAAATCCTCCACAGATAAAAATAAAACAGCACTTGCGAGCTATTATTTTATATTACGACATTTTTTTGTATAGAAATTTGTTTATTTTTATACTAAAATAAAAACTAGAACGTTTAAAAAACTAGAAAAACACAACTTTAATTTAATTTTCTTCTTGTTACATGCTGTACAATATTGTATGGTCATTGAAGAAAGTTTAGACTTCTTTTTGTTTTTACTTTTAGGTAAATCTAGCTGTCCTTTGTTGAATATGATGTTCCTTTTATACGTTTTCTAAAAATATTTTCCAATTTCCTAATAGTTTGAATAACACTTTAAAAATGTTCAAATAATTATTAAACCATATTAAACATATTGGCATAAATGGCTAAAAGTAAAATGTAATGGCTTATGAAATACAGTTTTAAATGGTAAAGTGAAGTAATAAAAGTTACGGATTAACTGCAAATAGAATAGAACTAATTTGAAGGTCATCCGAATACAAATAGAGCATCTGCAGCAATAGCATAAGCTTAAAGCTCCTGGAACCGCAAATGGACTATCTCTCCAGAGTCCGTTCGATCAATTTATTTCGTATTACGGAATGGCATAACAATTGGAGAAATCACTGTAATTTATTTTCCATTACTCGAAAGCATTAAATTATACGATAAATGCATTCTTTGTTCGTTCAAACTTCATATTATAAGAAATAAGCTGCTCCACGGCTTTAATCCCTTTTTTTTTTACGTGAGCAAATCCTCTACGGATACGGATACGTCCGTTTTAGGTTTTAGGCGTCCCACTAAAACCTCACGGTGCTCCTCCTCTACCGCCACTGGCCAGGGCCACGGGGATTACAATTCCATGAACCCTGGCGGCCGGCTTTAATCCCTAGTGATTAGATACTTTTTCAAACTTAGTGATAAGAAAAATCTTAACGGATGGCGGAACTGAACCACGCAATATCGAGACAGAGCGGAGAAATATCGATAGTCGTCTCTCATATTGAATGATTATAATCGTTCCCCCGATTGTGGATCGAACTCACCAGCCAGTCACACTTTGTTCTATTGCGCCAGGATGGCCTCACCTTTTATTTATTAATTGCACAATAATTTCTGTACGTAGACAGTCTTTGTATTATACATATTTAGATTAGATTTGTAAATATGTATTTTTCAATTTCCTAAGTGTGTGAATAATACTTTAAAAAAGAAAAATTAAACTATATATATAATATATATGTTAAAAGTCTTTGTATTGATACTGTTTATGGTCTATTAGTAGTCTTGAGGTAGTTTGAATTGACTAATAGTTAAACTTTTAGTCTTGAGTAAAATTTAACCATATACAACTTTGTAATTAATATATCATATCATTAATATATATATACTTTATTTCATATTTAAATTACTAAAATAGATAGCGAAATAATATTAAAAACACTGTACATTGTATATGTGTATAGCTTGTACATTGTACCATAATATATAAAATATTTTCAAGAGCCAATTTAATCTTATAGTAAATGAATGTTGTGTGCGGTTATAATGTCACTTGAACATATGCAGATATTTTATGAGCTTCAGTTTTATACAAATTCATTTCATCGCCATTCATTTTATTTTAAAATCCTATAGTTATATATTAGTATAGTTTTTTTTAAAAAAAAATACACATTTTTAAGTGTTAATTGCACCTTTAGGAAATTTAAAAAGACTTAGAATTTATTAGAAAACTTATAAAATTTTTAACGCAGCGCAGCATTCTAAATATGTCTTTAGCAGTATAGTTATCAGTATGTCAATAGTCACAAACCGTCTTTAATACACGAACATAAAGTGTTTTTTTTTTTCATAATTTCTTGCCACATTTACTAACGCTCGATATTAATCATTAATCCTAATCTAAAAATTGCAACCATACATCGATTTAGCAATCCACTTTTTGAGTAAAGCTTGTCTAGTTAGTTTGAGGATAGATTGGAAATTAAGATTGGACTTTGTATGCAAATGCGAGTCTGTGCTTGTCAATGACAGCGATCGGCAAACGGTCTCTCAATTTTGACATTTGGTACGATAGGCAAAACGAACGCAAGTTTTAATCCCCGTCGCGCCTGGGTGGGTTTATTTTGACGTTTGGTACGATAGACAAAACGAACGCAGAAGTTTTAATCCCCGACGCGTCTGGGTGGGTTTATTTTTTCATATCTACGGATTGCAATATACGGACAAATTATTTTGTTAAAAAATTAAAAATATGAAGGTTTATCTAGTTATAATAGTATTATGGAAGTCTTGGAGTTTTTATAAGATTGGGATTCTGCTGGCGATGCAGAAAGAGAATTGCTTTAGGTGATCAATTATTTTTTTTGTACTAAAGTGTGTGTAATACATAACTAAAGTGTGGACCTGCCTTTTAAATAAATAAGAAATAAATGATTGTATATAAATTTTACTTGTTTTAATTAAAGGGGGCATATTATAAAAAAATAATCATTATATAAGTATTGTTATTGAGGGTTACGTAGTCCTCTCCTCATTTTATTATTTATTATTCGCGATGCGTTAGTTTTCTTTGTGGTAACATTGACACTTTTTACAATTAAATTCAGCAGCATCGTAATTTCTCCTATGTTATTGGCTTTACCTAGTGAAAAACCTATTAAAATTGTATGAATCGTTCAAATTCAATATATGTAGTTAAAAACGACGTCAAACGAAAACCGCACACGCATATAACTACTTCATACTACAAAATACTAGTACCACCTCTATTATTTATTAAAAGAATAGTAAAAACAAATGACTTTTTTTTTTTAATTAATGGCCTGATTTTTCGATGACAGGCGCAAAATAATCTGCCTGCGTCACGTGTAGTAGAGACGAAACAGTGAATTTTGTAGGATTATATGAATTGATGAAATATAAACGAATGATAGATACACAAATGTTAATACAAAATTCTTTTTAACTTTGCAGTTTGTTGTCAAACAAAGTACAAACGTCAAACAACTATAGATTTGTCCATTTCGCGTTCTGTACATTGATTTAAGATTTTAATATTCTTGAAGGCCCCGTGTTATATTACAATTGATTCAAAATATTATTTTGGGGCGCAAAAAGTATTCTTTTATACGTAAAACGGAACTATCGAGAGGGCAAGGGTTACCCCTCGAAAAGGAGTTAACATTGCTAATTATTGTTATTACATGCATATTAGAAATCGATCGACAGACACATAATCAAAAAATCAACAGATTGATGAAACTCCTGTATTGGAGATACATTATTAATTTCGGGCGTTAGTTGGGTCGTGACTGGATTACGAGCAGAGATTGAACGCTTAAGGGCACCCCTTTTATGTAAACAGAAATTTTGTGTGGTAAGAAAATATGCTTTTTGGTAGACCAACTTATTATGCCGAAGGGAAAGTAAAATGGAGTTCGGCATCACTATTTCCCTCTAGCTTTAATGTGAGGAGACGTAAAAGAAGACGTCTTATTAACATTGCTATATATATCGTCATGTAGGCGTCTACAGCAGGTATTTTGCCGTACACGATTTCTTTGTTTTAATACTTAAAAAAAATATATATATATTTTTGTAGTCAAGTATATATAAACGTATATTAAAGCATTTGTTTGTGGTATTACTTTGCTCGCAGGTTCCTCTAAGAACCCTATTAATCAAGGCTCGTAGCACAAGTGTCGTCGCTTATCATCGTATGAACACACCTAAATCATAAGCTTCATATATAAATCATGACAGTTATGTTCTTTTTGTTCGTTTTTAATTTAAAAGTAAGCTTAAATATGGCAATTGCTTTCGTTATACAGAAATTTTAAATTAAAATTTAAATGACAAATTAACTAGAATTTTAAATATGTAACCTAAATTGAAAACCTTTATGACAATAAAACTGCTTTATGGATTTTGAGAGCAATTACATACTGTATTTCGAAAAAAACATTTAGTAATTTAATTACACTGTAAAATAATGAAATAACGTTATTTTAAAATGTTTTCTTTGAATAAATGAATAATCAGAAGCAAAATCACACAGATGCAGTTAAATGTTGCTATTGTACAGATATAATTACTTCGCTGCATTCTCTTTTATTATGTTAGCAAAGAAACTCGCTGCTTTGCCCTGAGGTAAGTGACATTGTATATATATATATATATTCTATGTTATTCTAAAACGTTTATTTAGCGTATAGCCATCTCAAGTTCATAATCCTAGAGTGTTTGCGAAACAGATTTTAAAATAATATTTGTTATATTTAGATTTAACAAAGTTATGTACGGATTTACGCTTACGCTTTTTCTATAAAGGTTTCTATTGGTTAGTGCGACGGAACCTAGTCTCACGTCACTATCATTTTGTACTTTGTTAGCGAATTTAGTTGAAATATTTTTTTTTTTTAGATACAACTACAGTACTTACAATTAACACACAGCACTTATTCATAAAAAATGCACTAAATAAGTAGTCTGAGAGAGTGTCGGAGTATGACGCGATAGTTGACTGGATCTCCATTTGGGGGAATGATTATATTTAGAATATTATATTTTTTTCCGCTCTGGTGACAACACAAAGCGCACAATTGAATTTCGCCACTCAACACGCAATGTCTTGGACATTGCGTGTTGAGTGGCGGAATTAAGGCGGAATGTGCAGAACGGAGTGTAGAATAGATTCTCTCTGCGTATCCAATGAGGGACAGCGTGAAGCTGTAAAAAAAAGAATAGAAGTAAAAAAGATTGTTAATCTCATAAATTCGAAACATTTCGTGTTGAGTCTTTTTCACCAGAGCGGAGAAATTTAAATAAATAAATTATGATAATTTCACCGAGTAGGAAACGAACTTATTACTAATCGAGAAGTCAGAAGCCCTGCGCCACGTAGAATATATCAAATTATCTGTAATTTTTATTATACATTATACTTAAGATCTTTTTAAAAAAAATTCTCTCTGCGCATTTTCTCTCTGCATATACCTACCTGTTGTAAAATGCAGACTGTATGCTAAAAAAAGAGAATATTAATTTATATCAATATGTATTTAAACTTCTTCTTGTTATTTGAACTGTGTCTATAATAACACAACCTAAAGGAAAATATGCGACGCTCTTGAAGTTGTTATTGGTACACCCACGCACTTCACATACCTACTTATTTGTTCGACTTTATCCGTCCATAATTTCTCATTCAAATAAGTCCATATTGTATAAAAAATATTAATATTTACTAAGGCTTTAAACACAATCGTGGCGCAGTGGAAAAGCGCAATATAATCAGTATGTACCGCGATTGGTTGTCGGTTCGATTTCCACTCGTAATAATGATTATATTTAAATTATTTTCATTTCTTCGCTCTGGTATATAATACCGAGAGTCCGCCACTCAACACGCACTGTCTCGAGTTCGGGCGGAAAATGGAGAGCGGCGTACCTTGACTCTACGCTCTCTCTGCGGGAAAATGCGTAAAGCTGAAAAAAAAAATATTTAATTTTTACATACATGAATAGTTTTTATATATACAAAAATTACACGAAAGGTCAAAGTGAGTGTTGATATATAAGTATGAATTTTTAATGTAAATACTTATATTTCAAACTTTATTCGAAAACAATAAACGAGGAGAAGGTGAAGCTGTAACAATAATGGCCGGTATAATGGAAAATCCTAAGGTTGTGCAAGAAAAAATTTAAAAACTAAAATGGTAAATGTCCGAACTCTTCTAAACTAACTTAATCAACATTTATCGTTTTTCTTAGAAGTAAAATCTTAGTCTTACCAAGGTAGACTTCAAAATCAATAATAATTCAAAAAATAGTGTAGACTTATACCATATATTTTTTATCTCTTAGGATTTACTGTATATTCGGCTTATATATATATATATATAAGCCGAAAATACTATAGACTATGATATAGACTATCGATTTCAACGATAACGACGCTTTGAAGACATGAATATGTCTCTAATTAATGATAGCAGGTGCATCATAATAATTAGACAATTGTAACCTAAGACCATTTGATCATTGAGTGATATAGTATCCATGTTAATATTATAAATGGGAAAGTGTGTTTGTTTGTCCATCTGTCCGTCTGTTATATATTTTTGGTGGATATAGTAAGGAAGCTAGAGAGTAAAACATCTGCTGCCGATGGGCAGATTCATAATGATGCGTATACGAATCACTCCATATTAAAAGTAACAAAACGTTAGTCTCTCATAAACTACGTATCTATGGATTAATACAAATTTTTGAATAGATTTTGTTGGAAAGTCATAGAGAGGGAGAAAGAGACAGAGAAATTAATACGTACTCCACTAAAAGGCAATCCATTAAATTGCGGATTCCTAACATTTCTAGTATAAATGTACCTCTATATTTTGAACGGAAATAATATTGTAACCATCGTGCATCGTGGCGCAGTGGTTGTAGGTGCAATTCTCACCAGAGAATGCACCTATAACCACTGCTCTACTGCACTGTTGTTTCATGCAGAGATAAAACAATAAAAATAATATAGCTATATATAAATATAGCTATATTCTTTTTGTTTTTTATAGCAATCTTGCGTTCGTTTATAGTTTTCAGTTTGTGTTTTTTCTTGGGTTGTCGTTGTTTGAATTTGTGCTTTAGATTTATTTATATTCTTGAATTATATTTTGGCTTTCCTTCTATTTTCTTTCATCAATTAGTCCTGTTGATTACCGTACCGTACAAGACTAAGCGGCCTTGCGTTCCGCAACCGTGTGCGTACTTTATATGAGATGTCTGCAAACTAGGCGAAAAGTGGAGGATGGATGGAGAAGGTGGATTCGCTCTTTCTACTAGCTCTTTGATGCGTGAAAAACATAAAGCTCAAAATAATATATTTATTGTGATTACATTAAATGACATATATGGTCCATATTCGACGACAGAGATGTCAAATCAAATAAAGACGTAGCGCGTTTGAAGCGGCAGTCTAAGGATATTATTGCCATAGCAGTTCACGGTACGCGAATGCTCTAAAATTGTAGAAATCTACATTCAACAAAACAAGTCAGTCAGTCGTGAAAATCTCAAAGTGCATGGTGGAAAATAAATCAAGTGTAAACTGCGTCCACATTGTATTCTTAATATGAAAGATTGTCAATGCCAATCGTCCATATAGGACCAAGGCCAACGCTTTCCCAAATATAACGCCTCCTGACGTTTTTCTGTGGGGCTACTTGAAGCGAAGCGAAGGTTTGTCAACAAGCCAAGTACCGTAGACGCACTTAATGCCAACATCCGACCGGAAACAGCCGCTATATCGGCCGAAACATCGGCCAATACGATGGAAAAGGCTCAAGGCTAGATAACTGATGTAAAAAAATCTCCTTGAACCCAATTAAATGATTTTGAAAATCAACGGTGATTGATGATTGTGATCCATGACTGAAAAACACTTAAATGAATCAAAAAATTCGTAATTTGTCGAAAATACTGTTTGTTGTTTGTGCGTAAATATGACTCCCAATTTATTTTTAATGAAACTTGTAAGGGTTAAGTAGCTCTGGTAATAGGCAATCAACGCTAAGAACATTACAAAGTAATATTAAATTACCCCTTTACTAAAAAATAATAGTCTAATTTAAAAATACATATAAAATATATTATTTTATAATTCGACTAAATACTTATGGAGCCGTTTAATATAATAATTATACAATTTCAGTGATGGTGTTGGAAATTGAATAATGATTCTAGTAAATAATAAAAAATGACTTCTTAACTGTAACATTGAATTTCGCTATACATATAATGTTTTTAGACAAATGCTTTCATCACTTGCAGAAACATGTTTTTTTTAAAGAACAACGTGAATGCATCGTCACGTTTTTTTCTAGTACTCGGAAAGAAACTAGTGTGCAGACACTCCGTTCTCCACTTTTCACCCGGCACCGAGACAGTGCGTGTTGAGTGGCGGAATTCAATGGTGCGCTTTGTCTTATGTACCAGAGCGGAGATATGAAAATAATTTAAATATAATGAAACATTTCATTTTCTAATAAACAACTACATACATATGTATAGATCGTTATTATCGTTATCGATCGATATATATATATATAAAGGCACTTACCAATCTTATATTTTATTAGTATTGAATTTATAATTGATGAAAACGAAACGCCGAAGCAAAGAACGCAATTAAAAAATAATATATAAAATAAAGTATTAAAGCTAAAAAGTTTAAAATTTATGTTACGAAAGGTTGGTGTCCCCTCGTGTTTTCGGCTTGACAGAGGCTCCCCGCGCTCCCTAACGATTTTTTATATGGCTTGCTTTACATATACCTACAGGTGTGAAATGTTTATGTTCGTAAAATTGTTACGACAAAAATGTATCACATCAGTTGCTTAAAGGGTAATGTTGATATGTGTAAAAGTTCTAATGCTTAACAATATTTACTATCCATCCGCCGTCGAGACCATTGTGGTGTAGTGTGACAGCGTCTTACTTTAAAACCGATGGGTGTGGATTCGATTCCCACTAAGCGGAATGATATATTTAAATGTCTCCGCTCTGGTCTCTGAGATGTCAGCGGTTAGATCTGCTGTTAGATGCTGCTGTCGCAACGTCCTGTCACTCGCAATTTTCGGGCGGAATGTGGAGAACGGAGTATCTGGTCACTATGTTCTCTGAGAAAGCGTGAAACTTAAGATGAATTGCAATGATTAAGTGTAAACACATCATGTATAAAATACTTATAAAGTAATTCTTTTGAAATAGAATTTTAAATTTGTTATTTGAATTTACTAGAAGGCAATCAAACAAAGTTAATAAGTTACTTTAACGAGAACGGCGCGGCGTTTACCGAAAACCTGAGGCAATTCTAGTAAATAGCAAGATAGAAGTCAGGGCAGATTTAATCGTATCGATTCCATTAGGCAGCTACCAAGGGGCTGGGTATTTATGGAATTTCATTCTGTCCCTGATCGATTGTTTTTGATTGAATATATCCAATTCGTATACATACATTATATAAGTAGATTGACACTGTTATATTTTTTGAACACTTATTGTCACATACTTACTTCATCTTACTTTCCGCTGGAATTTGAGACATTTTTTAACACCAGAGAAGCGACAGGTGCGTTGCGAGAATTGGAGGTGGAAAAAACGCGGCTTTTCAAGGTACACGTGTTGGAAAGTCAAATTACTAAATGCTTCGCTTATAACACGGCCAAGGGGAGCACACCCTGACAGATAAACAAAACAAAAACAACAAGGCAGTGTACAAAAAAAATACTACCCCAGGAGGGTAGGCTTCAATGAGGTCGGAGAATCCGTCCGTGCTCCGGCTTGTATTGGAGAGGCTGGAGTTTGGACAAGGTGCGTCTACCTCTGTAAGGATATGAAAAATATTTAAATGTAATCGTTATTCCGAGTGGAAATTGAACCTACAATCATTATGCTTACAGTTAGGCGCTATCACACTGCACCCATGCTACCCAATTTTAATATTTGGTGAGAGTATTATTTCAATGTAGGTACTCGATTTATTGTTACCCTACTGCTGGCTACAATATATATGCAGACTTCGATATCGTATTGAAAACTACTTTGCTGCATTTATATTTGTATCAAGTATTGTTTATTATACGTATAATATGTAAAAATATACAAATACATTTCAAATTCAATTTATATAAATTTAAGCTGTTGTTTATTACAGTAGATTGGACCAAGTAGAATTACTGAGAAATAACCTTTATTTCGAATTCATAATGGAAAACAAGTTATAAATATGAATCCTATCTACGCCGAGAAACTCTTACTCTTAATGTAAATGATTATTACTCTTAAATTTTGTCGTTTTGTTTAGTTGTAGATTATCAAAATTCATAATATAAAATTTACATAAATTTGTCGAAAATCACACATTATTGAAGGGAAAATTTCCCTGAAATTTTCAAATATATTAAAAAATAAAATTGTTATAATATGATAGCGAAAAGATCGATGATGGTCCAGCGTGAGATTAGGTTGAGTACACGCAAACAGTAGAGGCGACGTGAGCTGCATGAAAATGCCGTAACCTTGTTCATACTCAGAGAAAGGGTCGGGCGAAACTGATTTTAACAAATATTTAGTATTTCTTACAGAGCGAGTTCTCATCTTATTTGTGAAATTCTGGCTACATTCTTTTATTTTGTACAAAGCCACGCTTAAATCGTGGAGATTCGAGATTAGTTCGCTGAAACAAACCAATTTAGTGTACTACTACTTAAGGGATAGTCGGTTATTTTTAAATGAACTTGGATTTAAATTCCGAACTAAGTTTTTTTTTTATTTTATATGTAACAAAGCATAAACACTATTTGTATTCTGATTTTTTTTTTGTTTTTGGACGGCCTATTGAACGTAATCCGTTCCCGTCTTTCCTTTAGTACTCAGTATATAGTACAGTTGTCATTATTTTAAATGCTCTAAGAAACAGTAGCTTTACATTTTTCAGCCTATCGTTGTCATTGTTGAACGTTCGGTCGATCCACCCAATCTTGGTTACAAACGAATGTTCCAGACTTCATCAGCAGCTAAAGACTGACCGTCATCTAGTCCTTATTATAATCCACTGGATTATAATTTATGGTCAGTTTTAGAAAGTAAACCTTGCTTTAAACGCCATGATAGTTTGAAATCCCTAATCTTTACGATTGGCAGTGGAGAATATTCCCACAGAAAGAGAAAGTGCTGCTATTTATAACTGGCCTCAACGTTTAAAGGACTGTATTGCAGCCAATGGAGACCACTTCGAATAAGCTTTATATATTTTTAATAGTTTAATATAAAAGTATTAAACTAACACACCGTAATAATAATAAATGTAACGTAGAATAAAAAAGAAACATTTTCTATGTAACAATATTTATGGCAAGGCTCAGTAGAAATAAATAAATACCGTTTTTAGTAAAATAATGGGTAGCGTTCCAGGCGATATTGAGCTTGTGCAACGATATATGGCGTGAAAGCGATGATAGAGGCATCTCAGGTATTTCCAAGTGAAGTAATAAAAATATTTCTTTAAAATAAATATATAAAACGAGAAAGCGGGTGGAAATGAAATGCAAAATGAAAAGCATTTTTGTACATTGATGGTTTATCTCGAATGTGCAGTTGAATTGTTTATATTTTTCATTACTTATATATTACTGTACTGTAGAATACCTGAAAAAAGTTTATAAGTATTTCAACAGATTTTCGCAGTTCTATGCATAGATGGACCTAGAAACTGATTTCTTTTTCATATTTTGCTAAAAAAATTCATTAAAAAAAAAACATTTATTTGTTATAAAATACTAAAAATACATAATTCCGTTCCCATTATAATAATATTTAACAGATCCATTAGATGAACACCTCTTTTAAAATGTCGATAGAATACGTCATCGCTGAAAAAACGAGTAAAGCTGACAAAGCTTCACGCCATTCCCCGTATAGCACCCCGCTATGTCAAAGAGAACCTAGAGTCAAGACACTCCGTTCTCCAATTTCCACCCGTAATCAGCCACTTAAGACATTGTGTAGGCTAAACTTAATACCGGCAAAAGTCGAATAAGTTCATTCATATAGTTATATAATCATCCAAAAAACTTAAGTCATAAAAATAACACTGAAAAAACTAAAAATTACACTTTTATTTGTTCCAAGTTTACGAAGCAAAAGTGTCAAAAGAAGGATGTGCTCGTAAATATTAATACGAACACAAAAACTTACATTAATATTTTTAGTGCCGCAATAGCGTGGCACTATAACAACTGCCAAACGATGGAATTTCTTTCTTCATAAATCTTTCTCAGCGAAAGAATAAGGAAATAATATGAGACCAGGAATATTTTAATAAGAAGGTCGTTTGACTTTTTTAAAAGTGTTTATAGATATATTGTATTTAAAATATGAATAAATATGACTACCCCGTAAAGCTCAACAAAAAGAATAATCACGGCATTACCTTTTTTTTAATAGAGTAGTTGGTCTATTACGGTTGAAGAACACTGTCTATCATACTGAATAACGTTCTTTTATAGATCTAGATCAGCTATGTCCGATTTCAAAATCAATTATATCCTATATAACAGCTAGCAAAACAAATAAAATATAATTTTATGAAACACGAGAAAACGGCCAGAAAGGAAAAATGGAACGAACGAACAGAGTGTTTTGACACTAGGTTCTTTTACTAAGATGGAAGAAATGTAAAACTAATAAAAAATAAAAAAACCTATTCTCAATCAGGGCTTTGAAAATATTATGCAATAAATTATTTTATCATTATATATATTCTGTACAAATATTCAACTTATAAGATATAAGACGTATATAGTATATAATATACGATTAGTACATATTAATTATCACTTCTCACACAAGCAACCCAAATTTTATATGTTCAGAAGTAAACCGGCATAATAAAGTTTAGGTACCATCAAAGAGATTAAAGCATGCATGCTTTTCATATGTGTACTGATTTGCGTAAGTAGAACTCTGAAAGAACAAGGAAATAAGGCGTTACGAGTGTGTTTACATTTAAATATTTCAATGTGTACAACTAAATTACGAGGCATCTTACATTGAACATATTTTATATATATATATATATACAGTATAGTAATAAGCAATCATATTGAACATATTATAATAACACTAGGAGCTGTGGCAACGTATATAAGATGTACGCAATGGTTGTGCATTCAAATCTCATACATGGAAATATGACAAGGAATGTTTTTATTTTACCGGTATATTAAGAAGAAGTATAAACGTCCTTTATTTAGCCTGCAATGAAAAACAGCTACAAAATATTAACTTATATGTTATTAGAGCTTCACATCATCGTGAAAGCCGTAATGGCATTGTTAAAGTATAATGAAATTGTTAAGAAGCTGTTTTGGGCCTAATGTGTTTTTGTTGTAAAAATTTTTCATGATTTTAGCTTACACGTGAGTCTAAGTCTAATCTGGACTAACTTCAAAGGTTATTCTCTGGGACCCAATGCCTCACGTTATTTTCTTACCTAGGTTGAGTGTGGGGAATTAAACCTACAACTATCGCCTTTACAAACACATGATGTCCCACTGAGCCACAATGGCCTTTAAATGGTTTTTAAATCTTTAACTTATCGTTCTGTATATATATATATTATATATTAATAAAAAACTAAATAAATGTATAAAAATGTGTGATCATATCAAAATCTTATAGCGTTCTCACATTATGGCGAAACATACTCAAATATCCTGAGTAGTAAAAGCGAGTGTTGAGTTTCCAAAATGGTTTCCGCGTTTCTAATGGCACTAAGAAAGTTATATATCTAAAATAATTGTAATGTCCATTTCACGTACTAATTAATAGTTTTCTTTGAAGAATATTTCCTTTTCATCATTTACAGTTTTGAAATTTTACTACTTAATTCAACATCGTCATGTGTTGTTAGCTTACTGTGTCGGTGGTTGTGAGTTCGAGTCTCATTTCGGGGGAACGCTTATTGATTCTGTATTGCAAAATACGCGTAAAATAATTATGGCATTGCAACTTAAGCTTAAAGACATTGTATTAGACTTTGTCACTAATTATTAAATAGTTGTTTATTCAAGTAAGTTTGGTACGAAGCTTCAAACTTCTATTATTGCACCGATTAGGAACTTATATTGCCGCTATAATTGCTTCATAATTTTGATCTCTTGGAGAACAATTTACAAATAACGATAATGATAAAATAATATAGATGTGTATAAAAATTCTAAAATACAAATTCATTTAAAAGTGTCACTTATTCGCACTTATTCTTTTATATATAGTATTATCTATATATAAAAGAAAAAAGTGTTCTATCTATCTATATATATAGTTCAAGGAATGAATATAGTTGGTAGTGTAATAAACCAAAGTTGGTTGTTGTTGTCTTAAATTATTTAAGAAAATATTTTGGAAAACCAAACCGCTTTGTGCGAAAAATGTTACCTGCCGAATAAATTGAATCTAAAATAACTTATTCATGAAAACTTCACACTTTTTCCTACAGGAAATGCTATACATAGCAGTCTTTAGTGTAGATGCGATAAATAAAATATAGTCACTCATGTTAATTATTTAATGAATACATCTTTACACTTACAATACGTGTACAGCTTAGAATGCACAAGCGTAGAAAAAAGCGTAGGTTTAAGCATGAGCACAGGAAATACATACAGTTTATACAATAAGTACAAACAGGACAGTAGAGAATTAAAAGAGAGTGAGGAAAGCACAGATACTAATATGAACAAAGGATACGTAATATGAAATGAGTGCGCTTCTCGTCAGAATAAGCAAACGACAGGTGTGACCGCTGCGTACGCGCAGGTAGCTGGGCACATAAGTGACCTATTACTTGAGTGTTGGCAGGAATACCAGCTGTCGATAAGTCGATGTTTGTATGTATAATTTATCGTGAGTGTAAATAAATAAAAATATGAGTACATATGTAAGTTTGTTTTATATTATTGCTGAAATATGTTAACAGTTGGCTACAGCATGTTGAGTGGCGGAACTCAATGTGGCTTGGTCTTAGATACCAGAGTGGACAAATGAAAATGTTTTAAATACAATAATTCCTCTGAGCGGGAATCGAACCCACAACCAATTTCATTTACAGTCAGACGCTGTCCCACGTCGCCACGATAGTCTCAATTACCTATATTTTTAAAAGTAAATAATTGGTTACCTTTAATTCATTTGTCATTTATTCTGATCCATTTCCATTGAAGCAGCTATAATAGTTAGTGAAGCTGACCAGCCAATACTAATATAATACGATTCATTTTAATAGCAGTAGCACAATATCTCGCTAATAGACAGACTCATATTTTTTAAATATAGCAATATTTTTGGCAACTCTCGCAATGGCACAGTTGGAAGTTGTGGGTTTGACGCTCGTCCTATAGTTACATCTAAATTGTTCTCTTTTCAGTCTGGTAAAGCAAAACGCGGCGTTGAGTTGCGCTGCCCCTTTTAATACGTATCGCAATAGGAAGTAGTTCTCTTCACTGAGTTAATAATTAGCATGCGCCCTATTGCATGCGGAGATATGTGTAAAGTTAAAGAATAGTGCCAGTTCTATTAAGAGTATTATTATCATTATCTACAATACATTAATTTTTGTAAATGAATACTATAATGATAAAAATAACGTCAAAATTATGTAATTTTTGTAAAGGAATAAATCTTAAAAGGAATAAGTACTGTCACCCAGTATGCCTGTTATAATTTATGGTGCAGCAAACCAATATAGTAAATATAATTAGTTTTGTGTTTCGTTATTCATTAAGTTACAGACAGACAATGTATATCTGAAACTATTGGATGTAGAAAATTGAATTTTTTACTTATATTTAGTTTAACTGCCGGGTCTTTTTTTTTTAGTCCATAGGCAAGGCAAACGAGCGTTCGAGTTAACTGACGGTAATTGATCGCCGCCGCCCACGACCCCGTGTAACACCAGAGCAGCTACAGGGATGTTGCCGGCCTTTAAGGTGGAAATAGACGCGCTTTTTGAAGGTACCCATGTCGAGTCGACCTGGAAACACTACCGCTGGTATGCCATTCCACAGTTGAGCGGCAAGTGGAAGGAAGTTCCTACGAAACTACACAGTCGTAGAGTGCCACGTATCCAGATGGTGAGGTTGATATTTCAGTCGGTTACGTACTGTGCGGTTGAAAAATTCTGCGGTAGAAATTAAGGCACACAGTTCCCCAGAACACTCCCCATGATAAATGCGGGAGAGAACGCACAAAGAGGAAACACCTTACGCAACGCCAAAGTTTCAACCTTTCACAGATTATTGGGTCCATAACAATTCGAATGGCTTTTCGTTGCATGCGATCAAATGGTTCAAGCTGATACTGGGGTGCACCAGACCAGTACTCCATGTGAGGCCGAACCTGGGCACTATACAGGGCCAATCGGTATTTGGACGAGAAGTACTGTCTTGCTCTGGCAATGACACTCAGCTTCTGCGAGGGTAACTTAGCTTTGCTTTCCAGATGATCACGATACTGGCACTCACTCGAAACGTTACAGCCCAATATACTGTTTCTGGGCGTGGCTTTAAGAGGAATGTTCTCGAAAACTGGCGACACGACAAATAGAGTTTTCATAGTGGTTAACGTTAATTTTAATTGAACTTTCAACCATAAACAGACATTCCCGAAAAGAGGCGAGTTTTTTTCGGCACTCGTCGACGTTTTCCCGTGAAAGTTCTGCACGGCCGGTATATACGTCCACCATGATATCATCTGCATGGCAGTTAATGCTAGGATATATATAGTTTAGGGGACAGCAAAGAGCCTTGGGGTACGCCAGCGTTTACGGGCCGTAATTAGGGCAAAACCCGTCGCCGGTGACCTTGATGTTGCCCCCAGTGAGAAAGCTAGCAACCCACTTACATAAATTCTCGGGAAGCCCGTATGACGGAAGTTTCACAAGCAGCGCCCCATGCCACACTCGATCAAAAGCCTTCGCCATGTCCATAATAACTGACAGGCCCTTTTCCGTGCATATAGCAGCAGCTCAGCGTTGGTTTAGGTTTACTAGAAGATCACCGGTTCAGCGACAGCGAAACTATATAGCCGGTCGTTGATCAACCGATGATCTTCCAGATAAACCAGGAGCTGGCTGTTTATTATGCCCTCCATAACTTTGGGGCGCAGGGAAATGATGGCAATAAGCCTGTAGTTAGATGGATTGGAGCTATCGCCTTTTTTAGGGATCAGGTGCATTTGAGAGCTCATCCACGAATCAGGGACTACGCCGACTGAGTAAGAGGTGCCTAAATAGATGCATAAGCACCGGTGTAAACTCAGGAGCATATGTTCGGAGCACTGAAGGAGTGATGCCATCCGGCACAGTCGACCTATGGATGTCCAAAGAAAACTGAGCTCGCCAAACAGCTTTTTGGCTAACCTTTTCAGTCATTGAGATGCTTTGGAGAGCACCCAGAACTGACGGGTTCCAGACGGACAGCTATGAAGCTTCACACCAATTTTCAAGATCTGCTCGGACCTTGCCCTGGCAATTTTCTGCTTAAAGTACCTAAAGGCTTGGTTGTACTTCTCTTTTAAGGTTTTCACCTTCGGGTCCTTAGTGTGGGTCCAAGGATGTGGTTTGCCACCTATCGGCACCACAGAACTAGGAATATAAAGTTCCATACCCTGTAGAACCACAACAGTGACAGCAGCGGCACTGACACTAGGATCATCAGAAGAGAATCAAACCAGGGGATAAGATGAGTAAAAAGTACGTATCCCATCCCAATCTGCTGACTTGTAATGCCAGACACGACACCACGCTTTGTCTTGCTCACCAGAGTGGAAACGTGAAAATAATTTCTATATAATCAATGTCCCACTGCACCTAACAAAACCATTAAAATTGTCCAAAATTCAATGTATTTTGAATTTTGTTTAATTTCTTATGTATACTTTTCTTTTCATTTACAAGGGGACGGCAATATCAATTAACAAACAACACTAATTGGATTAGTACGAATTGAGGTATTGCTAGATTAATAATGGACAAAAAATATCTTCTTGATAATACTAGAAGCGAAATAAAACCTATGTTTTTACGTTTTACAGTTGACACTACGGATGATGGAAATGGAAATAGTATGGTCATAAAGCCTACGCAAAGTTACAGGCGACGACCGGTTACATATATAAAAATATTTAAATTGATAAAAACAAAAAAGATCAGCAAGAACGTATAGCTTTATTGGCTAAAAAACTTCCCAGAGACTTTGAAATCCTGCTACGTTCAAAACATAAACATAGATGTGCAAATAGCACTATAAAATATTACAAAACAAAAGGTCTGTTTGTTGTTTTTAGTATTTACAAAGAGCATTAATCAAGTAAAAACTGAAACGAAAGCAAACAGAACAATGTTTGACGTTTACTCAACTAAGGAAACATTTTTGCATGCACTTTTATACAATGGGAAATAACTAATCTCACAATTGAATTAAAATGGCTATATATTATTTCGTTCAAGTCGTTACTACATTTGTGAAGAGTAACTTATGAACTTACCAATTTACTATTTTACAATAGCTTCAAGCTTTTCCTTCACTATTAGTTTGGGGAATTACTGAAAATTTATACTAAATGTAAAAAAATATAATAAATGAATAATAATTAAAATAAAAAAAATGTAAATGTTTACAGAATAATTCTGGATTTCCCTATTTGATAAGACAAAGTCCGGCGTTGGGTGTTGTCACTGAAAACGTTGCCCTTAAAAATTGACAGAAAGTGAAAATCGATACGGTTCCCTCTGCCTGCCCTTGGAAAAAAACTTTGCCTCGCCTGAGATGGTTGCAAAGCTTGCAAAAACATAGAAAAACAAAATGTAAAACCCATATATACACAAATATATTTAAAGATAAAACATAATATTTGAAGAAAAAAAACCAAAACCAAAAGTGGTTACTTTAAATAATTAATATTAATAATCGTATGAATAAAAGATGCTGAACCGTAGTATTCATTCGCACGTGCGTCAATTTTATATTAAATCAATTACATACTGAGATTATCAGGACTTGCTTTAATTTGAGCTTTTTAATTGATCGAGTTAATTACACAGTTTTAATTTACAATATCCGTTTATATTAAAATTGATTTGTACGAATATGATGATATCCGACAGTTCACTGAACAAATGATACGTACAGTCGCACACGTAAGTGAAGCGTTTAGTTTTTTTTAACGTTCGCGTTGTGTTCGGAGAAATGATAATATTTAAATTATTCATATTCCTGCTCTGATAAGACAAAGTCCTCATTGACGAAGTCCTCATCATCAACATTTCTTGACATTGGGTTTTGTGTGTATATTTTGATATGTGAAAAGATAGTAATATAAGGCTGTTTATTTTTAATCTATGCTATAATAAAACAGTAAAAAAGTTGTGACAAAACATTCCTCATTGTACATTAAATATATTTACGAAAAAACAAATTAGGTTGATGTAAAGACAGTAAATAGAATATGAATGAATGTATGGTTTTGAAATTTTTGTCTGTTTGTACGTGCACATTTTCGTGGTTTCTGGGCCGATTTAAAAAAAAATTTTTTTAATGTATTCCTTTTAAACCTGGTTAGGACTAAGTGTATAATTGATTTCGAAGATTGGAACATCTGTGTGTATAACAAAAATTATTCAACTTGATAGTCATTTTCCATTGTCATATAACTAAGATCAGAGAACAGAGAAATAAAGATCTGTAAAATCTGAAGAAAAATCATGATAGACCAGCTAAGCTATAAAAAATATGTCAATTCCGCATTAGTGGAAATTGTTCAGTGTGGAGGGAAATTTTAAAGAAATGTGAAAAACCATAAAAATCGTCTAAAACATCTGATGTCAAAAAATTTACAATCTTCAGAGAAATATTATAATTTTTGGCCCAAGTTACAACAGTTACAGTGGGCATGCGTGGCGTGACGTTCTACTTTTCCATCATATTTAGCGGCTTGAGGCTTTTACGTAATTATTTCCTATTAATATCAAATACCGAAATTAAATTAACAATCAGTATGCTAATAAATTAAATATTATATCTTAAACATCAAAAATGGACGACTTACTCGTACATAGAAACTTTATATAAATCTCCAACCAATATTTCACGTGTTTTTGAAGCCAATTTATTTATTAGATGTTTATGGGTATCGAAAACTAACCTGTATATAGTAACTAGCGATCGTAAACTACACGACTATAATAGCTCTTTCGTATTTTCGCCGGCCTGCGTTCTCGCTTAAATCACAAATAGCTCAAACGTTCGAAGTTGTTTTTAACGGCTTCATCACAAGATATGGATATATTTTTCCTATTATACAAATACTTAATTAGAAAGTTTTGTATGCATAAACTTTTGGGAATAAATTACCTCAATATCAGTAAAAACTGCACTAAAATCCGTTGCGTGGTTTACAACAAAAAACTTCCGGGACAGACAGACAGAGGTGGACGGTGACTTTGATTTATACTATATAGTGATGATGATGAACAAAGCTAATGATTTACCTTTAAAAAAACCAGCATCGGTCAAATGACGTCGATTACAAAATTGCATGTGAAGTATTTTTTTTTAAATATAATTACAGTAATAACACCGGTGTAATAACAATTACAATACATAATAGTATTAATAGTATATAACATTGAAACTTCTTTGATATACACTACTAAACGGCATATCGATTTAAAAAGATAGAATAATGGCGACAAACCTGAATTATTTAAGTCAAAAATTCGCATTACATTACCTTTTCATATAGATCTTTCAAATTACTAAACAAATTTACATGTGGTTTTTATTAATATATGGCGTGTTTTATGAGGAAAATTAATATTAGTACTAACATGTTTTATTATATAGTACTAAAACCGAGTAGCAAAACCGAGAACTCCAAAGATTTTTGATCGCTTATATTTTTAACGTTGGCTAAACCTTAACAGATACATAACGGAATTGTGTACCTTAAAAATGTACCTATGTATATGCGTATCTCTTAAGGATGGCCATTTTTGCCTTTTATTTATCTCAAAAAATAATTCATTACTTGCGATACAATAGCAAAATATTATTATTTTCACAGTATCATTTTTGCCCATGTTAGATACGAAATGAATTTATTGTAATTTATTTAAAATAATTAATATTGTATTTTATAGCATGACATTAAAATGTATATCTTAGAAGATATCAGAAGTTTAACATGAGCTGGTAATAAAAAATTAAACAGTTTTATTATAATTTTTCTTATTTGAGTTCTATCTTGCCAATTGAGTAGGGACTCAGCTGTGCTTGTTTTACGGGCGACTACTTAGATCGCGAGGGCGCCGCCTTGCAGATGCTAGCCCATGAATCTCATTACACTTATTATATTTTAAAAGTATTCTTTCTTATCGGTAACAAATAAAGTATCGATTCATCATTGTCACCCTCCGTTTAAATATGGACGTTTTTTAACATTTGATTTGTAGCTTCACGCCGCTAGCTTTTCCGCCGACGGAACCTTGTGTGAAGTTCGAGACATTGCATGTTGAGTGGCTGAACTCAACACTGCACTCGGTCTTACTAGAATAGAAAATAATAATGATTTAAATATAATAATAATTTCCTTGAGTGAGAATACGGTCAGAGGCTGTCCCACAATATCTCTTTACAATTGATTAAAATATCTAATTTAGCTTTATTATGAATTAGGTTATTAATTAGGAATGTTTTAATTTAGAATACTCCTTTTTTTTCCAGGTTAGCTTGGACAAAAATATTCATATTACAGACAGGCAGAGATAACCGAACAGTACATTTTATACTTCTGTTTCCTCGCATTTTAGAAGAATTGCATCTTAAAGGAACTGAATTGGTAAATAAAAACACTGCTATATATATATATATATATATATATATATATATATATATATATATAATAAGTTGTGATAAGCGTATAAGTAGTTCGACGTAGCCGGATATAGTACGCATGGTTTAGTGGTCAGAGCGCTTGGATGGTTTCCAGGAGATTCCAAATAGTAGATTATTGGCAATATTTAGCTATATTATGATATTTAGGTAAAATATTTCATTGGTACAAGTACTTTAAAATTTTATTGCGAGGTGGGTAACCGAGTTATGTGCTTTGGTACTAGGCTAGTTGTCCACGGCAACATTTGCCTAAAACCAATTTCCCAAAACCATAATTTCTATGATTACTTTGAATAAGTTCAATAATCAATTATTTAATGGCTTAAAACAATATATTACATACTTAAATATGCCATATTGTAATAATTTTACAGATACTTCTTAAGTTTCTGTACATTTAATATGTTATTTTATGTTTTTAAATAAGCAAACGGAATAAACGGAGTGTCTTGACACTAGGTTCTGCCTGACTACTCTGCAAAGGGAAAAAATAGGTGTGTGTGGGTTAAGTTTGGCACAGAACACGCAGGTTCAAATTTTCTATTTACTAAAAAGTTAATATAAATATTTAATATTTTAAAAATACTAAAAAGATACAAAATCCACTAGCTTTTTATTTATGTCATAAGTAACAGGATTATACACATTCGTAGTTAACAGAAACAAGTTACCCGAAACAAAACAAAGTAGATAAAAGCAAATAAAAATACTTTTAATGGCTTTACTGAGTACATTAAAATGGACATACTTTCAGGGAATTTTATTAAAAGCTTCACTTCTCGTAAGCTACAATGTCGCGTTCGTGGTAGGTAAGCTTACAAGCTGAGTATTCGACCGCCTTATAAACAGCTCGGCACTCTTCCCGCCGCAACGTACTTTGATGTTTTTTGCTTAACTGTGTCACGTTTGAATTTTCCTTCATTTTGATTTTAGGTTAGACTCTAATTTGATGATCTAGTCACTAGTATTGTAGCTTTGTAGGGTGTTGCCAAATTAAATGTTGTGTGCCTGTAGTAGTTGTATACAATTAGTATTTACATATCATATTCTTCATTACAATGCATTTATCTGAGTATATGTAGTAGGTGGGTAGGTGGATAGGTAGTAGATGTTGAAATTTGGGGGCTTATGATTTCATTTTCACTTTTACATTTTGATTTCTCCATAATCCTTCTCCATCTTTCTATTGTACCTAAGACAAATCGCGGCGTTGAGTCTTGTGCCACTCAACACACAATGTCGTGATTTCAGGCGGAAAGCGGAGAATGGAGGAAATTGACACTAGATTATCTCTGACTACTATGTTGGAAAAGCGTAAAAGCTAAAAAAACACTTTTCTGTTTTAAACTATGTATATGTTGTTAAAAGCCAATACGGTATTTTGTATCCAGTCAACGCGCCATGATGACATTAAATGTGTCCCATTTAATATTTTAAGAAAATTTTCCGATTACAATTTAAATCTATAAAAAGAGGCATCTTATTCATTTTCTATTCTACTTTATTAATTAAACAATAAGTCAACGTCAGTTCAAACCATTTTCTATGTGAAACCGAGTATGAAAGTCATTAGGTCAAGCCGCTCCCAACGTACTCGTAGCATTTGCTGGGCAATTAAACACATAATGTTACTAAGGTTTCGTTAAAGCCTATGGAAATAATGAATATTACTAGCACATATATACCTACTTTTTTAATACTAGCCGTTGCCCGCGATCTTGCATCACTCGATCTGTCAATGGGAAATAATAATATTTTCATCGTACATGAGGCATTAGTATAGTGCCTGTTAGTCAAAGGATTATTAAGTAATACTTTAAAAAATAAAAGATATTAAGGGGAACCCAAGCTAACGCTGACCACTGACAAACTGTACGTACACGCGACACGCTGGAGCTTTAAGCTAACCTCAACATCTGGTGTATCTTGTCAGTGAATACAGTCAACTTTAAAATGGAGAGTGCATATGAGTGTGATTTGTCTTCCAAACAAATAGATATTACATTTATATATATATATATATATATATATATATATATACATAATAAGATCTTTGTTGTCTACCTGTTTCTACGGACTACTGTAAAGTATTCGAAATGTGCGGTTTCTAAAATGTATTTTCGAATACCAATAATATACGCGTTTCGTTTCAAAATAGATAGATACAGCTTGGAATACAGATTTGTAAATTATATTATATTTCTTAATATTTGGGGATGTAAAATTCTGGGCATTAGACACACAAGAACATGCTACTTACAGTTGGTCAGTACTCATGGGAGAAGCACGGTCTTGCTAATTGTAAGTTTCCGCTACCTTTAACGTTGCCCCTTACGTCAAAGTTAAACTAAGCTTAATTGGAATTTGCTGCCTTTTAATTTCGAATGACAGATCAATGAGTATATTAGGGGTGTCTCGTGCCGTTATAAATCGAGGTGCATCTAAATTTTACATAAGCATGACTAGGGCGCTTGGTTTTAATTGGAGCTTAAGTGAGAGTATACCTGACAGCTCAACTGAATTTAGAATACCAATGGGATATAAAATGCTTTGTTCTGGCTCCATAACTATGTCTAATGACAAATAATCTGTTATATCTCCTGCTAATTAAGTTAATATTTCTGAATTTATTTGTTTACTACATCGGTTTTAGATGATATTGTAGATATAGGGTAAATCTATACAAACATTATTTTGTAAATTGGGGTAGACACTTGCGATTAGTTCCGAATTGCTCTATACTAAATTTTAAAAAAGACTTGGTTTCGTTATGCAAATAATTGTGAAACAAATTCGGTTACTGCTGCAAAGCAGGTATATTACAGTTTGTTTCTTGTAAAATCTCATCGCTTAGTTTTCATTCTTATTTGTCATTTTCGTTAGGTCCTTGAAGGATAATTATTTCAAGTTATCTTTAACCCACCATTGCCATAACTAGTCTTCAACTTTTCCCAGGGTATTCGATAAAAATATATTTTTGTTCGAGTAGCCTTTGCTCAGCTTAAGTGGACGTTTCAGCGGCTCATAAAACAGCTTGTTCTTGTCTTTTCTGTTCAACATTTTCAATACTTTCAAACGATATACTTAATCTCTTAACTTGTGCTTGAGAAGATACTCTTGCAAAACTGGACTTACGCACGAGGCTAACAAGGCTTTATAAAACAATTTACATAGCTACAGAGAAAAACTGTTAAAAATAATTAAAAGAAATGTTATTGAAAAATATAACAAAATGTTATCTTTCCTTTAAAAAACTTATCAAGTATTTTAAGGAAAACAGTATTTGTTTTAACATTATTTTTAATCCAGAACAAAAGGAACAATTGAAGAAACAAAACAAAGGGAAAGCTGAAATGTATTATTTATTTTTTTATTAATCAAGAATATTAAGAAATCTAAAAAACAAATCCAAACAACGACAACCTGTGAAAAAACACAACCTGAAAACCTTAAACGAAAGTCATAATTGTTAGAAAAAACAAAAAGAAGAAGAATATAGGTATATATAATAATTCCGTCGCGTGAGAACTGAACCCAAAACCAAAGCGCCGGTGCGCCACGATGCACGATGGCTTACATTATATATAAAAGGTTAGGAATCTGCCACTTAATTGATTGCCTTTTAGTGGAGTAGGTATTTATTTCTTTGTCTCTTTCTCCCTCTCTATGACTTTCCAACATAGTCTATTCAAAAATTATATTAACCCATAGTCCTTTACGAAGTTTAAGAGAGACTAATATTTTGTTACTTTTAATATGGAGTGATTCGTTTACGCATAATTATGAATCTCCCCATGGGCAGCAGATGTTTTGCTGCAAAAAAAAGTAGCCTATAACACTCTCTAGCCTCCTTACTATATCCACCAAAAAATATATAACAGACGGACAGACGGACAAACAAAGACACTTTCCCATTTATAATATTAGTACGGATATGAATAGGTAAATAAATTCATATTTTATATTTTAACTAGTGCATTGACTTTTATGAAAATATATAAAAATTGTTAACTCAAAGCTCAAATTGAATATTCGAATATCCAATCCATTTTTGAACATTGTACGATAAATCCGTTTCCAATTTCACCCGTTTTGTTATTTTTGCTGCATTTAATAATGGAGTGGCTTCTATTTTAGACGATAACAGCAAATTGGGAAATAAAACGTAGGCAAAAGTGAAATATTAGTAGAAAAAAAGATCAATTCTCTTTTTTTATAGACGCATTGTGTGATAAATTAACTCTTTGTTAAACTTACCCAGCGTATTTTTTTTAACTTTAGGCTTTTTCATTAATTAATCAAGAAATTGTGTATATGGAGGAACACAATGCCGTGCTTTATTTATTTTAACATAGCAAAGAATTGAAAATAATTTAAATATACCGTTAAGTGGGAATTGAACCCAAAGCTATCGGGGTTACAGTGAGACGTACTTAAACAACAACCTCACCATTTATGTATATTTAATGTAAATTTTCCCTCAATTAAGATTTGAAACTATAGCCTAACCTCAACTATACTTGAAGACCATTTACAGATCCCTAGTAAAATATTTAACTATATATGATTACAAATGTAGTATTATTCATCATTATATTAATAGGTGAAGTCAAAATTTTATACACCTTATTACGAAAATTAAGCCGATAGGGAAGTTAAAAATTTGACTTAGACTAAGAAGTTTGTATGAAGATGAAGTGATGACAGCTATTATGTTTCATAGTAATCCATCAGAAATATAAGAAGTTAATAAAGAAATATCACCCACATTGCTTAGTTTTTCACATATAAAGTGCGTTTCACGTTTCACGTTGTTCATGTTTTCACGTTGTGAAGGCAACAATGTCAATGAGAAATCTAGTAAATTATTTCTTCGTGCTTAAATTGAAAAAAAAATTGTGCGTTTAGAAAAAAGCTTGAGTATTTTTCATTACCCGCCACTAGATTATCAGAATAGGAAACCGTCCAATCAACTCCATCTTTAATTCACATGCGAAAGTTGTGAATTCCATACCAACTCATAGATTGCATTTAATATAAAATTTTCATGTCCTTCTGGTTGAAATCTTTTTTCGTAAAAAAAATTCCTGAAATACCTAAACATAAAAGGGGGAGAAAAAAGTATTTCATTACAATCAGTTCAGCAGTTTGGCCGTGTGGACGTCACAGACAGACAGACAGAGTTACTTTATTTATAATATTAGTAAGAATTCGTCTCCCCAAAATATACAATTTCAAATTCACTTATAGTTTATATCTGAATATTTACATCGATATTTGTATTGGCATTCCATCAATCGTCCTGCTGGCTAAGCTTGCGGAAGTAGGGGCATCGAATATGGGCTGAGCCGTGCAGACGCCGACATATGAATAATTTGGCGGCAGATTTGGCAACGATCTCCTTGGAAACGGTCCCAATTCCCGAATGAGCTCGCATCTTTTACTACCTCATATCTCATTAACGTTATCTGATTGGAACATTCTATATGTTCAAAATTTTGCAGTCTGATGTCTTCATGATTTTATTGAAATTTAACAGCTCTTTAAAATACAATTTATAGGTAATAATGTATTTTAATTAGACTAGAATGCCCATTGTCGCTTCAAATACGCGTTTCCGTATGGCACTGTATAAAAAAGCGCACCTCAAACATTAAACTGTGTACAGTATTTATTTTAGTAGTAACATAATATAAATTCTAATGCATTTTTACAAAAATATTGGAAAGTTAATATTACACTTCTTCTCCAAAAGACCTGAAGTATACCAAATTTATTACGCATAATCATGTCTTTCGGGAACACATCGCGTCGTTGCAAAATGTTATTATGAAAAATAAAACATGAAACAATGTTTCAAGAATTTCCTAGTGTATAAATAAGCTCTTAGACATATTTTTATTAAAAATTTTAACATTAAAATTAACATTATTAATGAGCAAAAAAAAAGTGTTAACAGTAGCTTTATTTAACATATTTAATTTAAAACAAAAGCAAAATAAAGTGAAATGCCAGTAAACTGGAAACAAAATAAAAGTATATCAATATTTTAACATTTTTGAAAGTTAAATTATTCACCCACGATATGATAATTATCTAAATTACAATATAACTTATTAAAAAATTTAATATATAGTATTCTCTTTTACCAATACCGAATTAGTAAAAATCTCTCTACAGAGACGCAACACTCATAAATTGTAACAAGCGTATTTTGATGTAGCTGAATAGAACGTGTGGCTTAGCAGCGGCCAAGGCGCACGGACAGTATCCAAGTGGCACTGGTTTGAATCCTACTAAATTTTTTATAGATCTTCTAGAAATGTTTTTCAAGAAAATAAAAGAAACAGAAAACTGCCAAAATTGACTTAAAATGATTTTCGTCTATCTTTTTTTTAAATCACGTGTCAAGTCCATTTTACTGAGTTGGCAGAGAAAATGTAATAAGTCCATTTCTCATTAAATGAAATTCTTTTTAAAAATAAATTATGTTTAAAACATTTTCCTATTATAATGATGTAGAAATATGAATGTACTGGATCTAGCATAAGTGCTAAACACTCAAAATCACTTCACCTAAAAATGTAAGCTAAGTTTTAATTACGTGCAATTTGTGCAAACACGTTCGCGTTATTTTTGTACGAGCTTTTTACAACGAGCTTTGTGTCAGTAATTACTGTTTACAGTTATTATACTTGCCATTATTTCATTTAGCCTTTTCCACTTTTTTTACTTAATTTTCATGTTATTTTTTTCTATTTCCTGATTTTCCCGCATAGTCTGTAGAAAGAGAAAACAAAGTTTCAAGAGTTTGCGTTTTGGGTGATGGAACTGAACCCAACGTCTTAACATAATAAAAAAATATTGAATCCACAACTGTTTAGTCAGACGTTGTCTCAAAGCACCACGATGGCTTCAAGAGTATCAATATATATCTGAGAAACAAACAGTATATAAATATTGCACCATCCATACTTTTCGTTATAAATGCCAAAGTAATTCTGTCTGTCTGTGAAGTCATCACGGTCAAACCGCTAGGCCAATAGTGATGTAATTTTTTATAAAGATACTTGAAGGTTCATCCCAAGCTAACCATGTTTTTTAATTTTTTCCAAGAATTCCATTGTTTTACGCAAAGGCTGCCTATAGAAGCCGCGAGCGGGTCGCTAGTTTTGAATATATTAATAATTAAAGAAACTATATTTTAAATTTTTGGACTAAGCTTTAGGTTATGAAGGTTCTGTGCACTATTGTCTATTTAATCTTTAGACCATTCTGTTGGAATAAGCTCCTTACATCGAAAACTTGGGAATTGAGTTGGGAAATGTAATATTGATATACACTAAGGAATTGTCCGTTCCATTATAGTAGCTATGTGCTTTGAATAACGTTTACGTTAATGTTTTCGAACCACCGAAGGAAGAATGATATTAAATTAAATTTTTTAATCGATCAAAAATTTTAATATTTGAATACATATTTTGACGTTACTGTATTTCTCTCGGCATCAATCTCGGCCTCAATTTTGAATGCGACGGTAACGAGATTGAATAACATTTTAACATTTTTAAACTGTTGTTCACACACTTACGCAATTTATAAAACATTTTTAGAAAACGTATAAAAGTTTGAACGCAGTGCAATTCGAACCCGCGCTTCTCAGAAACCGTCCGAGCGCTCTGAGCGCGTATAAGCGTATAAGAAACTTAGCGCTTTTTGGGTATAAATTATATAAAAATATTTATATATATCCAAATTAATATTACAATTGCGAAAATCTGTCTGTCTGTCTGGGAGCGAAAGCGGAAGTGGAGCGATAGCGGGGGCGTGAGCGGAAGTAGGAGCTAGGGGTGGTGGGCAGTTTTTGTTAACAAATAAAAATTACTGAACTGTATGGCCTTCGTGGGATACGACTGACAGTAGTAAGCGCGATTGACGTGGGTTCGATTCTCACTTTAGAGAACGCTGAAATCACAATGTTTTACGAAAAGGCCGCTGAAAATACGAAATATCTATAGTACGCGGGCGGGCGGTATATATAAATATGTCAAATATTATTTTTTTAAAGTATTTGAATACAAACAAAAAGAAAACAATTTAGTCCGTGGTTAAAAACTATCAAACTTCAATATTCATCTTAAATCACGTCTGCAATTTCACAACCTATGATCGACGCGTTAGGTATAGGTATCCCAAACGATTAATCAATGTACATTTTGAAATAGTTAAGCCACTCAATTGTGGTACAGGAAACTGATAGACAGGAGAAGATTAATTATCTAACTTGGCATCATATAAATGAGCCACGTTCGTCGAGCCAGCCTCACCGTTCTAATTAATATTGAATACTTCGTGAACTTCGAACAACAGGGGTGGAAATCAAAACATCATTTATACATACATACTCGTGTAAAAGCTTTGGCTTCGTCGTTTTATGTATTTTAAAAGATAAATTAATTGGAGTATATAAATTTTATGTTATCTTAAATGTATTAAGTATTTTCAAATGATTTTCGCTTGGGTATTTGTCTAAGTCTAAAATTTAGTTTTCTATTCAGAAATTGTGTAGAAATAAGAAAAAATCACTCATATAACATAAACTTCAACTCGTATGATTTATCAATATAAAAAGTACCGAAGGACAACCAACTCTAACACGTGTCTAGGATGGCCTAATATGAAAAATGTTAGTAGCAAAAGGTCAGCGACTCGGTACACTCGTACGTACATTTTGTATAAAAGTACGACCCACTGAGTTTCGCCGTTGAAGTGCCTACACTTCTGAGACTCGAGAGTACCGTGTTTGTAAATAAAATTATATTTCTCTAGTTTTAAGTACTAGAAAAACTATAAACCTTTATATTATAAGTGTGGATTTTTATACATTACAAGAAATGGCTAAATGAATTTGGTGCAGATAACATTTATAGAAATTTTATTGTAAAATATGGTATATGTGGTTATTATGATTTTTATCATGGCACAGTGTAAATGCGCCTGACTGTACACACAATGGTTGTGGGTTCGATTCCAACTTTGATTCGTATAATATTTTCATGAATGTTCAAGACCAAGCGCGGAGTTAAGGCCCGCCACTCAACTCGTAATTTCATTATCTTTGAATACATGTAGGAAAAAGCGTAAAAACCCAATCCCAACCAAATCTCAATCCCAATCTGAAGCCCAATGCGACTAATAGAAATCTATTAGTCGCATTGTGCTTCAGATTTATGTTCAATTTGAATGATATACTACAATTATACGAAAAATATGCAAACAGAAAAGTATGAATTTTAGTATACATAAAGTTTATAAAATATATGATATATGAAGCTGGAGTGCAGATTGCTAATATTTTTTACAGTAATGCATTAGAAATACATTAAAAAAATAAAGTACATATTTATATATATAGTGTGTGTACACTACCATTTGTTTAACATAATTTATTATTATTAGATTTATTTAAGATCTTGGTTTGAAAAGAACCCGGTCTTTTGGAGGGCTTGCGTGTGGTCACAGGTTTAGCACGTAGGTATACTAATTAGGGGCCTCCCCTACGAGAGGCCCCTAATTAGTATAACACCTCATACACGTTGCTAAGCAACGTGTATTTAACGTTTAAAACTAAGATTATTGATTACTGTAACGTAAGTATCGATTTTACTGTAAAAATACTGGCTAATAAAAGTACTGATAAAAGTACTGGCTAATTATTTGTCAGTATCAGCCTGTCATAAAAAAATAAAGACAAATAAAAAAAAAGATCCAATATATATTATCTATTTTTTTTAAAACCAAATACTAATCAAGTTTTTAACTCACTAGATAAGTGAAACGAGAATACGAAATAAATTAATTAAATCCATAACGGTTACGTCAAAACAAGTCCAAAGTGATTTGATAAAACTGTGTGTGAAACGTTTTACGTTTTAGAAAACATTCTCCCAACCGAAGTGTCACTTTAAGTAGCCTTAGCTGTTTTTCTTCATCTCTAGAACAAAGATAAATGAAGGGTCCGTGCGCGGCTCCTTAGTAAATGAGGTGAGCGCCTCTGATTTATTACATTATTACTATACGAGCCCCAAACTGTACCTTTATAGCCATTTCTACGCTTACCTACTGGTGATTCCTAACAATTATTTTCTATTAGCCTTTATCACATACTTGTACGTTACGTGTTGGCGAAGCCTGTTGTTATTGAAAAATAAAATATATAAAAAATAAAATATAGTAAAATGGAACATATTTTAAGTCGTTATAAAAGTAAGCTATGATAAGCTGTTTCTGTATATTTTTTAAAATTTTTTTAGTGTTATTCGCGCCTCTTGAAAACTGTTCAAGCGCGCTGACCACTTTGAACGCATAGCTTAGCGGTCAGAGCGCTTGAACGGTTTTCAAGAGGCGCGGGTTCAAGTCCGGCTGCGTTCAAATTTTTATGTTTTCTAATTATGTATTTTTCAAGCTTTTTCTGTTTAGTAAATATTCTTATATAAAGGCACATGAAATATATATGTTACTCAAATATACTCAGTTATTTCTATATTTGTATTAAAGCTTGAGACGATTACTTTTACCATAAGAAATTTAATATTTTCGTAGGGAATATGCAGCCTCATTTTGGCTCCAAGCCACACAATCTCAAACTTTATGGTCTTAGTTTAGATAACTTTGTTATTATTTATGTTTTGAAGCTATTTCGAGTTCAAAATACGTTGAACTTACAAAGTTTCTTTGCTTAAGAGTTCATAAATGGCTTTTACTTACGTACATTTGCGTGTATCATAGTAAAAGAACTTAAGGCTAATTAGTTATATGATTTAAAATTACTTACAAGTCATGTATTGTTTGTCTTAGAGAAACTAGTAACGGAATGTTTTAATTTTGTTCTAGTTATTTCTTGATAAGTTACTCGTATAAGCTTAGTTTAAAATAAATAAAAACCTTAAATAATTTACATTGTTTACTTCTCAGTAATAAATATTTGCCTTATAATATTACATTTATCGTTTAATCAACATTTAATTCGGTATATAATAGTAGTGATTGGTGAATTAATCCCCTACAGCATAATAAACCTAGCAAATTAAGCAATATATATTTATGTCATTTTACTTGAGTATATATAACATTTATAATTACACAGCCAAAAGGACATTTATTGGACGGCCACGGCTTAACGAGCTAAAATGAACAGTTCAATGGCATTTAATATTATGCGAAATATTTGACAGACCAATTATGACAACTTGACAAGCTTTGACAGAGGCGAATGTGTACCGCCTACTGTGCGTCACCCTGACCGTGACAATTTGATAAATTTAATCTTGTTTTTTGTTTGTTTTAAGACATTATGTTCATTGATTTTTAACTAGTGATTAATTTGTGAAAATCTAAAATAAAATCTTATGTGCATTTTGAATATAAGTTTAAACTTCTTTTCGATAGTTTAAGGCAACCGTAGTGATAACATTACGGAATAAAAATAGACTGCTTTTTATTCAAAAATCAACTCCTAAAAGGTCGAAATATGAGATGAAAATTTATATGAAAAATCTAAACCGCTTAACTGAATTCTATTAAAAAAGACATATTTAGAAAACGTATAAATATTTGAACGCAGCGGGAATTGAACCCGCGCCTCTTGAAAACTTTTCAAGGCTCTGACCACTAAGCCATGCGTTCTACATCCCGCTACTACGTCTAAATTCTTAAACGCTTATTACAACTTATATTTGTTGCTAGCATCTCTGTATGAGATTTTTACTTTAATTTCTGCTACCCAAAGATTATTCTACGAACAATCGTTTGGCAAGAGAGATTGCTATTTATTAAATATACATTTTTTAAAGTGTTATTCGCACACTAATTAAAAAACAAATATTTAGAAAACGTATAAAAATTTGAACGCAGCGGGATTTGAACCTGCGCCTCTTAAACGGTTAAAAAAATACGAATTCTATTAATTTTCGCAGGTAAATTGTTGATGATGCAAGTTCAAACACAGTGATTTCTTTCAAAAACCAAATTTGTATGAAAAACTTAAATCGCTTAATCTAATGTATTGAATATTGACAGAAATATAGTTGATAACCCAGGGTGAAACACCTTGTAAATTATTTAGCGCAAAAACTTTTAATTAACTTTACATAATAAATTTACTTATACAAAAAAATATATCGAAGCAATCTTAATTCGATAAATAATCAATCCCGGTACACATTATTTCTGACACGTTTATGACTGGGGAGGTACTGTCTGTCTGTGACGTCATCACGGCTGAACCACTGAACTGTTTGTGATGAAATTTTATTTAGGGATACTTAAGGGTCTAGGGATAAAAGTAGGCTACTATTTTATTTCATTGTTTTACGAAAATGCCGCAGAAAACAAAAAAATAGCTATAGCGCATCCCTAGTTATCCTATAAAAGTGGCGATCATACCATTGAGTCATCTACTTTGATCATTTATTCACAGATCTGTTTAATCGTATCTACATGCATAGTACTAATCACTGATACCGACATTGACACTCAATGGATTTTAATCCCATTCGTTAATATTTAAAATATAAGCATTTTGGGTAAGAACAAGTATTAGGAAATGAAATGTCATATTTAACCTTAAACTGCTTAAAATAAATAAAAAAAGTTTTTTAAACTAACGAATATATTTTGATTGGAATCTATAACAACACAGCACAGATAATAATAAAACATTATACCTTAGAGACGCTAGTAATAGCCAGTTTCGGGGAAAAGATTAATGTAACTACCTTCGGGATAAACAAATAGGGCTTGTAAATACACATTAACAAGCGCTTCCGTCGCATTCATACTGATTTAGGCACTTAGCTACTCGAACCTCTTTCGTACCTAATACCAATTAAATATTGAAATGTTGCAATGAAAACGATCTCCTTTTAGGGTGTCCAGCCCCTTATTAATATTAAATGTATTGAGATACGTCGAAATCGAAATTGTTAGGTATGTGATTGGTCGCTAATATTAATTACGCCGCTCATAATTGAACGGGACGTCAACATTACCTATTGACACGGTAAATTGTAACTGACCATCGATATATCAGCTATCAGCATATCAAGTTATGTGTACATACAGACACTATATTATATATATATATTTATAAATCTCTGTAGAAGTATTGTCTATGTATATATTGTTTTGTAAGTAGCAATTTATTAATGCGGGAAATAGCGCATACCAGGGAATAGCCTGTTTCTATCAACGTCGCCTTGTGTTACCGGAGCGTTGACATAATTTGAATATTTATTCCTCCGATATGATATGATGGATCAAATCTACCACTATCGAGCTGGCTGGGTTTTCAACAAAATATTTTTCAAATAAATACAGTTATAATTCAGAAAAGGCTTTCACGGTCACACTGTTGAAGGTCTAAATTGAAAATTAGTGTATTTAACTTTGGTGTCGCCTAAAAGCCTAGTTACATGTTATAATTTCATTACTACGACTAGACGCCTAGTTATATAGATAGCGTAATGACATTAGCTATTTCAAATAACGCTTAAATGTTTCAAATATTAAGATGTTAGAGTATAAAGATATATAAAATATTAGGTATAAATAAAGATATTAAAGTTAAAAATATATTGGATATTTATCTAACTACAGTTATCTATAATTAAAACACTATTGTTTTAGGCAACTTCACGTGTACGTAAAGAAATCGAGTAAAACTCTCCGTTCCTCAAGCAACACTCGTTCTATTATGTTCGTAAAGAATTAATACCCAGATAATATTATAAATATATTAGTATGTTACCTGAAAATGTAAAAACTACCTTACAGGTATAAATTTTACTCGATTCTTTATAATCCTTTCGCTCCCTTATATTTAAAAGAACGTTTTAAGTTAAACGATCTTTTAAATATGAGAGACTTGGTTCCGATTCTCTTTTACTCTTCGAGCTTAGGTCGTGAAGGGACAATCTACTCAAGCTATCAAGCCTGTCAGACTCAGTTCTATTTTAACTCCTTTGCTATGAATACTGCCATTCTCTAAAATTAACTGACAAGTGGAGTTCGACATTTAAAAACAACGTGTCTAAAAACATCAGCATCTCTTTTATTAATGACTTTTGTATGCAATAAAGATTATTCTATTCTATTCTATAGGTACATATAAAGATATGGTTAAAGAATAAGATGTATTAATTTATATCTTTATAACTAAGTTTGACAAAAATATAAATTACTAGCTATCCGTTCGCGGCTTCGCCTGCGTAAACTACATGACAATTCTATTTTGTTTTTTCGCCCGCCGTAAACTTTGCTTAAATTTACAATTTAAATTGTAGCTTTTTTATTTATAAACCGATTGAAATGTAATAAACACTAAATGTTAAGGACGTTTACCACAATACCATAGTCAGATTGCACAAATCAACAGACAAACAGACACACTGAGGAAAAGGAAAGATAATTAAAAATCCTTGTTTTGGGTACTATTAATATATTTTTTTTCATACATCTTCCATGTACATACAGCGATCTATTACATTTTTATTATATGTATATATATAAAGTATTACTTAGTCTGGCCATAAATACTGTTATAAGTAAAAATAAACAATATTACTTTTGAATTTCACCGGGTCAGCTAGTTCAATATAAAAATATTTATGTCGAGACCACCGTGGCACTGTGGGTCTCGATTTCGGTCGGAAAGTGACGAATTGAAAGAATGCTTTGACACTAGGTTGTCTCTGACTACCCTGCTATACGGGAAAAACTTTAAAAAAGTACACATCCTTCGTGTAAGGACTATTTCTCGTGGGATATGGAATAGAAGCTAAATCCAAACTGATTTCAGTTTTCGTCCGTGCTATTAAAACGAAGGGCTCCCATAGGATAGTGGATGGAAGTTCATAACATTGTTATCGAAATGTACAACTAATGCAAGGATCTTTATAGAAAAATGTTTTCCGAACGAAATATTTGCGCTTTCTATGTATTTGTATTGATTTTTAAATAAGAGACTTACAGGCAAATATTTTGTAATGAGCGGATCCTAATAACTTTTATAACGTTCCATTTAACGAAAATGATGCTTTTAGTACAATTAAAGTGTAGGAGAAAATTAATAAAATAAATATTATACACGCACTATCATGTTTTCAACTAATATGCTATTTTGTTTAAAGTGGCGTATACGTTGCTAAGGCAACGCGTATTTTACGCGACAACGACTTTATAAAATCAAAGGCAACATTCGTTTTAAGCTAAAACAGTAGTAACATTATCATGCACAAAGCTTTATTGCTGCTTCACTTGAGTGAGAATGTAATCAACGCTTTCATACATTTACTATATAAACGAGGCTTTATAATAAATTTTAACATTTAGACCGTTATATTTTCTCCACTTAAGCCACCCGATTTTATGAAGTTCTGTGTAAATTATGATTTGAAACAGGCAACTTTTTGCAATTCCGTCTTCGTTGACTTTGGTTGGTTTGATAACGACACGAATACTTTTCCGCAAGTTATTACAGAAATATTATTTATTATGTTTATTATAAAGTGCTTTTAATCTATTTTTAAATAAAGAATATTTTGATTTATATATTATACATTAATAATCTTTAATCGATCATTATAACTAAAGAACTATTATATTTGATCTGTAATATTTTTAAAGCAATATAAAAAAATTGATTAATATCTCCGTCCCCAACGAATAGTAATGCAATCAAAAAAATTAAATTTTACAGAAAAAATAAAAATCGTTTTTTTAATTGTAACTTCTTGAATAATGAGATAAAATTTAATATATATAACCATATTTGAAACTATTTTCGAACGTACGCAACAATACGGTTTTATTCGCATAAATCTCCGGCAATCTTCTTCGTATATCGCATACCTCATTTAATACTTGATTACCCTTTGACTTTGACGTTGAAAATTAACGATGCAACTTGGTCGTCGTGTACTCTTTGTATTTATGCTAAAATTACATTTAAATTGCAAATCAATGAGGTCTTAAATGAATCACTTATATATCCATAATTATACTACAAAATTCTCCCTATTTTTCAGCCAGTTTTTTAAGGGATAAGATTTTTTAAATCATCGAAGACATTTTGTCCCATTCAAATTATGTTTGTCACCTTTTACTTTATTTTTTTTTAACATTTTTTAAAGTGTTATTCGCACACTAAGGAAATTGAAAAATACATATTTAGAAAACGTATAAAAATACGAACGCAGGTTGAACGATTTTCAAGAGGCGCGCGTTCAAATTTTTATACGTTTTCTTACTATGACCTTTTACTTTTTCATGTAATATAACACAGTAGACTTGGCGACGAGCATATAACGCCTTATTTTCCATTGCACATTCAAAAACAAAATGCGTGCTCAGTTCTGGCTATGCCCAGACTCATATTATTTATCGCGTAAAGAAAATGCAAAATTGATAAATTGAGATGCAACCAATTTCGGTGCCGTCATACAATTATATATATATATCTCGGTGGTATATATATCAGTGGCATGCTTAGCTATCTCTGCTTCAAGTATATGGTGAAATCTTAGAACTTGCAGTTTATTAAAACCACGAGCAAAGGCAGTGGATGTTGGTTCCGGTTGCCTGATAGTAAGTTCTGGGTGAAGCTTTTTGAAAGCTGTCCACAAAGTACCAGTCACCCCCTGCTTGGCTATTTTTAAAAGGGTGCTTTATATTATTATTGCCTGCGTATTGGTGTACGAGCTCTAAAAAATCGTTTTTTATATCGTAGAAAACGTCATGGAATACATACATAATGCAACGGAATTTTCTTCCTCTTAATTAAACACTAGCTTATATCTTCCAGTTTCTTTTCACAGCTTCCTTTTTATATGCCACTGCGTAAAGCCATATTTTTTGCGGCAGCTGAGACCGAAGTAGTCATAGCCTCTGTTGTTGCCAGTTGCTTGGTAGTTTCACTACAGGACTCACGTTCAGTTTTGAGCTTATATTTATGCACCATCTATAAATACAAAATGTTCTAACATAATTGGTTCCGGGCAAAGCGGGTACTCTACCCATCTTGCCAAAGAGCACATGTGTTTTCTTAAGTACAAACAAAAACCTCAAAATACCATACCATTTATGCCAACAAATGTTTTTTTTCTCAAAGTCAAACAGTGCAACGGTAATACAAACAACGACAATATTATAAAGGCTTTCAACTAGTCATAATATCTAAAAATACTTTTATCGCCCACGGTTATATCATTTGACGACTCCAATGGTGAAGCAAATCTGATCGAAACTTATCAATGGTGGGCACATTAATGTTTGATATATCGCTGTACGTGTGCACCTATCACCCATGGCGGCCGCATCATAGGCGGCCACCCGTTTCAAGCTATCTGCCAGCGACAAAAAAGTATGGAGAAAGAACAGAGTATTTTAAATCCCGCTGAGTTTTTAAATTCAGTTAAGCTGCCTGGTGTGCACTCACATGAGCTCCAATCAAAATTGGGCTTCCCAATCATTCGTATGCGACATTTAGAGCCCCTTAATTATGGATATCACATAATTAGTGCCACCATCTTAACAGACGTAGGACAAGGCGAAACTATAATGATTCCACGAATCTATAATTACTGACATTTCATTCCAATTCTTTGGAATAAGCTGCAATTTCCATTAACAAAGCGGGGATGAAACTTAACAATGTCTTGCTTCTGTGCCATAAGCCACTGAACGTAGCACATCATGTGACCAATGTCCAGAATTGTCACATTCTATCCCCAAATAGAAAGACATATAAGGAAGGCGCCATACTCATATGTCATATATTATGAAATTAATGTAATACATCGCGAGTGAAGTCGCGGGTAACGTGTTTTATTTCTTAACATGCACCTTCAGAAGTGCGTTTAACTTCAGGAATTGCATATAAGAGTAAGAACTCTAAGAATTTCACATTTCTTAGTAAAGTTAAAACAATTTCCCGTTTCTCATATATTAATATTATTTATTCTCGTTATTTTTGTCTTTTATTTTATGACTTTTAATTTTTAAATAACAATTACCAGTAAGCTGAATTCCTAACAATGAAACAACATGTACTATTATTCTAAATTGAACTGCACTCTAGGTTTTAGTACTAAAAACTATATAATAACAGAAAAAAATACTTAGTGTTATACACTAAATGTATTTAAAATCATTCACGAAACTTAAGGTATCAATCCTTTAAATATTTTTTTATATCTAACTCGTTTTCAAGTTATTTAAAAATTGTAATAATTATTATAAGGCAGACAACATTTAGCACATTTAAGTTATTATTTACCACTAAGGATATTTCGACATAATAATACATATAAAAAAGTTATTTTAATTTAAAATAATGTAATAAAATCTCATATTACTAAAAAATTTATATCAAGTGAAATATGAAAAACATGCACAGTCCGCACTCAAAGTTTCCAATTTCGAATTCCTTAGAATCAGTAATTCGGCTTATAGTTTTATATTTCAACAAAAAATTTATTAAAATTGCCATAAATTGCTTGCATAGTTTTAAAAAATATGCTTACTTATAGATGAATTAATTTTAAACCAATAAATAATTAAAAAAAAAATTGAAATTGGTAACTGAAGACATAAAAATACAATATACTTCAAGAACTTAAAATAATTATATTTCAAGTTAAAATGAATGTGCCTAATAATTCCACTATTTCATATATACTAAATATGGTGTATTATTTAAAATTTTCTTTCAACTTTGGGTTATTTGTAAAACGTGCACAGTCCTGCACTCTAGTTCCAGTATCCGAAAACTACAGCTTAAATTTCGCCAACAACAATTCAACCTTTTAAATTTATATTTTTACACACAGTCATCCATTCCATGTACTTTTAGTGACCAATTACCATTAATCGCATTATCAAGCCATATTAATTTATATTCTGCATGGGTTTATGCACCATTAATTCCTAATACAGGAAATTAGGCTTCGTTTATTAATATTGCCGCCATCTCGCGGAACAGCACGCAAACAGGTCACACCTTGACCATTGCCAACCTGACGCACGTGCCTAGATTTATAACTCACAGATAGTAGTTATTGATGCAGTTAATATAATGCAAAATTTACAAACGTCAAAATCAAGGAAGTCGCGGTGCAATCTAGTATGTATGCGCCGATCGATGGTGTTTTTTGTCTTGCGTCCGACGCACGTATATTTTGATGAATCTCGATAATTGGCTCTATTATATATAAAAGTGATTTCAGTATAGCTGGAATTCGGCGGTCTGAGTTTTAATTAGTGTGGATATAGTTTACAGACATTTAGTGAGTTTTTTCATCGTATAGATAGATACCTGCCTGTATTTAGTTACCCCAGATATTCGGGGCACCAAGCAGTCATTTGTCACTGGGTATTTTTGTCTGTTAGTTTTATGTATTGTATCTGAATGTTGTAGCATAATTGTAAGCTTTGCTTAATGTTTACATTTAGATAACACACTACTCGCACTAGATATATTATATTTGTATGAAATAATTGTAAAATTGAAACTTCCATAACCACATATAAGAAAATTTATTAATATAAAATGCAATAAACTACACAACTCTGCACTGAGTTTCACAATACACATCCACTAAAGTTAACATCAGAAAAGAAATTTAATTTTAGTTTATGTAAATAGGTAGGTATATGCGTGATTAGTGTAGTAGAGATAACTGTAGTAGATGCTCCGGTATGTATGTACTTAAGAGTAATGAGCCCAAACAAAGCTTAGTGAAAAACTCAATATGCACATAAAGTAGCTTAATACTACATATATTTCTTGTATATTCAGTTAATATTTAACTTTAACTGAACTCAACAAATAAAGTGTAGTTAAGACAAATATATAACTTTGACAGTTTTAATATATATGTTTAAAACACATTCTAGAAGATTGTGAGCAAACATTTAATTAAACAAATGTATAAAATGGTTTCCATTTTGAAGTAGTTAGTATTCTGATAACCGAAGCTAGTCTATTGAGTCAGTTACAGTTTCATAATATAAATATACTTACTTACTACTCATAGTTAAGAACATGACGACAATTCACATTTATAATGATAAAGTTAATCTAAAAAACATTCGCATGGCAATTAAAATTATCATAACGCTCTTAGAATGTTCAAATACATAAAATAATGAAGGATATTAGGTTTGTAGTTGAAATATTACATCTAATTTTGTCAGTTTCATTAATTTTCTAACAGATACGACAGCAATTATATATTATTTTAAACACCTAAGCATATATGTATACCTACTGATTTGAGAAGCACTGGAATGTATTGTTGCCTGCATACTGCTCTATCTGAATGGCTTTAGTTGTAAGATAACTAGGATTACCTGCTAGTTTCATAGAGCTTTTAATGTTTTATTGGGAGTGCTCAAATATAAATTATGCTTAAAAATGTATGCAATTCTTAAATTTTCCTGTTATACTATATACCACTTTTTATTATTTTTATTTTATATCATTTTAGTACATTCTTATAGTTTTAAACTGTTTTAATATTATCAATATTCTCACACTTTCTTTGACAAAATTGAACATAACATAATTCATACATAAAACACAGCAGTGATTCATAATATACTGGTGAAACAATTCGTTATACTGATTCTAAATAAATTTTGAAGAATCTATTGCATTAACCAAGATAATTAAAATTAATTAATATTTCAAACATGTAAAAAGTACAATTTTCAATTGCCAGGACTAAAATTCAATATGTGACATGCTTCTGTAATATCAGTGGGTTCACTTTTAATTTATTTAGAAAACCTATCTACAGGTTGATTCAGAAATACACAGCCGCAATTTTTATTTAAAAAAATTGCTATATTAGGTGTAATATTTACTTAACCATTATAATACCATACAACATTCATAGTTTCACACATATATTTTTCTACTTGTCTAATTATATGCAATTTTTCAGCCATTGTGCATTGTTATTAATAAATATTTTATTTTACCTAATCACATCTACTATACCACAAATATTCCAATACACAGTACTATGACACATTACATTATAATAGGTATGCCACTGGGATTGAATAAACTTATGAATCACATTTTTATATATCTGTTACAAGTACACCTAAAATACAATTTCATTAACACCCATAAATTGATATACTTTAATATTAAAAATATCCAAAAAACTATGATATAATCAAAAAATAAATTGCCAGCGTACAACTGATAGTGATAACTTAAAGCACTACTAACACACACTATATATTATAAGAGATAGTACAAGGTAATTATATTGTTTAAATTCGATTTGCAATACTCTAAAGAATACAATAAGTTAAACATCAAGGATGTGGTTATCTTCTGTAAGAGGATTCAGGTTACATTCAGATTTATAAACACTTAATAAGAGTATTATATTATATTGTAAGTTACATATTTACACACTTTATATTAAAAATGTTTGTAAATTTGGCAAAATTTATCCAAGCAGTTGAAGAAAGCACTTTAGTGCACAAGCCCACATGCACCACTAGTAAAACAATTCAAACACACATTCTAAACAGCTTTGCTTTGTTAAAATCAATAATAACATTTAAAAAATGTTGAATATAAACAATAGATATTAGATACATGATTTTTTTTTCTTTGTGAAATAATGAATACTTACAATATTGCTTTACCCTTATTGGTCTATATGAAATAGAATCCAGTTAAATTCCTTTAAGGAGCTCAAATTATATCTAAAAGAGTACATTTTAATTTAGTGTTGGTTTATTAAATTTCTTAAGGAATATAAAAACTTCTAAACATTGTGCTTTTGGCAGTTCAGCTATAGAGTAGTTTCCTTTATTTTTAGTGTAAAACACTGGAATTAAGGTAGAAAATGTTCCTGTAATTTGGACATGAATCCCTGAGATCTCATTGACGTAAAAACTCACAATCATCAATTCCGTAAAACTACATCATCGGGTCCCGGAATTTTCACGTACAACCAAATTCTACACACAGCTTACACAATTAATAGCTATAGATGCATTTAAATATTACCAAAGAAACTGTGCATTACTGATCACTTAGTTCACATTATAATTATGGCAGTAATATTCCTGCAGTCGTTGTACTTACAATTTAAAAAAAAAAATCTTTTAGTCCCAAAAAGGACCGGAGGATAAAAAGTCTGAACGAAATGTGTAAAAATTTTTTGTGTTTTCTGATAATATTTTAATATTTCATGGAATATTCACAATGCTAGTTAAATTACCACAGCCAGGTTATAAAATTACGTTTATCATAATGCGGTGAACGCTATATTTAAAAGAATTCAACGTACCTAACAAGTCGGTATTAAGATCTAATGAAAATCATTAAACATTTTGACAACTGTTTCGAATCACTTGTCAATCAATATTACTCTTAACTACATTTTTTTTTTTAAATATTTTATATTTATAACAAACGCAATTTCTTTATGCAAATAATATTATATGTTTAGTTTTATGTATATTTTTTTAGTATAATTAACACATATTATTATTTATCTACTACTATTTATTATTTATCTTGCTTCCAAAAGTATAGAAATTTTAATGCACGATAATAATAATTAATAAATATTGTGGCTAGTTAGTTGCTTGTAAATTATTAGTTGGTAGTATATCCAATTATCTGTAAAGTGACATCTAGCGGACCGGACGCGTATAATTGCGGAGAACAAAATGGCGTAAACACCATGTACAGCTCAGATTTTGCTTATTGAACTAGTTCCACCGTCTGCCGCCATGTGGCAGTAGATATCAAATAATAAAAAATGCTTTAGAAACTATTTTATGTTTGCTGACAATATAAATTAAGATTTCTGTTACACAGTAATATTTAAATAATGCGTTTTCGCCAAAATAGATTGCACTGATATACATCAATTTAGTTATAAGAATAACAATATAAAGTGTTAAAATTTTAACATAAATTTATAATGTTATCTACTTCTTATATGAACGGAAAATTGATTCTATTTTTTTTACTACTATTCTAATTATTTAGTATAAACGGTCTTTCAAAACTTTTTCTACATTTTGTTTTGTTAAAAGAATTATATGACGTTATATCAAAAATCCTAGCCCCACTTGCTAGCTAAATAAAAAAAGAACACGTATTACCGCAATTCGTCCTAGCCCGTATAAAATCGCGCTTTGAACTTATTTACGTAAAATAGTTTTGATCTTCTCTATTGTTTATATAAAATACACAATATTCAAATTCCAACACATGCGTTCTAAAAGATTGATTTAAATTTTCAAAAAAACTTTGTAAAAAGTTATAACTGCATTAAATATTTTATAATAGGTACAAGACGAATGTTATATGAACTTCTTAATAATGAAATCCTAACAATACATTAATAGGTCGATAAATTATCTTTTATCAATATTATTCTTAGGTAATTCCATATTCCCTTATGATATGTTGTAACTTAAAGAGATCCAAAATCTAAACGTGAAAATTATGTGAGCTCTTATAGTGACGACTTACTGTCAAAAATTTCTAATAAAACGCAAATGATATTTGTAGATTATTAGAAATCTAAGAAGCAGTTTTTTTTTGTCAATAACGGCAACGAGCCAACACACTGGATCCCAGACCGAGCGTTATTTAATAGACAGCGAATGTGTTTTGGAATCAACTTTTACAATATAATATGACGATCGTACACAAGTAGCATGCTCGAGGAACCATTAAATTAAATATTTATATAAATAAATAAGGTAACATGCCCTGGGCTACCTGTGTAAGAGCGTTGCGGATTTGAAACATTTACGCAAACGGATATCGACGCGATTGAGTCCTATCCTTAGTGCACCACGAACGCCTGCGAACGCGGTACGGACAACTTAAACGAACGGAATGAGAGAGTAAAAATAAAAAAGAAAAAGCTTAAAGTTAATATATCGCATGCAATGTACGCAAACTTGAAAACTTACAATAAACACTATATAAAATAAACATAAGCCGGTATCTCGAAAGTGTCGCCTCAGAACAAAAAAATAACTTACGATAATGTGATAAAAAACGAAAGAGAAATAAAAATAAAAAACTTCTATTTAAAATAAAGGTGCGCTATAGCGTGTTCGCAGCGAGGCTTTCGAGGCGCCGACATATAACATCAGGTAACGCGCGACGCACTGCCTATATAGCTTACATCTAAACGCTAAGGTAAGGTTGTGCTGGGCGTCGGTGGGAATTTCTGTCGAGTATCCCGCGGATCAATAAATTATATGTCACACTTATTCAAAGAAATGCAGGTCGACGGAAGGCTTGCTCCGCGAACGATGGCACAACTGTCGCCGTGTGGCCGCTTTGCGACCGCCAGGCGTAAAACAAAGCTCTCCTCGCTCTCACATAAAGCACGGAGAAAAATCTTTTACATAATAAGCAACGGCAAACATAAATCGTTGTCCTTATTGCAACGACGAACTACAACGACGGAGGCCGAAACATTTTAAAGAGATAAAAAAAAAGTAATGAATAAAAATTAAGTTTAAAGCATTAGGTGCGATCAGTGTTGACTCTGGCTACGTTTTCTTTGGCTTGCAATGCTCGACGACACCGCTCCTGCGGGCGCGCGCTGTTCAACCCTATTCAATCCAATCAAGTCAATCCTAAAACCACAATGCACAGAAACGACGAACAAAACACACACACGATAGGAAAGGCGGCGCGCCCGACGTGCTGCTGTTTATTGCACGCTGGCCACTGTCTGCTTGTCGGAGCGTTTGCTGCGACTGGCCCTCTTCCTTGGAGCGGGCGCCAGGCCCTCGGGCTACGTGTGCCTCTTCGCATGCAACGCCAGGTGGTCGGAGCGCGAGAAGCAACGGTCGCAATAGCGGCACCGGAATGGTTTCGCACCCGTATGTTTACGGTAGTGTCTAGTCAACTCGTCGGACCGCGCGAACCGCCATTCACAGCCCTCCCAAGAACATTTGTACGGCTTCTCGCCTGTAATAATTAAGAAGTAATCTTTTAATATTAATCTTATATATTGAACTTAGAAAACTTAGCAACATCTAATATAAAACAAATACCTAAGAACCTTTTAGCTGATCTAACCCAAGTGAATAATTTGGATGCCACAAGTGTTGTATTTTAAACTGAAGCTATGCAAAATATAAAAAGTTATCCGTTAGTGCATTTTTTTTTGTAAATAAATCTTTAATTCATTAAATCTAAGTAACGTACTTAACACGTATTTATGTAAATTAAATTATGCTGAATTCAGATGTCACAATCCTATTTAACAGGGACGATATCAATACCAAAAATCTATAACACAAATGAGATTTTGCTCGCAAAATTGACTAAAGCGGTTGTCTGGTGATTTTAGGCTACTTTACTTTATGTCGCTACATACCGGTGTGTGTCCGTTTGTGTGCCTTGAGATGTGAGCTCTTGGTGTACACCTTGTCACATGATGGGAATTCACATCTATGTACGCGGCGGCGTGGATCAGAGGTGTGTGGCTGCGGCAGACGTGGCACAGTGCGACGTGCTGGAGCCGGAGTCACCGGGGTCACCGGGGTCACCGGGGTTACCAGGGCCGCCAGAGTCACCGGGATCTTCGGCACCTCTGAAAAAAAATTGAACATCGAAATAAAACTTTAGTCGGCCTAATTAACAGTTATTGGCAAATTCTTAAGCCTACTTACTGTATTAAGCAAATGCGAGTTGTGTGAATAAATTGAATTTCATTAATCTAGGTATAGGAATTGTAGTATGAAACATATGTCTAGAAAACTCCAAGCTTTTGGAAATTACACTGAAAATGAGATTCGATAAGTAATATTACGTATTACGATTTGTTATTGCATATATATTTAGTGTCTTAAGTGCCACTGTATAACGGGCGTTAATTTTACCATGGATATAACAGTTCACTCATATTTTTAAATAATATAAAAGAAGCTGATTTATTTTACAGAACAATGCATGTGTGTGTGCCGTGGAACGATGTCAAGATTTGACAATTTTTGACGTCGCGTCAATAACTCTTCGACTGCCGTGTCTGTCGTCTTGTCGTTATATTGTACTAGCTATGTTAAATGTGGCGGCTGTTTCAATAAATATATCTAATAATCTCTGTGCAATCTTCTTATTCTATTAAGTGACAGTTGTATTCTGTGTAATTTATGTCGTAGTAATATTGTGCATGCCATATTCATGTAAACCTAAGCTGCGCTGCGTCCTATATTCTATAAGTTTTCAGTTCAATTTCGTGTCGGTTGCTTTTAAATAAAAATATTTTAAAGTATAAATAATGAAGTAAAGTAAAAAAAAATCAGAGTGTGGTAGTGTAGAAATCATAATATAGATTAGTTTTTAATATGAGAAATTATGCTTTCAAAAATTTTCAAATATTATTTGAAACAAACTAACCTAACCATTAGCTTTTTTTTAAATAAATATTATTATTATTGCGAACATATTGTGAGTATTATTTTATAAACTCAAGCGAGAAAATACTTCTAGAAATATTTATACTGGCTCGTTACTAAACAAGAAGCTGTCTCATTTAATCAGTGAATATTTAGCAATTATACTAAAACTCAATATAAAAATATATTAACGGTCAATACCTGGAATTATTACATTGGATTTTGGTTCCGCAAAAAGGTAGACGTTTATGTTCAATTATGTTTGACTGAATGATAGAATCATAGATCGAAGAAGCAAGATAAAAAACTAATAAATAAATGTCTTGCTTTTCGGCTCTCTTGTTAAACTTATAACTATAGTATCAGCGAAATGAAATTAAATTAATTGAAAATATATTAAAATATAGACAAGACATTACTAATTTACGAACGGAATATCATATCTATAAAAACAAACCTGTGTTTATGAAAGTGAGTTAGACATTGGTTATAATATAATCGCATATAAAATGAGAATTTGAAAGATAATTCATACACGCATTACTCATAGAAAAATACAAGTGTATTAGGGTTTATTTAAAAAAAACTGTAGCAAACAGTTAAGAACTAATCTTTATTAGTATTGTATTTGTAACAACACGGTTTCCGGGATATATGTACAAACCGTGTTATATAAATTACATTATTTATTCATATGGAAATTATACCAACAGTATAGTCCTAATGTAAAAGTCATATTTAACAAGCAGCTCATTGTTTGAGGATTTCTAACAATTGATAATATTTCTATTTAAAAGCCGAGACATGTGTTATCGAGAAAATATTTGTGATAAACAAAATTTCCATTTTAAAACAAATCTCACATTCGCACAAAAAATAATAAGTGAAAAACAAACTGCACTTGTGGAGCTTTAAATTTAAGTTTAAATTGTGAGTTAGCAAATATTTTTTGCAATTACGTTACAGTAATTCAAATTTAAAATTTAAGATTTACTTATAACAGATCCGTTATATGAATTTACGATTTGCTAGCAATCTACAATATTCAAGTTAGTTTAAATCGATAACAAATTAGTTTTAAGATTAGGAAAGTTAGTTTTAAGATAGATATATTTTATTTTAAGTTATATCAATCAACGAGGTAAATAAGTGAGGAATCATGAATCGAGATTGGATGGGTCACATTCCACCGTTGGCTTGCACGATCTTCCTGGCACACCAATTGATGAAATGTACGTATTATCACTATTTCACTATACTTTTTACATATAAATTAACGTTTTATATACACTGTCATATGTCATATGTCAATGTCATATCATGTCACGATATGTGTTGTTATTTCGCCTAATTTTCCAGTCGAGTGTATTTTGTAAGTTTTTTTACGCGATAACTTGAACGATCATATTAATAAAGGTACTAATTAGTGCTCGTGTCTGTCAATGCCTACGGAGTCGTTGTTGGTACTTAATTCAATTTTTTATTAGTTTCTCATACCTCATACAAAATACAAAATGTTCTATTTATGAAAAACACGAAGGAAAATTAAAACTATCTCCATCAGTTCAGCGAAGGATATCTTTCATATCCTACAAAATGATCGATACAAAATGATCATTAAAAAATTGTTTTGTTTTGGTTACGGTACACTGTTAATTTGCGGTTAGTCACAAGCTAAATTCTTTTATTACATTTTTATATCATAAATCATGTGACTGTTTGAATAAACTATATGTGGCAGTGCAAATGTACTAGCAGAAATTTCCAATTCAAAAAATATATGGAATTAAGACAAAAGTGATAAAGAATTTGTATACTACAAATAAAGAATACTATAAAGATATATCTCCACCGATGACTGAGACCAAAGACCTCAAGTGAACGAGATTGATAGTGATTTGAGCAGGAGTGATGGAGCAGGCGAAAATGTGTTCATTCAATGTTAGAGATTGTTTTAAATAAATTACTTTTAGAATTTGATCGTATCGATTTGAATTGTATCGTTGAAACTCTTTATATATACGGAAAAAGCAATTGGGTAAGCCCTGTCTTTAAGGAATCAACAGAATCTAATGCCAAATTTCATACTTCAGCCCATATAATGAAGTGTGGTGAGTGTCGAATTTGAACATCGTATTTTGTACTTCCAGAAATATTCTATATGTATATATATATGTTTATTTACATGGTTTTGCGTTAAATATGTATTTAATTTCCTTTTAAATTATTTTTTAATTTCAATTGTATTAATTGTAAATAATAATAGAATTATTATTCAAAAGGTCTGACTTTAGTTACAGCTATAAAACATATTTAACAGCTAAGGTGTTTTATAATCATATGAGTGCGTCGCGAGCGTTTTTAAACTAAAGCCGGTTACGGTTACCAATGGATTCTTACGCATGTGCGTGACAAGCCATTGGGGCCAGTTTGTGTTTTAAGCTTTTTAAACATAAACCCTACATTAAATTTTATATTTTCTATCAAGAAATCGTCTTTGCGCCGCAGCAGTTATGAAAAAATACACGTTTTACACATTAATTATACAATTAAACTTCTAAAAAATATTACCATATAAAAAAAATAAAAAATTCGCCATTGACAAGTAGTAAGAAATCGCCCAACAATAATCGGCATTGCGATTGATCGGAGAACACAGCAAGCGTACTTACAACATTCACACGATTAATAATAATTGTTCACAGAAATATAGAAAAATAAAAAAGAAATCGTTCGCTTCGTGAATTGAAATAAGTAAATAAAATATATAAACAGCCTACCTTTCTGTTCGCGTTCATTAGAATCGCTAGGCGGTTCGCACTTTACGGTTGTAACGGTGATCAGTCTGGGCGGCGGCGGCGGTGGAGGTGACGGTGGCGGTGATGGTGGAGAAGGCAGTGTGGGCATCTCGGGCGGTGTGGGCGGTATGGGCGGGGTGGGTTGGCTTGGTACAGGGGCTGCTATAGCCCATTCTTCCTCCAGAGATTCCCTGCGCTTGAACCGGGGCTCCTCCCGGAGGTAACAGTCCATTTCGTAACATGTCTGAAAAACGTATAAATTCTAATAATATTGTATAATATGTCCAAAAATGTTTGATCGCTTATGAGATAGCGCTTTTTTTAATTTTGTATTTTAAACACTAACGGTATAATATGAAAACAAGCTTAAAACTTAATGTGTTTATTATTTAAAGTAATTGTATTTGTTAGCATACCACATATGGAGCAATACAAGAAAAAAAATATGTTTCCTAAATTTATATTGTAATAATAAAATACTTAGTCAAAACTCAATTTATAACTAATTTAAAAATATTCTGAACACTATAAATATACAAAAGTTGAGCGCCGCCATTCAACACACACTGACTGCCTCTAATTCGGACGGAAAGCGGAGAAACGGAGTGTCTTGACACTAGGTCTACTCTGCCTATGCCGCAATACAAAATTATAATCTGTACTCAGTTTGTACTCTAGATCCATCCGTCCGTGCGTAAAATTTAATTAACTACATCAAAAATGAATACTTTGCGATATTATTTTGCATAATATCACAAAATATACTTAATTTTACTTCTTGATTACAAGTTTTACTTTATTAAACTTAATATCGTAAACTAATACAATTTACATAGAATATGAGGTTGTTTTAAAAGTTTTAGTTGGTAAAAGTATTCATAATGAACATAAGTTTAATTCGCGACATGTGTGGGTGGTGGGGTTAGCGGAATGGGAGTATCTGTCACGAGCACACAAAGTATAGTAATGTTTCGAACTACAAGAATTATTAAATATACAAATTTCAAATTAATGTATACATATAAAATTGTATAATTCTACGGAGTATTTTATAAGTCATATAATTTTTCTAAAATAAATTCCCCAAGAGATCCGAACGGGACGCCCCGAAGACATTACTTATGGAATTTCCAGCGTTTAGGAGATTTGGGAGCGATCAATAGTTGGTTTTCTATCCTCTTCACGCGACTACCACATTTAGTGGTGTAGATAGAGACAAAACGATAAATGATAAGAGTGTTCTTTTGTGGCTCAGAGTATCCTCTTAGATAATGATAGCTTACACGCTACAAGTTATATTCGAAGAATTATTTAACGAATGTATATATACAATTTGGTGTATTTTAATTTTGAATTCGAATCTATAATCTTCGTACGACAGATTTTGTCATTGAACTATAATGGTGTCAGTATTTTAAAGTTTAGTTCAAAAAAATATTCAAACTAAGCGGAATGAGACGATTGTCATCATACAATGTAACTCGGAATTACAATAGCACCCACTCAGTGCTTACGACTTATGAAAAAGGTCAACGCCCTCAGTCAAGGCTAGAATGAAGGTATAGGGCACAATGTCTTTCGAAACATAACGGTTCATTCGGCAGTTTAGAACAAATCCGTTCCTATCTCATTCAGCCCTTCGCTTCTACTCTTGTGAGAGTAACGTTTGTAATCGCGATTGTTTCAATAGCCGACTTATTAAAATCAAATTGATAGAAATCTACGAGATTTGTAATAATTAATAAATACCGTTTAAATGTTAACAGTTTTCAAATTTGCTATTTCATTTATTTCGTGTAAATTACACCTATTATACTTTACCTATTATCTTGTAATAAAGTGTTATTCACACACTTGGTAAATTGAAAAACATTTTTAATAATAATAATAATAGTGCCTAACACAGTAAAAAAAACCGGGTTCAGTTAAATAAACGGCACCCCACTTCGACATCCATCACGCGATCTCCATTTGCTCAGTTCTTTCTGCCCCCGCAAAAAACATTCGAAACGTGACTAGGCATTTCAATACATTTTTATTACAATGTATTTTCTAATAGTATATTCGATCCTTACTCTCTTATAAAACTTCAGTGTGACACTCATCACATCATAATTTCACAGTTTAACATTGAACTAAATATCCTATTAAAAAAATTAGACAAAAATATTCAAAAAGCGGAATTTAAACTTTGTTTTAATACAATTTTTAAGGTTTTATTATACAGATTTGTGAATAATTTCTTAAATTATCTTAGATGAAACTGGTTACGAGCGACGGTACGCGTACACAAGTTTTTTAACGTTTTTCGCTAAACTAGCGACCCGCTCCCGCACCCGCGTGACCTGTTTCGTATTTTCGGTGGCTTTTCTGTAAAACAACGAAATTACTGGAAAAATGGAAGACGAAAGTAGCCTATGTTGCTAAATTCCTGAAACCCTTAAGTATATCTATATAAAACTTCATCACAATCGGTTCATCGGTTTGGCTGTGATGACGTCACAGAGAGAGAGAGAAAGAGACAGACAGTGTTACTTACGCATTTATAATATTAGTATGAATTTGAGTGATGTCACGATATTTTTATTACACTCTTTATACACGCTGTATAACGCATTACTATTATTAGATTAAAAACTCAAAAGCTTTGAATCCATCTGTCGAGTTATATAACGGTATAGAAATGTATTTGAGGCAAAAACTTTTATACGGACAAGTTCGGGCATGGTGTTACTACGTAAATGTTAACAAAATTCACCGTACAAAATTTTGTCCAGTAAATATTTCAAAACACGTCACACTGAAAATAGAACTAAAGTTAATTTGCGCAGAGTCGGAAGCTACAAGTTGTTATCGCGTGGAATTGTAACATTTTGAAATGCACTCGGCGTCGTATAATAATTAAAAATGACAAGCGCCAATATTCACGATCCACCGACTCGTTCCAAACAGGAATTTTTGGCGCTTTTTAAATTGAGTTTCATTAGTGATATTGATTCTGACACTACTTATTGACACACAGTGTACCGTATTTATATTATATTAAATAATAGTTATACAAGTATTTATTCAATGTTAATTTTTTTTATTTTGACACCCATTTCTTTGAATAAACTGTAATTTAATTTACATGGCGGCATTTTTCTGTGTACAGCCCCTATTAAGAGACTGATTACTGAGTATACTTGGCTAAACGCCTTCGTAGTAGCACCCACACGTATTAAAGAGGTCAATTAAAAGCGCAACAATTCAAAAACTATTTAGAACAACAGCGATCCTTCGCTTGGTCCTGAGATCTCCCGAACTGAAGGCTATTTATATTTAATATTTAAGATAAATTCAACCAATTATAAATTCTAGAAGACCTGTTGACGCGTAAACTATATTATAATGTATATTTTTTTTAGCATTTTTTAAAGTGTTATTCGCACACTTAGGAAATTGAAAAAGACATATTTAGAAAACGTATAAAAATTTGTAAACGCAGCGTAAAATTTGAAAAGCGTTCAAGGGGCGCGGGTTCGAATCCCGCTGCGTTCAAATTTTTATACGTGTTCTAAATATGTATTTTTATATTATTATGTTTGTTTTTTTTTTGTATAATACATGTTTTTTTGTTTGTATCATTTAGTTATAAATAGTACATTATTTTGTTACTACTTATTTTGTTATACTTATTTTGTTTCTTTCTTAAGTTAAAAGCTTTTTTTTATTGTGTTTTTTTTTGGGCGTAGGGAATTATATAATTTTGGTTTTTTTTTGTTTATATCATACTGAGCTAGCCTATAATTGTGATGTACAATGTAATATTCTTGTTTCTATATGCCTTAATTTTTAAACACATGTTTATTGCACGTTCCGTTGCGTAAATAAATATCAAACACACGGTTTCTACTCCATAAAAACTTAGTAAATCTGTTTCAAAATTTCGTACACCTTTCGCACACTTAAAATTTTACCATCACTTAAATCGTTAAATATAAAAAAAAGGGGAAAGAGTTCCCTCCCCTCAGTTGTCCATCTATGTTTATGTATGTATATAAAGCAAGATTTGTCCTTATCAATAATGCATCTGCCAATTCTGCTTTGGTCAGTTGCTGGGGGTAGTTAATTACACGGGGGACGACCAAACAAGAGGAATCCAGTGTCCGATATCACATCCTATTACATAATAGAGCTAACGCTAATATCCTCTTTGCTGGGCGCGGCGATGCATATTCATGTAAGCGTTCTTAATAGGTCCTGAGTACAATTTAAATAGCTTTTTTTATTTTCTATCATATAGAAATAAATTAATTTATATGTATAGATTTTGGGATAATTTAAGAATAAGAATACAACTTCAGTATGTCTATATAAGTGTTAAGTTACTTAGATGAGCAATACGTTTCTATTCTGCATGGATCTATTTAAATGTTTTTTTATATATTTATTAGACCTTCATTAATCATAGATATTTTAAGAACTGACTATATATTGAGTATGGAGTACATATTGAAATTGCGTAATGTCACCATTAATTAAGCAGCCTTATACATATGGTTGTATGTTAAACAATAAGTTCTATATTTTTTCAAGCGAGTGTTTTACATGAAAAACGAACGAACGAACGAATGTACAACATTCACTATATATTTAAATGAGTTTCTGCGCGTATAGTGTATGCACGTCAAAAATGGCACGTAAAATGAATACTAAGCGTGGGCACAAAAGCTTTATCGAAACTGGACACAAACAAGTGACAATAAACAATGATAATTAAATACCTGTATAAATGCATATATATATATATATATATATATATATATATATATATATATATATATATATATATATATATATACATATATAATTATGTGTTTGGACACAATTGTGATAATTCAAGACTAATCCTACTAATATTATAATCATGAAAGTTTGTGAGGATGTTTGTTTTCACGTAAAAACTACTGAATGGATTTTAATGAAACTTTACAATAATATAGCTTATACATCAGGGATAAAAGCGAGCATTTTTGTTTTCATTAAAGCCAAAATAGTGAACCATTGTAGTCAATAAATTAATAAGGTAGTTAGATAATTTAATCGCTTATGGTAATCTATACATTATAATAAAATGTAACTGATCTCCGTCAACATGGGAATATATCAAAAAAAAAAAAATATTATTCGGTGCATTTATCAATATAATAGAATCCAAAATAATTATTTTTAATTTTCTTTTCTGTTTGTTTGTTTCTGGTTTCTTAGGTTAGCACCTAAGAAACGGCTTAAACGATTTAAATGCCATTTTGACTATTGTATTATGGTAAGCTTCCCTTTACATTTAGGGCTTATTTCATTTCAATTGTATTCATAAACAAACAAAAGTTACAACTATTTAAACTGTAATTTAAGTAAAGTTTGTGTGAGAACACGTGCGGGCTAAAAAAACTAAATAGTTTTGTCATATAGTTTACGCGGGCGGCGAAGCCGCGTGGAGCGGGTAACTTAAATTATATATAATAATGTAACCTTGTTTGAATATACGTGAGGATGTTTTTTTTTAATAATTTTAGGAAAGTCTTAGTAGCAATTTTTATATTTAATGAAAATAAAAACTCTTCAAACAGTTTTATAGGAAAATGAATGAATTTTTTTAATAAATATTACCCATAGTTAATGACGAAAGCTAAGTTAAAAAGGTTTCGCGTGACAAAGTAGTAAATATGAAACATTCATAAAAAGAACCATTAAGATAAAAGCCCTTAGCCATTTATTAAAATAAAAACTTTATAATGTGTAAAATTTTTTTTAAAATTCGCAGAGCACAGCAAAATATATAGCGAAAATCGCATTTGCAAACATATAAAAATAATACAATAAAAACATCCGGAACCCCACCGGTTTACCTTTTGTAGATTATAATATATAAACATATTATTAATAAATATTACCTAAGTCTGTTTTAATTTCAAAGTAACATCCATTTCATTACTGAGTGTTTTTTACATACAAGTTATAAATTTACGTCCAGGGTGAATTATATTATTTTATATATTTTTTTTAACGCCGGCTTACCTCTACAATAATTTCACACTTCGCCACTTATTATATATATATATATATATCCTATAGAATGGTAGTGTCAAGAACTCCTTCCATTTCCGCCCGAAATCGGGACATTGCGCCTTGAGTGGACGAACTCAACGCCGCGCTTTGTTTTAGGTACCAGAGCGGAGAAATGATAATATTCATACAAATATCATTCATTCACCTCAGTGAAAATCGAACCCACAACAAATCGCTTGCAGCCATACACTGTCCCACAGCGCCACGATGGCCTTTCCTCTTACTTTTCATCGTTAATTTAAAAAAAACCGATTTAAGCCACAAACTTCGATTCTAGCACTGTCTCTATAGTATTAGCACTTTAAAACACCAGCGATTGGAGTTTAGGTAAATATATCATAGTTTGTACGGATAGAGTTTTTTTGTATCTGTGCTATTCTACTAACTAAACAATCAACTAAAGAATCATATATATGTGAAACGATGCAATTAAATTACTTCGAATTTTATTTTGCAAAAGTTAATTATAATCTGTACATATAATAAAAATGTAACTCATTGCTTGCTGCCTGTACATGGAAGATATATAAAAAAAATTATATGATTTGGGGCATTTATCAATATATATGATTTTTAAGTCTAAGTTTGTCTGTGAGTTTGTGCACGCTAATCTCAAACAGCCTAGCCGATTTAAATGCAGTTTTGACTATGGGATGTTGGTAAGCTTCCCAAAACATTTTGTTACTTGTTTGTTTGACATTTCAAACGGTTCATAAATAAAAAAGTTACAACCATTTAAATGATAGATTTAAGCAAAGTTTGTGATTTAAGTGTAAACGCGGGCGGGTGGAGAAACGAAAGTTTAGTTGCGTAGCGTACGCTGGCGAAACCGAGCGGGTCGCAAGTGTTTAAAATAAATAAATATATTGCAATACAATTCTAAACAGATTGTATTATTCACACATTTATATTGAAAATGTATAGTTGTTTTTGCGAATACATTTTTAATGATGTCACCGTACAACGTTTACGATTTATAAGGAAGTAGACATTTTTATTGACAAAACCTTTGTCCTATACCAACTTGTGCTATATATATATATATATATATATATATATATATATATATATATATATATATATATATATATATGAAAAAGAAATATTTAGAAGAAAGATTTAATCCCGCTGCGTTCAAATTTTTATACGTTTTCTAAATATGTATTTTTCAATTTCCTAAGTGTGGGAATAACACTTTAAAAAATGTTAACAAAATATATAAAATGACCTAATAATCCAGCTTATTTCGGCTGCTTTAAATATTGTTGGAGTACTATTTTTGTAAGGCCATAGATTATAAAATTGCAGTTAGCTCTTATTGGATCCGTCCAGAAATGACAGACGTGTCTTCGTCTTCTTACGTCAAACAAAGTTACTTACAACATTTAATTAAAAGGAAACGCTTTTATTTCGTTAATTCATTTTTATATATTTTTTAGTTTCATGCTTTTTCCTTCATACAAATAACCTAGCCCCAAGACGATCTATTGTCCACTTTCCGTCCGAATTCGAGACATTGCGTGTTGTGTGAACGGAACTCAATACCGCACTTTTTCTTAACTGCCAGAGCAGGGCAATGACAATAATTTACATATAATCATTCCCCGAGCGGGAATCGAACCCACTGACGGTGTCGCACCTGCGCCGCGATCGCCTCTATTTTATATAGTTTTGTTTATTCCCATGGAAGGGCATAGCTATAGCTGCGTATTTGCCGTAAAACCGCAATTCCCAGAGGCTGGTTACACTTGGTCACCTAACATAGCGTCTGTGCTGTGCGTGCGAACTTTCACAACGCCTTTCATAGTTTCTCGCACTTTTCCACGGCAAAAGAAACACGCATTGTACCCAATGTCTCACTTGCTATTTAGCTAAGTCACAAAAACGGCCAGTTATATGAATGAAAAGTAAAATGTACGCAAAAAAAAGATAAACGTCGTAGGAGAAGAGTTTTCTATGATTCAATACGAAATAAAAAGAAACAATCCAGATAAATTTACCAAAATTTGTCTCAATTTAAGAACCTTGTAACGAATACATTGATGTGTTGTTATGGTCGATCGATCATTCTATTTGAAACTGTATTGAAATTCGTATTAAATTATATAAGAAAACATCGGTGTATAATATTTAACTAAAAATATCTCACATATCTCGTGCCCATGTACCGATGTAAAAATAATGCATCTGTGAATTACTCGTTCAAGGCTCAAAGGAGAAATAATCACTGTATATGTTTACAAAAATCTTTTCAGTATTTTTACCGTTATTTGTTTAGTTGTCATTTTCAAATCAGTTCAACGGTTGTTACATTAGAAACTTGTTAAGTAGACTCATTTTTCTTTAACTTTCTCAAGAGCTGTAGCTAAATAAATGGAAATACATATATTTTTTGTCTACCGCTGTCACCTGGAAAGTCAATTTGTTCATTGAGAACGGTCTCAATAAGCATTGACCCAAGTAGTAGTAACCCAATCTTCAAATTTTGTTCTCGCGAAGGAAATCCTCCATCCACCCATATAAAACTGATAGGACGACAAAATTGAGTGGCGAGACCTTACACAGACTGTCTTAGTCATACCATGTGGGTAGATATTACAAACACTAATATCCAGCTTGTTCACAAAAATAAAAGACAAAAAAGTATGCAATTCACATAATATAAATGTGAAACAAAACGAAATTTAAACGGCATAAACTATGTAATTAGTTTGGTTCACTCCAAATGAATAACAGGCTTTTTATTGCGTACCCAATGAGATTATCCCGAATCAATAATCGTATATGAAATTTCGAATTAACACTATTGTAAGCCGTTGAGGTCCAGCGCAGTGGAACAGGTTATTCGTTCGTTTCCCACTTGTAGGAATGATTATATTTAAATATTTTTTTTCCTACACCGGTGTAAGCAAATGGCAGCGTTGAGTTCTGCCACTCAACTCACAGTGACTCAAATTCGGGTGAAAAGTGAAAAACGTTGTTATGGTGCTATATTGTCTCTGCCCTGATTTCGGAGAAAGTCTTGAATAAAAAAAATCTAAGGGGTCCCCCCCCCCTCTTAACTTATTATTCATTATAACACTCAAACAAGCGAAGGACAGTATTTTTTTATTATATTTAATTTTATAGCAACATTTTGCCTGAATCGCGATACAAAACACATGCTTATTATTATAAAGGATAATAATAAAAAGTGCGTTACGTCACACGGACGGTCATTCTATTATGGTATTTCTGTCGGTGAGTCATCAGCGATGCCGGTTCGTGGGTACCCTTTAGGGTTTACACAAACTATGTTTATTATTATATTTAAATTAAGATATTTTCGATTTTTTGAATCTTCGTAATTAAACTTAAGTTATCAAAATATAAATTATTCTTTTGAAGGGACTAGAAAATATTGTTGAGATAAAATAAATTTCAAATTTCCACATTTTCGGACACAGTTACTGAATCTATCGTCTATACTAATTACAGTAACAAATAGCAAGATTATTAACTTTTTAACCTTTCTTTTTATTAAAAAAAAAGGTTAAAAAGGTGTTCATTTAATATATTTAACAAAAAGGAAATTTAGGGAGGTGAAAATTATGTAATTATGAAAATTCTCATGTATTGAATAAAATATGAATCTATTATTTTTACAATTTTTGTCTGTGTGTTTATCGGTTTGTTCGCGCACATCTTGTTTTATATAAAAAGTTAAATTCAATAAATAACTGCCGAGTCGATTCAGCAATATTTTAAATGTAAAACGTGGCATGGATGAATAATAATAAAAAATGACATGGATATTTAAAATAGAAGTTATAATAAAATGTTTAACATTTTATTAAAGTGTTATTCGCACACCTAGGAAATTGAAAAAGACATATTTAGAAAACGTATAAAAAATTGATGCCTGAAATCTGAAGCCACGCGTTGACTTAGTGGTCAGAGCGCTTGAACGTTTTTCAAGAGACGCCGGTTTTATAATATGTCTTTTTTTTTAGTTATAATATAAATTATACAGGAATCAGAACATTCTTTGTAAATAAATATAACGATTAAAATTGAATACCACAACCTCTATACTAACCAGAGAAACGATAATCGACAACCCTACATCGGTACAACGGTCACAGCAGGAGTTGTGAGATAATACACGCAACATTCACAAATAAGCGCCCTCGCACTATATATTGTTATTTATCGTTATATATACTATTGGAATATAAATAAAAAAAGCCCAAAAACTCTATTGTTTTCATTAAACTGTTTACACAAACTCACATATGGTTTAAAAACCATACAAATTCTATGAAAAGCGGCACAAGACATAGGCAAAGGGGCCCCGGTGGTATATTCTTAACTTTGAATAACAAGTAATATGTGAACAGATTTAAAACAGGTACATTCACTTCGTCCGTCGTCACCTTTCCAGTGTCTGGACAAACAAGTACTCTTACGCTTTAGATGGACAAGGCCGCTGCATTTTGCTTAATAAAAACCACAAGCGGAGTGGCCTTTGGAGTTTAACGATTTCACATTAATGAATGTTTCGGTTAGTCATACCAAGACCGGTTCTTGCTAATGAATGCACGAATGTTTTGAGACTTGCATTGATAACAGTTTACAAGATACAAACCTTACAAGGTAAAAGATACTGAATAAATAAACGTTGCCGTTAATTCACAATATACCTCCTAAGCTCATTTAAACTGTCTTTTCAATGTATGCACCTATAAACGTGTATTATATTTGAAATATTTTCATTTCACCGCTCTGTTGTCTAAGAGAAGCGTGTCAAATTTCGCCACTCAACCCGCGACGTCCTGATTTCGAGCTTAAAGTGGAGAATGGAGTGTTTTGACACTAGATTTTCTTTGACTAGCCTGCTATGTGGGAAGAATCGTAAAGATTATAATAGCTAGGTTAGTTAATAATAGTTTATTAATTAAAAATTCATACACACAATATCCAATTTGACTAGTTTACAAATACCGTAAAAGCCGGATGAGTTGCGCCACTTTTCAAAAGTGTTTTATTATAAAACAATATATACCTAAAAAGAATAATGCAACATGTACATTAAAACACAGGTATTTGGTCTACTATAGTAGCCTATTTCTGTGAACATAACTAATAATGGTTTTAAGCAAATCTTGTTATATTTGACATTTCAAAGAACGGCTAGTTGCCTAACGTTAAAAATGCGCCCACACGCATCATCACAATGATTTTTTTAAAATAAAAACAAGCTTATATCAATTTAACTAATCAGTCTTTATTATTTAATACAATCTTTATTAAATAATTATCATAATGATGTTGAGACTCCTTCAATTAACAACCCCTCGGCTTGTCTCAAAATTATTTCCGGATATGTTTCAAGAAACCTTTTACCATTGCCATTGTGGTCCAACCAACTGGTAGTTCTTTCAAGATCCTGCGTCTCCGAGCTCCAAGCTTCATGAGCCTAGGTCCTAGTCCTAAAAATGAAAAAAAAAACAATTATTGACGAATACCCCCCAAATATATAAACGAATACCCCGTAAGTTATGGCGCGCTTCAACACCAGACTTGTTGGTGCAAGGCATTTTGTTCAACTAGAATGATTGCATGAAATAGCATCACCATCGATAAAAGTATCACTTAATGTAGATTTTACATATATACATATTTATGTTCACACAAAATTTAAATAGATAGATAGATAGAAAAACTTTATTGTACACAAAGACAATACAAAGAACAGTACACAAGATTTGGTAAGTAGTACAGAGTGTGCAAAGGCGGTCTAATTGCTGGTAGCAATCTCTGCCAGACACCCTTTGGTGAAAGGAGCAGGGTCTCAACCGATACGGGTTAGTGCAAGTAAAAAAAATAAATAATTAAAAGATGTAAAAGAAAAAAATATTAAGTTACATTAAAAAAATATATATGCTATAAGCTACAATCTAAAAGTATAAGACTGATGTTGTTACTACGCCAACTATCGATTTTGAAACGGATACATACAATACAAGGTGTTCATCAATAATAGTGAAATTTAAACTACAATACATACGACGAAAAAAAGGTAAAGCAAAATTACAATCAGCAACAAAAATATACAATAAAAATTACTTACCAATATAACATCAACGCCTGTCTTAGACATACATACCGCGGTATATTTTCGCTTCCACTGACGAAATTTGTACGTCCATGATGGCAATTTCAATGACACCGAGGTCCGAACCAGGTCCTTGGGTGGACCTTGGTTCCACCCAAGGACCTCGTTCGGACAAGGACTCGGTCGGATCGGACCTGATTGTAAGGACTCCTTACATACATACATATTTTTTTTTTTTTTTTTTTTTTTTTTTTTTTTTTTTTTTTTTTTTTTTTTTTTTTTTTTTTTTTTTTTTTTTTTTTTTTTTTTTTTTTTTTTTTTTTTTTTATATATATGTATGTACATGCTTCCTCTCGATTTCATCAGATGGCATAGAACATAATTCTGCAATCGGAGAGCACGTAATATTTGATTTATAAACAGGCAACGTGCCAAAACACGAATCACGATCTTACTAACATTTTAGTTTTTAATATGTAATCTTTTTTTTGTATTTCATGCGAGTGAAATGTATTTTAATCACGTATTCGATTGAATTTCGCTTTTGATATCAATTAAATAAACATTTACCGGAAAAAATATCAATAGGTACTAATCACGTAAAGTGCCTGAATAAGATAGATATATATATACGTGGTGGACGCGAATTTGATTCCCAGTCGGGACAAAACTTATTTTAAATAATTGAATTCACCTGTTTCATAAAGTATAATTAAGCTGTGCCATTAACACGAGTGAGATATATATATATATATATATATAATTACAATTGGTTTCACTTTTGATTAAATCGAAATAAATTACTATAAGCACGTTAAAAATATAGCAAAGTTCTAATGTTGTCGAACGCTACCTTCCCGTAAAGTGATCGTAAAAAGTGGTTATTGTTAAAAATTTATGAGGCCAGTAAAACTAGACCACTCTCGTTTCTAGCCTCGCTTCAGAATATTTGATTTTGCAATTCCAGAGAGAGAATATCTTATGCATTTACGATCTAATATTTGTAAGTTGAATAAGCGGGATTATTGAGTGATCGATAGTTATGTGTATTCGCAGAATTTAAATGGAATGCTGGTAATGAAATTACCGTCATACTTGCCTATGCATATATTATGTACGATTAGGATTAGGCTAATACAGAGAATGTACCGTCTGAGAGGTAATTTATTTGATTTAAGTATTAAATAATAAAAAAAATAATAATTCATTCGAACGAAGAAAACTTTGGTATAATTCATATATATATAATTCATTCCCACAAAACCATATTTATACTTCATTCCAAATCTAATATAAGTTTTCATTTAAACCAACAGCCACCCACGTTGAGATTCGATAAATTTTCCGCCATCGTTTCACTCAGAACTAAAAATAGTTCTATTGAGATTGTGCGGACTGTTGAGCAAGTGCTTGATTGGCGTACACGCTACATCGTATTTTTACATATTTTATTCTTTAAACACCAAGAGCCGAATCGCTAAATCATATGTGTATTCAAAAATGTATTCTGGTTCCTTTGAACGACCAAATAATTTTTATTTTATATGTAATATAACAAAACTACTTTGATCGTGACCCTTATTCTTATTTTTATTTCGATCTGTATTTCCTTTCTAAACTAACTAACCGGAACCGAACGTTACATTATGTCTAATATTATAGTATAAAACAAAGTCGTCCCTCGCCTCTGTCTGTTTCTAAGCTTTTTTCTATTATACAAAGACGCGGGAGAAGCCGCGAGCGGGTCGCTATTACCTACATATAATAACAGTTATAAGTAACGAATTAGTTGCTAGTTGTTTTAGTAGAAAATTTTAACCTTCAAACGCTTCAGACCATCAACAATCAATCGAAATTAACGTTAAAATCGTACTATTGCCTTACTGTTACCGAATTGTATAAGCTCTGAAATTATTTGATAAAGGTATCAGCCATTTGAATGTTTTGTTGAATTTAGTTCACAAAACACGAAACAATATTTATTACAAACCTATATATTAAAATAACATCGATAATATTTTAACACTGTGGGAATGTGGAAGTTTTAATCTGGATATAAACAAGTTTTATAATTTAAAAACAACTTTTAATAAGCAATTTTCCATAATATATTTATTTATATTTTGTGTATATAATAATTTACATATATGAGATATCAAAAGCTTTAAAATTCAATATTGCAACAATTTCTTTGCTCAATTATAAACGTATCGTATGTTAAGCTTTAGAATGTCTACATAATAGACATAATTAAACTGTAAATAAAAAAATATATATATATTCACAACAAATGTTAATAGTAATTTAGACATTACAGGTTGCAAAGGAAGTAGACGCGTCGTATTTTCCACTCCACACAGAGACATTCTATGGTTTTTCATCAAAGGAAGGTGCCGCTTCCGCCGGAAGCGAAAACGATGATAGAAACGCGTAAAATATTTTACACACAGATACAAGGCGTTTGTATTTAATCATAAATAAATTTGTTATTAAATGAAACTAAAGACAAAATAAATTACGGAATAAGCTAATAACGTTCAGCCCGAGCGTTACGTGTAGGTTGTGTATTAGACGATCAATCTTCAAAAAGCTTCAAAAAGCTTCAAAACACAAAATTAATTTAAGAAATAAAGTGAAAATAAGAGATTTAAAAAAATATTATTTTCTCGTTGTCCTAGTCGTCTTGGTAAGGACCTTCTTGCTTTTCGATCGCCTTGAAGCTGTATACAGATTCGTACTGTACATAAATTGCAAACCGCAAGAAAGTGTGTCAAAATAGCAAAGATTTTCGATCAGACGAATCAACTTTAAAAATACTGCTTTATATCTCCACGAAAAAATAAATAAAAAAACAATAAATATTATTAATTAATATTTTATAAATACATTACAGAATAAGGGCCCCTTAGATGTTTCAGTACGATTATTATATTAACAACAATTATGAAATTATTATATTGAATTGTTTTGTAGTAACGCTGGGGAGCAATGTTGATTTTCATACGCAAAACACTTTGTCACCAAGGACTGTAACGCAAGAGAAATGCGGAGCTTTCAAAAAATTTCTAAATTATAATAATCAAAACATTGCAGCTACTTTAAAAAAACGTAAAACACAACTAATTCGCCGAGTGATACTACAATGGCTTATTAAAATATCTCAAACTAAAACTCATCTTAGATCACACTCATAGGACTAACCTTACAAGTTGATTGACCCAAAATCTAATAAAAAAATATTAAAAATATATTAAAATACAATATTACAATATTAATTAAATATTTGCAACAATGAAAATAAATATGAGAATAAAAACAATACTTTTAATAACAAAGTAGCTACACCTGCTTATATTCACAGTACGGTACAATTGCAATTAACAATGGATACGATAAATGGGTTAGTTGAAACGTTATTTGAATCAAACACAATAAAACAACCAGCAATTATTTAACTACTGTATTCTGTTTATATAAAATCATATGTGTTCATAGTGAGTTTGTTGGTCAATACATCTATACAAACATACTATATATATATATATATATATATATATATATTCTATTCATTTTGTGGCTATATTACTAACTGGACTTTTAACTTACACCAAACAAAGTTGATACAATCCTGCAAATTGCTACTATTTTTATTAATCTAAGAAAACAACATTTATGTATTTCTTTGCATATACACGCTCAGTAAATGTATGATTCATTAAATCAATCTAGCTTTAGGAGTTGGCGCTATTGTCTAGATTAATAGGGCATTTCGATTCAACAAATGTTAGACATTTCAACGCTCTCAACCAACAAGCGTGATAATTGATTCCAGCAGTAGCCAAATAGCATTAAATCGCCAAACACTCCGGGAAGTTGCCACAAGCGAAGCTGGGACTAAAGTCTATATGTGTTACAGTGAATGAAAAGCGTTGAACGAAAACTTTTAAAAGTAAATTTAACAAGAAAAGGAAATATACTATTGCATTTATTACATCAACTTAACCAACATGACGACATAAAGCTACGATATATTTTTTAACATTTTGCCTCTTGAAAACCGTTCAATCGTTCATCGGTTTTCAAGAGGCGCGGGTTCAAATCCCGCTGCGTTCAAATTTTTATACGTTTTCTAAATATAAAGCTACGATTTTTTTTTAAAACTTACATTTAATTTTTTCACATAACTTATTATTTATTATTACAAAATGTTATAAAATATAATTTCAGAGTTATTTAACTTTAACTTAGGCAATACATGTACCGTATGACATAATTGACATCAATTGAACATCTACATCGGCATGCAATTTCACGAGCTTATCACTTTACCATAATGAAAATTGTATAAAAACTTTAACACTTTTTACTGAAATAATCGTATATCGTAGACACAGTGCGAACAAATATTCCATCGGAATGCTTTTGACTGAGTGAATCATACTTTACTGTATCGGAATTTGTGTGGTACCGCCGCCATTCATCCATGTAATTTATGAAAACCGTTTATAAATTAAACATTATACATGAATAAATTAAATATACGCTAATTAATTATGTATACTTTAAAATGTCTAAACTGTACTTTAACTATATACATATAACTGACTGAGGTAATATAATCGAAATGTACACAATTTCTGTTAAACATATTATATTGGCTGAACCCGTAAACAGTGAATACAATGCAGAACCAATCAAAAGTATTAATAACTTCGAAACCACCAGAAATTGTTCTGCATTTGACATCGGCAATCTTTTACATTAAAACGTAAATTTTACTATTAATGGCATTACATTTCTTTGTCTTTGTGTATGTTTTTTTTGCTTTTAAATTATAATAAGAGACTATTAAATAGCGAAATCAAATCTTGCAGTTTATATTGTATAGATTGGGATACATTTTAAACATTACTTTTATTTTTTAAAGATTTATCGAAGCCATTGAGGGCGCAGTGGGCCAGGGTCTGAATGTAAAGGCGATTGGTTGTGGGTTCCATTGCCACTTAGAGGAATTATTTGTGTTACACAATGTCTCGATTCCGAATGTCTAGACATTAGGATCTCGGAAAAACGCATATGCTTTTGTATTCGAAAATACTTTTTAAAAATTCGACGTTTCGAACACTTTACCAGTAGTACCATAGTTACAGGTTAAAATCGAGATAAACAAAAGGTGTCATTATATTTAAATGTAGTATAAATATGCATTAACATATATTTAGGCCATTTCATTCATAAGAATTTGAACAAGCAATATATGAAGCTACCAATTGTATCGTTTAATTTTATCATTTTCAAATAAGGCTAAGGTCACTTGTAATGAAACGAACGACTGACATCATAAATGAGTCGTCTAGATATTTATCAAGTAAAAAACTCATTCTTATAACAAAAAAATGACTTCTTGATTAAATATAAGAGAGACTAGCTACAGCTATATTGTTAACAAATTAGTCTAAAGCGAACCGTTATGCAATTCTGTAACAAGATACAGCAGCGGGCTGAACGGTATTTGAAGTTTATCGCACCATTGACGTTTACCACTTACGTTATTGCCTAGATTTCATATTAAATGGCAATTTCAATATATTTAATAGGAAAATGAACAATCATTTTAATTGTATTCGAAGGGAAGTGCCATAGCTTACTTGTAAGCTGCATATTTACAGGCGAAATGAAATGTTGGACGGGAATTTTAATTCGGGGATTTATACATTTCGAAACTCGCTCTCCACTAGCTCTTATTAAGATCCGAAACAAACAGTACACGTGCCTTCGGTCGTATTTTTTCTTCCATTTCCTTTTACAACTTTAGGCAAGTAGGGTGGGGAAGCGATTATGAAATCTATTCAAATATTACTTAAGTATGTCAGAAGGAGCTCGACAGTGAGCTGTGCCTCGCTTCTGTGTCAGCGTTTGTAGTGCTTAATTAAATAGATTTTGTACCTGGTACCCGGTACCTGGTACCTGGACAGAGTATTTTACAGTCGCGTCTATTGTACCGTTATGATCTAAATGAAGCGCTCTTTGAGGTTTTGCCCTTGTATCCACGGCTAGTACTGACACAGTGGTTAGAACGTTCAATGTTTGTACGTTATCTAGTCTACCATGAGTCATGCGTTATTCATCGACCTCTCTACGGTAAGGTGAATTATCCAGCTGTATTGCTATGATATTTAAACGGGCAACGGGAATATTTCCGATAATATATCACTAATATCAGTATTCGGTTTTCCACGTCGCCAAGCACTTTCAGTGCATCATATTAGTATGTAATTATATTCATCAATACTATTTATCATAAAAAGTTAAATGAGTATATCTAGTACTAAAAACATGAAAGGAAATACGTTTCAAATTTTAGATATATTAGATAGTTATATTGTTATTACAAAATCGATCCGTCGTAATCCCTACATCCATGAACAATCAGAACTTACATTAGCTCCATTGTACGTTGATGAAAGTTTACGGACCACTCGCTGTAATATACGTCCGTAGCTCTAATTCATATAATATATACATAACTCGCATGACCTAAAAACTATTGAAAGGATTTATGCGCCTCGTGTTACCACGCCACGATATCTTGACTGATCTCGATAAAAAAAAACGTGATAATAATAGAATTTATGCAATCGGGGTCACATTAAAGTGCAGCGATACGATAAAATGAATCATCTTAAAATATAGGAAAATAAATAACTTAGGTATAGGTGTTTTATTACATATAAATGCCCGTTAAAGTGTCCGTTTATTTGTTCATAAGATAATGGCTATAATAATCCGAAAACCAAAGTAGTTTATATGAAGCTTGCAGAACTAAATATGTATATTTACAACCAATTGTATTCTGTTTAAGCTAAATAAGAAAACATATAAGTGCAGATAATCAGTTGTTATTGAGCAGCGACTGAAAAAGACAAATTACGCGCGACCGGAAGCACCCAATTTAAAAAAAAAACCAACGAATCCGAGCCAAGCGATTGTTCGTATTCACGTATAATTTATAGTGAGTATTATATAATGTATATTTGTTATTACAAAATAAAACATTTTTTGTTATTAATATATCAACAGTGGTACAGCGTCTGACTGACTGGAAACGCGACAGGTTGTTAGTTCGATTCGCATTTGGATATTTAAATTATTTTCACATCTTCGCTCTGGTACCTATGAAAACGCGCGGGCTTAATTTCCGCCACTTAACAAGCAATGTCTCGATTCCGGAAAATGGAGAACTGTGTATCTTGACACTAGGTTCTCACTAGGTTCTGAAGCTGTAAAAAAAAAACAAGAAATCAACTAAAATGTCAAAAACCTAAATGAGTATGTTAAAGTAATTAGTATCGAAAGGCATATCTCGCGGTAGCTATGTTAATGAGCGATTAGTCTAATGATAATACAAAGCAATTTTTTTTTGAACTATGATAATTGTTCTAGCCGTTTAAAGTGTTCCATTTATCACATAAATGGAATGCAGCGGCTGCACATAAATACTAAATCTACTTCTAATTGTTAAAATGTAAGAAAAATCTTATTCAGGCCAAAACTGTTACAGATTGTATTGATGCTGTTATATAACCGTTATCAAATATTGATAAAAATACTAAATGGGGGGACAAGCATGTACATTTTTCGAGATTGTTAGTCAAAATAATGAATCGCATTTTCATTGTGTTTGCTTTGAAGTATTATAATTCGGGCTACTTGTCGCCGGGAAACGTCCAAAGTGTGATATAAAAATGAGTTACAACCGCATCACCGTAAATTTAACAAGTGCCTAAACGAGCGTGTCTAATAAATAGAATATAAAATATGTGACTATGGGCTTGCATCCGCATATGAAAGACACTCCGTTTTCTATTTTCTTGTCTTAGGTGCTAGAGCGTAAAAAATAAAATATCTAACTGATTGCTGTCTGTACATGGAGGATATTTAAAAAATATATATTATAAGGGCCTTTATCAACATATTAGAACCCAAAACAATGATTTCTAGTTTTATTTTCTGTCTCTCTGTTTGTCTGTGCACTTGTGCACGCTAATCACAGAAACGGCTTAATCGATTTTAATATAGGTTTGATTATTGTATTTTGGTAAAATTTCCTTAACATTTAGTGTTTATTTTATTAGAATCGGTTTACAAATAACATAGCAAGCTCATATGCAGATAGTGCACGATTTGCACAGTATCAAATACTTCGCGGACACGTACTTTTACACTTTTCAACATTCTGTACAACAACTCGCTGCGCTGATTAAAAATTAATGACGCGGTTAAAAATATTAATATGAGGCCCACTGTACCCGAAAACCCAAGTGTTTCATTCCATTCTTCATATTCGTATTTTGTTAAAATTAACAGTCGAGACAATTTATTTACTGCATTTTAATAAAATATATTTCATTGTTTAAATAGCAATATTTTTGTTTCATTACAACTCGCGCATTCACATTGCTATACATAGAAATTTGCTTCAACAGAATATTAAAATTAAAAAAAAGGAACTTACAAAAATATTGAATTTACCATTAAATATAATTTATCACACGTGATTGTTGTTTTAATAGAACTTGTATATTAGAATCTGTATATTAAAGTAAGAAAATCATGCAACGGTTTTTCACGTACTTTTTTTACTGTTCGTTTCGTTTGAAGGATTGCACTAGTTTCGGGATCCGATACAAGCATGGACTTCTTTGCTAGGAGAACCTCATGGTTTTCTTGTTTCATATAGCGTATTATGGAAATTAATCAAAATAAAACACCTGAATATTCTTAATATGCGTGAAATATTTTTAAATCTACTTTAGATATTAAATCTAAAAAAAAGGTACTTGAAATGAACTTTATGTGATCATTTCTGTGTAATAATAAACTAACACGTTATTAAAATATCGGTCGATAGTAACTGAACAAAAGGCCGATGGTTTATTTATTGTTTTTAATAATTAAAGTAGCCCTTTACAAACTTAATTCAATGATACAGTTGTTTTTAAATTTTAGTTTATTACTATATCTATATATATACATATACATATATTATCACCAATATTAAATACTTTTTATATATTTACTTGTATATATAAAAAGTAACATTTTTTATATCTATAGATGTATCGTGGCGCAGGGGGACAGCGTCTGGCTGTAAATGCGATTAATTCTGATTTTGTAAGCAAAATTATATTTAAAATATTTTCATTTCTCCTCTCTGGCACCCTAATACGTGATACAAAACGCGGCGTTGAGTCCCGCCACTCAATCGAACTTGATTTTCGGACGGAAAGTATAGACATGATATACTATTTAGTTCTCTCTGACTCGGACCCATCTATGCGGGAAAAATATACTTTCTTCCCTCTTATATTTCCCTTTCTTCACCAATCAGGTAGGATTTTTTAATGATTTCGTGGCACATACTATTTATCTAATTGTGTTTAAATAAATTTCAAAAATTACACATATTTAAAAACATTAATGTATATTAAAAAAGTGAACTTAAATTTTTCCCTATTTAAGGTTACCTTTAATATAGATTTTACCACCGACATATGTACCGAGAGCGGTAATGGCATTACTGAAAACTAGAAGCCAGCGGTGAGCTTGCAGCTCGCCATTACTTTAGAGGCTTTCTGTGCCACTGCAACTTTCAATGGAATAGAACGAGTAATTTAAATATAGAAAAGTACAACCAAAGTTCCATTTGAAATATAAATTAATTTCCAAGCACTTTGTAAATAAACTACACTTGAAATGAAATGAATTAATTTAAAACCTGCCTTTTCAGCTTCATGCGCTATCGATAATAGCAGGATTTATACACTTGACTTTATATATGTTTAATGGGAAAAGTATTTCATACCTGGCTCTAGTCTCAATTTCGGCCGAAACCAACACTAAAACTTTTTTTATGATATGTTGAATATTTTCTATATTTCTAGTATCTATATTTTGTATACATTGGAGCAAGCAGTTAAAATAGTGATTAATTAATTTCATATTAACGATTTGCACAGTGTGACAGCGTCTGTATACACGATGGTCGTGGATTCGATTCTCACGAAAATTCTCGGGAAAACGATTATATTTAAAATTATTTTTATTTCACCGCTTTGGTTATTTAATTATGATAGATATGAATTTATTTATTAATATATTTATTAATAGTTTATTATTATTTGCTAGGGGTGAAGCGTCAAGCTATATATGTATATATATACATTTTAAAATATATAAAATGGTGTGTCAAGGTGGCTAGAGTTCAGAGTGACGAATTTTCAATATTCACTAACTCCTGGTGCGAAGTTGGAGTTCCTCTCAATTAGCCTATTAGAGTATCGTTTTTAACTGTTCCTCTATCCACGTGTTCGAGCTAACAGCACTATATCAAATATAGTCTAGTACACAGTTTAAAGAACAGACGTGGGTTTGTTCCCTCAGTATAGTACCTCCACATCGACAAGACCGTATAGAAAAGCAAGTATTGATAATATATGATCTATGCCATTAGTCACCATGAACAAGATGAAAACAACCAAAGACAATATGTCTAACAAATGCCCCAGGACGGTAACACGTTCGACACAATATGTGGATTGTGCCATTTTTGCATTATATGTCTCTGGTAGTTTCTAGTCTTGATAACTTCGTCCATATAATCGCACAGATAAAACATTCGGTTCCCCAAACTGTAGCTAACATAAACCTTTAAAGTCCTGTGCAATCTTCCATGAAGAGGTATTAAGAATTGAAAGTATTAACGACTATGGCCATCTCCAATTATGTATTATATTTTAATATCTAAGTAAATGAATTGTATTTAGCACCATACTTAAATTATGTAACACAATCACAGCGAATCGGTTATCTTTATCACCGTTCTCCATTTTAATATAACAAAATAATTCTACAATATATTGGCGCGAAAATAACAAAACGAAATGTATAATGATATAAAAACGAAAGATTCCAAATTCAGTAGTAATATTTTGTTTATTTTTAATGATAGCAGTATTTATGGCCAGACTGAGTAGTATGTTAATATTGTCCAGTCAATCATTCTACTAATAATATATTTCATAATTTAAACACAGTGACTAAATTCAGAGAGCTAAATTTATGAAATATTCGACGCGGTCTCTCGTGAAAAACGAATACGCTATTAGCGAATTAATATGTATGGAAATTTTGCACATTTTGATGCTAATATCATAAATATACGTTTAATTTTAAACTGTAAACCAGAGTGGCCAATAATGTGTCATATTGGAAGCAGTTTAAATCAATTTCTATTCATTGAATTAACTAATCAACACTAATTTCCCGCCTTTCTCCGCATCACAGGGTCGAAGAGGAAATCTAGTATACAAGATATACCGCTCTATAATTTCCACCTGAAATTGAGACATTGCGGAACTCAACTATGTCTTAGCTGAAAATTATTAGCTTATTATTTATTTATTTTGCTCCTTAAAAGTGTGTTCAGGTTGAAATTTTAATTGTATTTATTTAAAGAAAAACAGTTTATGTTTTATGTAAGTCTGAAATAATTAAAAGAGATATATATATATATATATAAAGATATAATTTCACTTTATAATAGTTCAAACCATACCAAGATAGACTATTGACAATCATTATAATTATTTTTTGTATTGTGTACTAATATACTGTAATACAGTAATGCATTGTGTATCTTCCAATATAAGGGTCGAAATAATTACCGCAGCTGTTTTCATTTCGTAGTGTATTTCACACATTCGGTACACAAAAGAATCTTTTTTAATACAAAGAACGCCTTGTATCTCGTATAATATACAGATTTCAGTTCTTATACATATTGGAAATATTTGCAATAATTTCTACTTATAAAATAGTAGGTAAATGAGTTCACTGAACCCAAATAAAGAATCACGCTACAGCCTTCTAGACCAATTAATAATAAGCACGTAAATATATTAAAAGCTCCATACTTTCACCATTTCAAAGCCTGTGAGAACCGGATAAGTGGGTTTTTATGGACGTTCAGTATATTAACTAGTTCGATATTGAAAATACAATAGCGTCTCCTGAAAGCAGCAGTTCCATTAGGAGTTTTAATATTCTTTTCTCTATTCAACTTTGATATTTCCCACCAGACTTACAATAATAAAAAATGACTATTATAATGTTTTCATATTGTGATACTTATGAGCTTTGAATCTTTAAATGAGACGCAATGATTTTTATATATCTCTCTAGTATTTCCTTCAATATATACTTAAGACTTAAAGAATAAGACTCAGAGGTACCTACCTAGCTATATAGTTACAAATGACCGTTGAAACAAAACTACAGGCAACCAAACTACACCTCGAAATGTAAATCTTGCTAAGCGATTATAATCCTTCAAGCCGTGTTCGTTACATGACGTAATTGTGCTCTGTTGGAATGCCGCAATACAAGTTTGACTCCAGAAGCCGGCAAAGTGCGAATGTTATGGGTAGTATAATATATTGGAGATACCTGTCATTTATTTGATAACTCCAAAGCTCACAGACTTTTAATATATCCTACTAATATTATAAACGCGAAAGTTTGTGAGGATGTTTGTTACTCTTTCACGTAAAAACTACTGTATGGATTTTAATGAAACTATACAATAATATAGCTCATACATCAGAATAACACATAGGCTACAAGTTATAAAGACATTGTGTGAATTGACCAAAATATCAAGTAGTAGCAAGTATCTTATGTTCAAGCCACTAAAGCCAAAATAGTGAACCATTGTAGTCAATAAATTAATATTATGGTATGTATATGCTAAATGCATATGTATACACGCTACATATACTAGAATATTATTTTTTGCTATTTTTGTGTCTGTCAGTCTGTTTGTTCCGGCTAGTCTCTAGAACGGTTACACCGATTTTGACGGGGCTTTCACTGGCAAATAGCTGATGTAAGATTTCCACGCGGACAAAGTCGCGGGCACAGCTAGTTACATATATATTTATTTGATAATATATTGAAAATAATATGCATGATAATATTTAAATTTAATTACTCTAAAAAACCTTGTAAACGCGGTATTTAAATAAGAAATTATGATTTAATATTAATAATTTTTGATTTCGTTCGCGTGGTGTATATTAAATATAAAACCTCGTTTTCTACCTTTAGGTATTTCAAGAAAAGCTCGCTTACTCAGTGATCAGCTACAATCCCCAAATTTTAGTTTTCTACGCCCAGTGCCTGAGGCTGGAGTTCCTCATTATCTGAGTACGTCTTGTATATATTCATCTAATAATAACACCAAGGCTTCCTCAAAAAACGTTTAGTATATATTTAGCTATACCTAGAATATATATTTTGAATTTCCAAATTTTAGTTTTCTACGGCCAGTATCTGAGGCTGGAGCCGCTCATTCTCTGAGTACGTTTTGTATATATTCATCTAATAATAACACTAAGGCTTTCTTAAAAAAACGTTTCCTATATATTTAGCTATAACCAGAATATATATCTTGAAGTGTTATTGTAACTATTATTTAACAATATATCACTAACAATTTTATCATACAAAAGTCTTATGATGTCTTAATTCTCCTTCTGCACTTTACTCGTTTTAAGATTCTATTCACGGCTGTGATTCATCACTGCTTAGTTATAAAAAGTTTGTTAGAAAATAAATTCATGTAGTAATCTATACATATAACAAAAATCGCTGTCTGTACATGGAATATATATGAAAAATATATATATATTAATTGCAATATAATAGAAACAAAAACAGTTATTTTTAACTTTCATCTCGGTTTGTCTGTGCGTTTGTGCATGCTAATTTCAGAAACGGCTTAACTGATTAAAATGCAATTTTGATTATTGTATTTTGGTAAAGTTCCCTTAACAGTTAGTGTATATTCAATTTCAATCGGTTCATAAATAAAAAAGATACAATTTAAATTATAAATTTAGGCAAAGTTTGTGATTTCCAGGCGAAATAATTTAGTCGTGTAGTTTACGCAGGCGAAGCCGCGAGCGGGTCGCTAGCAGGTATATACAACTCATTCATTACTAACTGACTGACAGCCAATGCACAGCCGTAGGCTTACTTGGGGAATGTAGGGGAGAATTAAGAGAGCATTTCCCGAAATTGCAACGGGAACAAAAACGGGATTTTATATTTACCATTATTTATATTTGTCTTAAATTACAAAATATAGCAATATGAAACAAAACGGGGACAGTTTCGCAAGTTATAAAGTCTACATAAAGTCCTAAATCAGTGTTTAACAAGCTTATTCTTATTCTATATTCTATAATACGACACAACTGACACATCAACGACAACGTGCTGTAAAGTATATAGCTTAAAATTAAAATTTTAAATAGCGCGACTTTACGTCATCCGTTTAATGTGCTAAGTGGTTACGCAACGCAATCGAAAATAGACATTCGAGTCTTATAAACAATGTATATTTGTAGCCTTTGCTAAAAACTCAAACGAATTCCATATATAAAACTTATTCCATAAATATAAAAAAAGAAAAAACTTAAAGAAAAGTGTTAACAATTTACCCAATTCTAACGGACACCGTGTGTTATTAAAACAACAGTTTCATTAACACACAAGTGCAACTGCAATAGACAGTAATTGCAAACGTAATTGAATTCCGTATTAATAGGAATCACAAAGGACGCGAGTCGCACGTCAGTGGACCTTATAATATAGTAATAAGGCTGTAATGTCTGTCCGTAGTTATAATAATATTCAGTATCGCATCAAAGCAACTGGTAGTCTAGGCACGTAAATATACAATACCATTGATTGTGGATACTTGGACGGAATGTTTTGGCGGCACACTGATTCGTTACAACCCATTGTGTTGAGACAATGACTCAAGAGATATGTACTTAAATATATGCACACATTAGTAGATTACCCAAAGCTGCGATGCGAGGTATTTCTTGTCAAATGAACAATTTCGCCTTTGGGGTCTTAAGTGATGAACTATCCCTTAGACTGGGACTTTACAGCAAATATATAGGACCTATTCGTGTATATTTCAGACTATTAGTTAATTGCGTAAATCAATTCTGAATGTTAGAAATTGTATCAAAACAAATGTCCATCGAGGCCGACGCGGCGCAGCGACAGAGCGTCCGACGGTAAACGGAAATGGTTGTGGCTTCTATTCCCATTCGGTTGAATGATTTGAATGATATTTAAAATATTTTCTTTGGTACCTAAGACAAAACGCAACACGCAATGCCTCGATTTCGGCCGGAAAGAACGGTGTGTCTTGACTTCAAACTCTGTCTGTTTGTATTTAAATGTAAATTTTTGTACTGACTCAGTTTTTTCTAAGCCAAAAGCAGTAGATTCGATTCCAATTTGTACAAATATTTTCATGATGAGTACGGACCTATATGTTCTATGTCCAGTTATCAATTTATTATTTGAACACTATGTAGACTGGCTGGCTTAGTTAGTCATATAACTGTATGACCTATACAAAGATATCATAGGAATAATATACAAATAAGTCCTTATTACAAGTTATTAATTAATAAAATTAGAATTTTGAATACTTTTTTTCTCTTCCATAATAATAAACGATATACTCTTAAGTATATAACAAGCACTTCTATAAATAAATGACAAGAGTGTTCTCCGAACTGGCACACTTATACTTAATATGCATTTAGTCAACCTAAGCGCGACCCATTCACCAGGCCTTCTGGGAGCCATTGAAATATCCACTACTGGGATTCCATTGTTAGTAAGATAATTGTCGTGGCATTACATACATATTATACTAATACAGACAAATAAATAAAATATTGAATTGAAAATTTACTTTAAATATATATTTTTTATTATATAATTATATAATTCACAGCTTCACGATTTCTCTTACAGAGCAGTGTAGGAAGAGAGAACTCAGGGTCTCAAATCACTCAGTCTTTTACTCTTTTTTAATAATTAGTGTAGAAGACATGTATTAAAACATTGTTTTCTTTTGCATATACATGTTATATCGTTAGATACATTTAAAAATCACGTAGACTCTGTCATAGTATGATTCACGATTTGTATGTAGGTATATTAGATATCTTATTTTAATAACGTTGCAAGCGAGAAATAATTTTAATATGTAGGTATATTATGCATACGATTACTTAAAAATGAATCTTTTAATTCGTTAACATAGTTGAATAAACACTTCTACATAAACATTTCGTGTCGACCTCTCACATTTATTTATAGCTCAATGATTATTTTCTTTAAAAATCTCCCGCATCATATGCTGTAAGCTGCGGGATGACTAAAATTTTGGATATCACTTAGTTCTCCACTTTCTGTCCAATCAGAGACATTGTGGCGTTGGATGAGGTATATAACCCATAGTATTCTTTTTTTTAAAAACTTGCGCAACTAGGGTGTAATTTTTATGTTCAACTTGACCATATATATTTTTTGCAAATTCACGCTGTTTCCAGCATAAAAGTCAGACAGAACCTAATGTCAAGACAATACGTTCTCCACATTCCGCTCGAAATTGAGACATTGCATGCTGTGTGGCGGAACTCAACGCCACCCATTGTCTTAGATACCAGAGCGGAGAAATTAAAATATTTAAAATAAAATTGTATCCCTAAGTGAGAATCGAACCCACTTATCGCGTTTACAATCAGACAATGTATGCAACTGATAAAAGTAAAACGCCACGTAATATACTAAATGTGGTGGGATTTTTATTTACAAAGTTAGTTAAATAGTAAATACCAAACAGAAGTCACTGGCTGGAAATTTTTAACTCTCCAAACAGTAGTTTTTTTTTGATACCACGGTATTTGAACAGCGCGTAATGGATAACGACAATTTCAATTCATTAATCAATGATAGGGGATCGGTTAAAACAAATGTTGTACTTTCAGTTTTTCATGTGCGAATAAATTCTATTTGTAACAGAAAAAGGAAAATAGAACCATTACATATATTTACCAACTAACTTAACTTCTATAGAACGGTTGCTGATATGGGGAAAACTATGGGGACTTTCTTTTTTGAGACCTTATTCGAACCGCGTCTATGCAACGCCAAGAATTTTATTAAATTTTAAAATTCGCGTGTATATATTAATAATATTTACGAGATAAAACACAGTTCAGTGCAGACTCAAAGACACCAAAAAGCATACAAAGGTGAAGCGCAACGTATGTTGATTGCTTTCACCATCCTTCGCAGGCACCAATTATGAATATAGAGCGATAAGTAAATCGACAAGTGCTAGAATCTTTTGTCAGCAAAAATCCTACTCGTGCCGGTGCGAGGTAGGTTCTACGCGTCATATAAATTTCTCATATTAAATTGGAAAACCGTTGCCGCATATTCCATTACCCGGCATTGACATTTATGTTCTTTTATACAAGGCGGGCCAAAAGAAGTCATCCGGGGCAAAAGAAGTCCGCCGATGTTGTTTGCCACTATTTTTTTTTTCTAAATGAAAAACTTCGATTCTCTCGATTCTCTCAAAAATATATTTTGTTTTAAGTTCTATATAAACATAATTGAAGTTTATTAACATCAGATGACTTGATTTGGCCCACCTTGTATATATATATATATATATATATATATGTGTGTGTTTTAATATTTAAACAAAATTAATATGAAAGTTTTAATAGTTTTATGCGAGAGATTTAATCACAATATTGTAATACAAACATAATACGGGAAAGTGTGTTTGCGAGATTTACGCGATGCGCTCACCGCAGTGTAATTTATAATTTCGTAAAATAGTAATTCAACGATGAAACTTCAAAGCCCCCGTTATTACTACGTATGTCAACAACAGAGAAATGTTAATCACTCCAAAGTGATATAATTATATATTTCACTTAAATCATCAATCCATATAACCTATACGAGTGTAAAGAAGCTCCGTCGTTATTAATCAAGTGGCCGACAGGCAACGGACGGTCGTAACAACGGAGCGTAGAAAGCTGAAACTTCGAACTGCAGATCCCTTGGGCAGAACAGAGAATCACAAAGAGATTTAACGTTATACAATCAATACTGCAGAATACAGAAATGGCTGAAATGGGTTTGATAACAGTATAGAAATGGGTTCAATAACATTCCACTTCGACGTATCGGGGTATTAGGAGATAGCAAATAACGCGAGAACGAATGCGAGGGTGAGTTGCTTTACGATACCGACCATTCATTAAAACGCTCATAATACCGGGGGTCGTCTAAGCCTAGGCACAAAGCAACCCTTTTAGGATTTGTTTTCGTCCTAAATACGTCATTATTGAGTCTATATATTGCATGTATACTATATACAGGTCTTTGTAACATTTTTATTTAGGAAGCGAAATGAAAAATAAAATTTAAAATAAAATAAACAATAAATGTTAAGAGAGAAGTTTACGACAATACAATAGTCAAAACAGCATTTAAATCGGTTAAGCCGTTTCTGATATTAGCTTGCACAAACGAACAGACAAGTCAGAAAAATAAAGCAAAAATCATTGTTTTGGGGCCTATTACATTGATAAATGGCAGCCCCCAAAAAAAATACAACTTTTCTTCTATATAAAGATAGTGATCAGTTACATATATATATATATATAAAAAAACTGTTGTGTATTTCTGTTTAAAAAGCCAATTAGGACAGGTGTGGTCAGATGGCGTAAAGTCTAAGCTTAGTGGGAATTGAGATGAAAATATATTGGCTAGAAGGAAGCACGGTGCAATCACATCGGAAGCTTATTTACCGCGCTTTCCGACTCCATTTCCGATTCTGTTCACGTTCAATAACAATTTTTTATGTATTTATCTTCAAATATGCTAGTGACCGACCGAAGGTTCGCTTTCGGCCAGTTTCGGCCTAAAACTTCCTAAGCTTTCGGCCGCGCCGAAACTTGTTACTAGTGAATTATTACATGTTGCGTGGCCATTTTTGAGTGAATTTAGTGCCGTGGGCCTGGTCAAGAGATACTGTAAACGAATTTCTTAAAGTATATATTATTTTTTATGAATATTATTAACTGTTGACATACTGAATGCACTATGTATGTACGCGTAATTGTAGCTTAGGCCTTTAGTACTTAATACTTCCGATTCTTACCGAAGTATTCGCTAACTCTTTATGCAAGTTAAATGAATTGCATGTGATTCTTCAGGACCTTAAGTGTCCGAATGTGGATTTCCTTTATATCTTGTTTCGAGGAACGTTTTTAAAAAACTGAAAATGGAAAAATGATCGAATAGACAGGGCGTATCATCGGCCCGGAGAGTCGTTCAGACGTTTTGTTTCTGATCTTTTTCATCTTGTTAAAGGTGACTATTTGCATTAATAAGTAGAAGTAAAAAGGGAACAACCCCGCGTCTGTTCTTGAAAGTATGTACTAATTACATAGATATAGTAAATAGCGCTAATAGACCGACGCGACGTGGTGAAAAAAAGCAAAACATAACTAATTACTATGACGGCCAGCGAGATAACTGCCAGTAATCACTTTAATATCTTGAGGGCATTGCATTTGTGACTCAGGACCCTAGCCACCGATGGTTTTGTCCCTCCATTGAGTGTAATTTTTTTTTATTTCACGCTTCACCGCCTGCGGGATTAGTAAATAATATTAAATATACTAAATTAAATACACTTGAATAAACGGTTTTCAGGAGATTGCCGCTACTTTAAATTTCTTATACGTTTTCTGAAAATATTTGACATAACAAGTGTATGAAAATCTATTATCCAAATTTAAATTTTTTTATTATATTCTATTATTTATACATAATATAAATCACAATATTAACTCCTTAGAATGCGTTAAAAATACACTATATTTCAACATATTATAAAAAGAAAAATATGATTTGACATGTTACGGTCTCAGCCGAAACTGAGATCAGAGCCGAAAGTTCCGTTTCGGTTTCCATTTCTTCTGAAAACCTTGTTTCTGTCGGTCACTTAAATATACCTAATAGTTTCGTTTTACATTTTATTGAAAATATATGAATAAACAGAGTTAAAGAAATTAGTTTGTATTATTGTACTCAATATATATATATATTTTTATCACTAAAGCTTCCCGCATAGCACCTAACCCATATTACTAAAAATATGTTTGGAACCTATAATTTATATTTTATATACAGAAGATATATTACATTGTATATAATATATTCCTGCGTAGGTAAAGCATTGTCAGTTAACGAGTTTAATTTAACCGATGTTATATTAATAACATATTCAGAAAACATATAAACCCGCGCCTCTTGAAAACCGTTCAAGAGGCGCGAGTTCAAATCCCGATGCGTTCAAATTTTTATACGTTTTCTAAACATGTCTTATTATATTTCCTAAGCATGCGATTAACACTTAAAAAAATATATTAATAACTTATATCATCTTAACGTATAACAATTGTATTTTAAAGTTGTAAATCTGAAATAATAATGATATTTATTGAAATCATAACGGTGCGCTCTCTGACTGGCATCTCGACTGGTAAAGTACCAAGTGTTGACCTCAATCATTAAGGGCACGCTAAATTTTACGTATGCAAAATGTTAATGTTGCCAGGTTTTTAAGGTCAATGACATTTCAAAAATCTTATTTAAGATCAAACTCAAATTAAATAATCGAATATAATTATAATAATTATTTGAACAATCAAAAGTTTAATTATAATATATTGTAATTTAGAATATTATTAAATATTACTTTGGCTTTGTTTGTTACAGATAATTTCTACGCTGGTAAGTTTAACTTATTTATATATGCTTAAAATAAATATAGCTTAATTTACTATATATTGTAACATTTCTAATACTTACAGTATATAACTAAGGAATAATTAATTAGAATTCTATGAAACGTATATATTTATAAGCATATTTATCCCAGTATATTCAGAATAAGCACATATCGGAATCGGAATATGTTAGTGATAAACTAGTTATAAAATCGATTTTCGCAATAACAAGTCATTTTGCCCACACTTCTATTAGCTTGACCATACATACATGTGACATATATGTAATGGAATCTTTGTACTCTACGTTTATTCGCTTAGAAACGGAAAATACACGTTTTGATAAATATATAAAGCTAAGAAAACTGAAAACCACACTTTTATATTTAATTAAATTACTAAAAAAGGAAAATTGTAATTCTTACTATAAGGACAAAATGATAGTGAAATATTATTCTTAAAAAGTTACTCTCGATATAGTGAAGGTTACCGAAATTTTATTTCGAAATGTAGAATTAGTTTAATAATTGTGTATTTTTTTAGTTTGAAATCAGGTGGTTGTTGGTGGTATTTAGTTTTTTTTTTTTAAATGTAGAAGCTTCGACACGCCACTACTTAACTGCGTCAATAGAATAGGTGATAACAAGTTTAATGAAAGACGTGCTCGCTGCTCAAAGCCAGAGCACGTAGAAAGTGAGTAATGATAAAACGATAAAAAAACAGGAATCGGTTTTTGCCAAAACTTTTCTCCGTTGAATTTTCCAATTGATAGTGAAATATTCCGCATATATATATGCATATGGTGTGAACGTATTACATTCACAGTTATCATCAACGAATCGTCTGTAATTAATTTACCGGGAAATACGAATAACAAATGTAAAATATTAAAAAAACCAATCAATTCCTAAACCAAAAAAAGCTTCACTTAATTGAAAATTACTAACTGGTTCCGTAATAGAATTATATCGTGTGAACAATTTGAATCGATTTATTGTTATAATCGAATAATATCGATGATTTACAGAAATTGATTTACACGCAACATATAATCGATAACTTTATACTGGTTTGATCAATTTGAGGTATGCCGTCACACATAGGCCAAGTTATTGCAACAAGCCATTGCTCCCTGACCTGTGCGAGCCATCTAGCCGGCGTAATGGCATTTTAGGTTAGACTAAATTCTTATCAGTCCAGACCAGCCAGCGTAAACGTCGTTGCCTAAGAACATTTTGCACGAAACGCAAATACCTATCACGAATGACTAAATTAAACAATTACTTACTAAATAGTTAAGTTGATTATATACTAACGTGATTATAGAAATTAGCTATTATTAATATGGCCTTGTCTTCACAGAATAGCCTCAAGCCGTAACACCGGGCGTTCTGAGCTGTACCGCTCAATATACTAATGGTATATTAGCTAATTAAAAGGTACAAAATAATAATCTCGCGAGGCGTACCAATGTTGGCTGTACCAAAGATTTGTGCAGTCAAAATTTATGAATACATTATGAATTATGAAAATAGTTTAAATTGTTTAATTTAAACAATTACAATTTTATTTATATATATGTATGTATGTATGTATATTATAATGAAACTCTACCTAGGCTACAATGGCCGAAGAGACGAATAAAATCCATTTCCTTTGCACACACATTGTGATTGATAGCCGTGGAGCACAAAGCTCGTGTGTCGGCTACGGGTAGCAAAATGCGAATATATTGGCCTAGTTATGACGTCGAGTACCTACGAGTATGTCTCACATTCACGTTATGGTAAATTATACGAAACGGTAAAAGTTTTCGATAAATGTATCAGTTTACTTATATATTTTGCCTATATTCACATAATACCTGCATTGTTCAGTATAGGTATTATAAATCTTAAAAAAAACGTATTCCTCAATTTCCGCCTAAGAAATTTCACGTGATGTTAAAATTAAATAATCTATAAATATATCTTGATGTACTGGGTTTTTTCGAATAGGAATCGAATGATTGTGATACTTACCGATTGTGTCGAAATTACATTTAGAATGTAAACTAGTACACTAATGCCCGGTTTTTGAGACACTCAGTTAAGTTCACATCTGGTCTTGATTCAATAATAATAAACTTAGTTTAAAAGTCGATTATCTGTCGCTGCGTTTATCAATACCCAAAGAAGCGTTCAAAAACTGTGAAATTAATAGCAAGTTCTTGAATTTGCCATAAGAAGGATGGGGACTAAAGATAAAAAAAAAATTATTACTTTAATTGGCTAATAATATTATTTATTTGTATATATCATGCTTATTTGTACTCTTCTATTTGGTTTTGAATTTGAATAAATAATATTATTGGCCAATTAAAGTAATAAAATTGACTTTTAACCTAAGTTTATTATTATTGAATCAAGACCAGATGGGAACTTAACTGAGTGTCTCAAAAACCGTGCATTAGTTTACTAGTTTACATTCTAAATGTAATTTCGACACAATCGGTAAGTGTAACAATCATTCGATTTACACCTTATGGTGTAAAGGTATTTTTAGTGTTAAGTTACGATAAATAAATTTACTGATCGGCGTCACTATCAAGTCTTGTCAAAAAAAGTCAAATTCACATTGCAGTTATTTGAATTTGTTTAATATTTGGTAATTCTGCTGTGAATGTTTTTTTACTGATCGGCGTCACTATCAAGTCTTGTCAAAAAAAGTCAAATTCACATTGCAGTTATTTCAATTTGTTTAATATTTGGTAATTCTGCTGTGAATGTTTTTTTTACATTATTAATAATGAAATAAGGAGAATTTCACAGACTCAATTTCAACATTAACTTGACACACAATCAGATCAATATATAAATCACTGGAAAACACAACTGACAATTCACTAAAAATCTAAGTTTATTTAAGTTCAGTTAAGATATCCTAAGTTTAAACGGAGTTTATGATACATTCGAAAGTTCGTAAAACGCTTCTTCAAAGTTATCGAACCGATATTGCCAACGAATACACAAACTACCGACAAAAATATCTCAGACAAATTTACTCTAACCAAAAAACTGGAAGAAAATTCGATGCAAATAAGTCAACTTTAGATAAAGGCTTTTTAAGATACCTTTTAAAGTCTAAACAGAAACGCGTCGAAAAATTGTGGTCTTATATTTTTATTATTAAAAGTGTAATTTACACACTTAGGAAATGAAAAACATTTTTAGAAACCGTTTATACGTTTTCTTTTCTTTTATTTTTGGACGTAGTGGGACTCGAACCTGCGCCTCTTGGAAACCACCCAGCGCTCTAACCGCTAAGCCATACGTTCTACATCTCTCTGTAGGGAGATTTTTCTTTTTGCTGCTACCTAAAGATTATTTCGAAGAAACAATCGTTTGGCAACAGAGAATGCTATTTAATATTACATCGGAAAATATTTTCAGAAAACGTATAACAATTTTGAACTTAGCGGGAGTCGAACCCGCGTCTCTTGCAAACGTTAATAGTTTTCTTGAGTAACTTGATTACAGATACAATAACATTGGAAATTGTATCAAAAACTGTATGTATATATCGTATATAAAGGATTCACAAACATGGAAGTGACAAAATAAATATAATATACAACAAGAACGTATAGCCCAATTAGTTATTTTGCATTGGATAGAATCCAAGAGGCGAGAATTGAAATGCTAATTTCTTCGTATTCTCGTATAGAAATTTAGAGATTTTATTAAAATTTTATTTATCTTATAAGTATAATAAAACCATTAAAATACAAAAAAAAAACCCATTAAAATCTAGTATCCGTAACGTGGTAATGTTCCAAATTTAAACATTCAAAATAATGATGTCATATGTGAAGATTAAAATTATCAGCTGATACGAATAAAGTTTATCAGTGGTTCTGTTGAAAGCGAAATGTAATTATAACACCCGTTTGAGACGGGTTTGTTTACTTCGAAACGAATTATACTATACAAAGAAATAATTTTCACTAAATTGGATCGTTATATATGAACAATAAATATTAGTTTCCTTATCACATTTGTCAATAATGAAAGCTTCGGTCTTTTTAGCCTATCGTGTGAAATTTTTGTATGTGCCCAGTGACTTCGCTGATTATATATTACTTCCTCTGTACTTAGCCAATAGTATCAATTATATCTATATAAATACAAATTAGTTATTTGACAAGACCCTATCATTCAAGATGCGTATATAATAAATTTACAGTTTTCTCAGTACAAATAGATTTGACCACTGCATACAAATCGGATGATGTGCACATTTGGAATATATATATATATATATAGCATTTTGAAATTTAATGTTATTTTTAAGATAATCGAATTAAAATTGTTACGATGGCTTCTAAAGAATAAGAATGTATAAGAAATTGCGCCTTTAACATTATTCTTATTAGAAGTGCACGAAACATATTGCACTGAAAGTTATCTATCTAATGCTAACAAATTCGATATATTCAGGAACAACGGTACATCAGAATACTAACTAACAAGTGTATCATTATTAATACAAGTTGTTAAGTTGATCCGTTTTACCTTGTAGTTTGTTTATTTAATTGTACTTTTTACTTATATTCGCTTCCGTTTCATATTATACGATTTTTATACTAGCCGTACAAATTAAAATGAACCAATTTGAAATTATTAGCTAATGTATATAGAATATTGAAAGTATATATTTCTAGGCGAAATATTTAAAAATCAAAAGTTTATAGTGAGACTGTGTTCTAGCAGAGAGTAGGGATTTGAAGTAGTTGAAAAAGATTAATCACTGATAAAGAAGAAACTATGGCCACGACAATTGAAACAAATTCTTTTGGGCCCCTTTGGGGAACTGCGACTGAAACTGTCATATATTAAAAGCATTATATAATATATAATTATTTCACATCTTATAATTTAATATTAAGCATATTTATCTGTATAGTCAAAGCATATCCATATCGGCGTTCCAATTTGACGGAGAGGAATACGACCGACGACGCATACATTGTTTCGTTGTCAGCGCTCGATGCGATATCGTAGCTACAGGGATATTATAGATATACTGTCTGAAATTGAGTAATATGATATGAATTCCGTTAGCTTTTAACTGGTTATACGCGTTGAAAGGGTTTTATAACAACGGAACCTTTTACTAAAATACAATAACTTGTCAATTCAATTATAACTTCACTATAGGTATCCGTTTTGTTTTCAGTGCATTTAATGGTTTGTTTATATTTGAAATTTTATAATCATATATGTATTCTATAATCTATATAATAATATATGGTAGCAAAATCACTGTTTACGAAAATAATGCGAATAGGAGAGTATTTAATTTAACTTATTTAAAAAAAAATATTAATAAATTAAATATTTTAAACTCTAATATTATGTATGGATATAGGTGTTGTTTCTAGATTGATAAAACATATCGCAATCGTAGTGTTTTATTCTACTACTAAATCCGAATGTCACAAATTACAAATGTAAAATCCTTGCATTTATCCTTCAGTAAAAGTTAAGCTTTACTATCTGTTACTTGATGTCAGGTCTGAAGCATTCATTTTAGTGAACCGTAGGTAAATTGTTTGATATTAAAAACAATTAAGCATGTAACACCTTCTTATTTTAAATAAAAAAATTTGACTTTGACTTAATGATAAAAGTACCAAATGTCCTTCATATACTTTCATTAACCTAATCAATATTTACTGTCTCTTAGAAATAAGACATAAATTTTACTAAGATATAAGGTCGAAACGATTAGTGAACAAAGAACGGACTTTTAACGCAATTTTACCACAAAATGTTGGTTAATCTTTTACTGTACTGTAATTCGGGCTTTTATAATAACGTATAAGTTTAAGCATTAAATTTAAACATAAAAAACTAAATTTTACCAACAACATTGTATGTTTAATGAAATAAATTTGATTGTCAGTATTAGTCATATCTGAGAGTAACAGTCAGCTGTTGAGGTCACGACATATTACTGTCAATTGCTCTTAATAAGACCTAGCGATGACTTTTTCGAAATAATCATAATTTAAGTGGCCAAAGCCATGACTCAATGCCAATTAAAATTGACGCTTTTGAAATTGCTATAGTATAAAAAAATATAAATTAAAAAAAATCGTTCACCATCTGTGTTAGTGACGTTTGTCTGACAAATTTTGCGTTAAATAAGCGGTTTAATTTTTCAAATATTGACTTTAGATTTAAATTGAAATAGTAATAAATATTATTAAAATAATAAAATACAGCTCTACTTAAAAAAACATCACAATTATGACTTAGTAGGTGTCCATATAACACGATTCCCGCCGAGTTACCTTTCGTACATTACGATAAATAAATAAATTAAATTATTTAATAATCTATTAAAACAACTACAAAAATTTAGTTTAATTAATACGAAACAAAAAAGACAAATTTAGAAAACGTATAAAATATTTGAACGCAGCGGGATTTGAACCTGCGCCTTTTGAAAACCGTTCAAGTTCAAGAGGGGCGGGTTCAAATCCCGCTGCGTTCAAAATTTTTATACGTTTTCTAAATATGTCTTTTTCAATGTCTTTATCCCAATGCAAATAACACTTTAAAAAATTTTAAAAAATAATAATACGAAACATTTTCAACGTAAAATGCATTTCTTTACTCAGTGCTTGTTTACACACAAGCCGGTCGCAAGATCTACCTTAGACCATAGACCTTGACTATACTAAAATTTGGTTCATTCAAAGAATCAAAAGTATTCCCGCCTATTGCGTTAGTATGCTGTACGTATGGCGCCATATCTTTCGCACACACTCTAATAATAGAAACTAGGCAAGCCGGGACTCAACGGCATATAACCAATCACAGACAGATTAAACACGAATTAAAGAATTAGATATCAAATATTGCGAATTTATTTTGAAATGTGTTGAATTTTTATTTCATTTTACCTAGATATTAGTGAAATTTAGTTCAAAAAAGGTAGTTAGGTAACTGCATACGTTTGTCATTAGTGGTCAGTGTAATGTGTGTGTTTTATAAATTGTTACAATCGGTAAGTTTAGAATCAATTAAGACATCACTCCAAAATTAAACGATTTAAGGTTAGTAAAAAATGTTTTATTAAATTCAAATTTAAAATAGACGTAGCAAGCACTTTCGATTCGTCTTAGGAACATAAAGCTACCACCAGCTCGGAAGGCAGTTCTGCTGAGAAGAGCCGGCGAGAAACTCACCAGTTGCCTCTTTTCAAATACAAAAGTTACAATTTTATTAATACTATTATGAAAACTTATATACTACTTACAATATTATTATATTCGTGGATATAATAATAATATATTATATATAATATTATATTATAATAAAATATTAATAATAATATATAAATATAAAATATTCGTGAATATAATAATATAGTCAAAGCATGTTTGGAATGAGAAATATTTTTTTTAAATTGCGTTTCTTTTGTTTTTGAAGATAATATTTAATTTTGTGTAATGTAAATTTTAATATGTACTTAAGGTTTTATTATTTATCACTAATAAGTATTTAAACGTGCTTGTGAAGAGTTTCGAGTATTTAATGTTGTATATAATTATACGCCATCTATTTTTGTTACCTTAAATACGTTGTTATTTATCGTTGTTTTATCACTAATTTAGTGTTAAGTTTAGCATTTTATCACTGGATGTCACTACTATCAATTTTAAATTCCTTAAATATTCAAATGAACTTACAATTAGTACACTACACGTAATATTTATATAATCATCCGGGGCGAACCTAGACTTTATATATTTTTATTTTTACCTGTAGAAAAATTTCAAACTTCGCCACTGCTTCGTAACGTATTTATTTATTACAATGAAAATAGAATTATATTTTATACGAAATTCAACATTTAAAAAGTTGTAAAAATATTGAAAAATATTCAAACTGCCGATGCCGGTCGACAGTAGTTATCCAAAAAGACATATTTAGAAAACTTGAACGGTCTACAAGAGGCGCGGGTTCAAATTCCGCCGCGTTCTAATTTCTATACGTTTATTCTAGTCTATACGTTTATTCACGTTTAGTCTAATTTCTAAATATGTCTTGTTCAATTTCCTAAGTGTGCGATTAACACTTTAGGAAATGTAAAAAAAAATAAATAAACAAAAGTGGGTATCCAATCTGTCAAAAGGTCACACAGACACTTAGGTGCGACATTCAAGTGGTTCTTGAGTATCGCATTCCTTCTAATTGATGCAGCGGCACTCTTGTATTAATATTAGAGTTAAATACGACATATTAAATCTAATTAGAATTGTATCACTACAATGCGCCAGAAAGGCAATGCGAGTTCTTTTTAATTTTCGCCTATCTTGGACAAGACTTACTGAATTTATAGGTTCAAATTCTATATGGAGAAATATTAATTTTTGTTATCTTGTAAATTACTTTACATATTGTATAATATAGTATCCTTTTTTAAAACTATATTTATAATTTTTTTCTTAATTGTGTAACCGCATGCATAATATGCATGCAACGGTTATGCATTACACCCTTATTTAGTTAGTATTTAAGTTTTTTTTTTATTATATTCATATAATAACAACTAGCAAACATAATTAAAATTAATAAATAAATAAATGTCACAAATGTTAAAAAGTTGAGAGCTCGACAAAGTATTACTAGATTTCCTGTCGAGCTGTGTATTACGTAAAATTGAAGCTTGCTATAGTTTTCTATGTGCTATTGTGGTCTAGAATTCTTGATAAGACTACGGAAGACAAGGACGTTTAATATACAATATCTTTGTTCATCTTTTTATATTATTATGAAGTTGGTCTCGGTTTTACTCAGACTAAGGTAAAAAGTTGTAAGTTTAAAATAGAGATTCCGCTATACATAACCTATATTTTGCTCTTATAAGATTAACATTTGAATTTGAAACGTATTTAACGGATTAAAAGCTAATCTTTAATTTAAATTATTCGTATAAATTATATTAATAATTATTATATTATATATTTATACGTTTCGTTCCGTTCATTTCGTGTTTAAATTATTTCTCTACAGAACAAATTTACTCATACTTATCAATGAATGAATTTTTTTTTTTAACTTAACATATTATTCAAAAATATACAGTTGCACTATTACATTTAATTACGTTTATAACAAGGTAACGACTAGCTGAGTGAATACTTAGCGGTAGTGGGTTCGATTTCCACGCATTTGAATGTATATATAATTCAAAACATGAATACATTTTTTTTAACATTTTTTAAAGTGTTATTCGCACACTTAGGAAATTGAAAGAGACATAGTTCTCCTATTGAGAACGGTTTTCAAGAGGCGAGGGTAAAATATTAAGCAGTTAACTAGCATATGATATTCGAAAAATAATAGAAACATTTAAAAAATATATATTAATGTGTACACACGAAATAAAACAAAAACATTTTAAAATAATGTATAAAAATTTTAACGGTGTTCTTTTTGTTGTTACCATCTCTGTAGAGAGATTTGCACAAATTTGCCCTGCCCAAAGATTATTCTACCCACAATCGTTTGGCAATAGTGAATGAGAAGTTGTAATCGTATAAGAATTCCGACGTAGCCGGATGTTGAACGCATGGCTTAGCGGTTGCAGAGCGCTTGAACGGTTTCAAAGAAGAAGTGCGGGTCCGAAACTAGCTGCGTTCAATTTTTTATACGTATTCTAAAAATGTTTTTGTTTTTATTTTTATAATAGAGACATATTAATTTTATGTAATTGAGATAACTCGCGATCTCGTGTTGTTATTTGAAATGTATAAATTAATTGTTCGCAGTTTTGATTCGGAAGGCCTTGATTTTCGTCTACATTCTGATTAGCAAGCAACAACGACGTTTATGGCGATGAGATAAGATTCATTGTGTGTCTGATAACATCTATGGGTTCCCTCTTATGGGTTCATCCTCTATATTATAAGGTATACCATGCTAGGGTTGGGGTGAGGCCGGTAAAGGGGTCAAGCATCGATTTTTCGAGTTCTCACTGGACTTATTTATTAAGTTGTCATGTGCACGTGGTTTTCCTTTAGATATTAAAAAGTAAAATGCTTTGAATAAAATATATTTACAAAGCTCCGGTTTGTAAATATCAATAATAGGGATAGGGACAGGGACTCTTTTTAACTATACAAATCATAATTAAAAATTAAACGAACCAGCATATTTTACGAGCAAAATATATAATTATAATTTTAATTTTACGCAAGCTAAATAAGTACGTGCGGTGGGTGTTAAATAATTGTGAAACTTGTACATTTTACGTTTTCATTACATATTATTAAGCCTTTATCAAACGAAGAGCACATCAAAGGAAAAGAAATATATTTGACGTTCAAAGAATCCGGGCTAATTGTTCAACCGCTTACACCGGGAATGTATACGGTACGCACTTAACCTAACTACCGTTTTTGATAAAGGAAACTTTGAATTTGCTTAAGCACAACGCATATTTTGAATATTTCACCCAAACCATAATTAATTCACATAGGAAATTTTTAAACGCACTGGAATTGACATTCAACTGACTACAGACTGACTCGTTCCATTAATATTCCTTCAAATATATAAAATTGGATAAAAGCTAGGTTTCTCTTTTTAAATGATAAATGTTTTGTTTAAACACACGTACACTTATGCACACGAGTTTAAACTGCAAATAATTATTTTATAACGCAGTAGTGGTCTTTCAATTTCAATACTTAATTGATTAACTAAAAATTGCGTTGCTGTTAATAAAATTGTCATCAAAACACCTATTGTCTAAGGCAAGGGTTATTGAAATTAAGAAAAAAACAGGTATTTAAAAAAAAAACGAAATCGCTAATCGTTACAACAAGTAGGTCCTTCAACTTTACAACAAAGAGAACGCAAAGTAATATTTTAAAATATAGTCACTGAAGTCTCGTAATACTTAAATACAAATACCTTTTAAAACTCACCTAAGTAAGATAATCTAGGTTTCATTCACCTTTCTATGCTTCTAAAGAAACTATTTACATTTCCTGTACACAAATAGAACTTTCATTACAACGATAACGCCGGCCATACAATTTTGTCTGAACTTAACCAGAACAAAATCATTAATTTATTAGTATAAACATCTCCAGTGTGGCTTTAATTCACGTGGTCGCGTGTAGCGGCGTTGCTTTGACCTGTTTCAACTGCGTCAATTGGCGTCCTATAAAGATTGCCCATCGTCTTTGGTGGTGACGAGAGAAAAGCCACAAACTTGGCCATATTGAATTATGTTAAGAACAAGTCGCGTGATATATGAAGTGAATATGCGATGGTGGATAGGAATACGCCAATGACAGTTTTGTGTTCAATAATTTTCCTGGCTAGCTGCAACTCAATGTAAAGTGAAAATATATATATAAAAAAAAAAGAGATTATATTTATTTGTTTAACGTACATACTATCAGAAACTAAATTAAAATAATTGTTTTTGGTTCTATTACCTTGATAAATGAACCCAATAATGTATAGCTTCCATGTACAGACAGGCAATAGATACATTTTTAATATATATAGGTAAAGAAGGTGTTGTCTAAATTTGTAATATAGAAGGTGACTGTTTTCAGCACCAAAGTAAGATATATATATTATACCTATATACAACACACCATGTGTACATAAACTTCTTAGCGATAATTGATACGGATAATATATATAAATATACTAGATAGTTTGTAAATCTTAGCGTTAGTTAGATGGAAATTCGATATTGAAGCGTTAGTTCAGTTCAGCTTTACTGTTCAGCAAGCAAAATTAATAATATTTAACATTTACATAATAATAATATTTAACATTTAACAATTACTTTTTAACATTTTTTTACACTTAAACTTAAACATATAAAAAGTTTGGACGCAGCGGGAATCGAACCCATGGCTCTTGGATCGTTACGCAAGCAACAAGAATTTAAAAGTGATGCACTAACTTACAGTCGACGAATTAGCGTTATCTAATTGATAATTTTATATATTTGATTTGAGTAGAATTTATTTGACGACAAAGTAAAGTGTAAATAAAAATACGTTAATAAGATAACAATCCATCATTAGGTACTGAATAATCATGAAAAAAAAAAGGAAAGATGACGGATGTAATATAAAGTAGCCTGTGAGTTGAACCTCTTCTGCAATACATTTTTTTTTTTAAATATACATTTTAAATATACTAAGGTCTTTGTTCATCCCCTTGTATTAATTGTTTTCGATGAAACATTTATTTGTCTAAACCATGTTGCACATAATAAATTAAATATCACCACTATCCTGCCTAAAAACTCCCAATACGAGCGAAATAATTTGTACAATTCCATGAAATGCTGGTATTGAAAATTAGTATGTCTATTCAGTGATATTAGTCCAATTTTAGAGCAAACTTTGTTGCTTACAGAGCAAATGCAGTGGAAAGTTCAATATTAGTGTACCACGAAAATAAGGGCGACGCAACCACGTTGATAAACTAAACGTACAACGCGCCGTGAAAAAAGGTCAATGACAAATGATGTCACAAAGTGGGTGTGTTTGTGACCCAATATATATTAGTACTGTCATGAATTGTGGAAATGAGACCATGTAAATGTATACCGAGGATAATGAAGGTTTCAACGTCTCCCTTAAAAAAAAACAAAAAATATTATTCGTAAAACTCCACTAATTTCAAACTGCTTTAAAACAAGCATCTAATTAAGTTGAATAATTACATTTCGCTTATTTGGCTAATGATACAAAAAGTGTAAAGCTTTTTTTTTAAATGGCACACAGTAAAGCTCTTATTTTAAATTAAAAAAGTCATATGTTTTTCTTATATTTTAGACATATTAAGATCGTAGTTTTGTTTGCATTACAAAAAGTGCCTAGAAAGAAACAGAATAAACTATTTAAATTAATTCTATATATAACAAGATATGGAATTAATCAAAATTTACGATATTTGACTTGTTCAAAATAGATGTTCCTATTACAGTATTAATTGACTAACAATATGGGTGGTGGTAAGCTCTTGTATCTATATATCATTATAAGGAGCCGAAATAATTTAAAGGCTTGCGTTTCATAGTAAACTTGGCTTTAAGTTACAAAAAAAACAGCGTATCTGAAAATACTGTGAGAAATCTGATACATTTTTCAGGTCAAGCTTTAATTGTTCTGAATATTATAGTAATGTTTTCTGACATGCCTGAGGGAAATACATACATCGGCTTTGTTCGTAAACAAAGTTTTAATTAAATGAGCGACTGGAACAGGTAAACTAGATTTAGATGAAAATGTTATATTGGCCCATGTATATGCACAATCACAAATAACGGACGAATCAACCTATTAACATGGACTAGTATGGTAAAGTTCAGAGCGCCAGGTTTCCTAATATGTATTTTCAAATAGCAAAATATACGAGAATGATTCGTTTAAAATTGTAAAAATCCTCGAACAATGTCGGTATTGGTTATCGGTTTCCTTTACGAAAATAGTTTATTAATGACGAATGAAAGACAATATTTTGAGGTAATTATATATCCAATGATATACTTATATATACTATCCAAAACGCACCCAAAGTACTTTAAATTTCAAATCAATTAAATGACGCATACATTTTTTACGACCTCCCATAAAGTAAAACTTTTTTTGACAGCCCTAAAAAATTTTCTGATACAAAAATTTGTACTGTAATGTTTGAACGGACCACGTTGCAGTTGGTCTTGATTCAATTAAGGCAAAGCACGGCGGATTCACTCAGCGGTGTTCCGCCCCCTCTTCTAACGGGCGCTACCGCAAAATGGTAAAAGGGGAAATTGAATTTGTCTCTAGACACTTAGACTAATAAAAAAGTATAAATTAAAATTCACTTAGCTGGTTTTTACTTTTGCTTTGACACTTTGAAAGTAATAATTCTAGAAATCGTTGATCGTAGGTTATCTATGTAGATTAGATCGGATATAACGAATTGCAGTCGCAAATATTTAATACGACGCCCTGTTACGCCCTTCTATTGGATATTGCTATAATATAATTTATTTTAAAATAACAAATATAGTATTTTTAATATTAAACAGTATAAATGTCATTGAAATGCTTGCTTACTTAAAATGTGGCTTAGTTGACCTATTTGCACGACGTTGTTGGACTGAAGTGGACTCCTTACCTGCATATAAACAAAAATGTATTATATAGTGACTTAATTTGAAAGAAGGTCGATTTAAAATATTATTCTAACAAATGGATTTAATATCCTTTCTTAAAGTCAAAAATGTAAATACCTAACAGGTATACCGCTAATAAATAAAAATAAAGAGTTTATCATTGACTGTATGTATTGGGGAAAAATTATTGATGCATATTGAACTTTTGTACCAAATTTTGATTTTTATAACTTTGTTGTAAGTGTTTTTTTAATACAATTAAAAATTACAATAAATGTTTGGATAAAATTGAAATAATAACATATTATAGAAACTATTGATACCTGAATTTGTCCTCTGTTTTTCGCATATTTGAACTAAGCATCAAAAAGTCATTTATTCAAATATTTAAGTGGCACTAGCTAAATTCATTGTAATTAAATTTAAAGTAAGTAACAAATACTTCTAAGTATATATTCATTATGTAAATTATTTAATATTTAATAAGACTCATCAATAACTGTGATAATTTTGACAACCATCAACATGACTGACATGACATACATAAATTATATTTTATTTATTTTTTTAGTTTTTATGTTATATTCACCAACGGCATTTGTATTTAAAACTCAAAAATCTTGCATAAATCACTCGACATTCGATTACTACACCGAGATACGAGCTTTTAATATAAATACGCATCCGAGATATCGATTGCAAAAAACGAATCAGTCTCAATAAGGCTAAAGCGAGTCAAGCTAGCCAAGAGAAAATGGCTCGTCGTCTAGTTCCGATCAAAGGTGACGGAAATTGTCTATTTAGGTCTGTGTCATACTGTTTGTTCGGGACGCAAGAGAAACACAGGGAAATAAGACTGAGAGTGGTCGAAAGAGTAGTCAACAACTGGCATCGTTACAAGGATTTTATTATCGGAGACAGATCATATGGTCTGGCGATACAAGGTCCGTCGGACTATGGACATTTAATGACCAGAGATGGGGAATATGCGGGTCACGTAGAACTGCATTGTATCAGCGAATTGTATCCAGACGTTGCTTTTGTCGTCCACATGGACATATGCTCTAAAGTCATCCAATATGGACAAGGGAGAGTAATGAAACATTTACTATTTTCGGGGTTTCTAGACGCAGGCCACTATAGCGTTTTAGAATATTATTAATTAAAATTAACAATTAAATTAAATAAACAACAATCTGTGTTAGTTATTTTCTGCTCCTGTTCCTATTAAAGTAACTCACAATGGTGGAAGTTCATTAAATTATTACTGATGAGGGCTTATTCTTTTTATTGAACGGGGATGGTTTAACTTAATAAGTGGGGTCAACATCGCTGCACGGGACTCGATTGCTAGCAATTCGATGAATAATACCTCAGCCGTAACTGCGTGAGCAATGGTTGTTCCAATGTATGGTCAGCTTAAATATTTTTATAGTGCTATTATTCAAAGTCGACTTTCAGTAACATTATAAGTTTTTATTTGGCGCTACTGACCTCCATTTCGTATTGATGACAATTATATATGTATGCCTCAATCGACTTGAGCTATTGTACAATATTTTTCATTTATATCGGCAAATACTTTGTTATTCGAAAACCAAACTATTTTAAATAAATATTACTCTGTAATACGGAACGTAGACGACTACTGTATACTCTGCCACATCCCTACTGTGACCTGATGCCGTCATAATAAGATTTATATATATAATATTAAAATCGATGTCGTCAAATAGTAATAAGAAAAGACCTATACAGAATTGTTCTCTCTCTCTCTCTCTCAGGCTATCGACACCCACTGCTAGACAATGGTCTCCTCCAAGGATCTACACGACGATCGGTCCTGCGCTTCCCGCATCCAGCGGTATCCGGCGACCGTGACCAGATCGTCGGTCCAAGAATTGTTCTAGTCTAGGTAAATTTCTAGGTAAATTTTAACAATAGTCTTAGAATTGTTTTACCGTGACCCGTAAGATATTGTAACAACTATATCGCATCTCGTTCAGATATCATTAGTAACTTCTCGATATTAAATAATTTCAATTATATAGACATCCGTCAAAATAATCGAAACGATCAATTTTGAATCGATCGAAAGATCGATTCAAAATCGATAGTTGACTAGACTGTTAGTAAACTGTCAAAGGCGTGCTATGTGACATACTATCAATAGGTTTCTGTCGTCAAAATGTTCTTTTCAAAAGTATTTACTGTAGTCTGATAAATATTTGAGCATCCTTAGTGCATGGCTAAATAATAATCAAAGAATTATCCTTATTATCACCAGATGCCAATATATTTGCGATGGTTGTAAATTCTATTCCTATTCAGAGCAAAATTTTAATTAATAAGACTGTGATTGCTATTAATTTTCTTATATAAAACAATTTAATAATATCTTTTTCTTACTTCGATACACTGTTTTTACACAACACTGGCACGTATTAACAGTATTGTTTTTTTATATACATTCATAAACGTTTTCCTTATTTATTAAAATTTATTTTAAAATTATTTCAAATTATTTTTATCCATTTTTTAACAGCACGCATGGCTTAGTGGTGAGAGCGCTTGAACGGTTTTCAAGAGGTGCAGGTTCAAATCCCGCTGCGTTCAAATTTTTATACGTTTTCTGAATATATATTGTTATCCATGTCAAACCAAATATATAAGTAACCTTATATATTAAATTAGTTTAAAGATTTTTGTACATGTATAAAAATAAATGTAAATAACAATCGATTTCTTCTAATAGGTTATCGATATATAGTCACAAGCAGCGCCCTCTTTATATAACACTTGTAAATGAGTCATTACGTTTTTCGTATATTCACAATGAATCACACCGAGAGAACGCTGTCAATCGTCAGACAAACATCCTGCTATAAAGACATGTTGAACTTTATTCTGTTTGTAAGTAAGCTTAATATATTCATTTAACCTGTAATCTAATAATGGCTTAATGTAATAACAACAAAATAAGGAAATATTGTATTTTGACATAATAAAGAGGGATAAGCATTAAATGTTAATTATGTTAAATATTTGGATTTGAGTTGAGCTTTCATATTTAGAATACTGATATAATAATTATATTAACAGACAGACGAATGCCACTTCAGTCTACCTGTGACCACGTCCTACTGTAAAGTGTTCGAAACGTCGGGATTCTAAAATGTGTTTTGGAATACCAATAATACGCAATTAATCCGGTTAAAAATAGTTTCATTTCAAAATTTATAATACTGTTGCATTGGCTGGACAAAGTAAAGAAATAATTTTTTAACCAGTCTTCTAAAACTGAAGTACAAAATGGTTTCTTACTAATCTTTTTATTATCGGCTTAAGATTAAAATAAAGTTAATATTAAAACATATATTTTATTACCTATGGATATGTTTATATATGACATTGTTATAAAAAAACATTGTTTATTTAAATCATTTTTCAAAGACGAAATTAAAATTTTACATGAAATATTATACCATTGTTGTAATCTGATACAGAATGTTCTCACAAATTTGCGTGAATATTTTGAATAGGTCGAGAATTTAACTTTGAAGTGGCATTTGCGATTTCGAAATAAATATTTTTATTATTTATTAAGAGTATTCTTGTTGTGGTTGTGTGTGAATTTTTAATTTCGGTATATATCTCTTTTAGAGAACGGAGTGTCTAGACACTAGGTTCTCTGTGCGTACTGCCATGTGGAAAAAAGCTTTGAAATTTGTTAATATAATGAATTAAATTGAGTAGGTACTCGTATATTACAACATTTAAGATTTTTATTATAGTGCACACGTTACAAGGTTTCTGTCGTAAATCTTAAGATAATAATGAGAAGACGTTAATATCTTATTGTTTGCTTGTTTAAATATATAAAAAAAATAAACGAATATGACGATTTAAAAAAAAAGTATAGCTATAAGAGACTAGTTTAAAGATATAATAGACTAGTTTTAAAAAAAATACTAATATACACAATTCAAATTTTTATAATGAGTGTAATTTATATTAATTCTTAACAAAAAGTCCTTAACACTATGAATTCACCGTGCCCATCCCGTTGCAGGAAGAGGAGCTCGAAGCAAGTGTAGCCTTAAGGGATTTACTTCAAAATGCATTAACCTAACCAAACTTGAAAAGATACGACTAATTCCACTTTGCAAATACTTGCTTAAAACGAACGATAGTTCTAGACAGGCCGATCTTTTAGTAAATTAGATATATTTCGCTATTACACCTGTACGTGTATGTATGTATTTATGTATGTGTATACGTGTACTGAGAAATTAAAAATATATGACACACAAATAGTAACGGAAAATGCCCACCGCATACACTCACGTATATTTATAAAATTTGATAGCGTCGTCGATTGCGCGTTCTTATGAAAAACACTCAACGCAACTCTTGAAACAAATATGTATTCGTTATATCGGAAAAGGAAAATGTTGGGGACACGCGTCGTTCCGAGGATTGACGTAACACACCTATTACGCATATAAAAATAAATCATAAGCTCTAGGTACATACAGAACTAGTTTTTGGCGATGAATTAGTTTCGTTTTATTCATTTTTGTGACACTTTACATGACTGGAGTATATAAAGATAGATTGTACTTGAAATATCAAAATGTTTTCACTAGCTTTTATAAGCGATTCTTTTATTAAACATAAAAATCGAGTTCAGTAACCATATTCATTTTCTTTATATATATATATATATATTTTTAATAGAACAGTCAAATGTGTGTTTAGCTTTAATCAGCTAAGTTAGTTAGAATTAAAATCCTAACTAAACCCAACAAAATAACTTTTATCATTTTGTATGTAAATTTAACAACCCCACTGTTATAGCATGATTGCAACACTTCAGCTCTAATTAATTTAACCTCTTCATTCATGAGGCGTGAATATCACCTTTCTAGTAGTGTTTGTATCGAGAACGTAAATGGCCAATTAATACAACACTTTACAATGTAAAATATTAACTTTCAACTTCAAATTTGGAATTCGGAAGGAAAATTTGCAATACTAGTTAAAACTACGGACTTCTAGTTAGCTTTAATTTAGCTAAAAAAATAACAAAATGAGTAATATTTTTTTTTTTTGTATATTTGTATATAAAATGTATTGATGTTATAAAATTGTATTCAGTATCTTAAAGTATACAGTCTTCTGATTCATACACTAACGCCTTTCATCATACATTTCTCACAATACGACTTCACAATAAACGATTGCTTTCTTATAATATATGCAGGTATGTACATTAAACGCCTTGCGTGTATTTTTTATGTAATAGCCACCTATAAATATAATATGTACATACTGATATGATTTTAAAGGTGCACCTTTGCGAAAAAATTTTAACAATTCCAAGATAATAGAGAATTGTGATAATGTAGAGTATAATACTTTAGTGTGTGTTTTTTATTTGCACATCCGGGAAACGCTTTCCCATCGTATAGGTATCACATCAACAAAAACACACGTTTACAACCAGTTTTTGTTTCGGTATAAGCTAAGTAGGCAAGTAGGTTACTATAACAAAATGGACGAGATATGTACTTGTTTGAAAATATATATATATATTGTATGATAGAATTAAAATCGAAAATTTTGACATTTAAAATATATTGTACGTATATATTTTATAATTCAAAAAATTACATTCATCGCCATGCTGGCATAGTGGAACGGCGTCGTTGTAGGTTGTAAGTTCTATTACCACTAACAAAAGGAACCGCGGCGTCGAGTTCCGCCACTCAAAACACAATGTCTGCGGTCGTAAAGTGGAGAGTGGAGTGTCTTGACACTAGGTTATCTCTGACTATCAGCTTTGCGGTAAAATAGCGTAACGCTAAAATAATACATACTGAAATTAATTTATAAATTAATTAACAGTGTTGTCTCATCCCTAACTTAGACGCATGGACACTTGATTAACAGTCAATTGCATGTAAACTTACTGAACACATTAAATTATTGTCTGGCAATAATTACTGCTATTAAGGAATAATCGAACTGTGCAAATTCAATAGTGGCCTAATCAGTGCATGCATAATAGATATATAGGATCTAAATTACAAGGTATTTTGCCAAGAGACCGGACGATCGTTCGTGGCGCGTGAATTGCGCTTAGCAAATGCTGTCTGAGATTCCTCAAAGTACATATGTAGGGAAGATATTTAGTAAAGTCTATATGGAATTTATAAGTTTTATTTAAGGTTCAAAATCTTAAATAACGCTTTCGATTCGTCTGTCTGTATGTTTGTCGAAAGTAAAAAAAATTTACAATTCGGTGCATGCAATGTCTTGATATGAAGCCCAATTAAAATAATTTAAATAATCGCGTTTCAGTCCTGTAAGGGAGTGGTGGTTTACTATGTGCGATACTTTTTATAATATGCAATTAAAAGACAAAAATGTCGAAGTAATATGACTGGGTTTGGTGCAGGTTAGCTACCACTGTATTAAATAATAAAATTGAAACTTATATTTGAAAAGAGCAACTGTTGAGTTTCTGGCCGGCTCTTCTAAGCGGAATTGTCATCCGAGCCGATGGAAGCTTTATGTTCATTCGACGAAGTGCTTGCAAAAGTTATATTTGTATAAATATTTAATAAAACAATAAGTGGGCCAAATTAAGCCCTATTAAGTAATATTTGCTGCAATATTATGATTTTTATTATTATCTTATACGGTAGCATCTAGTGTAAATGTATTAAAATATGAACATAATATCTAAATTTAATTCCAAATTTACATGGACGTATATTAGATGGCGATCGCCCCAGCGCTGGCTCTGAGTAGTTTGCGGTCAGTGGACGGTGGAATTGGGACAGGAAGAGAACTGAAAATTGTATTATTCAACACACATTTATAACGGTTTAAATTATGACAGTATTTGATATATAAAAGTATCAATAGATAAATTTATAATTTCGTATTAATCAATTCAAGTAGTTTTGCGTCTAGGACATTAAGACATTACATAAAAAATATACAAAGAATCATAATTTTGTTGTAGAAGCTCTTTTCTTCAAATAAAGTTCCAACCAGTGCCAAATCTAGGTACAAATCTAGGTACAATTTGCAATTACGATAAATTAATTAGATATTAGACATTAAAAGCGCTTTGACGGAATAATTTATAGTAATTGAATAATCAATAGTAACAATTGATTCCAACAATTAATTCGTAAGTAAATTACATTACATATAAAAAAGACATATTTAGAAATATCCCTAAGCGTGCAAATAACACTTTAAAAATGATGTTAAAAAAGACATTACATATGTTAATTGTTAGTTATATATAAATAGAAACATGAATTAATTAGTACTATATAAATTATAATAATTTAAAGCGGTGTATATATATGAATATTATATATGAAAACAAAAATTATATTATATGTCGATTAACTGTTTAAATTTAACCCGTGATAATCTAAATATAATAGAAATAAAAAAGAGTAAAATAAATAAAATAAATTATTACAAAGAAACGTTTAATATACTAGCAACTAAATATTTAACAATCGAATAGAAGTTTTGATTGTGAACTTTGACGTAAAGCTTAATTGGCTAGGTCGTCTGGATGTGTGGTATATTTGTGTGTGTGTGTGTGGCTGTGTGTGTGTGTGTGTGGCTGTGTGTGTGTGTGTGTGTGTGTGTGTGTGTACGGCTATATTTACAATGTGTTTATTCCCGTTTATAGTCAACGTTATCCTCATGCGCGTCTGTATTCATTCTATACAATATTCTATACAATATTCCCTACAGAGATCAAGTCGTCTTTCCGGTACGAGTGAATCATTTAAACAGCTAGCTACACGTATATCGATTTTATACAATTACTTCAGATGTATGTGAACCGCTATGCGACTCGAAAATGTACCTCTCACGATTATAGAAAAACTAAATTATAATTCATATGTAAATATATATTTGTGCTAATGTCTTAGCGAAAACTTTAATTAAATATCAATTTATCAGTCGTTCCTCATAAAACAATACACCTATCTACTATTCTTCGAATAAGATCGGTCCCGTCGGCGTTTGAGTGTAAAATCTGTCTAAGCGTATCTATTTTAGTGTGAGTACGAGGAATTATATAGCGACCTAGAGGGTCGGGTCTATAAAAAATAAGAGTAAAAAGTAGTCTATGTTCCACAAAAAACCTCAATTTTATATTAATTTATGCAATAAACTGAATAATTGGGTTAATTTACATATATACTGCTTCCATTCACAATTGATTAATTGAGGTGTGAGATAATCGATAATTATCAATAGAGATGTATTTGCCAGCAATTAACCTCTACTCACTTCACACAAGTGGTTTAAAATTAATGGAACATTAGTACCTTGCAAGAATACACATTAGTCCGATAATATATACTCGTATAATTTATACTTGTTCATTTTCCTTCTTAAAGATGACAAAAAGATGAATCTAGGCGAATTTAATAAAGAAATAGTCTTAGATCATCAGATTTTAACATAAAGAATCCCACTGCGTTCAAATTTTTATACGTTTTCTAAAAAAGTAATGGATCTTGTTTATTATGTAAGTTACTAAGTAGCAATAAATACGTATTTTTATAATACTAGTTGTTCTTATTATTATGAGTATTTGTTTATTAAAAAAAAACGCTTATCTTCCATATACAAAACTCGAAAGTGTTATCTTTTATCATACATTCTTTTTTTTGATAAGGACAATACGTCAGTATAATTGTATTTTGTTAAGATTGACTTGTCAACAACAGCTGACATTGCTTTACTTCTATTTTTATTTTTTTTATTAAAAATTTTAATGAGGACATTTCCCATTAAAAAATCACTTTATTCTCCTAATGTAATGTTTAATCACATTTAAGCTTTAAGCTTAAGGCTGTGTTTACTTTACACGTACCTATCCTTGAATTATCAATTGCAAACCAATCTGGATATTTAATTATTTTAAGACACAGGTACTCATAAATGTAGAAAACATTCCCTATTTTCCCATTTGGCCACAAATAAAAATGTGCAACTAATTAAACTTATGTACATAGGCACATCTGCCTACCTGCCATTTTAAAACTAGTGGGTCATTTTAAAAGCGTATTTCCATCACTGTATTTGAATATTTGATCAGAAAATATCACGTTTCGATTTCGTGGGGCGTAGTTCCTCATACACCGTGCATATTTCAGGCCTCCTCCCTCCTCCACCACCGCCTTGTTCCAACAAAGGAACTTCCCTATGTCCGCTCCGCAAGGCATTTAGCGTGAAAACTTCCGTCGCTGGAAAACTGTGGCAGACGTCAAGTAGCTTCGACTCTAATTACTGTTATTGCTGCAATAGGCGATAGTACAAAGTTTGACGTTTATAAATTTTTCCCTAGCCCTGTATTACTAGGCTGCTATAATAACACAGCTAACTTTGTATGTTAAATTACCTAAGTTGTCTATTGTACCTGTGTTGTGGCTTTATAATTATGAAGTAAGTGAAGCCAATTATATTTTATGTTTGTTTGTGTGTTTTGTTGAAATGGATTTCATGAAATGCAGCGTTTTCTGTGTGATTTATGGTACGATATTCGATACTACTGCGTTTCGCAATAGGGAAACGAGATATAATAGTAACCACTTATTTCTAACACTTTTCAAGTGTTATTCACACATTTAGGAAATTGAAAACGCACGGGTTCGAATTCCGTTTTATACGTTTTCTAAATCTGTTTTGTCAGTAACAACTTACTTTAAGGAATAAACTAACATAGGAAAGTATTTTCTCTTTCAGGAAACGTTAAAATATCGTTGCAAGAAATTCTTACATTTATAGAGACACCGGTAAAGCTAATAAAAGTGTTTTAAAAGGAAGATGCCGTGGCTTTCTCTCTGAAAAATGTCAGGAGTCGTCGTAGATGATAGAATTGTTCTGAAGGACGTTTGAATAGAGAAATATTAGAGATTGGTTAAAAAACGTGGACAATCGTTTGACCTTTGAAATACATTGGCGATTATAAATCGAGATTTATGAAATTAGGTGAAATGAAAAGAATATTTCTTGGCCCCAATCTTTTATTTTATATATTAATTTAAAGCGTGTTATTAAGTGTTCTATATCAATTATTATTGTTTATTGAATACTTCCCAGGTAAACATACAATACTCGAAATTAGTGGCATTTGAGTTTTTTTACAATGCATGCGGCTAGTAACATTTTTAACGTATGAGAGACCAATATTTGTATTAACATTATTATTTATTATTATTTGCATTTTCACTTAGGAATAAACTTTGGCTTTTCCGATTTGTTCTGTAAAAATATGTAACATTTTATTGAAATTGTCAATTTAAATACATTTTATAAGATACATTAGTCTTGTTCCGTATATTTTGTCAAAGGCCAAAGCTATAATGTTATCATTTCATATCAAATAGATCAGATATTTGTTTATAATAAACAGCGACAATACAACATAGGACTTAACTTTAAGCAGCTTATATCTCACTCTGATAATAGTAGAATCAAGAGTACATTCTGAGTCTATTGTTGAAACTTAGAGAACCATATATGCAATAAGTTTAAATCTCGTTAGCTATAAAGGATGTGTATAATTCCCAAACGAACTGACTAACAATATAATATAATGAAAGTACCCACTAGCAGGTTTCCATTTTAACAGAGATATCAAACCTAGCTAGTGATATGACTATACTATATTAAAAATTTACTTCTACATTTTCTAGGACTCAATTTAAACTAAATTCACTCAAATAATGTAAATATAACAATTGGGTGGATCCGAAGTCGCATTGTTCAGCTAATCTTTACACCGAATACGAGACAAGAGGGAGGGGTGTTTTTTTATCCAAAAATCATAAGCTAACAAAACTTAAATTTATAATACCTATAGTATGTGTTTGTCAATACGTGACTCACTCAAGTTTAACTCTTCTGTGTCAACGTGAACAAAGCTCGGGCTTTTGATTTAAATTTGTACTTGTAAAATCAACAAAACCTCATGTTTCATATTTGTATGGTCAATTAATGGAACACTGAAATTGACAAAGGTAAAAACTGATATTGTGAATCTGTGCTTGTTTTATTAAAAAAAAATATTAATTCTACGTAAACGTGTAAATTAAAACTGACTTTTACTGTGATATTTCTTTCATATACATCCATCCCTTCAATATGAACGTTTCATTTTTGCCAGTAAAAATATAATATTTTTTATAATAATATTAAAATAGAAACCCTTTGTTCCTTATTTACTATTAATATGAGCTTACAAATACATCTGACAGTTTTTCAATTCCGTTCTTAACGTAAGTTCACTTTGAGGCAGATCCGGTAAATTTCTAAAAATCAATATGTTATATTAAAACTATACATAGCTTTTCTATTTCAGCCGAACGCTCAAAACCCACGATTGTAAGTATGAGTTCCATACCCCAAATTAAGCATGTATCTATCTTCTTATTTCGAATAAAATTATTTAATATTGACTTTGAATTATTTGACTTTCGCTTTGAAATATTTGACTTTCGCTTTGAATTATTTGACTTTGACTTTGAATTGTACATATCGCTTCCTTTTCTTGGATAAAATACCTTAAAAAAACAGCTTGTTAATTGTTCTGAATTAACGTTAATCGTTGTAACGCGCGGGTTATCTCGCAGGAATGCTGTGTATTAGTCACACACGAGCATCGGAATTAATCAGCAGCCCACGCGTCGCTTACATTTTGGTTGAAAATCCTCGCTAAATCATCACAGTCAAAATAATTTATTTTTAAAGACAATTCCTTTAACAAATTCCTTTATCTACCAGTACTGCTTGTGGTTTTAAATTTCAGCAACTTACACATTACCTATGTACAATCTAAATCACATTTTACACCACAAATCCCTACATAATGTGTAACTTAAAATCCAATTCGACAAATAGCTTCAGGATATAGTACGGTCGCGTCACGGCATTTCGAACAAGAATAAACTCTGATAGAATAAATTTCCGAGTTAAGTGAAATACAGACAGCTATGAGTCTTCTAGCCTTAGTTTATCAAGTCCTGTGTATGCATGTCTCGTTGCATACTCATAGCGTGAAATAGGAAGTCAGTTCTCACCCATGTTCAACTGAAAGATAACAGTACAATAACGTTCCTGAACGATATGGATTAAATATTTAATACAATTAATGTTTTAGCTATTGCATAGTGTATATGGTGTTATTTAATATATAATCCTTTAGATAGTTCTCTTTAAGTAGGCGTTTTCATCGGGTACAAATTTGATAAATGGACCACCAATCTTGTCACGGATATACGAATTGAATATGTCGGTGCAGTTTACTGGAACTGGAATCGAAATGAAAAATATTCTGAAGTTCACCAACGTCGAACTTTTACGTTTGTATTATATATCCACATAGATTATTAGTTTAAATTCTAGTAAGACTTGAATACACCCCCTATCTACGCCTAAATTTTTATAAAAGTTTAATGTACTTAATGACTCTATAAAGTTACTCGTTATATATTAACGTTTCACTTACTTTGCAAACAGTAAACAATCTCTTAACGAAAGTTGTTAGCCGTGTCTTTGTCGTTGCGGTTCTTCAAACTTTCTGTTGTGAATGATAACGAAGTATGTGCAGTTTTTTTTCTTTATTACCACTGTTTAACAGAACTTTAAAATGTACTAAACATAGGTATATATATATATATATATATATATATATATATATATAAAGTAAACTATTATTACTTTATGCCTTCCTTCGCTGTTTATATTTTATTTTCTATTTTACAGGACAAATGGTAAACAACCTCCATATAAAAGTTTTATCATAAAATAGGTAAAGCTGTACCGCAAATATAAAAGGGAAAATGCAGTTTTATTGCTTAATCCTTAAACAACGTTGTGGCTACAGAAACAAAGGCATATAGGTTAACTCGCTAATGAAAAATAGACGCTACATTTTAAGTTATTTTTTAAAAGCTATCATTTTTGCAGTTTTTATTAATTTTTTTTGCGACAAAACACAGAATTACGATGTAATACCTTTTTCAAAAATTTCACTGGAGATGGGAAGGATTGTGTGTACGCGTAATGTGTTTTTATTTTTATTTTTACACATCTTTCGTAATTGTAACTACAGTCAAGTGACAGACAGAGAAAGGTACGTTCTTAATGAGCTCCTTCAATTCAGAGGCATTGCGTCTTGAGCGACAACTCATCGCGATTAAATATTTTATATACTCGCGAAATACTTTATACACAAAATTTCGTTGAACGGAAACAGAACCTAAAACTATAACAAGACCGACTTCCTAAAATTTCTAACGTTGAAATATTATTTTTTGGTATTTCGTGCCATTGTGTGTTTTGTAATATTGCACCTGTACAATTTCCAGTTACTGGAAGCAATCAAATTTGTCCGTACAAATAAATTTATTGTAGCGGTATATATTTTTACAGTATTTTATATAACTATTCTATTGTTAGTGTTTAAGACAGCTTCACGCTTTTTTTCGCATAGCAGAGGGAACCTAGTGTCAAGACATTCCGTTCTGCACTTTCTGCCTGAGTTCGAGTTATTGCATGTTGAAAGGTGGAGCTCAATCGAGCGGAGATAGGTAAATAATTGAAATATAATCATTCCCTATATTCCCTAGTCCAAATCGAACCTATAGAAATTCCGTATAAAGTGCTGTCACACTCGGCCACGATGGCCTTAGTGTTTTAGTTTGAATAAAAAAATAACGTTATTTCATTATTGTGGTATTTCAATAACTTCAATTGCCGCTGCTACTCTACTACTGTATTTCCTTATTACAATTATTTGCACTTAACTAAGCTTGTCCTTAAATAAACTCTAAAATCATTTACGTAACACAAAGTATTCAAAGGAAATTTTCAAAAGACTCGCCCAGTTAAATAAATTCAAGAGGTTTTTAACTATTAAATTTTCCCAAGTTTCCTTTCCAACAAGAATATTCATTTCGTAACTTCGGACCTGCGGACTGAAAAAAAACACCTTTTGTATACTCACTTAATTGCTAGAACAGTGCTAATTTGCATGAACTTAGCGTTCTTTAAAATAGTTGGTTATTAGGTTCTCATTACGTTCACTCATTGTTGTTTTGGAGCATGAAAGACCTCTTTTATTGAACGGGTTTTACGTAATCAAAACAATTCATCTGTATAACTAATATTCTTCACAAACGTGGAAAATAAGAGGTAAGTTAAGAGGTAAGTTAAGAGGCAAAATAAGAGGCAGGAGTGTGTTACCTAAATTTGAATACAAACAAAATGTTCAATAATTACAGAGACAATATACGAACCAAAATGTAAATGAATTGCCTCAATATTATGTGTATATATGATATGAAAGTAATTAGTTTAATTTAACAAAGTCCAATATATATATTGACACGCTTTTGTTAGCTTCAGAAGTGTCTTTCTGTCTATACTGTTACAAACATTAATTATACTATAGTATGCATATTGAAACGATATTTTGACTGACTTCTCCATTAGATTTGCTTAAAAATTTGCAGACGTGTCCCAATTTGATTACATATTTTCATAGTATGCACCTGACTTCGGCCAGAACGATACGACGACGACGATATAATCGTTTTTAACATTTTTTCAAAGTGACATTCACACACTTGGGAAATTGAAAAACATATGTTTAGAAAACTTTTTTTAACGCAACGGGATGCCTCTTGAAAACCGAAGACTTGAAGAGTTGCAGGTTCAAATCCCGTTTTCTAAATATATGTATGACTATATAATCATTTAAAGTGTATCACTTTCTTAAAATGTAACTAAGTGACAGACATTCTAAGTAACTAACGTCAAATTGACTTAAATTCGATTGCCAAGGTTGCTTCGATAATTTGTAAGAAGTGTCCTAATTTGTCCTAAATATAAACTTATTGCAATTTCAGTTGCCGACTGGCGATATAACGTGTTCGTTTTTATCTCTTACAAACACGTTACATCATGATGTTATCATTATATTAATTGATAGTGATATCTACAGAAGTGATATCTTTATACAAAGTCAAATTGTGTTTTATTAGAAAATATTTTGGTTAAAGTGTTTTGTGTTCGGAATTTCTACAATTCTACATTCAACACAGGTCCTATACGAGTACATTTCATAGTAAAACCGCAACTCGTGTTAAAAACATCGCATATTATAATAGATATATATATATATATATTTATAAGTGTTTTATTTATTATCATTCATAAATTTAAGAGTTTGAAGTGGATTTTGTAATTATATGAACAATTTGCAAACATTTAGTTTCCATTTTGAAATGAAACCATTTTAACCGGATTGATCGCGTATAATTTTGGTATTCGAAAATGCGTGTAATAATCGCCAAAATCAAAGAACGCCATTATCGAGTTTCCACTTTCTATGACATAATACAATTATAATTAATGTCGTTCGTTGACCTTCAAGCAGTTATTTTGTTTATTCCTTAGCGACAGTTAAGTAGAGGTAGCCTCTGCGGGGCTGCAAATTATATCTGAAAGGAAATTTGTATTGAATCGTGCACTCTTTGTGTGCCGCTATTCACAATAATAATTCGAATGACCTTTTCATTGACGTTAGTCATATTATGTCGTGTGGAATCTTTAAATCAGTCTGGAGACTACCGTCCATTTTAGACGTAGGCTATTTAAAGTGCTTTTGACAATATGTTTTTTATAGGATTATTGCGTCGGGCCTTTTCAAGTAGATTCGTCTTAAAGAGCTCAAAACTTTTAATAATAAAAAAAAAATCCTAGATTTTTAATACATGGCGCGAGCACGTCGGATCGACGTCAAAAATTAATTTTTTTTATTAAGATATGGTAAAACTGCCGATGTGAATAGTTTACAGATGTGAATTTTTTATTTATTTCGTTAATAGCTATTCACTATTTAATTTATATTCCATTTGCTTAATTTTATCGTGCTTAATTTGTAATTTACAGGTATACGTCAGTTACGCGTATGACATATTAACGTATTGCTTTACAAAGTGTTTGCATTAGAATTTAATTAAAAATATTGATGTTTCATAATTTTAAAGTAAATAAATGTATTTATTTTGTTCATTATTAATATATATTAAAATACACCATATTAATAAAATTATATTTTGAGCCGAATATTATTTTTCTATATCTAGAATTATATTCCCAACGGATTTATAGGACTATGTCGATTTAATGAGCAAAACGTTCAATTTATAACGATATAATAACTTGTATTAGTATACTAACAGTACGAAAACCTTTACTTTGAATATTTATTTAGATAAATGAATTTACTATTGACAATAATAATTCAATTTCCGTTTTTTTCTAGAAAATTTTTGTTCGGGTATACGGGCATAATAGTACTTCAAAAATATTATCGGTAATAATATTTTGATACTGTGTGACAAAATATTTCACAAAATTTTCAAAAAGGTTTAGTTTAATATTATAAAAATATTTCATGTAATATCTAGATACATTATATTGAATTAGAAAGAGTTCTGGTATTAGCAATCAATAATTTTAGAAAAATGACATAATTTACAACAAAAATAAATTTGTCTTAATAGTTGGTCATATTTACGATACGCTATGTAGGCACGTTGGTAAATATATGAATATAACCTGGAAAAAAAAATACAAATAAAATACATGGCGTCTGAAAATATTTATGCAACGAGACCAAATTTTTTTTTGACGCTGAAAATTTTACGGTAACCGTAAACTCAAAGCTCTTAAACATTGCTAGGATATTTTTAGTTATGGCGTAATCACGAAGCAGTGTACCGAGCGTGGCGTACAGCTCGCGGCGACAACCTTCGGGGCAATTTGTGGGTAGGTCGAAAATTAAATGTTGGCCTCATAAGAGCCGTGTAATTTCCGAAAGAAGTTCGCCGTTTCTTTGAAGATTCGTTGAAAATCGACCGCGAAGGCTCACGCAAGCGCGACGGCACCCCACATTGGAGATTCGAAATTGTTAAACAATAATGCGCCAGCTCTGTCGCCACGCTGCGGCAGGACCCGCTGGTCGCGCAGCGTCTTACCTGTTGCCAGTAATCCTCGAACGACAGCTTCCACTCGAAGTAGCCGGTGTCGGTGACGTCCTGCAGCTCGCGGAACAGGTTACCGCTCGGAAGGACATCCATCGCGTTAACATGTGACGATGATCGGTTAATTTTGACACAACACGCGTGACCCTGCCGCAGCGGAGCGCGTACGACTGATTTGCCCGCGTCCCGCGCGGCTACCACCCGCGCCCGTGCCCCTCACCCGCCCCGCTACTGTCCTCGCGCGTAGATTAATACGCGAATAGAGAAAACGGAGAACACCTTTCTCTTTTTAATCCTGAACTCCATTTACGATCTAAGGGATTGTGGAGACGCGACCCAAATTTCAGGCAAGGTTTTTTTCTTTTTTAATATTATATTATATTATATATAATAAGTAGTGGCAATTCAAGTGAAAAAAAACTAGGAATAAAATGACGTACTTACCTTCTACATAATACGATTTAAATGATAATGAGTTGTAGTTTTATAATTAAAACAAATAATAACTGTTTGTTGAATAACTTTTACCACAAAAAAATCGCTTCGACACGTTACTCTTCATTAAAATTAAAACCACTAGTTATTAAATTTAAAATAATCATTGTACAATTTAATTTCAAAATATAAAGTCGTGATCATGGTTATGTATTTATTTACGAAGAAGTGTCTTTGCCCGTTTAATCTACGTAAGTTATAAATTTGAAGATACCCACAAAGGGTCGTAAGACAAAATTTACAAATTCCTAAAAGTATTTCATAATGTAGATCAATGTTTTTAATATTTTATAAGTATTTCATAATGTAGATCAATGTTTTTAATATTTTTTAAGTATTTCAATTATTTATTAGTGTATCCTTTTACTTAACACGCCACGTGCTAAAGTAAAACGACAAGGCGGTAGTTTTGCATTTTTCTAATACGTTACTGATGTAGCCATTTCACGTCTACATTATATACTATGTACAAAATATTTTCAATCAAAAGGAAAATAAATATGTTTATGTAGAAGGACAATACTGCCTAATATTTTTCATTATATTCCACATTGAGGACCTTATCACCATTTTTACTTTGCTTATGGTTTCGTATGAACATAAACCCTACCAGAAATAATATAGTAATATTATAAAAAAGGCATCAAATATGAATCTGTAATATAATCTTTAATATAATTTAGATCATCCATCCATTATAAATATACGATAAGCTTTTGTATACATACATATGAAATTATGCGGCTAATAAGGCTAGATACCTACAGCGGTCGAAATCCAAATGAATTGCACAATTGAATTGAATACCTTTTTGTAACCAGAATTAACAGTTATCCAATGTACAATATAAATTCATCTTGATTATTACAGGCTTTCATATAATATGCAATCATCCCAAATGAGCTTCCAACTAACAATAATTAATATATTTAGTTCATAAAATAATATTTGTGTACACTATTTTTATTAATTAGGATATAACTTGCTAAATTGTTTCAAAACCGCTAAGTATCCATTGAACCGCCTTTTATGCTTCACTTTTGTTATTATCTTTTAGTATGTATTTTTTTCTGTAAGAAGATGATTTGTTGCGTTTTGTTTATTTATGATATACTAGCTGAGCCCGCGACTTTGTCCGCGTGGAGATCTTAAATCAGCTATTTGCTAGTGAAAGCCCCGTCAAAATCGGTGTAGCCCTTCTAGAGATTAGCCGGAACAAACAGACTGATCGACACAATATAGCAAAAAATAATATTCTGGTATATGTAGCGTGTATACATATGCATTTAGCATATATATACCATTATATTAATTTATTGACTACAATGGTTCACTATTTTGGCTTTAATGGCTTGAACATAAGATACTTGCTACTACTTGATATTTTGGTCAATTCACACAATGTCTTTATAACTTGTAGCCTATGTGTTATTCTGATCTATGAGCTATATTATTGTAAAGTTTCATTGAAATCCATTCAGTCGTTTATACGTGAAAGAGTAACAAACATCCTTACAAACTTTCGCGTTTATATTATTAGTAGGATTTTGTGATAGACACTCTATTCGATAATTATCCTATAGCATATCCCGCACTAGTGTTATGTGGACGGATGGGCCGACCGTTAGACGCGCGCGCAACCACCCATGGCAGCTCCATTCATTCGTACGCGTACACTACACCTATATTTTGTGTATAATATAAAGATACGGGGATTACTAGAGTGGAAATTCTTACTACTGTAATATGTCAAAAATCACGTTTCTTTGTCTTCTTATTAGATAGGTTTTATATCGTTTTTGTAGGGCAGAAAAAGAAAAGTTATAATTATAAGGTATAATGTTCCATTTATAGGTCACTGTACTAAAGCATATATGTGAAATTTTGAATGGACTAATTAATTACGCCAAAAAGTATTTCAGGTATTGCGAACATAATTTTTATTATGGTTGAATTCTTAAAAATATCAATATCAAATTGGATACTTTCGGTCTACGAACGATTTGTCGATATAAGCAAAACAAAGAAAATGAATTGATTTATTGACCTTTTTTATTTTGCTCGGCATTCCGAGGGAAATTATATTTTTCAAAATATAATTTCCCTTGGAATTGTAGGGAATAGGGATAGGGAATTATTGGGAATATAGGGAAATTATATTTTGAAAAACATAATTTCCCTTGGAATGCCGAGCAAAATCTTAAAATACATATTAAATTATGTTAGATATGTCTATTACATTTGCGACTTACTAAACGCCTATAATGCTCGCAAACCGTACGTCCTGGTGAACTATTTGAGAAAGCTCGTTAAAACTTAGCCAAGCTGTATATAAATGATTTGAAGGCGACTTAATTAAGGCGTGTTTGAAAGCTTCTGGTCCAAGCAAATAATAACGTTACCTAAATTATATAAATACAAGTAACAGTCTAAGAAAAGTAAAGTTGCCTCAAAGATGCAACAATTTCTAGAAATATATATTTTCTGCATGCACACGACATAATCTGTGACACGATTCTTGAAAATGTTTAGTTCTTCAAGGAAATTTTATATTTTAAGCGTTTGTGTCGAGAAATATTATTTATGTAGTCATATCAATAAACCAGTGGCACCATTGTACATAGAATCGATAAGACTTCTCGGAAAAGCAAAGGAAAAGAATGTTTGAAAGTATCGGTTTGATCAAACTTGATATTTAATACACTTCACGATTTAAACTAGTTATTCATCGAATTATTATTTAGCTACTACCGGTAAATTAACCTTTTAAATCTTTGTCTTGGAAATATACAGAATTATGCAATATAATGTAGGTAGGTATATATTAATCAATGCTACTTTGCAATCGGTAATACTAATAATAAAAATATAACTGATCGCTGTCTGTACACGTGTCTGTATATGTACATATATGAAAAAAGTATTATTAGGCGCATTTATTTAATAGAACCCAAATCAATGATGTTTTATTATCTTTTCTGTTTCTCTATTTCTCTGTTTATCTGTTTGTACGTTACACAAACAGACGTTTGTGTACACTAATTTCGGTATCAGCTTAAATGTAATTTGGATTGGTTGATTATTTATTGTATTGTGTTAAACTTCCCTTAACATTTACTGTTTATTTAAATTGAATTCGGAATGTAGTTGCTTAAAGTTTGTGATTTAAGTAAAAACGCGGGCGGGCGCAAAACGACATAGTTTACACAGGCGAAGCCGCGAGCGGGCCGCTAGTATAGTAATATATTTAATGATATTTATAATATTATATTTCTATTACGTATTTAAGCTGTATTTCGTGGTAAAGCTTATGCGAGCGAAATATTTTAAACCACGACTACGATAGCAGGCGTCATGCTGTCTCGAAACGATTCGGTCCTACGCACAATTTACGACTGAAATATAATACTTGTTTACTCGAGATACAATATTGGTACTTCATATTATATTTAAACAAATCATCCTCAGTGTATCACTGTAAACGGTGGTTGTGGGTTGGATTTTCATTTACGGGAAATATTGTATTAAAATTATAATACTTTCATTTCATCAAGGGCGACGGCAGACAAGTACGGCGTTGATTTCCACCACGCAGCATATTGTGAAATTCGGGCGAATACTTGACAATTTAGTGTCTTGACACTGTTTCGTATAATGTAAAAGAAATCATGATTAATATTCTTAAACATTTCGAAAACGTATAAAAATTTGAACGCAGCGGGATTTCAACCCGCGCCTCTTGAAAATCTTTTTATACGTTTTCTAAATATGTATTTTTCAATTGCCTAAGTGTGTGATTAACACTTTAAAAAATTTTAAAAAATATTTAATAAATAGCATTCTCTCTTGCCAAACAATTGTTTGTAGAATAATCTTTGGGTAGCAGAAATTTGTAACATTCCCTCTACAGAGATGTTAACAACAAATATAAGTTCTAATAAGCGTATAAGAATTTCGTTTCGTAATAGACGTAGCTGTATGTAGAACGCATGGCTTAGCGGTCAGAGCGCTTGAACGGTTTTCAAGAGGCGCGGGTTCAAATCCCGCTGCGTTAAAAAATATTTATACGTTTTCTAAATATGTCTTTTCCATGATTATTATTTTAACGAAAACCTATTCATATTTTTAATTAATATAGCTTATAATTATTTTAATTTAGGAATATAATGAACAATAAAAGGTATGTGAAGGCTCCGTGTACCTACTCAATACACGGATGCCAACGTTTTACACATAAATTTTTTGGACAGAGCTTCCAAAAAATAGCAGTCTAAAAAAGAATAAATATTTTGTTGTACTGTGGTATTTATAGTTTCTATTCAGGTTTTATGACATTTATATACTAATAAAAATTGATGCAAAAACAAACGTTTTGTTCAAAAAACATGTACATTTTTGAGATAACACGAACTCGTGAGTAAATAATTATACATTGAGGCATTTTAGACGAGGCTGCGATAAAGAACTAATAGAATCTGGAGACTTTTCCTTCGTTCGTTTCCTTAAGATCTGAAACAATTAAGCAAGAATTAAGATTTTCATCTCAGCTTGTCTTATACATATGGAATACAAAAACAATTATCAGACAAAAAGTTTATTCTTATATAATCTTAGTTTAAATTGTCATCAATGTTTAAAGTCTCATCTGAGGGGAACTTAATCATAACAACGTACTCGTAGTTCTTAATATTAGTTATATTTGTTGCTTTCTATTTATCGTTATTAGAGTTTTATAAGTTGTGAGCAATTGAAATAGTATCTTTAAACATAGTTTTTTTTTTAAATAACGTATTTTTTTTTTTTACCTTCATAGTTCATCCCACATAGCAGTGTAGGCCTAAACAATCTAGTGCCAAGACATTTCATACGGTTCCGCTTAAAATCGAGACATTTCACCAAAGCAGAGCAAGTAATTTAAATATAATCATTCCACGCAGCCGAGACATCGAATCCACAACCAATCGCGTTTACAGTCGGACGCTGTACCGCTGCGCCACGACTCAACTTTTATACTTCAAATTTAAACTAATTATCTGTCACTTCTACAAATAATACCTCCATTATGCGATATTGTAAATCTTTGTTAGAATGCTACAAATATTGGATTTATCAGTTAGTATAATCGGTCGAACCCTGTTTGTAGTTAGATTTAATCAACCGTTTCAAGAACATTTTTCACACCTTTTCCCACAACACTCCGCTCTCAGCTTTCCGTCCGAATTTGAGTCCGCTTAGTGGAGGAAGTTTTAAGTGATATTTATTAAAATGGAAGACGAATAATCCGTTTTTACTTTAATTGAAATTGTTAAATGCTTGAAGCTGTTTTCCATGTATACATGAATATAATGAATCAACGATACACAATTAAAACTTTGTGTACACTATTCTTATAGCTCCATCATCAAACCATCGTTGTTTTAAATTAACTTTTTTAATTACTTGTGATTAATAAAAAATTTGCTCATGTTAGTTTTTAAATGGGATGGATTTTTAAAATGTACGGCAGCGGCGCGTTTTCTGATAAAAAATATAGAGATAAGCTCATTGTGAGGCTGTAGAATTAAATAACAGCTACAAGAAAGATAATTAAAACGGGTATCGGTCCTCTTTCACGAATTTCCATTGAAACCCGCCTTTACTTTTATAGAAACGTTTCGCTTCTTTTATTACTTTTAGATTCGCAATATAAAAGTCGACAAACAAATAGCCAGACTTTCACATTTATTTTGTTCAAGAACCAACTAAAGTGACTAATTTATTGATAAATACCAATTGAAATATATGAATCAACGAAATATTTAGCAATACACCTGTGTGTTTCATACTATTATAATAAAAATAATGCTTGAATTAAAACGAAATTGTGGGTACATTGAGTTTCACGTTTTTTCTCGCAGTCAGAGAGGACCTAGTATTAAGACAGTCAATGCCCCACTTTCCGTCCATATCAAATAGACATTGCGTGATAAGAGGGTCTTGGGTACCAAAACGTAGAAATTAAGCTAGTTTAAATATAATCATTCCCCCTATTGACAATCGAACCCACAGCCAAACAGTACACAGCCACGCCTCAATTATATTGAATTCTGAAAATATAATTTATAGGACGAAAACCGTAAAATATTCAATCTGCAAGCAATCAACAATTACTAATTATAACTCGAAAGATCCAATTGCCGCAAATAATATTGCATCATTTGATATTTCTCATTTAACTGTTCCACTACAAAGGTACATACATTTGTAAATTATTCACACTTTAATTTTTAATTAAATATGTTTTTGGTTAATTTTGGAGTCAATTACTAACTAATAACTAGTGGTCCCGTTGACGGGTCAAATGAGACCAATATATATTTTATTAAGTTAATATGTTTTCATGCGTAATTTGAAAAAAATATTTGCATTCTCCACTCGTGCTTTATATAACCTAGAACTTTGCTTTATTTTATAGTTTTCTGTCTGTGTGGTTTTTTTTTTTGCAAAAAGGGATACAGAATGCATATATAGATTTTACAGTTAGTTCCTGTGTTCGTGTTGAAGTAATGTGAGTTAATACTAATTAACGTCTCTGAATGCGAAACTTCAATAAATGCCTTATAATGAAACTAAGTGTGAAATTTAATATTATAAAGAATTTAAAATAAGCTTGAATTAACGATTTATTTTATAGTTCCTTTAAAATATAAACTAAAGTTAAATGTGAAATATGTAGAATATATAGCGTTTAACTCGCTTAGGACCAGCACAGAAGTTTCAATAACTTCATTAATCTGAACCATGACCCGTCGTTACTCAATTTATATTACCGTTAGTGTATGAAAATAAATTAAGCTTTCAGCTTTGATCGAAAGGTCTCTTCATTCGTATCCGGTCTTACATGAGTAGTAGCTTTATGCTTAGGCGGCGTGTATTATTCTTATACCTTTTTAAAATATATTTTAACAATGGGTATGCCTATCATATTTTTTAATTAATGATTACAAAATACTTTAATTATATATTTACTTTTTAGATAGCAAACGCCAAATAAAAGTTATTTTGTCAACTAAAATAAAACCTAACCGAGGCTAGAGATTTTTGTTTTATTTACTCACTATTCACTAGAATTAATAAATTCATTTAATTTTGGATCCAATTAAAAAAAATAACTCACATACAAATTACAGCTTTTCTAGAATTTATTTCATTTATAAACGCTTCAAGGCCCTCGTGGCTAGTGGGGCTGCAAATTCTATCGGTTGTGTTTGAATACATTTTGAGGAAAATACTATATTTAAATTTATTTTTAACTTTTATAACTAATCTTTTTATACTTAGATCTTAGAGATCTAGTCATATCCGTATCATTTATTTATATTTTGCAACATTTATACCCTTTGTACATATTTGCTACAAAATATGATAAATTAAAGAATTACTTACATATCAGGTTTTAGAGACGTTCATAACTTAACGATCGTAGTTGGTTCAAATCCTTACGTGGTATATATAATATAATAAAACAGTAATGGAGTTGTGTCTGTAGATTTAATATCCTTATATATTATTTACGAAAAAGCAATAAAGGGCGTGGCAACATTTTTTAACATTTTTGTTTGTCTGTTTGTCTGTTACACACACATCTTCATAGTTACTGGACCGATTTAAATGAAACCTTTTTTGTTGTGCCCTTTAAGGCTGGTCAGGACTTAGGGTATAATTGATTTCGAAGAGTGGAACACCTATATAACCTACCCAGAAATAAAGCAATATAACTTTAACAAAAATTATTGTTTGACATTTTTTTTTTACCGTGATAAAACCCAACAGTATTTTGTTGTATTTTGTTGAAAAGCTTTTAACCCTTAGCAGAACTTAGGTATAACAAATTTCGAAGAGTGGAACACCTAATGTAGAATCAAAACAGACCAGCTATAAGAAACAAGGAACTGTTTTTGTTCAGCTCGATGCGTACTTTCTCAGTCAAGAACCAAAATGGTCAAGCTAAAATAAGTAAATGGATGATGAGAATGGAGTGTCACTAGGTTACTTTATGCCGAGAGAGAAAAGAGTGAAGCTAAAAAAAAAATTACAATCGCCTGATGTGGAAGACTTAGAGACAAAACAATTAGCAATATTTACAAATAAATTTATTATAATTTTGGGTCCAATGTCAACATGTAGTAAATGGAAGTAAACCATACTAATATTACTAATGCGAATTAACTCTGTATGTCTGTGACGTCATCATGGAAAAACGCTTAAAACCTTTTTTTCACCTTTTTTAATTTTTCCAGGAAATTCATTGTTTTACGAAAAGGCCGCCAAAAATACGAAACAGCCATAGTTCACGAGGGCGAAGCTGCGAGCTACTATAAGAAAAAAGTTACATTGAAGTGTTCGTACGCGCACATCTGCGGAACTACTGGGCCGGTTTTAATAAAACATTTTTTATTGTACAGCTATATAACTTAAGCTGGACTTAGGTATTCATTATGACGAGTGAAATAACTAATGTAGAACAATAATAGACTAGCTATTTTATAAAATATAAGGAAGCAACTTCCTTAAGCTTAAGCCTTGAATTAATTTGTTCAGTGTGGTGGGGTTTTTGGTGGGACGGGTGAAACGAACTTGCGAGCAGCTATTAATTAAAAATAAATATGAAAATAAATAGAACTACAATATGTTGGCAACACCTTAATTTCGTGGCGGAAATAGACATTTTCTATGCTGTCACTGGTTTTTTAGAATGGGAGTCGTCCTCCCATTCCTGATGATGATGTTATTTCGAAACCGGTTGTTATTATTGTATCCTTTACTAGATTTAGTTAACAATTATATCCTATAGTTGCAAGATAATATTGTTTCAGGAAATTGTTAGTCCAAACTGTGTTAATTATAAAATGTATGCAATTTTCGTTTAAACGCTCGTTAGTGTTCAAACAAATTGCAATTTTACAAATTTATTTATAGAATATGCAATTATTAAATATTTTATAGTTTTATTAAGCATTCTAATTTGCAATAGCAAAATTTTTATACGTTTTCTAAATATGTCTTTTTCAATTTCCTAAGTGTGCGATTAACACTTTAAAAAATGTTAAAAATAGCATTCTCTGTTGCCAAACGATTGTTCGTAGAATAATCTTTGGGTAGCAGAAATTTGTAAAAATCTCTCTACAGAGATGCTAACAACAAATATAAGTTGTAATAAGCGTATAAGAATTTCGACGTAGCTGGATGTAGAACGCATGGCTTAGCGGTCAGAGCGCTTAAACTGTTTTCAAGAGGCACGGGTTCAAATCCTGTTGCGTTTAAATTTTTATACGTTTTCTAAATATGTCTTTTTTTAATTATTTTTTTTTTTTTTTTTTTTTTTTTTTTTTTTTTTTTTTTTTTTTTTTTTTTTTTTTTTTTTTTTTTTTTTTTTTTTTTTTTTTTTTTTTTTTTTTTTTTTTTTTTTTTTTTTTTTTTTTTTTTTTTTTTTTTTTTTTTTTTTTTTTTTTTTTTTTTTTTTTTTTTTTTTTTTTTTTTTTTTTTTTTTTTTTTTTTTTTTTTTTTTTTTTTTTTTTTTTTTTTTTTTTTTTTTTTTTTTTTTTTTTTTTTTTTTTTTTTTTTTTTTTTTTTTTTTTTTTTTTTTTTTTTTTTTTTTTTTTTTTTTTTTTTTTTTTTTTTTTTTTTTTTTTTTTTTTTTTTTTTTTTTTTTTTTTTTTTTTTTTTTTTTTTTTTTTTTTTTTTTTATATATATAAATACGTATGGATTATTTGTGGGGTAGATGTTAAATAATATAAAAGTACAGATAAAAGGAACTAAATAGCGATTAAAATACCTTACTTCGACAATGTGAATCATATTCGATAAATAGACAAAATAAATGTGTTGGGGCCGTTGTGACGTAGTGGGACAGCGTCTGTCTGCAAACGAGACGGTTATGAGTTCGAACCACACTCGGGGAAATGTTTATATTTAAATCATTTTTATTTCTGCGATGTGAACCGAAGACAAATTGATGTGAAAAAAAATTGTTGTAATAAAAGCAGGGCGTTGAGTTCCGCCTTGCCACGAATTTCGCGGAGAAGCGGAGAATGGAGTTTCATGTCACCAGGTTTTTTTTGCCTACTCCTGCTATGTCCCCACATATTAAGCGTAAAAAAATATTATCAGGAGAAGTTTTGTTCTTTGATGCGATTATATTTTATAGGGATATACTTACTTCTATTTGGCATTCATCCCGGCCTAGCCACGGCCTGCTTTCCTACTCAATCTCCTCCATTTTGCACATTTTTTGACACCCTCAGTGGTTAGTCCATTTTAAAGGTATACGTTATACAAATAATGAGTTTTTAAAAACCATAAAAGTATTTAGTAGTAATTAATGTTTACACTGTTATATAATCATGGTAACAAGCATGTCTGACATAACTCGATACAAACGTATAGCTGAATTAGTACCTGAACAAATTCAAGAGGCACCGGTTCGAATCCTTATAATAAAATTTCACATGTTAGTTAAGTGCATTAGTATTGTTATTAACTTGCCAGACTGACACCAACGCTAGACTTTTAGTTCAATAGCACAAAGTACCTAAATATGACGAAATGATCTACAAAATTGCTTAATATCTTAAACTTTATACGTACAATTGAATGTATCAATTTATTTCGTATTGTTCCTTTTAACCAGCATAAAAAGGACATCTCAATACCAAAACTCGTAGCTACGATATCAAAATCAAAAACTAACAAGGAGATTAATATTTTTATCCATTTGTACCGTCCCTCCAATACTGTTTGAAATAAAGCCTTCCCTCGCTATAGTATGTTTGTACAGAATAGAGAAAACTATTTGTACAGTACAGGATACTATGTGACTATAAAAAGGATTCATTTGCTGTTTTAGTACTTAACAGGGTTGATGTCTGAAAGGGGATTTTGCCGTAGAGTCCGAGTCTAATAGTCCCGCGGATATTTTGAATAAACTTCACGAAGTCGACAAACAACGTGGATGTCTGCAAGCCAAAACAGTTTCGAGGACAAAATACTATGACAATAAAGCTAGCGGTTTTAAATTATTTTACAATACTAAATGCATTTATATTTATTGATCGCTGTGGGGCTTTTGGGCGTAGGTGGTTGATTAAATGCGATGGTTGTGAGTTCGATTCCAACTCAAGGAAAGCTTAAAGCTTAAATATTTTTTCGCCATCTGGCACATGATGTATCAAAATTGACAGTGTAGGAGATTCGTTCGAAATATTATAACTAATAACTAAATTGATATAAAATATGTATTTATTCATTAATTTTACATAAATATAATTTTTTTTTAGATAACTTAGGACAAAATATATGTTAAGTTCACATCTGAGCTTTAACGTCTGAACGCTAGCTAGTCACTTAGCTTGTTAAATACTATCTGCGAAGCGCGAATAAAGTCTGCTTGGATATTGATTTTTTTAATAGTAATCCAATCTTTAGTTGAAATTAAAAGGTCTGCAAGAGCAAAATAAGCGCTATTCGTAAAAAAGTTTACAGACGGATTCAGGAAGTAGATAAGAAAGAGTTAAAAGGAGTAGTTTAAAATTAAATATTACCAGTGAAGTGTTAGAAAAAAGGATAAATTGTTATGGCCCCCGCAGTTTTTCTTATTAAGACTTTGTTATCTGATAGAACTGGTAAATTGCTTTTGCATTTTTTTAAAACACAGCATAAGTACACGGCGTTTGATTTATATTACAATTTTTTTCTTTGAAACTACTATTTCATAAAAATAATTTCTCATTATGTATCAAAATTGGGTTTTAAAACTAAGTATGAATTTTAATAAAATTATAGAAATCCTTAAAAGAAATTGAAGGTTAGCAGGATTTCAACTCACACCTTATAAAAGTTACAAATCAAAGTTTTCTAGGCTATTTTTTGATTTACAAAGCATTTTTTTTTAAATCCCGAACAAACCGTAACAGTTCAAAGGATAAATGTATAATATGGTACCGAACTCATCACTCATCTCTCACTCATAAACACGTTGATATCTTACAAGCAAAATTTAACATTTACAAAGTATAATGGTAAAAGTCCGAGTCCGAGAATATCTAGATGTAATAAAATCTCCATTTTTAAACGAGAAATAAGGTCAAAATGAATAACGATCAAAACAGTTACGGCATTTACCGATAATATTGGTAAATATCAAGATAGGAAATTCTTAGGATTCACCGCAGTTCCGGCTTTTCAGTACAATTCTATCATAGGGACAACGTATTAGCGGGCCTTCGAAACTCCAGCGAAGTCATTAGTTAACTGCAAATAATAAGTTAATTAGTGCAACTGCATTGAAGTCTGTAGTTCCGATTTAGGTCAACGTTGTTCAACAAGCAATATTATTTCATTTCGCTACTGCAAATATGGCCCTCTTCATGTCTTAAAGCTTTTCAATTTGTATGTCTTTTTTTTATTTTCTAGTAACTGTAACTGGTTGAATTACAATGTAAATTGTAAAGTATTTGAATTTCAGTACATTTAAATTCAAATACTTCATATATTATATAATAAGCATAAGTTGCAGTTTACTCGATTGTCTTATCAAAATCTGTATAATAATAATAATAAATAGAACACATACCCCCACCCCAACCCCCATAATGTGTATTGACAAATTTTTGTTTTGATGTGTTTTGACGAATTTTTGTTTTGTCAATACACATTAAATATATTAGCCAAAAGAAACGAAATTTTCATGATGAGCTGCCATTAAGTAACTAATTAAAGCCTACTATGTAAAAGGTAAATTAAAACTAATGATTACAGAAAATATTCTGATAATTTAAAAGACAAACATAATTATGCAAACATTAAAACTATTAATAAATATTACACATCGAGGTCGTCCTGGTTCGACCTGAGTCGACCTGATTGGTTGTAGGTTCGGTTCCCAGTATGGAAAATGATTGCACTTAAAATATAACCATTATACCGCTATGGTATCGAAGACAAAGCGCGACATTTAGTTCCACCACTCAACACGCAAAATTTCAATTTGGAGAGTGTTGAACGAGTGTCTTGACACTAGTTTCTCTCTCATTACCCTGTTATGGGTTTATGCTGTTATGTTATATAATATATAATATACAAAACGTGAAGCTGTTAAAAATAAATAAATAAATAACAGGCTTTTAAATATTTTCTCGTTCACCTGTTCTAATAATTTTATAGCAAGGCCATCAATTAACTTTATAGGTCATAAGGATACATGTGCATATTTTCAACCAAATTGGACAACAGAAAGTGAGGCAAAGTAAATTAGCTAGATTTTCTTATATTGGTCATACAATACAGAAACAAGTCAATATAAGAAAAAAATTCAAAAATGAAACAAACAAAATGTTTAATAATCGATACTTATATCATATATAAGCTTATTGATATTTTATAATTTGTAAATTGGAACAAAGAATGGCATACTCTTTTATATATTAATAATATATTTTTATATACTGTATGAATATATATATATAAAACGAATTGGAGCCGTTTAGATTAAAACTGGTTGCTATATACTTTGGCTTGAAACTTTTTCCACGAATTGCTATGTGGCTTTTATTAAAATTTCATACATATTCTGGCCTGTTTACACAACTTAAGATATCTTTATATACTTAGTCTGGCCATAAATACCGTTACAGTTAAAAACAAACAAAATTTGGAATCTCACATTTTTATATGATTGTTCATTGTGTTTCCTTGTTTAGTTCATTGTGTTTCCTTGTTTTCACGCCAGTGTATTGTAAAATATTTTGTAATATTAAAATGTAGTTGGGTGATAAATAGAACAGAATCGCTGTGATTGGATTACATAAAATAGGTATGGTGTCAAATACAATTTTTAAAATCCCTCATACGCTTGACAAATAGTCAAATGTTGTGAACCTGGCTATTGATAGGTACAATTAAACCTCCTCTGTTTGTGGAAGAAAACAATTTGGAAGTCCACATAGTTAGTTAGTATGAAAAAGACGATTAAAGCAGTAAGGGAAACAACTCGAAGAAATCCTGTCCGAAGGCAAAGGATTTTGTCGCGGAAGATGAAGATAGTACCCAGAACCATGTCGCGTATTTTAAAAAATGACTTAAGATTTGCAACCTATAAGAAACGTACTGGTATATTTTGTTAACATTTTTTAAAGTGTTATTCCCACACTAAGGAAATTGAAAAATACATATTTCGAAAACGTATAAAAATTTGAACGCAGCGGGATTTGAACCCGCTATTATTTTTACATAAATAATAGGTCTATAAGCCATGCGTTCAGTGAACGCAGTGGGAAGGCTTAGCGGTCAGAGCGCTTGAACGGTTTTCAAGAGGAGCGGTTTCAAATCCCGCTGGGTTTAATTTTTTTTCTATATATATCTTTTTATACCATATAATTGCATAAAATCAATAATTACAAAAACAAAAATTAAAATCTATTATTACAAAACACATTTCTGGCATTACTATTAAATAAGTTAACGAATTTAACTATGCAATGTAATAATTAATAAATACGAAACACGCCATAGCTTTGAAGGAATTAAGTAATTAGCGAGAATCTGATTAATTAAAACGGAACATCCGTTTCTCGTCTCTCAAAGTAACGGAATTCCGGTACGGAGCTTCCTTACGTTAGTATTTAGTATTTACTTTATAAAGATTGACTGTGTTAGTGTGAATGTGAAAAGGATATCCCATATACATGTCACGATTTTAAAACAGGACTGAGTAATTTTAAATTGGTTTAGTTCAAAATTGATATAGGTGCATAATTATATTTTTTTCTTATAGCTTCACGCTTTTACCCGCGTATCGGTGTATTCAGAGAGAACCTAGTGCCAAGACACTCCGTTGGTCGTTGTCATATATATATTTATTTATTGTAAAAATATTATTTCACTGGTAAAATCACTATCTAACGGCGTATTGGCATATAATACATCAAATCCAGATATGTGCCAACAGCTGAAAAAAGCTTTTCAATGTAATCTATCAATTTTGATTGAAAGCTTCCAAGCTTCCAGAAGCATTTTTTAGTAATATTAAAAATATGACTTTATATTTGAGTCGACCACATATTTTTTTCTCTCAAGTCATACACACATATTGTATGTTCGTTAACATAATGACAGTCTAACTAGAGCTCGGACGAGCCTATAATGCAAACATGCGAGTAAATAATCCTCAGAAAGTTGCTTGAACTCTTGAATACACATTGCGTTTAGTCGAACACGTCCTCATTGGGTCGACCTCACACTTAAACTTAATAAAAATGAAACTGAATTTTGTATACAATTTAATTTTATAAATACGTTGGTGGAAAATAGTGGAAATAGTGATGCTGCATTTCTTCTCGCCTTAATGTCTAATGTCGCAGGACTGTAGATTGGACAGATCAGTGCTATTTTATAAAATGGCCTATATGGTCGTTGAGTTGTAATATATAATACACCAGTCCTGCCCCTTCAGCTTTCTTATATAAAAACCAGAGATAATTCAACCCTTTTTATACATAACCTTTGTAATAAAATTATTATTTTTCATTTTACAAATGCCACTTACTGAGTATAGGCGTGCCTTATGTTCTTGTTAGAACTACACAAGTGTCATAGTGGAGTTAACATCTTTAAATAGACTTTATTTCCAAATATCAATGATTTAAAAAAAATGCATTTTTTTGTTTACATTACATTACACAACAATAGTTTTAATTTACCTTTAACTAGTTAATTAATGGCAGCTCATCATGAAAATTTCGTTTGTTTGGGCTAATATATTTCATGTGTATTGACAAATTTTTGTTTTGTATTAATTATTCAGGATCAATATACATGAATTTGAAGAGTTTTATTCAAATCACGAAACAACAATTAGCACCATTCATATAAATAATTCAAAAAAATCGCATTCGTGGTTGGTGTTTATGTAAAAATATTAGATCTTGTCTCTTTTAAAGCATATTTTTATATTTTAAAGACTGATATACAAATAAAACGAGTAATAACTTCATTCCACTTTAGAAAACCTCATTCCATATATTGTTACGGTAAGCTTAGTAACAAAGGCTTATGTAAAAATAAGTATACACTGTTATTTCAATGGAAATAATATCTAGAACTAAATATTTTTCAAAAAAGCGTTACACATCCGGACAAAGCTGCGGTAATAATTATATTTAAAAGTTAAAACACAATATATTTGAGCACTTGAAAATTGAACAAATCCAGGTTCTCGCTGAAAATATATAGTATAGCATTGTATACTTGTGGTATATTTTTGCGCCGCCGGCTATTTCACCAGGTCAATGACCTGCAATCCATAATTAGGTCACTATAGTTTTACCTGAGTATTGTAGATAAAGCTAAATCGTGGTTTCAATCACACAGCATGCATATATTACACCACTAACGATTCCAAACTAGGTCACAGGAGCTACGTTTTATATTCAAAATTGAGTGTTCGTGAAATTTGCATAGTATTTATTGTTATTTAAATTTTGGAGTTAAATTTATTCCAAAGCCATCGTGGCGTGTTGGGGCAGCGTCTGATTTAAAAGGGCTGCTTGTGGGTTCAATTTTCCTTCGGGGTAATGAATGTATTGGATCTTTTTACGTTTCTCCACTCATTCCGCCCGAACGGAAAGAAGAGAATGTCTTGACAACGGGTTTTTCGTGTTATGCGAAAAAAAGGGAAGCTGTAAAAAATACGTTTAATGGTTTCCATTCTGCCGTATTACATTGGGTAATTATAATAAGCTAATTTTAATGTTTATTTATTTATATAGAAGTTAATTTAAAGGATAAATTTAAATATTATCCATTTGTTAACTTAACTTCAATGTTCGAGCAAGCTTTTTTAAATTACCAAAAACAATATCTTTTCATATATAACAATACAGCTAACGTAGTATTTACTACCGGAAAATTGTAAATCGTAAGTTTCATACAAAATAACGTGTAAACAAAATATATTATTGTGATACAATGAGGCATTGTTCATAAAAATGGCAGAATGAATTATAAAATTTACGTCTATTACGTCTATTAGGTAAGTTAATTTCCACTCTACATACTAAATTGATTCCACTAACAAAAAATTTCCATAAACCACTTGTAGCTTTTGAATTGCTTTTTAAATAATAATAGAAAATATTCTTGCTTCATGTTAATGAATAAATAAAAAAAGAAAAGCTAAAGCTAAATTGTACATAAGTTAAATGAATGTTTATTAAACTTAAAATACCTATTTAGTAGGAATAGAATATTGTCAGATTATTTAGCGTTTGACTATAAACGAAATGGTTGTGGTTTCGACCCCTACTCGAGGAAGTGATTGTATTAAAGTTATTCTCATTTCTCTGCTCAAAGAAATGAGAATAACTGAAAAAGTGCGACGTTGAGTTCCACCTCTCAACACGCAATGTCTTGAACTAGAGCGAAAAGCGGAGATCTGGGTGTCATAGTTTTGTCGGTCTACCCTTTTTACAGCTTTACGCTATATATTATACTTAGTGCGCACATAATTGTAAGAGAAAAGTTGTTTTATTACACCAGCTATCTGCCAGTAAACCTCCCGTCAAAATCGGTCCAGCCCTTTCAAATATTAGCCGGAACAAACAGACAGACATAAAAATTCATAAATTCTTTATTGATATACATATATATGTGTATAAATATGCATTTAGTTAAACACGGTTATTTTAATATTACAAATATACACTCCAATTTTCCAAATTTATTATATTTATATAGATATATATATCCAAATACATATGTAATATTTTGTTTATTTTTTATTATAACAGTATTTACTCGTAGTGGAGATAATAACCTATTGACCCATTTAATAGCCTAGACGTAGGCGTTACTTCTTCCTATCAATATTGCGAAACAAATAATAAAAGAAATCCTTTGGTAAAATCAATCACTTAAAAGGGCAATGTTAAGTGAGCTTCAATATTTAATTGGAATAAAAGGGGCGCACACCAGTGCAGTTCCAGGTAACATAGTTAACGGACTCTTTCATGTATCAAAATGATTTTTGCTAATAAGTTTGTACAGACAGAAGCTTATTTGATCTTGTTTAAAAATTTTTATCATTTAAAAGTCTAGACTTCGTCGAAGCTTTTTATTTTGATTGTCTAATGACCGGTATCTATATATTAGTAAAGTTGATATGACGAAGCTTAAAAAAGAGAAATGCGATGAGAAAGAGAAATGAGAAATGTTTGAAGAAAAATATTAATTACACATTAATATGTGTAATTAATATTTTTCTATTATTTTTCTAAATACAAAACGTATAAAAATTTAACGCAGCGAGATTTGAACCCGCGTCTCGTGAAAACCGTCCGCTTGGACGTTTTTTGTACCTGTTGGTAGAGAGCATGGCTTATGGTTGGTTATGGTTGTCAAGAGGCGTGATGTTTTTCAATTTCCTAAGTGTGTGAATAAAATAAAAAAAGAAATGTTAAATTTGTTAGTTAGTAGTAGTGACCGACAGTTTCGGTTTAGGCTAATTTTCCATCTGAACCGGAAATAGTCGAAACGACCGAGAGGCCGTGCAGAAACTAGTACTCGACATCTAAGCCATCTAAGATGGCTAAGTGTAACCACATCCATGTGAGTAAATCGTAAACGGTCCCGGAATTACCGCTAAATATATATAATTGTTCAGAATATTATAAACTACTGACGATAAGCACACTATCCGCATACACCCGTCTTTAATAATGTGTGTCCTACGGCAAAGAAACTAGTGAAGGCCTGTAATACATAGTGCTTCCAATTCTTACAACCCCTTTAAGGGATTTGAAAGAGCTGCATGGAACCGCATGAGGACACAAATTTATCTTTATGTTAGCTACAGTTTGGGGAACGGAATGTTTTGTCTGTGCGATTATAGACTAAGTTATCAAGACAAGAAACTACCAGAGACATATATAGTATAGCGTTGTATATCACCGTCGTGGAGAATTTGTTAGACTTATTGTTTTTAGTGGTTTTTACAGATATAATCAATTAGCCAAGATAATAGATAGAAGTGGAAGTACCTTGCTGAGCGAACAATTCCACGTCTGTTCTTTTAGTACTTGACAGATATATTATATAGTGCTAGAACAAAAAGAGGAGAAGTTAAAAAAAAATTCTAAAAAATTACAATCGGCTATCGTTTAACTGGAAAGGAGTTTGCCAAAAAACCGGATGCAGCCCATCCAGTTTTCGATCAATTCCTTTCTAGATAGGCAGTAACGGTTACTTTAAGTAAAGCCAATTGAACAGCGCATCTTGAGGGCTTTCGTCATTTTGGAACCTTTATTTTTTGATATTTTTAAATATATTTTTATAATTAATATTTAAGCTTTATCCCTAGGGGGTAGTAAATAATAAGAAACTAAAAACAGATATATTATAAAAAAATATCTTAATTCATTAATCTTAAAATATCTTAATATTTAAACATATTAAATACTATTTGGGGTAATAACAATAATGTTTGATAATAAGCACAATAATTCCTAGTGAATTATTTGTATCGTTATTTCAATTACTTGCTCCATCGCCAAAGAAATATACTAAGTTTCAATACATCAAAACAAGGTATACGATTTGACAAGTTTCGTTTTCAGCTGAAGACCTTTGTTTCGGTCGGACACTAGTTGGTAGTACCTTTAAAAAATCGATAAATGTAAAATAACATTACTTCAAATTATTTATTAATGAACGATGGTTTGACAATAAAATAACAATCAACATACAAAATATAATATCAAATTTATTGATTTTAGACCGGAATGTGTATACTACGAGAAGATAATCTAAAAACGGTAAATGTGCCTTTACTTATGCATCAATATTCAATGGAAGAAAATCTGTAATAAATTATTTGTATCCATTTATTTATATAAAAACGTATAAAGCTGACAAAATAGGTTTTTATACAATTCGACGTGCAATGTATACAAAACTTTTGGATTGATAGTGTACAGACTAGTTCCGTTCAAAGCTTTCGAAATTGGTATCGGGTTTCGTATTTCGCATAATTAGCCCCACTGAAATAGCCACTCAGTTTTGATAGACCAAATTCACAAGCCAGTCAACTCATCTCTATGAAATATAGAATCATTCAACAAATGAACTATAATTAGCTGTGGTAATTTGATGCTAGTTAGAATGCATGAAAATCTGACATCGTTATTTACCTTTGTTATTGTTAGAATTGAAATGTTATTTGAATCTATACACAATTTTTGTCTGTTATATCAATATTAAAAAAAGTTACAAGTATATATGGGGATTGTATTGGTCCATCTATACAAAAGATGTTTTGTTTATTACTATGATTTAAGACTTGGAGCTATCGTGGCGTAGTGGGACAGCGACTAACTGCAAGCGTGATTGGTTGTAGGTTCCATTCTCAACACGTAATGTATCGAATTCTAGATTACCTAGATTATTCATTACTAGATTACCTCTGACTAGCCTGCTATGTGGGAAAAAGCGTAAAGCTGTAATTTATTTTATTTCATATCATTATTATAAAAATAGACCATATATTTATTTTAATTACGGTCGTCGTATTATTTTAATTGATAATTTTTTTTTTTACATATTTTTAATATAACGTCGCTTACATTTTTGTTTTATATTAGTTTGCTGTCGCTACAAATCACAATTTTACCATTTTTATTTACGGGACATTGTGAACACTTTTGACTCTCGTGTATTCGAGTAGGTTACGTTACACGTTGATGGACAATAAATTGGATGGTTGGCCGAGTTGTTAATTGATACAGTCGAATGCATGAAATCATTAGCAATGCAGACGTCACTGCGAATATCAAATTGTATATAATTACTATCAATTACATAAAGCAATAAGCTCATAAAAAAAAGCTTAAGTTTAAGCTTTTCTTATAGAGTATTGAACCAAAAGCTTCACGAGCCGAGTTTATTGTTACCTCGTTGTTGAAGGTCAACTAGATAATATAATATTTAAATCTAATAAAAAAATATCTCAAACTTCAATCATCCACATCAATTCTTGAATATTCAGAAATCAGGTATTCTATGCAGTATAGAAGGGTTTTAATAATTTCTAAAAATGCTTTTTAACGTTTGTTGAGTTTAATGTGTTTCTAATGTTATAAATAAACCTATTTTAAATAAACAAAGTATTTTTTCAGCTTTACACTTTATTTTGTCTAAGCAAAGAGAGAATCTAGTGTCGCAACACTCCGTTCTTTGGAAAATTAAAATAAATTACATATAATCATTCCAGCAGGCACATCTTTTGATCCACAGATCAAAACCACAACCATTGTTTACAGGCAAAAACTGCCCCATTGCGCATTTGCCTCACGATATTCTCTATATTTTGTAAGTCCTCTATTGTGATTAATACTAAGAAATAGCTATTTATATCATTATAAATGAAGAGAGGGAATTTAGACAATTTTTAACGTATACTTTTCAAATTTTATTGTAGAAAATAAAAACGGAAAGTAGCCTTTCAAAAAAAATTATGCACGATCAACGCAATTTTATTGCGCACATATATACGTTCATTTACAACACGACTATTACTGATAACATAGTTTCCAGCAAGTTGCGGTTACGAGTTAAATTTTCACCGAAATTTCGTTCCCAACTTGTCCCTGGCTTTACCTTTTATAGAATTCTTTTCGAATGATATAAAGTTTCGCTTTCTACGGTAGTTGTACGAAAGTAGGTATGTACTTAAGTTGTATGTAAACTTTAATTAATGTAAAATAAACAAAGTGTAACTTTTCTAGAAATGGTACAAAAAATTACGTAACGTATAAAAGAGGCGCAGGTTCAAATCCAGCTGCGTTCAAATTTTTATACGTTTTCTAAATATATGTTTTTCAATTTCTTAAGTGTGTAAACTATTGGTTACCATTGTACTCATGTTTATTAGATAAAATATAAAAATGTTTTAAAGAATTAGCATTGAGACTACGATACAAAATAAATAACATACTTTAATATTTTTAGTGCACTAATATACCGATATTGATTTATTTCTATAGAAATGTGCCTCAATTTTTATATTTTACCTAAATCCACAATGAGATGTCTCATATTTAACTAGTTAAAAGCATTTAAAATTAACCAAAACAAATTCGAAGAACACGAGCAAAGTTTAAATTTAAAAGTTCGTTATTTTGACAAAAACCAAGGCCTTCAAAACCGGTCACTTAGGTACATACATTTACAATGTTATCATACTATATGCGTGGATATTTTAAAGGGGCCTGTAGACGGCCCAGCCCGGAAATATTACAGCTACAGGTGTATAACTGAAGTACTTATTTAATAACAACGCGACTTCCTCTCGGGGGTCAAGAGTTCAAATTTAAAATGTAGGTCTAAAGATATTATATGTTGCTTTACGCTTCTAGCAGTGGAGAGTCAAAACAAACTTAGTGATAAGACACTCCGTTCTCCATTTTCAGACTAATTTCGAGATATTGCATGTTTATTTGCAAAACTCTACACCGCCGTCTGTCTGGAGACCAGTGAAAAGATAATTAATGGATTATAACATCGTTATATCCTCCGAGTGGGGATCAAACCAAAGTTACCGCATTGTAAACCTAACATATTCAGACTGAGCCATGGTATCCACATATTTTTATTAGCACGGAAGTAATACTTCCGTGTCAGTCACACATATCTAACATCAACCACGTTTTACATTTTTTTAAAATGTTTTTCACACACTTAATATTAAAAAAACATTTTTAGAAAACGTATAAATAATGGAACGGTTTCGAACCCGCGCCTGTTGGAAACCTTCTAAGCGCTCTGATCGCGAAGCCATGCGTTCGAAATCAGGCAATCACGTGTGTCGACATCAAAATGCAAGACTGATGAATTCAGCACATTGTCCGTTATACTTATTTCAAACTATATTAAATTCTTATTTAAAATATACCTTATCTTTAATATGAGCATATTTTCATAATAGATTACCATTAAACCCACACTTCGATCGCCAGTCCCAGGCACTGCTGCGAGCGCATTTCTACACATGCACGAGTTAAGCGCCCTGTGAATTCGTGGAATTTACCGTGCCATTCTATTTATTACATTGAGGAGTTTCTTCTGAAGCTTAAATGTATATTTTATAATATTATATAAATTCAAAAATATGGCGTTAGGTTATATAACCTGGTCTGGAACGTCATTATAGTAGTAATATAGACAGTGTACAATATAGAGTAAATTTTCAACAAGTTTCCCTGCAATTTCAACCAAATACATAAATTGAACGAATATAGCAAAACGATATCTCCACAATTATGTAAGATGTACAATATTATCTCAAACGCCTACAAACTATAAGTAGTATTAATTTAGTTTCGTACTCGATTCCATACTGGTATTGTTGTTTAGTAGACTTGGTCTCCGAGATACGGTTGCCTAGCACATTTCGGAACCAATGATACAGGGACATGAAAGTACGGTTTTATATCTGTACAATTTTTTAACGGTTATTACAAACATAATAAGTCTTAGAGAAAATTGTACGAGGCTTTGACGACGAATTTATTTATTTTTCTCGCTGATATTTTTAACTTGACTCGTATTATTTTGCTTCGTTATTGAAAAGGTGCTTCGATGTCACATGATACATATAAGAGATGAACTAATGATCATCATATTTCCAAAGAGTATCTTTTTTTTTTTTATATACCATTCAAAATTTTTATTTTGACTGTGACGTAATATACGTACATGTGACAATTTTTTAGCTACAAAGATTTTTGCAACCAAATTCGTATTGGAATCGATGGGCGTATATTTTTATCAAGTTTCAAAGGTAATCGTATTGCGGTCGCGTGCACGTCGGTGCCCCGTCAAAATATCAGTGAGCCATACGTAAAAATATAAATTCGAATATGATATAACGGTAAATATGATTTTCATTCGTTTTATTTAACATTCAACACTAGGACATGAACATGCCTGATTAACCTACGGGGATTGTGGATTCGAATCACTCTTTAAATATTTATATTAAAAAATCTCTGCTGTAGAAAAATATTTTTTGTAGTTTCACGTTTTTCCTTCATAGCCAGAGAGAACCTTATGTCAAGACACTCCATTCTCCACCTTCGGTCCGAAATTGAGACATTAGGTGTTGAGTGGCGGAACTTCAAGGCCGTGCTTTGTCTTTGGTACCAGACCAGACCCGAGAAATATAAATATTTTTAATTTAATCATACTCCGAGTGGGAATCGAACCCACAACTAATTGCATTTAACATAACACGAAACGTTCTTTTATTTTATTTTTTCTACCTATTTTTGAAAATGAGAAAAAATATTAAAAAGTAATCTTTATATATTATTAGATAAAAAAACATCTGTGTTTGAGTCAAAAAAAATTTTTACAAATACCCATCGAAAAAGACATATTTAGAAAACGTACAAAAAATTAAACGCAGCAGGATTTGAACCCGCGCCTCTTGAAAACCGTTCAAGTTCAAGTGTGCGAATAACACTTTAAAAATGTTTAAAAAATACACATTGTCTTGAGTAGCCGACTTTATTGTCTAATAATCAATTTCATTAGTAACATTTTGTTTTAAATTAACATGATTATATAAATCCGAAAACCGGTTTAACAGATGCCATATTCAGTATCCAACATCTATAAACAATTTCTTTTTCAACCAAGTAGATTAAAAACCAAGTAAAAAAAAAAAAAAGGTATTGGTAAACATAAATATGTAACTTTATTGAACACATTAGAAGATCAGAGAAGCTAAGGTACGGGATCAGGGGCCGTTGCGTTTAGCGCTCCGTTTTCGGTTCCATATAACTACCTCGCTAGGGATAAAGTGTGAAACTAAAAAAAATATAAAAAGAAGAACGGAGAGTAAAGTGTTTGAAACTAGGTGGCTCTGGCTACCCTGATATGCTCCCATTTTTATGCTCCTATTCCCTGACTATAAAAAATATATATAAATATATTAAGTTAATGTCAATGATTGACCATTAAACTAAATACGAGTACGTTTATAAATATATTAGGCTATTATGGCGCTACGGGACAGCGGCTCCCCTAGCTCGGCTCAGCCACTCGGGGAGACGATTATGTCAAATTATTTTTATTTCTTAGGCCTGGTGAACAGGACAACGTTGACTTGCGTCACTCACTCGTCGACACATGATGTCTCGAATTTGGGTGAAACGTGGAAAACGCAGTGTCTTGCACCAGGTCTTGTCTGACTACCCTGCTATGCGTAAAAAGGCGTAAAGCTCATATATACATATAATAAAAAGGTAACTGATTGCTATCTGTATATATATATATATATATATATATATATAATGTTTTAGGTGTAACTTATTAATGTAATAGAACCCAAAACAATGGTTTTCTTTCTGTTTGTCATTTTATCTGTTTGTTTGTAAACGATTTAAAGGTTGTTTCCTCTATTGTATGTTGGTAAGTTTTCCTTGACATTTAGTGTTTATTTCACTTCAATCGCTTCATAAATAAAAAAGATACAACCATTTAAGTTTTAAATTTAGCAAAGTTTGTGATTTAAGTGGGAACGCGGGCGGGCGGAAGAAAGAATTAGTTTAGTCTTGTAGTTTTTACATGCGAAGCAGCAGGCGGATCGCTAGTATGAAATACGTTTATTATCATATTAGGCACTCATGGAGCAGTGGAACATCGTTTGACTGTAAATGCGATTGATTGTGGGTTCTATTCCAGCACAGGGTAATGATTATATTTTATTAATATTATTATATCCGCTTTGGTTTGGTTCTCAGAGCCTAATTACTAAGCTCACTGCAGACCGTGTAACGCAGGTAATAAAATAAAGCAGAAAAAGAAAACCAATGGCTTATTTAATCTATTCTTTTAAAGTTATATTACAGTAAATATTAGGAAAAGATCCAATAATATTTACTACACAGTCCAGTCGACAAATTATTAAATAGTCCATTGTAGTTTTATGTCGAAGTACGATAGAGGCGACAAACTTGAGAAATGGGTCATAATCGGTCATACTTCATTCATACTAGGAAATAAACTATAAGGCCGTTAAGGCTTTATCTTATCAAAACACGTTATGACGATTGTAATTGAGGTTGAAATATAAAATATTACAAGTTATAGTTATAATATGAATGATTTTCGCTAAAAAATATCATTATATTAATACATAAAGGAAATACTTGGTATAACTTTTGTTAAGTTAAGTTTTGTAAAAATTATGCAGACGGCGGTGTAAGAAGAATATTGGCGTTTTTAATTATTTTTCAGCTTTACTGATGACTGATGACTAATGTACTTTACAAGACTTTACAAGACTCAAGTTTTCCACTTTCCTCCGCAGATCGAGACATTGAGTTTTAATTGGCAAAACTCAACGCTTTCCGGTACCAGAGAGGATAAATAAAAAGATTTTAAGTTCGAAGGGAATCGAATCGACACTCAATGGCGTTCACAGCGACACTGTTTCACTATGGCCTAAATGGCATTCTTAATACAATAAGATCCAAGAAAATGCTCTATATCATAATTTTAAAAAGTTGTGAGAAGACGTTTGTGTGTAAAAGGTTATTACATAATTAACGATTTTATAGATGATAACACGCCTTGGGAATTAAATACTCGCTCCAGTCTATTTAAAGGTATCATTGTCACTAATAAATCTGTAAACTATTGTATTGAGATAAAAATTAAAGAAATAGAAGTCCCACTGGGTTTCTTGCGATGGTTCTTCTCAGGTACGAGGCATTAACTTTATTGAACCGGTGGTAAATTGTTTCACGTTCAAAAAATGAAGCATGTAACTTCTTATTTTGAATAAAAATATTTGACTTTGACTTCAATATTAATAGATATTACTAATAATTGAAAATTTCACACAATTTGTTTTTCTAACGGCACAAGATTACAAAGTATTTCACTTTGTAATAATTAAGTAATGTACAGCAAAGCCGGTAAATAACAAAACGATAATAGCATCACAGGTAAGCTCTTTGGTAAATTAAATTAATTAAAGTAAAGTGGGAGGTTTCGTTTGCAACCGTCTACTCTACAGGTGGCTAGCGCTAGTACTTTAGCAATTAGCCGATATTCTTATAAATATAGGTGTATTCATTTAGTTAGATTATGCTCTTAGTACAATGATATAAAATATGTAAATAATAGGCCATAGACAATGCAAAACTCAATATTTATATGATAATTTTAAAATAAATATTAAAATATTGTATTAAAAACAATTTGAAACATACTATATTTGTATAATAATTTAATTTCTTGAACCATAAATTACGAAAACGTTTATTAGAATAGTATGTCATATGTAGATATGTACCGCCGAGACGAATACGAAACACAATGGCGGCAAAATTGAGCATGGCCTTAAAGGGATTCCATAGAGCGCTGCAAAAATGTACTTCATAAAATTTGATCATTTCTTTGCATACAATACGAAATTGCTAAAATTTACATACGTTTGGACAAACAAGTAATCTTTATAGTTAGGAAACGTATAAAAATTTGAACGCAGCGGGATTTGAACCCGCGCCTGTTAAAAACCGTTCAAGCGCTCTGACCGCTAAGCCATGCGTTCTACATTCAACATAAGTTGAAATTCTTATACGCTTATTACAACTTATATTTGTTGTTAGCATATGTATTTTTCAATTTCCTTAGTGTGGGAATAACACTTTAAAAAAATGTTAACAAAATAAATCTTTATAGTGCTTTTACACGCTTGGCAAGGCTCGGCCAGCCTCCAGAAGCGCCAACGTGCAAGCGCTTGCCGCAAGCTTCCTATTGTTTGTGTTCAAGCACCGGCCCAACTCGACTGGCTCAGGTCGGCAATTACGTTTTGCGAGCTCTCTAACCAAGCACTCTTTTCAAATTGTTTGCTTCCTTTTTTTGCACGGATATCCGTTTCACATGTCAATATCCCAAAGGTTACGCATGGACCTTGTTTATATAAATATAGATATTACATAATTTTACGCATATATACAAATAATAAAAATTGGAATGTCTGTTTGTAATATTAAAACAACCACTTTTTACTAAATGCATTTGTATACATACCAAGTATTAGCATATGTATGTATACATACAGGGTTTAACTAACAGGGTGTAACAGGGTGTAATTACATATATCCAGTATACATTTTTTTTTCAATTGCTGACTGTCGATCTATTTATTTGTTTTTTTATTCCGGTTAATCTATGGAAGGGTAGACTGATTTTGACGGAACTGGACGGGAAAATCGATAAAATCGTTAATTATGTAATAACCTTTTACACACAAACTTTTTTAATAATATGGAGTATTTTACAAATCCACGCGGGCGAAGTTGCACAGCTAGAACAATATATTTTTTCGACGATTGATTCAGGCACACTTATGAAAATTGCATTTGAATAAAAAGAAATGCGCTTTCAGATTAGTCTTTGATAACGCAGAAAGATTTATCAATATTTTCATAGCTAATTGGACTTCATTGGTAGATTTACATGGTGCCTTTTACCTGTTAGGAATGAAAGGATAGTAAAGGACTAGGTTTCCATATCAGAGTGTCTCAATGGAAAAATCGTTTATTAGTTTCATAAAATTAGGCTTAATACTTTGTTTTATACCAGGATTTATTTTTAAATACAAAATGTTATTATGAAAATACCATGTAATTTTCCATGGAAAACTTCAGCAACGATAAATACTGCGAGACAAGTAAGAGTTTATAAAAAATCTAAATTATAAAAATATAAAAGTTTTTTGCAACTTTTATTTTTTTAACTTATTTTAATTCCTTTTTATCTGAAAAAACTTTGTACTGTAACCAAAAAAAAACTACTGTACATGTGCGAATGACAGCTTTTTAGCTAGCAAAAATTAAAAAGTTTATCATTTGCAGACAGTACTCATCTAGAAAACATGTAAGCACAAAGTTCTGTTAACGTATTACGTATATTTTTCACATTTCTAACTTAAACATTTCAAATATGTAGACTTCGCCTTGCAAATTTTCGTTAAAATCCATTACTAATCAGATTTGCTGTAACAAAATTGACTGATGCGAGACTCGTTTAAAAAGTGCTCTAAAGTTTTTCGTTCATGTTCACACCAGACCGGAAACTAATAAAGTATAAACTAAATAAACTATAAAGATTTTGTGCAATTTAAAACTGGAGACTTGTTAATAATCATAAGTCAGATGCAAAAAGTTAAATATTGAATAGTTTTAAACGAGACTCCTCGGTGATATCTGACAATAAGTTGTTTCAAAAGCAATTAAAAGATGATTCAACACACTTATTGTAGGACCCGACGATCGCCGCCGCCTTGAGATGATGCGGAATTCAATTTCATTTCATTTTAAACTTTTCAAATAAGGCCCTTTTACTATTTTGCCGTTCTTTTCAACAAGTTTATTTTGAGCTTGGCGACAGTGCTGCTAAGACAATTCATCCAATTAGATTTTATTATGTCTAAAATTAATTCTTTAATTAAAAAAGATTTAGTACTATTAATAAGTTTGCGTTGTAAATAAAAAAATACATGTATTAATTATATCAAAGTGAAAGCAGAGTAAATTAAAGTTAAAGTTAAAGCGGATTTAATATTATATTGTTCATTTTATTTCACTTTGGGAAACTTTCATTATGCTTATATTATTATTAGTTTCATTTAAAAAGTTTGAGAAATATTATTTTTTTGTGGAAATTAGTTTATCATTGGTTTTAAATTCGAAACTCTGAGAAGAGAAAATGAATTATGTAATGATATATTGGTAAAGGCAATGCCAGCACAGGGAACTCAATAAGCAGGTTTTTAATCCTTTGCACTTTTCCGTAACGAAACAAATCCATCTGAGTGCAAATGAAAAAAAAAACGATTAAGCAAAAAATATTTAATCCATGGTTGAGAGCATGGTGCAGCCTCAGAGTGTCCAGCCTAGTGTCAAGATACACTGTTCTCTATTTTCGCATAACGTTTTTAATAATATCTCTATGAATAAATCCGCTTTACTCAGATTTTTGGATTAGAAATATGGACCGTATTGAAATGAGAGAGAAAAGCTTTAGTCAATTAAGAGGGATTGCTATATTACTTATTACTAACGCGAATACCTTTGAGATTGGATTTCTTTCTATGAAATTTCATTTGCTATTTGATCGATAAGCAGTTTATTTCATTGCTATCATATTTGCGTAGGTACCTTGTTATTTTGTGTGCGTTCAGTTTAGTATTAATATTTCTTAAAAATTAAAAATATTTTTGTTGAATTTGCTTTCTGTTCGCGGTTCGTAATGTACAATATCACTTCGTCTTTGGATTTAGTAAAAAGTGTTTTGTTTACGAGTATGTACTGTACATTGTTCAAATAGTGCTTGAGTGAGATTATTATCTTAATTGTTTATTTGTAGAATCACTTTTATATGAATTCAAATATATTAATAATAAATATATAAAATTGAATAGCAAATAAAATATATAGTAATAACATTTATACAATTTCTGCTCGGAGTTTGAATAGATGTGGAATACAGATTGATGTACTAAGTTGTAAGTTTTCACTTCAATCTTCAGTCCCTTTATAACCTGCAGTCGTAGGTATAAATTAGTTTTCATTCAACATTTTATATACAGAACATGTTAGGCAGCAAACTGCTATAATATATAAAGAATAATAAAATTTACGATGATATCTGAATATCAAACTGACGTGTAAAGTCACGCGCCGGAAATGCAGCTTTATTTACTAAACTAATGTCAATCTAGACGTGTGATCGTGTGCCGTGTGGCAGCGTGTTAAGCCAAGTAAAATAAAAAAAGGTAACAAAACTGGCGAGCAGCACCTTGTGTTTTTCATTAAGTTTTTTGAACTTGGCACCCATTTAGATCTGCCTTTTTTGTCGTTGAAGTCAACAACCAAGGCACATATCATAATATTAAACTTGTCTCTCATTTCATATTTATGTTTTGATGAGATCATATTTAACATCGGCGCTAATGTGATAATGCATAATATAATTGAATGAAACCTATGATTTTGTACTTATTTAAAACTTCAACGAATGTATTCTTAACTCCATACTTAGTCTTGCCATAAATATTGTTAAAAAGAAAATATTTTTTTCTATTGCTTTACATTTATTACTATTACAGATGAATACATATTAATGTATTCATCTGTAATATTTTTATATTTATAAAACCATTAAATATATATAAAGCTTATTGGAAGTGGTCTACATTGGCTGCAATACAGTCCTTTAAACGTGCGGTCAGTTATCAATAGCAGCATGCACTCTTTCTATGGGAAAATTCTTTACGGCCAATCATGCCGTTTAGAGCAAGCCCTACTCTCTAAAACCGAAAATAAATCATAATCCAGTGGATTAAAATGAGGACTAGACGACAGCCAGTCTTCAGCTCTGATAAAATTCAGAACGTTTCTTTCTAACCACGTATGGGTGGATCGACCTTTATGAAATGGCGCCGAGTCTTGTTGGAAGGACCATTCTTGGTTATTGAACATGGTGTTGTTAAGGGGCTTACTAGCTTCTCAATATTGGTATCTTGATACACTTGTGCCGATATTTTAATAGTTTTTTCCCAAAAATATTCCTTCATAGCTAACATCCCACCAAACCATCACTGAAGTCGGATGATGCCCACCTTGTACTCTGCTGTGTTATTGGAAAGCTTCTTAAGAGTTTACAGCATAAATACGGTAATTTTGATTGTTAAAATATCAATTAATTGTAAAAAAGTTCTAATCAGTAAACAACATTTTTCTGAGACTTTGCGTTCCTCATAAGTAGTTGTTTTGAATTTACGACCCTATTCTTTTTTAAATAATCAATTAAAAAAATACCAGGGCATTTCATCTATAAGAAAGAAGAGCCTATACGAGATGTACCTAGGGGTCATCTTGCTATGTTCCATAGTATCACATGGTCCTAGGTGCTATCTTCGTCTCCCGAGATAAAATCAGCTGCTCTCGAACAGGATTTGTTCGGATTCTTTCCCCCTACTGTTTTGATCGTTTGATTCGTACGAACTACGTCGGACGGTCAGATATTTTTCTGTCACAAACAGAGGCGGAGGAGGTTTCATTGTACCTATCAATAGCCCGGTACAAAAACATATGACTACTAAGCGTATGGAGTATTTTAAAAATTGGTTTCGGCGCCACACCTTCTTTATGTAATGCAATCACAGCGAATCGATTCTATTCACCCCACTCCATTTAATATTATAAAAAAAAATATTTTATAATGCATTGGCGCGAAAATAAAAAAAACACAAAATATCATTCATATAAAAATAACAGGTTCCAAATGCAAAAGTAATATTTTGTTTATTTTTAATTATAACAGTATTTATGTATATAAACCAATAAATTGAAAATTAAATTTCTACCAACAAATAAAAATCCTCGTTAAATGTTTTACCAGACAGCTTCTGATTTAACAGAGTTTTTACTTTTATCTCATAACTAATCCTGTTTCGTAACTGGATAGAAAAAGGGTCAGATATTAAAAGGATTTTATACGGAAGTATGTAAAAGTTCTATTGGTATATGCTTTCTGAGAGCTTATTCTGATTACACTGTACAGATATTGATTGAAACAGCAATCAGGACTTGTGGTTTTATTCATATATAGGTAGGGTATTTTACCGTCATAATGTCTGTTCTAGGGAGTAAATAGAGGCACGGGTCGTTTTACATATTGTTAAAATAAACTTTATAACACAATATAACACTATTCCAACATTTTTTTACTTCTAAAACAATAATAATTTCTAAAATCAATATAACTTTATGTTTATTTCAGCTTCAAGCATTTTCCCGCAAAGACAAAAACAACCTAGTCCCAAGTCGCTCCGTTATCCATTTTCCACCCGCATTCACGACATTGTTTGTCGAGGAGCGAAATTCTTACGAAACCGAAGTTATAAAAATAGTTTAAACATAATCTTTCTCGTGAGTGGAAATCGAACCCACAACCACCACTACTAGACTTTATGTTTCCAAGAGAATATTATTATTCGAATTCTTTAAAAGAGACGACATATATCTATTATATGTAACGCTGTAAAGTTAATTTCAACGCTTTACTAAATATTTCATAATTTAAATGTAACTTTGAATGATAAATATCGGTAGTGTGTTTTGCTATTTTAATTTTACAGGCGTTTTTAAAAATAACAGTGAGATTAAAGTAGATTTGAGAACACCATGGTGCTATTTGACTGCGCCGGACCGTAAACACGGTAGTTGTGCGTTCGATTTCTCACTAGAGGGAATTGTCACATCTAAACTTTGCTCATTGGCTACCCTCACATTATACATAAGACAATTCAGTCTACATAAATTATTCTATTAATATAGACGGACGCACTCATCACGCAATTTCTCGAGAGCGGAGAGAAAAGCGGAGAACAGAGTGTCTTGATACTACTAGGTTCTCTCTGCCTATCCATCTAAGCTCAAGCTCGTGAACCTCGTGAAGCTTTCGAAGCTAAAATGCAAAAATATTCTATTTAAAACAAGAATAAAGAATACTTGTATTACAATTTCTGATATAAGTCAGGACGAAGTCCATAAGAATTTAATCCTGATACCACCCGCCTCTGGCATCTGACGTTTTATTGCGCGACTACCACACTCCATAGATTGTATCATGTCACAAGTTAGCCACAAACAAATAGAGATGCAATTTCAATTACAAATGGATTGTAGCGTTTCATTGAGTTCAGTTGTACGTATATATTTCAGTAAAATTTTAACTTAGCTCTATAACTATTTATAACAGTTCAGTTTGAAAGTAAATTAATAAATTGGTTTTTCATAGCGAGAGAACTAATTATTAAAATTTACACTTTTATGTAACGGTTTTTGACGACTTCTGCTCACGTTTGCAGCATGGCAAAGTCGGAGAGAAGTTAGTGTCACGAACCGCTCTCCGCTTTTCGCCAAATTCGAGAGTGCATGGTGGGTGACGAACATTAGATTTCACTAATGTTCTATGTAGTACAATTTGTTAATTTGTACATTTTTATATTAGTGCATGCTATCGATCTTAAAAGATAATGCATTCAGTTTTAAGATTTAATCTATACTTTTAATTTGCATTTCATTCAATGTTTTTATTACTGATGGATCTAAGTAAATAAATAAATAAAAAACATTGCGTAAATCAAAAAGTAGAATTTATCTTTTGAATAGAAATCGTCGTATTGAAAATAAATGAAGTTATTGTTTTGTCCATATAAATAGGAGCTTAGGGCGAAACAGGATGCGCATAATTTAGGTAAGTACAAATGATTGGGTCGCTAACTTAGAATACAACTATAGTATACAATTATTGAAAATAGCCACAAAAATGTAGTATAATGTTGGGGATATTTAATGTTGATTACATTTGGTATATTTATCAGAGCATATTAAATCCATACTAATATTATTGGTAAAAAAATGTGTTTGTTTGTCCTTCTTTCACGTCACAACGAAGGTATGATTTGTTATATTTTTTTTAATAGATAGGTGTTTTTCTACCACGCTAAAACATCTCATACCCGTGGAGACATCCACAGTGATGCGCATATGAATAACTCCATACTAAAACTAACATTGTGCTAGTCTTTATTTAATTTCGGAAATGATCGGTGGAGAATTCGAAGATATGGAGAAACAGAGAGAAAACCATCTTGCCTTACTAATAAATAATCTATTAGGTTGTGGATGTCTATCAATATATTATTTCTATCAGTATATTTCGAGTGTACATAATATTGAAAGCCTCGTAGCGCAGGGAACAGCGCAGTAGATTCAATTTCCTTTCGGAGACATGATTATATTTAAATTAATATCTCCGCTCTTTGGTAGGACCAAGCGCCGCATTGAGATTGTCAACCTCTGCAACCTTTATGCAACTCTCATATCATATTTAGTACAAACGAATTGTGATTGCATACAATGCAACGTTTTTATACATAATTAGATAAATTTCTCCTCAGCGACTTAAATAAAATTAACATAAAGGTATATGAGTGTGAGGATGCATCTGTTTGTACAATGATAGGGACCTGGGCTGCAAATAATGCTGAAACATTATAAAAAGTTAGAGATAGGCGGTTGGAAATTGATGCTGAGGGCTGTGAAAATAAAACAGATTTGTAAATTAGTAATGAGTAATTCAGAACTGATCGCGTGTTATTAATCAGATTTAGAAAACAACGTATTGGAAAAATATTTTTAGAAAACGTATAAAAATTTGAACGCGGCGGGATTCAAAACCGCGCCTCTTGGAAACCGTCCAAGTGCTTTGTCCATGACATTAAGCCATGCGTTCTACGAGTACAAGAGACGCGCGTCCGAATCCCGCTGCGTTCAAATTTTTATACATTTTCTAAAAAAAATTGTCCAATTTCCTGAGTTTGTGTATATAATGCATATAATTTTCCCATTTATTACCATCTGATATTCTTAACAATTCGCATACCTGTACGGACCAATATTTTAAATAACTTGCAATCTCCAAGACAACAACACTAAGCGCGTGTCTATTTTGAAGTATTTATTATTGTTTATGAAAGTCATTATTATTTATTGTTTATTATAATATAGGTGTGAAAAAGATAAAAAACTATCGTAAGGCCGCTATAAGTTACTCAATTTTTTCAACATGAAACATTGAATACAAAAAAAAGGTATAACCAAAACGAGGTATTGAGCGAGCTTATTAACATGTTAATAATAATTAACAGCTTTACGCCTTATTCCGCGTAGCACAGTAGTCAGAGTGAAAATACTGTCAAGACACTCCGTTCTCCACTTTACATCCGATACCGAGACATTGCGTGCTGGGTATCGGAACTCAATGCCACGCTTAGTCTTAGCTACAAGACCGAATAATTTAAATACAATTATTTCCACGAGAGGGGATATGTAAACTTTTCAATTTGCAGGTCTGTAAAATAATTGAAAACAATCATATTCAAAGCTAAGTAAGAAGACTAAATTACAGGAGCTTTCAACAATTAATTTTAAATGAAACGATAAAGTTTACTCTTGAATACACTAACGACGCCTTTCATGAAATGTATTTAATAAACACAATAAAACGTTTTATTTTACTACAAGTTGGAATATTTTGTTTTTGTTTTTTTTTATTAAAAAAAACTGCTACTATTTTTTCCGCTCCGTTAACAAACGTTACGTTTTTTTTCGTATAGGATGGCCAGAGAGAACCTAGTGTCAAAACACTCCGTTCTATACTTTCCGCCCAAAATCTAAACCTAAAAGAGACTAGAAATTGTTCTCCACTTGTTGCCTATTTTAGTGGCAATATCGGTGGTTATAGAAACGAAAGTCATACGTAAACTGAACCACTTATCAATGTAGGTCCACTATCTAAAGATTTTTTTTATTACTAAATTAGCAGAGCATTAAGAAGTTTATTGTTAGCACTTTGTAATGACCAACAATTTATAACTACACGCTTAATGAATTATTGAAAATATATATAGGGTTCAGAAAATTAAATTAAAAAAATATATATATGAGAATAAGTATTGTATTATCAGTAAATTTACAATTTGCATTATTATAAAAAAAATGGAATATGCCTATATATAGATACCATATTGAAGGATTTTACATTTTAAAGTACTTTGATTTTAACTATTATTTATATATATATATTATAAGTGTTATACGAAGAATATTTGCTATACTAAACAAATTTAATTACGAGGTGACAAATAAATAAAAAGAACCTTCACACGAACATATCCAAAAGTACAACATCATTACGAAATCTCAATATTTTCGAAAGCCCGCTTCGCCCGCGTGAGCTATATATAGTCGTTTCGTTTTTTGGCAGCCTTTGCGTAAGGTAATAAAAATTCCTGGCAAAACTAAAAATCTCCTCCTTAGCCTATGTCCCAAGACCTTCATATTAGTGTGGATATAAGTATAGCTGTTACCGCGACTTCGTAAGTCGGGTTTCCAAATGTTGGCTGATTCAATTACACAATATTTTTTAAACTTTGTAAGGTAAATTAAATTGATATATATATTTTTAAGTTATTCTATTATATCTTGAAAATTTTTCTTTATTTCATTATATTTACTACTACTGTAAATGTTTTTTACACATCCAGAAACTATAGTTTAACTGGCGTGGGGCTTAATATTCGACAAACGGATTCCTTAATCGAAAAGATCCATATTATCCAAATCAATATTTCGTCTATTATTACATTAATTATTTCAGTTGGTTTTACCAACTGTTTGTATTTGTACCGATTTTTCACCTGCTCCTACTAAGGCATGACGAGAAACATCTGAGCTTTGACGTATCTAAAGTCTCTGAATTTGTATGAGATGCGTGAAGCTGTGCATCTTGAGTTTGTCGTTCTTGAGACCCCTCAAGAGATTCTTGAAGCCGAGCTACTCTCGCATCTCAAACTCTTTTTGAATTACGCGATAAATTGGACTTACGGTAACCGGGCATTTTGTAAAACTTAAAAGCATATCTCAAACAAAAGAATATCTCAATATTATGATGTTATACCTTCTTAAAAAATAAAGTATAAGTATAAATTTATTTGTAATGATTGTAATAGCACACAATTTTATACCTATCTAAAAAATCAAAATTGAAAACGTTTATACGTACAAAGACAAATAACCTTACATTGAAATATTCTAAAAAAACGAAAGATTTATTCAATACTTCTAATTAAAAAAATAAAACAATGAAATTATTTGCAACGTTCAATAGGAATATCATGAAAATATAAACAAAAATAATTAAAATAAACCAAAAAAGATAGATAAGAAAGATAAGACTTAAGTAAGAGAAATAAAATTCTTAATATTTGAAAAAATACCTGAGTAATTTAATGAACAAAAAATAATAATAAGTAAAACGTAACTAAAGAAAACAATTAATATTGGATGAAATTGTAATTACTGAAAAAATCTATACAAAACCAGCAAAACTACCAGCCTAAAGTAAATAAAATTAAAAGTAACTCAAAATACCTACCAGAATAAAAGTACCAAGAAAATTAAAAATACATCTAACTAATATACTGCGTAAATACGCGAAGAGAACCAATTTAAAATATGAATTAACAAACAATACGAAATAACCACAAACATTCGTTACCACTCGGCGCGGCTCACGCGAGCTCCCCGCAGCCGCATGCATGTACCCACGTGCCTCACCCATTCTATGCGCGATTTTTCCTTGTGGGTAATATTGCGGATAATGAATCTATCCCATAAATAATACAGAATTTACCATAAAGATGTACTGTAAAGTACAATTTCAATCTATGCTATATGCCAAAGGTGACTATTATATTTATTTTGATAAATCTTAATAATAAAATATATTAAAATAGTGATTGTGGCTCAATCGTAAAAAAAAGACATATTCCATCTCGGACTTTTTTATAGGTTTTTAAAGGGCAATGTTTTTGTAGAACATTGTTTTTATATATATCAATCTTAAGCCAGTGTCCGCCATGTAAGCGTTCAGGAAGCCGCCCATTTTCGGTGACGGAAGCCCATTTAGTAAAACAGTGATATTTCTGAAAGAAACTAAGAAAATGGGAGAAAAAGCCTATTGCCTATGTTCATCTCTAGACCCTCAAGTATATCTATATGATTTTATCGTAATTGGTTTAGTGGTTTGGCCGTGAGGACGTCACAGACAGACAGATTTACTTTCACATTAGCATTAGCATTGAAACTGATTCAAAATTATAATTACGTTCTTTATAGTGGTAATTTTATTGTCTCTACGTCTTCCACATCAGACAATTGTAATTTCTTTCAGTTTTACGCTTTTCTCGCTCAATAAAAAGGACCCAGAGACACTCCTCATTCAAGACGTTGTATATTGAATGCCGAAACTTTTTTTTTTGGGCTCAACGTTCGTCTTTGTCGTACCGGACAGAAAAATGAATACAATAGAAATATAACCGTAGTCTGAAGTGGGAATCGAACACATAACCATGGTGTTTACTGTCAGACGAAGGCTGCGTGTGCGTTCTCTAACGCATTTATCATGAGGACTGTTCTGAGGAACTGTTTGACTTCATTCTAGCCGCTGAATTTTCCAACCGCACAGTACGTAACCGACTGAAATATAATTCTCACCATCAGGATACGTGGGCACTCTACGACTGTGCGATTTCCTAGGAACTTCTTTCCACGTGCCACTCAACTGTGGAATGGCCTACCAGCGGCAGTGTTTCCAGGTCCATTCGACATCAGTACCTTCAGAAAGCGCGTCTATTTCCACCTCTAAAGATAACATCCGGAGGCCCGAATGCTCGTTTGCCTTGTTTAAAGAAAAAAAAAGAAAATATGACGTAGCCCATTATGCGACGATGGTCGCAAAGCTAAATAATTTTCATTCCTTAACGAAAACTGCCCACCATACTGAACAACTTTTACTTATGAAGTATTTAATTGTTTCTTATAGTTTAGCTAGACCAATATGGGCATTCTTCAGTTGCACTGGATCTGTTATTTTTATATATTGTCAGAGAGAGTACGTATCACGCTGAACAAATTGTGTTAAAGCTTTTACTTATTTCTTATAGTTTAACCGGTCTGTTATGATTCTACATCAGGTTTTACACTCTTAGCAATTTATCACACCCTAAATTCTGTTCAGGGTTAAAAACTTAAAGTTAAAAACAACAAAAATATACTGGGAATAAAAATTAGATTATATTAAATATCAGCTTCAAGCTTTCTGCCGGAATTTCAGACTTTGTGAACTGAATGGAACGCCCATTATTTTCTTACAGGAGAGAAAAATCGAAAATAATATTAATATTCTATCAAGTAAGAATTGAACCCGCAACTATCGCTTTACAGACAGATACACTGCGGCACGATGACCGCAAATTTTAATCATTTTTATTTGTTAACAAAAACTGCTCGCCACATTGAACAACTTTTATTAATGCGGCATTGACCTGTTTGTTATAGTTTGGCTGGGCTTTCGTGGTTCTGTGTCTGGTCTTTAATTATTATATGACAATGGAAAATACTTACACTCTCATGGTTCATCAACATGGTTAATCATCATCATCAGCTGTTCCGTATCTCAAATTCATATTAACTTTTTTGTCAAGGTGGTCTACTCTTCGAAATCAATTACACCCTTAAGCCTGACAAAATTTAACAGGTATACAACAAAAAAAGTTTCATTTATATCGGTCCATTAACTACGAATATATCCACGTACAAACAGACAAACACAGAAAAATTACACTTCTTACATGTCCCTAAATAGTTTTTTCCTAAATATATTCAATGTACAGACAAAACTTTTTACTGTCTTATTATGTAGTTTTATAGATATATGAAAAATACAGTAATTTGCATCAATTGATCTTACTTATACAACAAAAACAGATATAAAAAGTCATCCGCAGCTACATCAGTCGGCCTACCAACTTGTCCCCACCTTAATAGCTTCACAGTCTGTAAGAAGTTTCAAGTCAGTCTTCATTTACGTTTGTAGGGGGAAGAACGAGTGGATTTTACATTTTGCCAAAACGGCCATTGGTTTCAAGACGGCGGAAGCAGTATCTTACGTAAACGATTAGATATCGAGTGCAAGCTTGTTCTTTAAGGTAATTTAGAAATAATAATATATATTTTTTACATAATATTGTTTTACTTCTGTTTATTTGTATTCATTTACATTGGCTATTTAGATAAGCTAACAAAACGAGCGCCTTAACAATTGCAATGCGAACTAAATTCTGTTTGATAAACGGCTTTTGTCATTTCGTAAGCCGATTTTGCTTTGTTAGTTAGATGTTTGTCGACGTACAAATAGATTGCACCAAATAATTAGATTATTATAAACTGGTTACAGTAATAATGTATTTTACTAATATTATTAATAGAAATAATGACTTAAATTGACAACACAAAGCGCAATGTCCAAAAAAATCAACGAACTGTCTATTGACTAACCTAGTCTATTGACTAGGTTCTTTCTGATTACCCTGCTATTAGGGAAAAGTGTGAAAAGACTGCAAAAATTAATTAAAAAAATTTAAATAACATGTTTTATAGATAGCCCAAAGTAGATTTTTTATTTCTGTTTACAAATATTACATTTGTCAATTTATTATATTTTTTTAGGTTTCACTCATAATACGACATCAAAAAATAGGAATTTTAAAGGAAGTAGTTAATTCAAAATGACATGTTATATAAACATGAAATAAAGGCGAATTCCGACAATAAATAGATGCAACAGACCGACAAGTGATCGCACCAATACACACAAAATATGCGTTTTCAGTGTTGAATATACTTAAAAAAGTATACAAATTATTTATTCATAAGCCTTTTAAAACATACATTCTATTAATATTTATTTTACCTAAACTACTCTAACAAACTTATATATAACGATCTAAATTGTAAATGGCATCATATTATATCATAAAAAAAATTGTGAAGTATTTTTAATTTTAGCGACTTCCTGTTCTCAATATATTTTTTAACTGCGTTATGTAATTTATTTAAGTGCCAGGTCAATTTTTTGTTTTGTTGTTTTTTTTTTAAATTTACCGAAAGTCCGTCCTTCTGTATCGTCGCCGTAACCGTTTAAGACTCTTTCTTTCCACTCGACTTAATATTTTTGAATATGAAATAGACCCATTTATATATTATTACGTGATCAGTTATCTATAAATTCGATATCTAGTCTATTTCAACTATTTGTATACTTTTTCTGAAAGGTTGTCAATTTGTTTGAAAAAGTTACCGAAATCTGTTTTCTAGAATTATAAATGTCATAGGAAGCTTAACCATTTTATTAAAATTGGAATTGCTATAGAGCGACTTATTCGTATAAAGATACATTTTTATTTCTGATTATAAGTTGGAAAGCCTATGAAGCTATCGTGTGGTTGCTAAGAGGTGGTCATAGGTTTGATATTCCCACAGGAAATGTTTTATTTAAAATTTCTTCGAATTGCGGCTCACGGCAACACTAGAGAAACTCTCGGCAGACATTTTATTTGGAAAGAGATTACTTAGAAACATGTTATTTATTCAAATAATGCAAATAAATATAAAAAAATGTGTACAATGCTATAAAAAACTTTCTTTTTGTACCCAAGACTATAATATACATATAAAATCAAAAATATTTCGGTATAGTGACCGTTATGTGAAGGCCGAGTATTTTAGGTTCAATAGACTTAAATAGTTTTAAAATTTAAATAAATAACTAAATAATATTTATATCGGAATTATTTAAAGAAAAATTTAAATGTGTTTTATGATAATGAATATTTTACGCCATTTTTAATAGAAATCCACTGACAAATAACTCGTATCTATTAATTGATTATAAAAAGAAGTTATTTTTGAATATATTTAAAGTGTTATGCAACTTAGCGGGACATATGGCTTAGCGGTCAGACCACTTGGACGGTGTCCAAGAGGCACGGGTTCCAGTCCCGCTACGTTCATAATTTTACACGTTTTCTAAAAATGTTTTTTTTTTAAATTAACTTAAGACATCTTAATATAATAAATAGAAAAATTATGTAGTATTTTACTTATAGTATACAAAAAAAACGTTAAGAAGCTTAACTAACTTTTCAAGAATGGTATATTGATACACTAGTGACGATATGTTGATCCTAATTAGGAATATTACAAAATACAACGTGTAATGTAATGGTAATAATAGATACAGATGGTTTAAAATAATTTTCTACAGTTTCTACATAAAAAAATGTGTCTTGTCAGATTTATTCTACTCTTTTTATTAATTTAAGTATCACATAACAAAATATACAGTTACTATATTCAAAATGCATATACAAGGCATAATTTCTATCTAAAATCTACATCTAAATACATCTTGGCATCTTAAAACGTCAATTTTGATGGGTTTATGAACGATTTCTTTTATAGTTAAGTTTAAAACGTCAGTCAAATTATTTTATTTCCCGCCATATTTAAATTTAATATATAAAACATTGTGTTATCAAAGTTCATTATATAATAGAATCTAATGTTGCTAATGGTGTGCAGATACACCTGTATAGCTAAACAAAGCGCTAGATAAAAAATAGGATTAATATCGACATTTACTGTCTGTGAGATTTGTCACAGTCTGTCAGTCCTCATATATATTGGCGTGGAAAATTGGTTTTCGTATGCACATACTTTAGTATATTTAATTAATTATTTGTTATTTATTAATCAACCGTAACTAGTACCTAGCATAAACAAGGATATGCTTTAATTTATTTAAGTGCCAGGTAAGTCTTTTGTTTTGTTTTTTTTTAATTTACCGACAGTCCGTCCGTCTTTATCGTCGTCGTACTGTAGTGGCTTAAGACTCCTTTTTTCCACTCGACTTAATATTATTAATCAACCGTAACTAGTATCTAGTATAAACAAGGATATGCATTAATTATGAAACATATTTATTGACGTGTAAAAGAAAGGCGAAAGATAGCGTAAAAAATAGTTTATGTCAAAAAATGTAGGTCGCAGCTATAAAAGTATATTGAATATTAAATAAATATCGCTTCCAATTTTTAATTTTGAGGCTATCGTACCATCAAATATAGTCATGTTTTTATTTCAAAGTAAATGAATTGTTTACATTTGTTTTATATAGAAAATACAGCAACAGATATGTTTATTCATAAATGTTTTCATAATATTTGGCATTACCGTTAAAAGCCCTCCAGGTTAATGCGCAAATAAGCTCGTCCAATGATCTCTTGAAATGTTCATTTTAAATATTTCACGTATTATATATATATATATAACGTATATGTTTTATGTTTATTAAGTAATGAGTTAAGGGGAAATAAAAAACCCAATATGCTTTGTTTTTTATTAAAAACCTTACATTAAGTTCTTAGTATCTTTTATAAAAAACGAGAAAGCGAAATTGATACAAATATGTATTTTACGATCCATATTTAAATAAAAAAATCGTGTACCAACATACTCACTTATCATATTATCTTACGATATCAATTACTTCTATACAAATATATACTAAATAAGTTCTAATAAAATATAATTCAGAAACTAATATATTATAAATTAACAAAGTAATATTTTCTAAATTTATAAATTGATATTTTTGAAGCCATATTGGTGTGCCGTTCCGTTGCGTTTCTAACTCGCGCGGAAACTATAAAACGGAGCCTTAAACCTAGTTATCTCTATATATCCTGTTATGCCCCCAATAGCGTAAATCTGTTTTAAAAAAGGAAAATAAAGTATAATTATACACTAGGTATCATATAAAATGAATAGTATATCATTTTTTTACTTTAATAAGCTTATTATTGTGTACCGAAACCGCTACTATTTAATCAATGCTACCTTAAGACAGCGCTCAATCAGTCTGAGATAGGATCTATTCTCAACAAGCAATTAGAGACCAATACTACGCCACTATTATACGTGGTCGATACTTGTTCTAACAATATTTCAATACACTTTTGTTTTACAGATGATTTTATAAGAGATAGGTTTTATAAAACAAAATATCAATAAAGTACTATAAATACAACAAAGTAAGTAAAAGGCATGAAGCCTTTTCTCGTAAAGCTGGGTACAGGATAAGGAGAGAGAACCTAGTGTCAAAACACTCCATTCTCCATTTATTAAAAAATATATATTTTATCACATTTAAAACTATGCATATTGGTGGAACTCGCCAAATTTTGTCTTATCAAATCTAAATAGTCAGTCAAACGTTGTTATTTTTACATCCAGTAAATTTAAATATTTAGGATATTTTAATATATTGTTGCTCTAGCTGCATACGTTGCATTCTGCAGAATACGACCGTGGTTTAATTTAGTGGATGTTTGTTGAATTTCATACAAATTCCATGAATGACAGCGAAGACTGGTATAACTTGGAATAGACCGACTTTATTCTTTGTACATTCCTATCGCGATTGTCCGAGTTATATCATTGTAAAACATAGCTAAAACAAAACTGTTTTGTTGAAAAAGTAAATACTCGCTATCTAGTCAAATCGCGTACATTAGTGAGTTAAGTTAGTCCAATTTGCTTTGCCACTGCCAAAACAATTTAAGATATTACCAAAACCTATTTAATGAGTTGGCTGTTTAAATTATATCACTTTATGTTTATCTCTCTATAGAGAAGCAATTAAGAGTTTTGTATTTGACTTAATTGAATTTTGTACAGTATAAGTCCGGTATAGTGATTGGACAGGGAAAGGGTGCATTGGCCACCCTTCTATGTAGCATCTGCTGGAGCTCTCCCTACTGTCTGTCATAATAACGTGGCTGTATATTAGTAATTATGCTGTAACTGTAGTGTTTATTATATCAATGTAGTTTTTTTATAATTTTGTTTGAAAAAGATTTTTTTGTCTCGAACTTAAGTCGAGTCGAGGAAGTGGGTTTACAATACCTTAAAGAAAAAAATGTGCTTAGTTTATTTAAGTATCTCAATATATATATATACGAAATGTTGACCGCGGCTTTACTCGCGTAGAATATTATTCATATTTACAAAGAGGTTTTAAAATAATGTACTTGACTTATTTAAAATATTAGGTGCGTTAATTTAGGACCTATACCACAATTGTGGGTCGACTTTTGTCCGCTACAATATACTCTCGAATACGCTACAAAGAACTGCATAGAACCCTCGAAAATGTTTACAAACTTTGAAATATTGTAATACTTAGGGGAAAGGTGTACGAGATTATCCTCTTTTGGGAGATTGCTTGTAGTTTACACGATATTGAACCTTTTATATATTTGAACTTTTAAACTCTTAACTGGTTTTAAACTAGTAACTATTTTGTCTATTTATAATCAACAACTAGCGCTTATTAATTAATCAGTATTAAAATTACTAATTCTATAATAGTAACAATAAAGATTGTTAGTAAGCCAACCTTTTTTAATTATCTTATCAAATCTTTTATCAAAAATGGAAATAAACTTCTATTTCATTTCTAAATATATAACTTTATATCATTTAAACTGTATTCCTTTTTATAGGGTGTGGCAGTTATTAGATATATAAATATATATCCACACGGTTTCTATGATAGAAGATGTTCCGTCATGCATGGAATGAAAGATGATTCATGGACCATCTCGTTCACCTACTACAGGTTAATTTTATCTCCCATACGTGCTTTCTATTGTTTGTTTGAGATCATAGCCTATAAACTCTTTGACATGCAAATGTCAAGCATGTGACATGCAAATCTGAAAATACATCAATATACCCTTACCGCCAATATGCCAGCCAATCCAATTGACCACCTACACCAAAAGTATCATAGGCTTAAAATCAACATTTTCTTCCATATAAAAATATTGGCTTCGAACTCCGCTGTAACGATTTGCTTGAGGAGGATATTACCGAAAATATGGCTGGGTTATAATAGTTTCGATGCAATTGTAAATCATCTTGTACTACTTGAATAATTGGGGAAACCCTATTATTCAATATATTAGGAGAAGGCTAAAAATAAAATTTCTTACTTCAAATATAACGAGCGTTACTCGAGATATATTGAAGCGCAGTATTTCCAATAAACGTTTAATAAAGTTTCATATTTCTAAATTCAGAAATGTCGGACTATCATATAAACTATTTCACCCCTTTGGGTTAGTTCAGCCCACACGTTAAAAAAGTTATTTTCTATCTGCAATGACAAGCCCAAATACAAAGTTTCATATTTCTAGTTCAACAAAGGACTTGCAATCGAATTTTCAACCCTTATTTCGCCCCCTTAGTTTTAGGGCAGAGTTTTTGCAATCGCTAAAATAGATTTTTGCTGACAGTTAAAAAAGTTATTGCCAAGTAAGAATATTTAAAATTAATTTTTAATTGAAATATAATTGGAATAAATAAAAGTTTTAAATTTAGCATAAATAAATAAATATGCAACAGAACTCTATTAAATATTTTGCAACACGAAGAAGAAAGTGTAGTTTTGCTTCGTTTGCGTGTCTCAATACATTCTATAGTCGCTGGCTTTCCCGACGAAACCGGTTGGTCGCTTGCGTTAGTGTCTTATATAATTAAATAATTATATAATCGACATGTTCGTCCACTTCGCGCATAACTGCGCCTGCGCCCCGGCTTCATTACATCGCGGCTGGCCAATATTAATAGTAACCTAAATACCTGCCATGTTTCGAGCTTACAATTTTAGTTAATTTTGTAATTTTATGCTAAAACTAAGAGTTTACAGTTGAATGGCTCAAACAATTTTCAAAGTTCATAACTAAGTTAAAAATGTATATATATATATCTTGAAAAAATTATTGTATTTTACATTCTTAATAGTAGCTGCAATGGTTTTATTATATTTTCACAGATATTATGATAATTCTTCATTCTAATTCCATTCTCTCTACTGCGGTACTACAGAAAAGGTGCCACATTTAAAAAGTTGTTATTATAATAAGGGTAATGTAACATATACGAGGTAACAAAAAATGTTTGTTAACAATATTGATTTTTATTTATTATTTTACAGGGACTTGAAAGGAATACTGTAAAAGTCGTAAATCATTCTAAGATTGAGGTGCGGATTAAAAACTGTATACAACATCCTAAGTATCTGGATGACACTTTGAAACGTTAAAAATACTTTAAAAGTTGATTGTTCCTAATATCTATTTTGATAGATTAATTAATTTAATAGATTTTTAACAGTATTCAAAATTAAAAGATACCAGATCTAGATCTTTTTATCTACATATATAAAAAAAACCATTATCATTAATTAATGTCTCATATACATATCTGGCGTTATAAGCTCCTAATAGTCATATGGCCAGCAAGTTGGCTGGCTGAATTACTTCCACACAGCTTCTAGACAGGAATGCTTTGATTTGTGCATCCAGGTATCACTTACGCGGAAATCTCATATGAAACTCTATATTATAAGGACCCTTCAGTATACGCCAACAAAGCGAGCGACAGAACCGAACTATATTAGTAAAGTTTAGTGGATTGTCTGCTTTGACATATGAATTTCATGAAAACCTGCCTGTATTATTTGTAGAGCTTCTGCGTATTACTATTTCAATTATATTTTTGATAGAATACCTGTTCAATTTATGTGTGAAACACTTTAATTGTATAGGTATTTTGTATTATTATTTCATGTGTTGGCAATTTGGTTAAGTTGAACAATTGATTATTGATGATCAATTCATTTTTCACCTTATCAGCAGAAAAAGCTTGTTTATTTATTATAAAATTCTATTATATTACATTCAGTTACAAAGTAATTCATAGTTTTTATTCATCTAATCTAGACATAATAATTAATACCTTCTCATTTAATATAGATTTAGTACCTACCTATTTTATATATAGACCTGTCCATCAAAGGTTTTTAATTTTTAATTAATTTGACGTAAAAAATGATTGGTTCTCTCACGTTGAACTTTTTTAAATACATTTGTTGCTAAAGCTGTTAAAAGCGGTGCGTGTAATAACTACTATTTCAAATATCATCTTAATGTGGCACACCCAGAGCAATGCTTAAGACAATTTGAGATAAGACTTGGTAAATTTGACCTATACTGTAGGTTTTTTTTTTACTTGTGTTTAAGCGTGAAGCTTAGCTGGGAAGTCGGAGAGAACCTATTGTCAAGAAACTCCGCTCTCTATTTGAACTGTTACCTATATTAATATACTAAGATTAATTTTTTATAAAAAAATATCACTTTGTCTAAATATTATACAGAATGATTTAATTGTACACCTGGATTATTTATTTGACTATAACGTCTTTATCATACATATATTTTCACCTTTTTAGCTCAAGACTTGTTAGGATAAGCTTTGCTCTGGGTTTTGTTGCTCTATATACAGTGAAAAATACGTTACTTCGATAATGTAGGAAAACAGGAAACAACTTTCTCGTATCGTCTTAAGCTTCATCGCCGTCTCAAGACTTCATCTTGCCGTACCTCTTTTGTATATGAAATGTTAAATATTGAGAAAAAAAAGTTTACCTTAAGTATTTTTATTATTAAGCTTATGCTTAAAATCTGCATAGAAATGAATTGTAAAATATACTTTTCCTTTCCCGCATAGTAGGGTTAGTAGATATCCTACCGCAAGACTTGGCGGAAGTAGGAGGGACATTGCGTGTTGAGGACGAAATCAACGCCGGCCGCGCTTTCGTGTAAGCACAGCGAGGAAATGAAAATAAATGAAATATAATATTTTTTCCGAATTGGAATCGAACCCACAACCTTTGCATATACAGTCAGGCGCTAGAAATAATCAATGATTTTAATAATTCATAGTATTAATCAAAATTGACTTCTTTAGAATTATGAATTATTGTAATGCTAAAGTTACAAACTCAGATATATGTATACAAAATGTAATATATCAATATTATCTACAAAATTCAATTTAATCTCTTCAAAGCTCAATCACATGGTGTAATGGGTGCAAACTGACATCGACACGATATTAATAAGCTAAAGTCAGTCCATCATGCTCGAAGACTAATGACAATATGAATTTTTAATTTACGCATAACGCATACGATATACAGTTTTAAGTTATAATTAAGTTTATTTTATATATATATACATATATATTTAATTTAAAATTTAAATGCCTAAGTTTACATAAAATATTGCTTTATTCATATTTTAAATAAGTACTTACACTGCGACCATTTCCCATCCAACGTGATAGACTAGAGACTTATTTACAGAGGTTACCTCAGCAAATAACATTTAGGAATTGCTTTACTAACAGCCATGATTAAAATTTCAATTTAATGTAACTGCGATGTTTATATCAAAGAGAAATACTTGACATCAGGCAGCTTTCAAACATTTTATGGTCAAAAACTTTTGCTTTATAGAACTTCGTAACATAATGCTATAAGGTAAAATGATTTGAAAAGCTTAACTGAGTACGTTGAAAATGATATTAAGTGAAACATGAATTTGGGGACATTCCTAAATTGCAATACGTTTGGCTTTAACAGGACGCTTGTCGCACTGTTGAATACATTAGTCTGTTAAATATATTATTAGGGCCGTCTCGTTTAGTACGGATAAGTTTCTTTTGAGTTTGCTTGCATATATTTCGGATATATAATTAATTTCCGTTCTTGGCCACTTTATGGCCTGATCTATCTTTTATCTGTAAAAAAAAACCGATAGACAATGTAATTTCAAGACTCGCTACAATTTATGAGCTTCGAAATAAATTAATAATTAATAATATTTGTATCCTGCATATTATAATGTATCTGTGTAGAGATATTTCTTAATAAGTATATATACTATATTGGCTGAAATAATATAGTTGTAATTTAGTTCAATAGTGCACTCTACACACCCTCTTTTTCCCCCTTAGTGTGTGAACTTAGATGGAACTTTTTCTCTCCTCAGTACGGCATTGAGTTTCGTCACTGGCTACGGCAATGTCTATTAAAAGAATGTGGAAATTATAATGCGTGAGAAGCAACAATCATATGATTTCTAGTTTTATATGAAACTCGCGACCCGCCCGCGTCTCCGCTTGCGTAAACTATATGACTAAACAATTTTGGGTTTCCGCCGGCCCGCGATCTCACTTTGCATAAATTTACAATTTAAATGGTTGCAACTTTTTTGTTTATGAACCGATTGAAATGAAATAAACACTAAATGTTAAGGGAAGTTTGCCACAACACAATAGTTAATTGTAGTCGTCTTGTCGTCTTAAGTTTTCACAACTTATATATGCGGGCTGGTACGTATAGATGTCTAAGAGTTTATTATATTTTAAAGTGATTGTAACATTTTGTTAACTAGCGACCCGCTCGCGGCTTCGCCTGCACTACATGACTAAACTATTTGGTATTTCGCCCGCCCGCGTTCGCACTCAAATCATAAACTTTGATATGATAAATTTATAATTTAAATGGTTGTAACTTTCATGTCAATTGCATTTATGTTGGTTAAACCGTTTGTAAGAAAAGAAACAGATAAACAGACAAACAGAAAATAAAATAAAAAATCATTGTTTAAGGGTCCATTGTATTGATAAATTCCAAGTAATAATATTTTTTTCATATATCTTTCATGTACAGGCAGTGATCAGTTACATTTTTATTATATGTATAGATTAAACAGAGTATAATACTCTATTTCTCTATAATATTCTATTTAATTAATATTAAATTAAAATTCTGTGAGTTTTAATCGAAAGCTCCATAGATTAATTAATAATTAATCCTTACTCTATTTTCAATGATAATAGAATATAATTTTGAATTCAAAATGTTACAAATAATAGTGCAACGAATATGTAAATTGATACATTTCTTACAAGCTAAACAATTTCTTAATAATAAAAAAAATTACAGACGCCATGATGGCACAGTAGTTACGTGTCTCGCTGGTGATTATAAATTCAACTCCCGTTCATACTACATATTATTATTTACTCGGTATGCTTAAATTTTAAATGAATTTTCAAACTTGTTGAATAGAAAGTGTCTTTAAAAATAATCAGAGATAACCTAGTGTCAAGACACTCCGTTCTTCCCTTTCCACCTGAAATCCCAAACATCGCGTGACGTGACGGAGTGTCGGAGCAGAGAAATGAAAATAATTCAAACATAATTACTCCCCAGAGTGTGGAGAGCGTGTCCCATGACCTAATTTTGAATTTTTGATGGAATCTCATATTAATACTAGCTACGCTCGCGGATTCGCCTGCGTACACTACACGGTTAATAGCTATTTAGTTTTTTACGAAACGTAGAGCGCTTGTACGGTGTCGGCGCGGGTTCGAATCCCGCCGCGTTCATGTTTTATACGTTTTATAAAAATGTTTTTAAAATTCTTATGAATGAAAATGTTTTTAAAATAAAAATGTTTTTAAAATTCTTATTATATAACGTTTCTTATAAAACGTTTGTAATAAGCTTTTATTTAACTTAAATTATACTACTTTTGTAGAAATACCAATGTCACCTATTCCATAAAAGATCGCGCAACGTGTTCTTGCTTTATGAATCGTTGAAAAATATCCATAATTTAAAATCGATTATATTTTAATTCTTATGAAATATACACATATCTTCTTTATATTGTATTTATTTTATATCTGACTCAGTAATGTATTTAAACATAAGTTAGTCGGATTGGAAACAAATTATTGCGGTTAATGTACGTTTCTCCAGACTTTAAGCTTTTACATGCAAAAACTCATTCATTGCTATTCAGTAACTATAAGCTTATATAGTAATTTTACTGTTTCAGATTTTTATTTTTCTAAGAAAACTACATCGAATGTCGGAATAAACATTATGCTATATGTACGTCTGGACTATAAGCTACTATTTAGCCAAAATTAATGTACTTTTATCCCGTAACCGACAGACAGACAGACAGATAAGAAGGTGATTGAGTGGTATTTTCGCTTTTGTTATTGATGTAATAAAGGGCCCAATTTAAATTTGTCTTAAATCTTTCATGTACAGAACACTTTTCTACTCTTTTATTATATATATATATGAACTAATTTCAATTAACAAATCCATCTGTTTAACTCATGTGATAAGTCGATAGATGCGGAAGATGATAATCGCCTCGACTAATTGCATAATAGTACGAGTATATTAAGCATCAAAACTAATTATCGGAAACTCTGTGAGTGAGAATCGTTACATTACACAATTTTCACTGTTTATTAATGAATAATTTATTTGATATCGTGGGTCTGATATATATGTAGAACAAACGGAGATCGGCCGTTATGAACTTATCGTACAACTACTTGCACCGCTCGTGGTTTCGCCACTACACGACTAATAGCTATTTCGTGTCTTCGCCCGCCGCGTTTTAACATAAATTCACAAACTTTGGCTAAGTTAATAATATTGTTGAAATATTAAAATAATACTGTGTGAGTTGATTCAAAAGTAATATGCTTAAATGGTGGTAGGACACTTTGCTTCCAATTTCTGAATCCTATCGAACCGAACCGAATGCCAAGCTAAAAATTAATGGGAACCTAAACGAAATAGTTTATACTGAGGAAATTGGCTCTAGAACAGACACCAATATTACATATTTTTAACACAATTTAATATATATATATATACCGGTGGCATTTCCCTAACAGTTGCAGATTTGTTAAAATGAATGACATATTTGTTGCCAAGTATTTTGATGCATTCTGAAATTTAATTGGAAAGACAATAAATATTAATCCAAAAAAAGATGCTCTAAATATCAAATGATCGGCCGAACTAATAAACGCATAAATTATATATCGTTAAATGAAGCCGCCAAATTTTAGTTATGTTTGGTATTTCAATATTTCGTAGTCTAAGCTATTTTCATTAATATTAATATATATATATATATAGGTTAACGTCTGCAAAAGTTGTGTTTCAAAGTATTTTAAGCTTATATTAAAAATAATCTCCATTGTATAAACCTGGCTGAGGTTTGGGCTGTGTGGCAAAAAACATAGCTACAAAGAGAGCAAAGAATTATTAAATAAAACGCGATTACATTGTCGACTGGGGCGCTAGCTAGGGTTGCTAGGCTAGCTTTTGATGTCGTGCCTTTGAAAGCTGTTCCCCTTGATTTTTACAAAATGTTTTATATTATTAAGAACATGCTGTATACACTTATTTATTTATTCATTCTCCATGCCAACAGTACAAAGTAACAGTTTATAATAAACAAAGAAATAATATATCACAGTTCTGGTTCTGAAACTAGTACTTATTTAGCGTTGCGTTTGTAATTTCTCCAGGTAAATTAGATTAAAATGATATTAATTAATATAGAAGTATATTATATAAAAAAAACACCGTTTTGAAAAAGACATATTTAGAAAACGTATCAAAATTTGAACCCAGCGGAATTTTAACCCGCACCTCTTGAAAACAGTTCAAGTTCAAGAGTCGCGGGTTCAAATCCGGCTGCGTTCAAATTTTTATACGTTTTCTAAATATGTATTTTTCAATTTCCTTAGTGTGCGAATAACACTAAAAAATGTAAAAAAAAAATAAACACCGACTCGCATATCAGACATTGCGTGCTGATTTGCGGAGCTTAACGTCGTCTTGCGAAAAAGAATAATTTAAATATAATTTGTCCGTTTGGGGACAGAACTGACAAACATCGTTTGCAGTTAGGGCGTTGCCCCACAGCGGCCTCTAGTATATTGTTTTGTTAATAAATTACAAAAAGGTTTTTAATTTAGTAAGTCGGTTTGGATAATTTTAGTAGCAGTTGGTAGATAAATGGCTTTGTGGCTTGTGTGTGGTTTTATTGCATTTTGGACTAAAAATTATTACCTATTTTACGCCTGTCATCGCAAAAGCAGGCCATTAATTAATATATATATATATATATATATATAATCTTATTGTAAACAATCGTGTACTTATATATGTATATATAAAAATTTTAGGATTTGTCTACCGATCCATCTATATATAAATCAAATTATCATTTTTAACAATTTTTTTAAAATACATTAATATTTAAAACATAAGGTATGACTTAGCTGTCAGAGCCCTTGGACGGAATCCAAGACGCAGGTTCCAATCACGCTGCGTTAAAACGTTTTCTAATAATGTTATTCAAATAATCATTTAATTTCTTTAGCAAATTATTACGAGATATTGTTGGTATTGCTTTACTTTGAATTTTGATAGAATATTCAAGATTTAATTATTTTATTTACTCTGAATTTAGATAGAAATTTCGAGATTTAATTATGTTATGACGTTGTGATGTTAATTAATGAGTTTGGTTCATATTGCTACTCAATTACGGCCTTATTTTAACTTTACGCATTAAATCCTATAAAAATGTAACCATTAAAGTTTAAATGAATTACAGAGCTTATAAGTTATTTTTTATTGAATCTTTTATACATACTGTATTATCGTTACTTTTCACCTTTATTATTTTTGTGTGTTTTATTACTTTTAATTATGTTTTTCAAATTTAATTTATTTTAATTCACAGATGTTGCTTACGGCCTTTGTTGTATTATTTATTGTTGGAATTTTACTTTATATGGATACAAAAAAGCCTAAAAAATTCCCACCGGGCCCGAAATGGCTTCCCATTATTGGAAGCGCTTTGGAGGTTAACAAAATACGTGAAAGAACTGGCTATTTATACAAAAGCCTTAAAGAATTATCTAAGCTTTATAGCCCAGATGGTCATTTGCTTGGTATCAAAATAGGTAAAGATCGAATAGTAATGGTGAATTCTGTAGAAGCGAATAAAGAGATGCTCTATAATGAGGATATCGACGGGCGACCCAAAGGTATATTTTACCAGACGCGAACATGGAACGAACGGATAGGTGTTTTGTTGACTGACGGCGACACCTGGAAGGAACAAAGGAAATTTCTTATAAAACATCTGAAAGAGTTCGGATTTGGAAGAAAAGGAATGGGTGAAATAGCTATCTCCGAAGCTGGCCACATGATTAAAGATATATCAAATCTTATGGACAATAACAATAGTACTACTATGCAAATGCATAATTTTTTTAGTACCTATATTTTAAACACACTATGGACTATGATGGCTGGGATACGATACCAGCCAGATGATCCAGAGATGATTCTTTTACAAAATATTTTATTTGATTTGTTTGCTGCTATCGATATGGTCGGTTGCTCGTTCAGTCACTTTCCAGCGTTATCCATACTAGCCCCAAAGTCTTCTGGCTATACAGACTTTGTCAAGACTCACAAGAGAATATGGAAATTTTTACGCGATGAAATCGCTAAGCATAAGTTAAACTTTGACCCTAACAACGAGGATAAAGACTTTATGGACGTTTATATAAGGGTTCTAAAAGAACATGGTGAAATTGATACGTATTCGGAAGGACAACTAGTGGCCACTTGCATGGACATGTTTATGGCTGGCACAGAAACAACAAACAAAAGCATGAGTTTTTGCTTCAGCTACCTTGTCAGAAATCAAGAAGTCCAAAGGAAGGCTCAAGAAGAAATAGACAGAGTTGTTGGTAAAAATCGTATACCTTGTATTGACGATCGACCAAAGTAAGTTAAAAATTATATATAGTTATTGAAAAACAATTGTCATACTCATAACGCGTTTATTAATGTAAAAAGTATTCTAAGATATTATACCTTATTTCTAGCATGCCATACTGTGAAGCAATAATACATGAATGTGTCCGTCATTTTATGGGCAGGACTTTTGGAGTTCCACACAGAGCTTTACGCGACACTAGCTTAGCAGGATATTTTATACCTAAAGTAAGTTGGAATTGATTTTTTTTTGTATAAAATAAAATATTTGAATAATAGAATATGTGGTAAAAATGTTTAATTACTAGTATTGATTTAGAGTTTCAGATTTTAGTATGTTCAATATTAGTGCATATAAATTGTTATGATATTTATAATGAATTAAAAAAAATAATTATTAATTTACTTATATTAATATATTCTGTAATTCATATATAAGTATATGTAATACTACTAATCAAGGTGTCACTGTTTATTTTCTATGAGCGTATGTACAATGGATGTAAAATTTTTTAGGACACAATGGTGGTCAGCAATTTCCCAAACATATTGATGGACGACGAACTATTTTCCGAACCATATGGATTTAATCCCGAGAGATTCATAAGTAAAGGCAAGATCTGCCTTCCAGATTACTTTTTCCCCTTCGGTTTGTCGAAACACCGATGTATGGGAGATGTTTTAGCGAAATGTAATATATTTGTATTCACAACGAATATGCTGCAGAAGTTCAAATTTCTGCCGGTACCTGGAGAGCCACTGCCTTCATTGGACCACGTGGATGGTGCCACGCCCTCTGCCGCTCCTTTTAGCGCTTTAATAATACCAAGGATATAATTAATTCATAGACGTGCCGCTTAAAATGTATATATAATTAAGCACTTTATGTTAACAGTAAAACAAGCGAAGCAGTGGGAGTTATTTTAATTGTGTAGAAATGTATTTTTCTTATTCCAACCTTAGTTGGTGCGAACAGAATATTGTTATTTTTTTTATATTATATCAAAAGATTGTTATTTTGCCATATTTTCTTAATATAATTTTATTTGTTTCACCTGTATCAACGTAAGGAGCTCTAACAGGATTCATTCTTACAAGAATTTACCCGCGTCTTCGAATCCTATGACGAATCCTATAATATTTCCCTGTGGAAACTTCATACTGTTATGAACGTGTCTGACTATAAATGCGATTGGTTGTGGGTTCGATTCCACTTGAGGGAATGATCATATTCAAAATATTTTCATTTGTATCCTCTGGTACCTAAGACAAAGCGTGCCTGTGAGCTCAGCTCGTCAACACGCGATGTCTCGATTTTCGGGTAGACTATGGAGGATGGATTGTCTGGAAACTAATCTCTGACTACCCTGTTCTCCTTGACTACCGTGCTATGCGAGACAAAGCGTGAAACAGTAAAAAAATTAAATTGTTAAAATATTGTATTGTTATCGGAAAGCTATATATATATAAGGATGGCACATGTTTTTTTTAATGTAAAACATATATTTTAATAATAAAGATAAAACTAACTTAGTTGGTGTCTTGACTCTATCTTTCCTTTAGAAATAATAATAAAAAAATTGTATACAATATAATCTACGAATCTATTTTCCTTTACAAAGAGTACTGTGGTAGACTAAAAATATAGAAATCATCATCATTCTCAAACAATCTACTGGAGATATTTAGGCTGAATTTGAATAAACTTCATTTACTATTACATTGAAGTTTTATTTTCCTTTTTGACTTTTTAAAATATGCTTACTTACTTCATTGTATAGGAAAATTCTATTAACAATGGTAAAAGAAAAACTTATTATTAATCTTTTGTCAATGCCATCTATGTATAATATATTCTTTCAAAAAAGCTGTAATTTTAACGACTATTATTCGCTACTGTGTCTGAATGGAACGAGCCAGTATACTAGGTGGCGTTACTAAGATATACAGATGTCACCACTAGTGTAGGAATACAGACTACTCACTGAATACAGATATCTCTATAGATAAATATAAAATAATGACTAACAAAAAAAAGATGACATTTGCTTGTTATAATACATTTTAAGGCTAATTTTGATATTTGTATCATTATATTGCATTTATTATATCGATTTTTTTACCTTCACTATAGTACTGTAGTTGAATGAAACATACGATAAGCGCCACCTACATAATAACTAGGAAATTAAATTTCTTTCTTAGGGCTTCACAACTAGATGGCGCAGGTATACTTAAATGTATGTGCGTCAATCGTCTTTCAGATTGAATATTTTTTCAAAAAGATTCTATATATATATATGACATGAATATATATTGAGACTCAATTAAAGCTGTAGGAGCACGACTTCACGCTTTTTCCGTATCTGAGAATTTAGCGTCCAGACGGAGTGTCTTGACACCTCTTTCCTCCCAAATTCGAAACATGGTGTTTCTATTGAATAAGTGATGTGACAGAATGCAGGGTTTAATTGAAAAATTCTCTTGAATAGCGTTTACTGTATATAGCTTATATTATCCGTTTTGACTTTATAAAGCACTCACGCACTCTATATTCACCATCATTATCATTGTCAGTGTTGCAATCTGGTCACTCAAGCTGTAGATAAGCCTCTCTAATGACACGTAACTGAGCTCCTACTTCAGCTCGCCTCCAACCATTGGCAGTCAATTTGCAGCATCTTTAGCTAAACCAATAGCTTATATTCTTACTTTATATTGTACTAGCTGTGCCCGCGACTTCCGTCCGCGTTGAATACTAAAATAAAAGTACATCAACTGTATGAAAATCGGTCCAGCCGTTTCAGAGAACAAACAGACAGACTGACATACATATGAATTTAGTAAACAGCGGTTAGTTTAATATTTAAAACAGACACTTCAATTTGACTTCATTTTTAAATAAATTCTCTATTAGTATTATGTCATACGCTTGCCATGGGATTTACCTGATTTTTCTATCACTATCTATCTATCTCTGTATCGTTGTAATATAATCTCACAAAGCAAACTTTAGACTCCCGTGTCGTCTTAAAAATTTGCACATGTGTCCGGATCGGTTGACAAAATAATATTTTCATAACATGAACTTATTATCCTTGCCAGGACATCCTGTCCTAAATGAGTTCGATCAGGATAACGACATTTTTTAATTTAAAAAAACTATTATTATGCGTAAAGTTGTATTTTATAGCATAGTATTTTTTTTAGTTAAGTGTTCTATGTGAAATTGTAAAGATAGTAACGCTTTCTAAACGCGACGTTTGCAGATCCAAATTTTACTTGGAGAAATATTACTTATTTATTAATAATACAGTTTAATTGTTAACGATTGATTGATTAAGAAATCGCAAGGCATTGGTTCGATACCCATTGCAGGACAAAAAATTAGACGTTCTAATGTGTGTATTTTAAGTATATATCGTCGATTGGGTGGTGACATGAGTTCTTTGGTCAAATTGCCATAAAATTTCAATATATGATAATCCTACTAATATTATAGCTAGCTGCTAGCTGTTTTTTTTTTAAAAGCCAGCCGAAAAATAAATTTACACAATGTCTTTATAACTTGTGTAGCCTATGTATTATTCTGATGTGTAAGCTATAAAGTTTCATTAAAATCCATTCAGTAGTTTTTACGTGAAAGAGTAACAAACATCCTCATAAGCTTTCGCGTTTATAATATTAGTAGGATTTCAGGGAAAGTTATCCTGTGGCCTGTATTCATCTTGAGCTTACAAAACCTGTAACTGTATGTAGATGCAATAATTGTAAATTCGAACGCTGCTTGGCCGAGTAGTTTTATAGTACTAATATATCTAATTTTGATTCTGAAACTATTTAATTGGGGAAATGGTTATATTTTAAAACTTTGTTTTCTAGTTCAAGTTACACAAAGTGCGTTAAGGTGCAAACTCATTATGCTGAATTTGCTTAACACAGGACAGCGCCTGACTGTAAACTCGATTGGTTACGGGTTTGATTCCCACTCGGGGCATTATTATTATTATTTAATGTATTTTCATTTCCTCTGGTATCTAAGATAAAGCGCGACGTTGACTTCCGTCACTCAATACGCAATATCTGTTTAGAGCGGAAACAGGAGAACGGAGCGTCTTGACACTAGGTTCCCTCAGACTACCCCACTATGGGAAAAATAGGGGGTGAAGTGTCATTTACGTCTATATCAAGTGTACAACAAGTGTGTGTAAGTGTACCATAATTTGTAACTTAACAGGAAACTAGGTATTTTTAAATAAAACTCCATTATTATTTTTTTTACTACCAGATTGAATATAATGCCTTAAATTTACGATTACATGTTGCGATCCTATAATTATGACATAATATGCAAAACATAGACTAGTGTCTGTGTTTCAATAAATATACTGACTGACATTAGGGACACCTGGGTTCAAATTTAATTGGCGTCACAGGCTTCAAGCGTTCTGATATTGAGGATGTTATTTTAAATGATATAACGCGATATCATGAAATTTTAATAAGTTTTGTGATATTATCATATGGCTAGTGCGAATACACACTAGCTACACACATTTAGTCTAACCACAACACAAAGTAAAAACATATTTTTTTACAATTACTAATACATAATTTTAAAGCCTGGATACCAATACCCTCAACTAATCAAAATTGTTTCAAAGGGCTTAGAAATGAACAAAAATTTTGAATTTAAAAAAACGTACATCCATCTTATTTGTAAAATGGTAAATTATAATTACCATAAGCTTACACCCTAAATGTCAGACGTCATCGAATGGCACATATCGCGAGATAGTCTCAAACGATGTAAACCTTGAAATTAAATATATCTTAGTCGATTACGCGATTATATGAAGATGCTACAATAATACCTTACCAGCTATAATATGTTTATAATTAACAATAATTGATTAAAAATAGGAAAGAGTTGCGAAGAGAAGAGTGTCAATAAGAGCATAACTAATTGACACTTAACCCTTTCGTAGACGTAATTACAGAAAAAAAAACAATCATTAAAGTATATTGTGCCAGCCGGAATAAATACAAATTAAACTAAACTAAACTAAAAAATCTTACACTAATTTCTTAGCCGAAAGTGCATACAGATGGAGATGGATGTTTTAAAGCTTGTCACGTGCAGACATCTTGATTATTTCCTTTTTTTTTTCTTTCAATGTATGTATTTTAAAAAGTTAAGAGTTCGTTGACATTATCACACCAGCTCGTTGTCATTGTTAAAGCGATAAGATGTTTGTTACTACGCGATGTAAAGCACTCGCTAATCGCTAGTATGATAGGATATATCTTTATTTATGTAAAATGTTTCCGAATGATTTATTGAATAAAGTGACATTATTGTCTCAGTCTAAAGCCAGAGTAAAATTAAAAAAAGTAAACTTCGATTTTTATATTAAAACTTAACACACTTACTTCAGAGTTATAAACTAAAAAAAAAAAAATAATGGTAAATTAACAATAAAATAAAACTAGCTTAGAATATTGTTTAGAAAAAAAAAGAGATCTTTGAAAGATGCTTAATACTAAAAAGTTATTAATATTAATTTCGTAACACTAAGAGTACAAACTATATTATACTAAAGTAAAGACAAAAATTAGTATAAACTTTAAAAGTCCGATTCTAAAGTACCATCACACACAGCCCTGTAATCTTTTCCGCTTTGCTTTTAAGCAAGCACTCATATCTAACCCTCCCTAAATATAATTTGAAATGAAAACATTAAAAAAATAATAACAAGAGGTGAAATAATCTAAATTAAAATAATTAATTTCAAATCAACTAAAATACAACAAGAGATTAACGAGAAATTATTGTAAACACTAATACAATCTTACAAGTGATGTTGACATTGTACAGAATTGTTAGGTGAATAAATATTGCCTTATACATAACGATTATATTGCATTACTTGAAATAGTCCTTTAAATATCTTAATCGCTAAGCCAATAAAGTATAGACACCCAAGAATGAAAAATATATTTTTTTTTTTTAAATATCCAATTGTTTTCAATCGAAAAAAAAACGTATCTTAAACTAACTTAGAAACTTAGAAGTAAAACATAAAGACGGTGCCTCTATTACTACATATTACCCGCTCCGGCAGTTTACACGACTAATTGTAATAAATGTTTTCTTTTAAGAAAACACTTATATAGATGGTACCTTTTCAGTGTGGTCGAATAGCCAACGGCGGATAGTATGCATAGCCTGCAACGATCAAGAAAACTAAAAGCACAGTATTATGGCTATAATTAATAGATAAAAAGATTATTTAAATATCCTTAATAACTAGAGTAAATGGTGATAATCAATAAAGAAGTCGTGTCCAGGTTTATTTTGAAATCCAGTCCGAGTTTAAACGTTATTGCGGCCAAGCGTCTTGCTCTTTTTGAATGGCTTGCGGCGAGGGGAGTCTTGTTGCCTTAATTTCTTGACAGGGCGATGCGCTATATCATCTGGTAACGTTAATTTCGTATCCGTGCGTATATCAATCTAAAATAATAATGTCAAAATAATAATTAATTAAATACAGAATACTGTCAAAATATCTAGTTTTAATTCTATCGAAATTGTTTTGAATTTCTATTATAAATCACACCACATATACTTAAGTATAAATCGACTTATCATTTAGTTCCGTCTAACAAAGATATGAAAGACTATTTGAAACTTTGTGAAGATTCTCATATTAGAATCAAAAATGAATTATCTAATAATACGAATGCCGTTAATCGAATAAATACTTGTAAAAGTCGGTTAGGTCTCACATACGAGTACAAGAGACATTTCTTATAGAGTTAAAAGTTCGAAACTACTAAGTAAGCTTTTATGTTATAAAAGGAGGACACGGTGGTATTATTGCCTCAATTTATTTCTTATTTGAAACTTCACCTGTACTGAAAGGCTTATGAAAATTGTTATGTAACTTTGATTCTTAAAGTATTTTATATTGTATATGAGAATTCAGGTTCATGAAAGACGTTTTTATTTTCGCTCTATAACTGTACAAACTGTATTTCAAAAATGGGGAAAAGACAGATATTAAATGAAATTATTCTAAGTGAATTTATCGCTATAATTTAAAATAGGTCCATTTTATATGTAATAATTATGAATGTTTACTGGATGATAACTGACTACAAGAAAGCTCTGAGTTTGAATCAAACTCGTGTAAACATGTAAAATTTAGTATTTCATCCCAACTAATTAGACAAAGTTTGTTTATTTATTTATTATTTCAATCGTCCAACACACAATGTCTCAATGAACGAAAATGTCTACTAAGTCACATATATTAGCAAACAATACACTGAAAAGTAAATAATTCTGTTTTCTTTACATATAACTTACTTCACTGAGAAGCGTCCAGTAAGCACTCTCTTTGGTGAATCGGAGGCGTATGGACTGTAACGGTCCAAGAGTATTTTTAACCTTGCCATCTGCTAATCCGAATTCATCAAAAGTGTCCAAGAATGTATAATTCTTAGTTTGAACACGGAAAGCTTCCACTATAGTATTGTAGAGCTTATCTGACGGATGTTTTACGTTGCCGCTTCGAAACGTGTAACTGTTGGTGACAAAGAACTTTTGTTATTACAGCTTATTGGTATATTTAGATGTAATGGTTAGTCGTATCTTGGCTATGTGCAACCGGTGTGGTGTACTGGTTACACTGGTTGCAGGTTCAAATTTTACCCCAATTTTTTTACAAACGTAGAAAAGAAAAGGAGATAGGTGTATTAAAAACTTATTAAGGTTAGACGACACTTATCTGCGTGAAGTTAAAAAAATGACACGATCGTGATTATTTACGGCGTTATTAAAAAAAACTCTTTTTGCAGCTGAAATGATATTTCACTTATTAAAATTATACAGCAATCTTTTGAAGCAAACAGTGCACGTACTGACCTGATGACGTTGGTAGGTTTCGCAAACCAGAATTCAATAGAATCGCCCTCTTTAGGCTTCGATCCCCAGAAGTAAGATTTCCCCTCATAAGCATCTTTCAACGTATGGCCCGGGTGCTCTTTAAGACTCGTACGTATATATTTCAATTTAGGATTTGTATGCTGGTAGAATGTTGGCAGTACGTTGAATTGTGGATCCTTAAACAGAATTTTTAAAGTAAATCTAATAAAAAAAAAACTAAAGGCTTTTCGTATGTATTGCAATAACTACAAGACGAGGTGACTTGATGTCAACGTCTATTAGATGTAAAGGTGTAATGCAATACATTTTTTTTTTTTTTTTATTCTGTCAAATGCATTTTATGCAGACCAGACCTTTGCGGGCGGTACTTACCTTAACCCGTTGAATTTTTCCCTTTAACGATGAATACAAGCCAATGTGTTGAAATAAGATAGATTGATACTTGGGTCAGATGTCCAACTTACTCCTACTGCAAGCGCTCTGTGCAGAAATACCAAAATATATTACACACTAATCCACAATTTATGACAACCATTTATTTTATTTATGTACTAATTAATAAATTAATAAGAAATAAAATATATATATATATATATTCTACAAACTAAAAATCACTTACGGAAGTCTTGTCAATAGTGCAGACGCGGTCGGCTAGATAACTCTCCATGAGCCAATCAATAGGCATGTTACCGTAAAACAATTGGACATAAATTATGAAGTCAACGAGTTTGGCCGATTTAAATAGTTTCCCAATTCCGCCGACTCGACAGAATTCTATTATATACCAATTAGGGTTAGAGATAGACGAGGAAGCCGTAAATTGTTTTATTTCCTGAAAAGAATACATTTATTTTGTGACCATCTAATGTTTTCGCATTAAATAGGCTAGTAAAAAAAAAATTGTTTTGCACAATAGCAACGCCCGCAATTGTCAAATAACTTAAAACATATTATTAAATCTCTTTACTTTCGGCCGTCTTTATTAAATTAGAACCGTACACGAATGGTTAGCAAATAGTTTTCGCTTTGCTCACAAAAACACAAGCTCAAGTAAGCAAATATTGATATGTAAATAAACATTCCTATTATAAATAAAAGTGTCAAATTTTAATCACTTGTACAATAACACTAGCAACGTTTTTAACATTTGTTTTTAAAGTGTTATTCACACAGATAGGAAATTGAAAAACACATATTTAGAAAACGTATTAAAATTTAAACGCAGCGGGATTTAAAACCGCGCCTCTTTTTGGGTTTTCGTTTGAACGGCTCTCAAGAGGCGCCGGTTCAAATAGCGCTGCGTTCAATTTTTTCATACGTTTTCTAAATATATGTTAAACACTATACACTATTGCCATCGACGACGTTACGACTATAACAACGTTAATACAAAATGAATGAATCTACATAATTGCTTTTCTTACGTAGTTTAATCGAATTACAAAAGTTTAATCAGCGCCCATTCATGCAGTCTATCGTTGCAAAAATGTCAAAAGGGAAATACAAAATTTATTATACATAACATATCATATAATTAAATTTGTGCATCCACAAAAGCGAACTTGACACCTTTGTTTTTACACTTCAAAGCGCGCATTAATGATGTACAGTGTAATTAAACAAAAAGTACGGCCGCACCGTAATTGCTATATTAATTATACAGATTTTGCATGAATGGAGCGTCGATTATTTTCATGGAAAACATTATTAAAGTGCGCTCTTTTGTATGTAAAAACAATAAAACAAAAAAAAAATTCTCACCTGCATATAATTGTTTGATGATATAACGTCGTCTTCGAGCATTAGGTAGTATGTCCCTTTAGAAGACGCGTATGCCATAAGGTATATATTGTCCAAATTCTGTTTGGAACGCCACTTGACGCGCTTTTGAGAATCGCCCAGCGTCCGCGGCAATTTGTCTAAATCCGGGTAGTACGACGGCGAGGGAGACATCACTTCGATCAGTCCGTCCTTCACTTGCTGTGGAAACCTGCCCCGCCAACCAACATACTCATCTTCAGTCATCACAGTATTTAATTGGACATTAAGAATGAGAATACGTACTTTGATTTTCGCGATTATTACACATTTTGAAAATGAAACTGTTTTAAACGGATATAATTACGCGTATAATTTTGGTATTCGAAAATACATTTTTAGAAACCGACGTTTCGAACACTTTACAACAGTAGTCCGTGGTCACTCACAGGTAGACGAAACGTCGGGTTCTAAAAATGTATTTTCGAATACCAAAATTATACGCGTAATTATATCCGTTTAAAATTGTAAAATTGTTTAATTTTCAAAATTAAAAATGATATTTAAAATTTAGTTTTTATTGAAATACAATATGTTTAAATATTTTTATAATATACATTAAAAAATATATAAAAAAAAAAAAGAAACGCAGTAATACATACGTTGTTTCAATTTTTCTCGCGGTATCCAGTACGTATACCAAATCCGTTTCGCCAACGAATACCACAATAAGTGTAGTCTCCATATCTTCTGCCCCCAGGCCGTCGATCAAATACTAAAATAACCGATATATTAACATAAACGAGTTATTTCCTGTCCATCTAACCATTACTCGCGAGTTGCGATAATTATACAAGTCTCACATACAATAAGCAATTACCTAATTAAATTGCATAGTCCATTTTATCCATAACACAAATTGACTTTTGTATTAAAATTGACCTTTCGGCCTCGTTTAATATTTCATAATTAAATATTGGACTTTGATTGAAACTATGCAATTTTGCTTGTACGTAATAGTTATTATAATTAAAATTTCTGAGTGCTTTTACAATATTTGATATTCATATATATATTATTATTGTGTAATGGAAAGTAAATTGATACGAATTGAAATATTAATACATTTTAGGTAAATATGATTAAACTCCTTTTAAAGTAATAGCTTGTTCGATTTAGGAAAAGGCGGTCGCATTGGGTCTTGCCACGCTAGAAAGCGAAAATGTGAGGGGGGGGGGTAACGGGGTGACGTAAATGGACAAACAAACTTACTTGTAGAGTAACCATGAGGTAACTTTCCTTATCGCGTTTAACAGTAGGTATTCCGATAACAAAGTCGTTGTATTTGCGTCCAGATTGCATGTGGTAGGCTGGACGCAGGGATGCCGCGTCTTCCATCAGATGCGGCATTAGTTTGTATACGAAAGAGGTGCGCATTACTGGTGGTGCGCGCGTGCGCATACCCATGGCGGCTCGCATGCCTGTACGAAATACGGGTACTTCATTAGTTTATCTATATCATGTAGATATAGTTTTATATACATTTATATGCGACGTCAACAATGCATAATAATTTACACACATTTATACTTAAATTAGGAAACACAATGAAAGCGATGGTCGATGTTTGTTTTTATTCAATTACACTTCGCATGGCAACAGTCGCAAAATGCAAAATTCTAAGAGCCTTTTCGTTAAAGCGCAGAAGTAACGTCTCAGTGGTCAGCGGTTAATTTATCAAGGTTTTAAGCATATGGGCGAATGTACACGGTTCGATCTCGTAAGACGTTTCTTCTGCCAGCTTTAGCATAGTTTATGTATTGTGAAAAATATATTAATGAAACCTGTAGTAACGAAAAATACCAATGAAGCTGCAACGAACAGAACAGAATGAGGATGTAACACAAAACTAGCACATAAAGTTATATGGGTACATTAAGAGCTATTCTAATGCCATGGAACAAATTATTTTAAGGATGGTCGTGCTGGGTAAAGCGGTAACGTGTTTTTTTTCTAATTATTCCAAATCACAAACATAAATATTTGAATTTTTTAATGTGTTAATAAAACTCATTTGAATTATCGATATGTAATTAAATAAAATAGGCAAAGAAAATATAGCGCCAGGACAAACCAATTGTCAAAATTACGATTATTACATTGATGTGAATCATCAGAAATTTTCGAATGTCAAACATTCGAAAATTTTTATTCTCAATAATATCAATATAAAAATTAATAACTTGATAGAAAATTTATCACTTACCTAATTTTTTTTAAATTTAGTTATCTAATTTTATATAAACATCGTTTTTATTAATGACTAATCTGTTAACATTTTTAAAGGAATCGAATAAAAACTTGATATTGCATTGGGATTCGAACCCGCACCTATTGAATACCGTACAAGCGCTCTGACTGCAAAGCCAAGCGTTCTACCTCCAACTACGATTACTACGACACATTTTTGTTATTTTGTACGATTTCTAAATAAATATAAAAATGAGCTATTTATTATTTAGATAGATCAAATTTGAGAAAACTTTATATAGAGTTTTAATGTAAGGTCTTTTAATGCTTTTATTTTAAATCGACGATGTAATGATCGTACTTTATAATGGATTTCCTACACCACGTAATGTAAATAAAAATGTACGCCAAGTCTGAAAACTGGGTGAAATAAGAATTGCAATGACAAGTGTTACACTCTTATCTCATACTTAAACCATACCGGTTATATTTCTTAACGTCGCTAATACGGCAGGTTTCAATATGGCCATTCTGTCATTGTATCTAGCAAATCCGTTAAAGTTAGATACATTGGCCTTTACTTCTTTAAACTCCTGAAAATAATCTATATTTAATATTTTACAATTCTCTTTTACTATTTCAAACATTGAAATCGCAAGTACTTAGTTTTTTTAACTTATATTAACTAGTCCTCGAGAATAAAATTACTATTTTATCTCCACGCCACCGGACTAGTTAAGTCTTACTTGCAAATCAATAACTTCGTCATAACGGACCAAATAGAGACTCTCCAAGAAGTCCATCCTGGCTTCGATCTTCACTAGGTCCTGGCGCGTGTTCACGTTCCCCGAGTATCTGCCTGTTGACAAACGTTCAATATATATATATATATATATATATATAAATATATATATATATATATATATATATATATAGTATAGTATGCGTATGATTTATTTAATTTAAAATAAAAAATATATTATCACAAAGTTTTACAAGCTAATAATTATTTAGATATTATACCCATAATAAAATGAATACAAGCTTGGTGCCGTTGTGACACGACTGACTGAATCACTAAAGTTCAGTTAGATTTAATGTTTTCCTTGACAAATATTAAAAAAATTCCCGACACTCATAAGTATCAGCTAGGTACTGCCAACATGCAATAAATCTAAATGAGCGGAAAGCTAAAAACGGCGTGACTAGCGCCTAAGTACTATATAAAAAAATCGACGCTGAACCTTGCAATAACGCGAGAGATATGTAAAGATATATATTTTTAAAAGAAACTATTCTATCCGGCTTAATTGTGTATATTTTGTTATTCAAAGATATATAACAGTAAACTGGACATTTTGTATTCTTTAAGTTTCTTTCAGTAAGCTTTACGTTGCACAGCATACAACGCACGTTACTAAACTACAAAATAGGTTAAAATATTGTTTTAAAAATTGCGAATGCCTGCTAATTTTTCTATGCAAAATTAATATAACATGTATATAAAACAAGTACACAAATATATTGTCCTAAATAAGTTACTGGATGCTGTAAAATAAAAAATTGATCTTTTCTAATAATATGCAGTTACATAAAAAAAACCATTGATGAAATTGTGCCTAGATGGCCAATGTAGACAATCAGTGGGATAATTCTAGCTGGTATTGGATATTCAAAGTGAAATATCTGTGCTACGTCCCTCTAAGCTGTTGCAACGATTTAATTCTATTAGTGCGTTCGAGAAGTCGAAATTTGATTATCCCACCACTCGATGCAACGTTTTAATTAAAGCATTACTTTAATTAATAAAAAACTTAATTTATACTAACCGTTGATTAAAATCGAAGCACTAGAACACATTAAGTATACCTACCCACCTAATGCGACGGAATGCAATCGTCCAGACTGAAAGTGTTGTTTGAAAACAAAAGCACTGTAGCTAAAAAATAAATACAAGCAAATTTCAAATGATACATTCGAGAAAACAATGTTCTTATACATCCGTTAGAATCCAAGATATATATATATATTGTTTATGCTTAAAAGAAAAGGCAAGGTTTAAATGTTGGCACGAAAAAACTTAATAGTTTTTGTTTTTCTCTCTGTAGCTTCGGTCCTTTATGCCTGAAGATCATCTCGAACAGCTTTTGTCACTTACAAAAAACCAATCTTGTCAATTAAGTTATTTAGTACAGATTTGATATTATATTACTCAATACAATACACATGTACAATTAAAGTTCAGTTATTTAACTCCGTCTCCTAAGCCTCTTCCTTCTTCCTTCATTATTCGTGAATGAAATATATTGAAAAACTGAAGCCATTTAGATGAGTCAAGTAGATAGGTCCAATGTTCAAATCCAAAGAGGCGTCCATTATTGAGTGATTGCAGCGCACAAGCTCAATTGATACTAATACACATTCGAGGCAGTGCCTTGTTAGAAATATAACGAGAGCGGAGAACGTCAAATTATCCACAGGATATGCAATGGTCGCATCCAATTGTCAGTCAATAAAAGCGGTTCAGTTCCTCTCAACAAAAGGTCGGCTTCGGTTCGATCAACGCCTCTGAATAAATAAATTGCACACAATGACACGCATCCGTTTACTAAGAAACGAAATGTAATTTGTGTGTGAAATGGATGATAGTTTCGCTCGTGTATTATAAATTATATGCTATATATATATATATATATATATATATATATATATATATATATATATAGGTGATAGTGCAATATAGACCACACACATTTCGCCACGCAGCTTATCTGGTTTTTAAATTTAAATATATACTACAAACCAAAGTAACTAAACTCGTATGTAACCTTTCTTCCTTATTATTTTCTCTTTTTATATTTAAGTAATAACAAAGGCTGTATATATAAGCATGTTTTTGTTATGTTATATTTTGTTTGGCTATGGGAGAACCTAGTGTCAAGACACTTCACTTGTAACAAATAACAATTACACTGTACTTATAAATATTTTAAATTTATTAGAACTTTTAAAATTAATATTAGTACATTTATTATATTATTACTAATTGTATATAAAGTCTAGCCTTTAAGAGGTCAGCGAAGCAAGCCAAGCTCGCTAGTTCAATTTCTTTGATATGCATTGTATAAATACAAAAACTCGCGCAGCCTTTAGATTTTTAGTTCCTTTAATAACTTAACATTATATTGCGTCATAAAAATGTTTAATTTTATAAATAAATTTATAAAGCTAACTGCTTTTGAATGCACTTCTTTCAATATTTATTTAAAATACATTATTTAACTGGTCATCTTATGAGATATATATATATATATATATATATCTTATGAGATATATATATATTTATTTATTTATTGGAAAACGTATATAAAACGAACCCGTGCCTCTTGGAAACCTTGAAAGCATCTCTACATCTGGCCACGTCGAAATTTTAATAAACTTGTTACAACATATTCTGTTTTGGCATTCTCTCTTGCCAAACGATTATTCTTAGAAATAATAAGAAATGGTACTAAGTTTATAAAAATACTTTAAAAATGGTAAAATCATCTTAACAAAATTTTTGTTAACTAATATTTAGATATTTCTTCTAACTTTGAAACTAAAGGGCACACACGAAGCCATCGTAAATGCAAAGTTACTTCAAGGGCTCTTTAGTTACTTACTAATTAATATCTTTGAAATTAAAATTATTTTAGAATAGAAAGTGGAGTCAGTGACTTGTAACAGTATAACTTATGAATCGTTTAATTAATATGAATGATACCTATCAAGTAATTGATGCTCTAATATATTGACGTAGTAGACTTAATATCGTGAAAAAACTATAAAGAGAACAATATGCTGAGTAAATTTCACCTTTTTTGTAATGCATCTCCATTTCCTTATTAAATTAGTACAGACTGAGATTATTTTACATTTCATTTTTGTCCTTCATATTACAAAAGATAAAAGAATTTTACGCTCCTGTGAGATCCAATCGTACGACCGTAAAGCAATTAGCGTATATTCAAATCTCTACATCGAGTTATAATTTTGAATTTAAACTATTTAAACCGGATTAATCGTGTATATTTTTCTTTTAACTAAATACCTGTGGACGGACTACTGCACTATAAACGTCGAGTTTTCTAAAATGTGTTTTCGAATACAAAATATACGTAATAAACTCGTTTTCATTTCAAAATGTATAAAAATCGCGAATACCAAAGATCAAAACCAAACTATATTAAAATCTCTACAAACTTATTGTTTCTCGTTTCTTAAATTAAAAATGTACATTAAATAGATGTTAAAATATTAAACACACGCAACAATACTCATCATATGTGTAAAGGGAAACCTGAATTGTACATACAAGCGCTATCTATAATCCGTGCACTAGTGAGGCCGCTATTCTACAGAGTTCTACAGTCAACAAGTCCGAACTAGCGTATATGCTTTTGAAACATTCTATTAATTTCTATTTGTAAATAAGGTATTTGAAATTTCCATTTGGAAATGGAGTTTCAACATTACCCGTTGCAAATTTCGCAGAAAACAAATAAGCTAGCTACATTGGAGAGGGCGGACGCTTTGAACATAATTAGTTTCAGCTTCAGCATCCCATCTCACCTTTGATCAACAAGCCACGCGAATGTTACACCGCACAAAATGCAAAGTGCAGTGAAAGCCTTTGACAAAATACGACGAAAATACGATAAATAACCTTTGTGAAGCACCGAACGAACAGTACAAAGCGCATGCGAACAACGTCCGTGCCTACATTTTTTTTTTATTTGATGTGGTTAGAAATTTTGCTTATAGTTAGTTAAAACGTATATCAAAGACGATGGATTGATTTTATTTAAATATTGACCTGACACCCTGCCTACGTCCTTGTACACACAGGAACTACGCTTAATTTTTTTTACGTTTTTAAGCTAACAAACTCTTCTACTGAACAAATCATTCCTATCTTATATATTGTTTACCCAATCGTGTTTGAATGCCATCTCGTCGGACAACCGTTAATAAAACAAAACTAATTTCAGAAGAGAAACAAGTGAATTATTATAAGATTCATTAATTTAACTCCTTTGGACTAATTAAATTTGCTCATATCATATACAAGAGTAATGTTCGTGACTTTTATCACGTTTTGTTACATACCTAAATCCAATAATATCCTATAAATGAAAAAATTACGAGACTTCCATCGAAAATGCGCATATACATTCTTCTTTATTCGTTTAAATTGTAAATAATTGGATGCGTCTGCAAATGTTTACTCCAAATGGATATAAAGGCTGCGAGCTGTGTCGTTATAAGTATAGCTTCATACAGTGTATACCGCACTTTAACTAAATAAATAGTGGAGGTGGTCAAATATTTTACACATTGGCTTTTTAATAAAATTTCGAACAAAATGGTGAATAAATAAACAAAGCAATGATTCAACAAAAACGTACGCGATGATAGAGCAGCGCTTCAACTAATAATAAAAAATGGTCGACACACGTAAAAAAGAGGTATTTTTTTTATAACAAGTTCATCAAAACTATGTTATTATAAACTAATAATTGGCGTCGTCGTCACTGAACTGAACTGAAAATTCCGAATATAACTTTATATCAAAAGTCGTATGTCGTGGCATATAATTTTATGGCAATTCTTGTAAAAATCAGGCTATAACACTTTATTATTTCGTAATCTTAAGAAGAGATTAGTTTATATAGGGCGCAATAATCACGCCAGAGGTACGGAATATATACTATTTTTATTTCCTCGCTCTGGTAGGTAAAATTAAAAATAGTACAAAGCTCCCAACAACAAATAGTTTATTAATATAATATAATATTTTTATTTAAATATTTTAATTTTATAACTAAACTTACTGCCATTGCAGAATAACACAGTACAATTCTATCGGACTGTATTATTACCAACCGCTCATTAGTGGAGACCTTCCTTCAGGCGTACATTACGCAAGTGGAAGAAAATTTAATTTATTTTTGCTCTACGATAAGATATTTTCAAGGTAGCGTAGATGTGTGTATTAATTTACCGTTTAATTTGATTAATAAATTTGATAAAATGAAAAAAAAAATTGAAATGTAACTATTTTTAACCGGATTCTTCGGAATCGGTATCGCGTATATTAATGGTATTCGAAAATACATTTTAGAAATCCGACGTTTCGACCACTACAGTAGTCCGTGGTCACATGTGGACTGAGGTGGCATTCGTCTGTCAGGTGATACAATTACTGTATTATTGTATCAAACTACCGCCAACGATATCTTATTGGCCTCGCGTATTAATAAAGAATATTAGTATTAAGAAGAATGCCTGACCGCTTGAAAAATAAAGTATTTCTTCGCGAGTAGCCACAGCTCCAGGACATTCCTATCTCCGACTTCCACCAAATTTTGGAGATATTGCGTTAGAGTGACGGAACTCAACGAAGCATCATGTCTAAAATGAACGGGTAATAATGTCAATTATTTAGAAAAGACGGATGCTGTTCCACTGCGCCATGACGGGCTCTATCACTCTATCGTATAAGCCATCAACAATTTAAAATTCATCAATTAATACATAAAATAAACAATTTAAAATATCGCTTGACAATAAATAAACACTTTAATGGGAAGTGTTAAGCAAAAAATAACAAACTTGTGCGAAAATTCGTCTGCGGAGAAGGTTGCAATAAAAATTGTACAACACACGAGCTTTTACTGTAATTACTTTAGTAAGCTTCATTTTTTATAAGCACGTAGCGCTTGCTTAATGTAAATTTTATTATATTAGACTTCCTAGTTCGTTAAGTTTTTTGAATATCATTTAATTGACTCCAGCGAATTTATTACTAGACTAGTAGTTGTAGCTATTTTTAACAAATATAATTAATAACACAGCGGGGAACAGAGTAGCTTATATCTTAAGCTTCTTAAATAAATGAGGGAGGTGTATGAGAACAATCCCCGCATACAATATATGGTAAAAACTGATCAGTAAATTTTAAGAGAGCTCTTGATGATATCTAAAGGAAGAATAAATAACATTAGACATTCCCATCGTGTACTCGTTTGTATATAAGTCATATAAATTGTATACATCTGTATCAATGTAACGCTAATTTGCTATATTACAAGAAAAAAAAAATGAATTGTCGTACCTTTGCGGTGTTCGTTGTATTTTGAGTAAATGGACGGCAATTTACAATTACTGCCAAAAAAAAGAGTTAGAAAGAAAAATATACTTAACGATATTGGAACTTTTCAATAAACAATATAAGCGACACAATGGATATTGTATCGGTTGTAGTTCGGTTGACATTTTCAATCTCCGTATTGCTCTCATTTAAACCGGATGTATCTACACCGGTGAAAATAGACACCGTGCATATCTCGTAAGCAAAACACTTCGGCGGTTACTAGCTTTTGAATTATATATATATCATTATATATTTTATTTACGAATTTACATTTTTTTATTTGAATTGAGGCGCAATGGACGAAGAGTGCCGTGTTAAAAAACATATAACGTTACTTTGTCGGAATTCAAAACTGCGCTTTGTCTTGCCAGTCCGAACAAAGGTTCAGCTTTACGCTATATTTCCCGAATAGCAGGGGGTAGTTAGCGAGAACCCAGTGCCAAGACATTCTCTACTTTCCGCCTGAATTGAAGACATTGCGTGTTGAGTGGCGGGACTCAACGCCGCACTTTATCTTATACCACAGCGAAATATTAATTAAATAAATAAAAAGAAACTAAAATAATTTTAATATAAAATTCTCTCGAGTGGGGATCGATCCCACAACTATGCGCGTTTACAGTCAGATGCTGTCACTTTGCGCCTTAATTAACTCAACTTATTTATGTTATATCGATGTATTTATTAATATAAATTTATCTTAAAAATAAAATCCAATTATATTTAAATGGAATTGAAGTTTTATTCTAAAAGATATTAACCTCTTCCCAGTTTCGTACTTCAAGCAGCATAAATTGAGGTACATTAAGCACCAAGAGAGAACTAGGTTATATAAAAGCCATTTCTTCATTTCTTCCACTGACGTATAAAGACTCTATTTAATTAAGGCATTTTTTGTCTTAATTAAATAGAGTCAAACAAACGAACGAGTTGGCTATTTTCTGCTGCTGTTGATTATTCTAAGGCTTAGAACAATCAACAGCGTCCTTTCTTTTACAATCGTCGAGAAGACAAAATAAATTGCATTCAGAATTAACACTAACAGCAAATTACTTGTTACTATTTAAACTTTTCTTAGTTTTAAATGTTGTTGATTCTTATAGAGTTTAAATGTTCAACTGTTTTAGTTTTACTGAATAGAATTTAAGAGAACTCTTTATTTTTATAGTTTTTATAATACTTTTATATAACGTACTTTTTATTTAATTTACCTTATAATTAATACCTTACACTCAAAGGTTATTGGTTACTCATCGTTAGTCATCGATATCGATAATCATAAATATACCAAATGCACCGACATTTACAAGCCTCAATAAATAAATATAGGTTAATACTTCAAACCAACTGGAACTTAAACTAACTTAAACTAGCGCTATAGTGCAACTTCTCTTATCGCCGACATGTCGAGTCTGTGTACTGTCACGATAGGTTACAGTCAAACTAATAAATTGAGATATTATATATTGGTTTGTCACTTTGTCTAAGTGAAGTAGATATCATGCATAATGTATTAGTTATATATAAAATCAAAATTAATTATACTGGCTATATAATATAGTATATGAAGTAAATAAAAGAGAGAATGAATCATACTTTTGAAATTTCATTTTAGAAAATAAAACCGCCGCCACCTAAAATTAGTTCAAGAAAGCTGACAACCAATCAAACCTCCCACTCCACCTAAAGTTAGTTCAAAATATCTTAAACTAGTAAAACGTCCATAAAGAAATTTAAAAAAAAAATAGAGAAAATATATTAAATAATCAATAAAATAATACTCACTGATGGTGAGCAAGGTCATGCTGAAGGCGACCACGGCACTGACGACCGTCACTATAAGATATGTAAAGAATCGCCTCGGAGGAACGTGGCATCTACACAGCCTGGCCATTATGTTAACTGCAGCTTGCATGGTTAATCTGAAAACAAATAACGTATATAAAATCATGTCTCTGAAAGCACCTAACGGTTAATAGGTGCTTGTTGCAACATGGCGAATGTTTATATTTTATAATTTTTTATTTGTTAGAGTTCTTTAATACACAGTAACTCTATATAGGATGAATCTTGAAAACAAAAAAATAATTGATATTTTGGAAGTAAAAGTGATCGATCTACATAAAATATTACCATAAAAATTAGAACGTACAGATACAAATACGTTTGCGTGGACTGTATGACTTTATAACGTACCACCATTAAAATAAAAGTAAAAAAAAAACATAAAATGTCAAATAAACAATTTGAGGTGGTAATTTTTAAGAATGCCAGATGTTCCAAATGATTATAAAAATAATTTAACTTCACAGTTTTCTTTTTCGACATACAAATACGACCTAACACCAGTATCAGCGGTGAGGAAAAATTAAAACACTATAAATGTTACCATTCCTTCAAGTGGCAATCGCATCCAAAAACATCGCCGTTACACTCAGACGTTATCCCACTGCGCCAAAAGCAAAGCTATTTATTTTAATTTTAACAAAACATTAGTGTTGTTTAATTATTTCTTATAGTTTAAGTGGTCTATCTCTTATAGTATAACTGGTCTACATCAGGTGTTCTATTCTTCGAAATAAATTATAAGTCCTGTCCAGGGTTAAATATTATAAAACTAAAAACAGTTCCAATTAAATTCGTTCAAAAACAACTACAAACGAAAATTAAAAAAAAAACATTTATATGCTATTTATGTTTTTTCTTAAATATATTCAATGTACATACACATTTCATTACCGTTATTATAAAACAAAACGGTGAAAAATAATTGCCAAAGCGTTCATTTGAAAAACAAAATAACATACGTGTAGTGTGAATACAGTGTGACGCGTAATAGAAATAGATCGATGCTCAATCACAGGGACGGGACGGCATCCAAAACGAAAAAAATAAAGAAAAACGAAGGCGGTGTCGGCTGCGTCCATTAGTTCTCTATTCGTGTATAAGCTATTGACATATTGTTATACAGTATAACAGTGACAGTGCAACGAGCAGTTCTAAACACTATCTAATACACGTGGAGATGGCAAGATGAAGTATACTCAACAGACTGTTGTTTTTGCCTTTCGATAGCTTGAATATTGTCTATGAAGACAATGCTGCCCACAACTTTGTAAAGTAACTAAGGACTTATCATCTTGAAATTTTACAAAGTATCTGTATCAAATTTCCTGTGTCTAGCCATTTCGGTTACTAAGTAAGTCAATAGAATTATACCCACGTATTAAATTAGGTGCACATCATATGGCGCCATATTTTAAATAATCTAAGAACCTGCAAAAATATTACAAAAAAAATATAACTTGTATGACTAATACATGGCTAATTTTATAAAATTTATTATATTATAGGCGTATTTTTATACAAAATGATTTAATAAAATTTTTACTCATATTGAAAACGTACAATTTCAGTATGGATATATCTATCATTTAAACGATGACGGATGGAGATTGAACGTGAAGCTCTTAAAAAATAATATTATTCACTATAGAAACAATACATATGTTTCCTGGTCTATTTCTACTAATCAAGGCCGAATACCATTAATAATGCATCAACATAAGGAAAACTCGAAAATTTAGAACAGGCTAAGTTGAGTATAATTGATTGATTGCCTTGCCTTCAATCGTTCTATATAAATCCATTCAATAATGATAGCACGACACTTAAATTTAAGCTTCATACAGTAAGTGATGTAAAGGTCATATTTTAAATTATCAAGAAAAATATATTTTCGTCTTTAAATTTTACAATGGTCTTAACCTTTATAGATTACGTCATCCATTAAAATAAAATATATGTACATCACAGTATACTATTTTAAAAATGACGAATTAAACGAACCTTCACAATATGTGAAAAGGATTTAAATAAAATCCTACTTGTCTGAGCTAAAAGCTTAGTGTCGTTTAAAATTTCATACTTTAAAATGTATATTTTGGAACATTATAAATCCCTGGTAAGTAATATTGGAGTTCTGAACGTTGAAATAGCTTTCATACAATCGTACGTATAAGCTGCACTTAAAATATTATTTGTTCATATTCCTCTCATATGGGTTTAAGCTGGCTGACGAGTAATATACGCGTTGCCCTAACAACATGTACTTATGTCATTTTGTACGAAAGCTTGCCAAACAAATGTCAAGCTTTTTATTTTGATTTCAATGTATTTCCAATGCATAACTATAAAAAAATTGGCAATTTAGACTTTTCCATATAAAAATATAAAAAAAACGGACAAATTTCATATTTCATCCGCGTTTTTCCATCACGTGCGGGAACTTTATCTATACATATAATGAAAATGTAACTAATGGCTGTCTGTACGTGGCAGATACATGAACAAAAAATATTACTAAAGGCATTTATCAATATAAAAGAACCCAAAATAATTATTTTTAATTGTCTTTCTGTTTGCCTGTTTATTTGTGCAAGCTAATCTCAGAAACGCAAACGTTGAGCGCAGACATCCTTTGCCGACAAAGTATGTCTAAATAATAAAACATGTACAATATATTACGAAACTCACTATAATACAATAGCTCGAGACAAAACGGTATGAAACTGGAAATATTAAGATATTTATATAGTACAATAAGTTCTTCATTGCCGTTTTTTTACAAACGAGCGACGATCGCAACGGACGGGCGCCTGGAATGCTTTAAATGCATCAGACGGGAGAACTACACCGGAAGTTCATTTAAACTTATCTTGAAACTTACGCTCACTTTTAGCAGTATAACAATTCACATTCCAAATTAGTGCTAAGCGATGAAACCATTTAACATCTGGAATTAAACTTCCTATATGGTTTAATATATATTTTACATTTATAAGGCGTATAAGAGATCAAATGACTGAAATGAATTAAGTTAATAAAATGAAGAATCGCAACTTTACTCAATTTACCAATGCAACTTTGAAATAAAAATCAATAACTCATCTAATTAGAAATATTAAAAAGGCCATAAAAATATTACCATAGCAAAATGTAATATTCTAAAATACACCATAGCCGCATGCCGTAAGCTAAAATCTTTCAAAAGACAACGTCAAAGGATCCAGTCATTGATTACAAGTGCTAATTCCAATTAGCCTCTTGCTATTAAAGGGCCTCCATGGGAAATAGGGAACGGTAGTATGGAGAAGGCACTTCATATGAAGGATTATGCGAAATTTAATGTATATTTTGTGAGGTTTCTAAGCCACAGTGGAATATATTCATCAATATACATAAATTATATATACCTTCATATTGATATATATAATTTTTTTAACGTATTAAGTTTTAGCTACACTTTTTTCCCTCATAGCACTCATTCTCATTGACTATACGTCAAAGAGAACCGGGCGTCAAGACACTCCGTTCTCCACTCTCCGTCCGAATTCGAGAGACTATTTATATTTTTTGTACTAAGAATAGCGTAAAAAATAGATGCTACAGTGGACTAAACATTTTTACAATTATTTTTATTATCAAGAAATAAAAAATACAACGCCATCGAGCCGAAATGTTACAGAGTCTGCATAACTATGGTTGTGGGTTTGATTCTCACTCGGGGGAATGATTATATTTAAAATAATTTCCATTTCTCTCTTGCTTTAGTGATAAGTTAAAATGGGACCTCGAGTTGCGCCACGCAACACGTATTGTCTCGGATCCGGGAGGAAAAAGGAGGACGGAGTGACACCTTGACACTATCTCTGCAGAAAAAACCTAACCTCACCTAACCTAACTTTAGTTGACTGCTATGTTTAAAAAAAGGGTGAAGCTGCTATAAATTGAATAATTTTCCTATTAATAGATAATTTCAATTTATACAATACGTAAACAGACTTGTTGAATGTTATGTTCATAGCTGAATTTAACATTTTCAGTTAAAACACGGACCATTGGACGTTGTGTACTGCGTAGTATTAATTAACGAAGCACTCAAAGCTTTCAACATGCAAGTGATAGTTTTAATTAACCATTACACTAATTGTTCTATATAATAAATATTATATACCACAAAGTGTAGTAGTAGAGTAGAAGGTATTTTTTTAATCAAAGTGTCAACATAAGCAAGAACCTATCTGTATGCATTTATTCAAATATTGTTTAATAATTTGTTTATAGTGACACTTAAAAACATCCGAACACCAAATATTACTATATTACTAATGTACACTAGTATATTTATACCTATAGTATTTTTATACGTATTAAGTACTTAATAGATATAAAAAAAGAACTATCCACCAGAAATGTCTACCAGAAATGTGTCGATGGGATATGTTTGCGATAGAAAATGTTTCATTAAACGACATTTGATCTAGCAATCTCCGTTTGTAACAGACAATGTTGGTTTCCCATATGCTTTTAAGCCTAGCGATTTTTCACGCGAAATACCCTATTGCCATTGCCATTGTTCTCCTGATGATTTGATGCTTTGTGTGTTAAGTGGCGGAACTCAACGCAGCGCCTGAACAATTCAAATACAATCAATCCGCCGAGTGGAAATCGAACCCCACAAGCAATCCCGTTAGACACTGTCCCACTGCACCACGACGGCCTCGGTGAGCGATGGCTCTCATTTAAGTATAATATTTAAATTTAAATGTATCATATAATAATAATAAAGTATTATTATGTGCAATGAGGATGATGAAGAAACCAATTAAATCTTCAAACAGGTAAATTGCACGACATTTTATTATTATGGACCATCCTTATACTTTGGAGCTACACGAATAATCTAGTTTGTCGCTAACACAAATGAGCTTTTCGATCTGTTCGATAGCTTTCATGCCGGAAATTTCCATTCCCTTAGTCCCTTTTGACTAGTCACTCTCTGTACTCTAAGCGCTTTATGCACTGAAGTTTCAAATCAGTTTTAAGTCGAATGTATATCAAAGCGGATATTGGTTTTGATACTTGGGGATTAATTAATCTATCTATACTACAACAAAGCAGTAATAATTTTCCTGTGTTTGTACATTGTTTGTATTTACGAACAAAGCAATGTAAGAAGATGAAAAACACAGTAACGGAATATGATATATCATTTTTTAAATTTTTGTCTGTGTGTTTGTCTCTTATGTCTGCATGTCTGTTCGTACGAGCACATCTTCATAGTCACTGGACGGTTTTGATTTTTTTTTTGTTTTATAGCATTTAGACCTGAGCAGGACTTAGAATGTAATTGATTTCGGAGAGTGGAACGCCTAATGTAGAACCATACGGGACCAGCTTAACTATAAGAAATAACGAAGTGACAACTTAGTAGAAATTGATCAGCGTAATGCACATTTTTCATTAAAGACCGAATAACTAATGAAAAACCATAAAAGTCTAGCTAAATTATAAGAAACCAACAAATTCCGTCTTAACAAAAAACTATAACATAACCTTTTTCATTGTCATTTAACAATTAACGATATGAAAAATGTAATCAAGAATCACGATAGACCAGCTAAGCTATAATAAACAAATAAATACTGCACTGTTGAAAGTCTTTTCGGAATGTGGGCAGTTTTCGTTAACAAATCAAAATCATTGAACTTTCGAGAACATTGTGGCTCAATCACCCGTACAGCCTGACTGTAATCACAATGGCGCGCGTTCGATTCCCACTCGATGAAATGGTTATATTTATATTGTTTTCCTTTTTTCTATCTAACAAATGGAGTTTTCTCATTAAGAAACGGACACAAACGAAGTTGTGGCCATATACTAGTTATGAATAAATTGATTTTGAAGTTGCATTCCAACAATACTGCCAAGAAGCTGACAGTTTAGGTTTGCGTATACGATACAGTATGTGGGTGTCAAATTACTTATTATGTATTATCAAATGTATATAGCGTTATATTAATATAGCTTATCATTAATTGGTGACGTTTTGACGTGGTCAATATTGGGTTTCGTTGATATATGATCAGCTCATTGTACGTCGACGTCGTGGCACGGTGGGACAATGTGATTGGTTGTGGGTTCTAACCCCACTCGGTGGAATGATTATATATGAGTTATTGTCATTTCTCCGCTCTGGTGCAAGACAAAGCCCGGCGTTTATTCTGCCGCTCAGCACGCTATGTTTCGAAGTCGAGCGGAAAATGGAAAACACATTGTCTAGTAGCTTTGACTATCCTGTCAAGACACTCCGGTCTCAACTTTCTCCCCGCATTTGAGAAATGGCGTGTGGGAGTGGCTGAACTCAATGCCGGGCTTTGTCTTGTCACTAGAGCGAAGAATGGAAATAACTTAGATATAGAACCTTCTTCGAGTGGGAACCGAACACGCATCCATCGCGTATACAGCCACACTGCATCACGAATACGGGATAAAACATGAACTACTCAATAAGTACCGTAAAGAGCCAAGCGACTTTCGTACTGTTTTTTTTTTATTCTCATCTATTCACTCTATTATGTAGAAGTTACCACAAGATTTATTCAAAACTCGCGATATCAGAAGCCATTCAATTCAAACAGCCAACATTTGTAATTTGTGATGAGTATCAAAAAAAAAATATGTTATTAAATAATTTCCAACGATCGCTTTCATTTCCAAAGATATATTTTTAATAGTTCACGATTCCACGTAAATTATGTTCGGCTTAAACTTTTTTTATATTTGAATGAAATAACTTAATTGCAAAGCGATGGCAATAAGCTTTTTATTGGTTTTAATTTATTGATAGAGTCAAAGGATAAAAAGGCTTCTTAGGCAACGTCTCTTTTGTACATCAATGTAAACTTTATTTTTTTTTTTGCCAGTCAGGAATCAGAAGAAGCAGAAGAAAAAGCTTAGTAAAAAGAAAATTCAGTTCTGTATGGTGGAAAATGGAAAAAGGTAAAGTTGAAATGTATAAAAGCTAATTATGTAGGATTGTATAATATACATAGTACGATTCTTGTTTAGTTTTTTCTAAGTATACATCAAATGAGTTTAAAAATCAACTAATTTTCTGACTAGCACAATTTTTTTTTGTAAATATAAATTATATGAAAAATATAAGTCAAAGTAAATCAAATTTAAATATACGGGTATTTATATGCACATATGCATTAAGTATGCAGCTAAGAACTAAGAAGCTTACGCCCGGGACAAAATTCTGTACATTTTAAGTACACAAATTTATGCTGCTTTGTTATTATTTTGTTTATAAATTATATTAATATATTATATTATATAAAGTTTTATTACTTGTGTTTTGAAATATTACTTTTCTTTACTGACTTTCTAACGTATCTATCTATTCTATAGAAAAGTGTACTGCTTATTTTTCTTGATGAACATATATCGTGTTGCAAACAGTAAGTTACACAACTGCCTAACTTTCTTGTCTTAAGTGCAAAATGTATTGAAAGGAACTAGCGACCACCTGTCTCGTATTTTCGGCGACCGTTTTGTAAAACAATGAATTTCCTGGAATACCTAAGGAAAAAGTAGCCCAAGTCTCTCAAGTACCTCTATATAAATTTCATCACAATCAGTTCAGCTGTTTGGCCGTGATGACGTCATAGACAGACATACAGACCTATATGTGTGTGTATATATATATATATATATATATATATATATATATATATATATATACACACATATAGGTGAAACTAGTTGTTATCTTTGAAATGTTAACACTGGCTTAATTTGCCATTGCCCAGCCAGGTACATTGTAATCAGTAACGATAATACAGCTTCTATATATAATATCTAAACCTACAACATTTAAATACCTTCTAAATTTATCATTGTTAATAAACTTATTTTTTTACATATTAAAAGAGTAATTTATTGAAAAATTGATGTTTTATTCATATTTTCTCCATTTTGCGTCTATGTATGATGATGATGCATCACGCGGAGGGTGATGGAATTTAACACTGTATTTTCTGTGTCTTAAAAGCTTTTTTCATAACATTGAATACTCTTAGAACCATACTTGTAATTATATAGAAAGACCAAACATTCTTTACAAGTTTGCGCGCAAATGAGTTTTTCTATTATTACAAGTGTTTGTCTAGTGGGCGTGATGAGGGTGATTAATTATAGAGAGTTACTCAATGTTTTAGCTTAAAAATACTTAATTAGATTTTTATTAAATATAACTGCTTGATAACTGTGTCCCTGTACTATTTATATAGTACTTTTTATATAGTGTACCACATCTATATCTAATGTCTATTCCCTTTGGACACACCATTACTTTATAACGACTATACAAATTTTATTCATTTTTTTTTTATATTTTCTATTACTCTATAGATCGTTAAGAAAAAGAGAAAATTAAAAAAAATTAGAAAACATGAGTTTTTTTATTTATTAAGGTCCAAAGTGATAACTAATAGCCGATACGAGGCAGAGATTGACGGATAAGTTAGTATAATATATAAGCGCATTTAGTATTATATAATAAATTCTTGTTTACATTATCCTAAATCTGAATTTGTAGATTGGTGCCATTTTCTAACTAGCTCTAGTTTTATGTTAATATAAGTTATTTAAAAGAATATCCTCATTTTAAATCTATTAATTAATTACGTATCTCACTACTAAGAAGCTTACGCCCGGAACTATTTCTGTTCATTTCATAGACTAAGCCACCTAAGAGCTTTGATTATTTATTTTATTTTGAGTGATTTAATATTTTATCCCAAGTTGCAAAACCAATGGTTGTTATCAAGTATTGAATTTCTGAGTTTATTTTATCATTTCAAAACGGAAGACACCGGACAGTTTAATTTAGAAGCGAAGACGAATCTAATTTTCGTTTGCGAACAGCACTTCGGTAAGTGGTTCTTACTTGGGAAATTCTAGATGGCTAAATTCCTTTCTTTCAGTCGCGCTTTATTGTGAGAAAGAAAGGAGAGACGCAAGTACTAGATTGCACTAGACTACAAGGCTATATTGGACATAAAGAGTAATAAACATTCAAGTGAAAATAAAAAGAATCTGTGATGTATAAATAATTGAAATTTCACAATTTAAAATAAAATCCAAATGTATCTCATTTTATTTCATACGGAAAGCTAAAAGTTGTTTAAAACGGACCTGTGGGTGAACGGTTTGTTTCAAAGAGCGTTTTATTCACGAATGAACAATTTACACTTTGTCTTTGTCATTTACGGAATTTAATATTCTATTTGCTATGATGTCCGTAGCTCAAGGGAAAATGTTGAATGGTCAATGCTTACAGCGTAGTTAGTTGACAGTAAAATGCGCATTTATGAAATTTGTTTCAAAACTTTCTGAAAATATCTGTAATTGTATAATATTTTGTATTGTTTCAGGTGGATCTTTGATACGAGACTAATAAATAGCTATACTTTATTTATGACTAAGTTTAATGTATTTTAATAACAAAATGGACACGGTGAAATTAGCTTTTCAAGATATTTACAGTTCTATGCACAAAAGAAGATATTACAATATATATATACGAGTACTTGTAAGCCTACTCACCTCGTGAAATAATCATATTTATTGCGAGTTAGTTTGCTGAGAACAATTCGGAAAAAGCTCGTGTTTTTGAAGAAATGTTTCTTTTAATTTTATATCTCTTTATTTAATATATAGAATATAAAAACCATATGACGCTTGTTTGTAGCGCTAACACTTGAGAACGGCTGGGCCCATATGGCTAATTTTGGTTTCAAAAAAAAGGTCAGAAAACAGAAAAATTACACAGAAAATTGTAAAAAAACAATTTTATATTCTTATACAACCTGTGCCTACCTATCAAACAAGATGCGTTCGCCAATTAAATATTAAGCAAAGAAATTAGCTGAAAATATGGAATATAAAAAAAACTTAGCATAACTAACATACGACCGCACGAATTGACGATGTACAATTTATGCATACAATTTACACAGATTGGCCGGCCATTTAATCTTTAAATTAATATTTATTATATTTCCATAAAAAATTCTGAACGCGAATCCTGTAGGATACTTGGACTTTAGCTCACAATTTACAATTAAGATTAGTTAGTTATCACCATACTGTGTATCATTAATGAGTTTTATTTTTGATTGTGCAATAAAACAAGACTAACTGTGAAAATTAATGCCATCGAGGCAACTATCATCAGCGACAATAAACAAATTGTAAGGCCTATTTTTTCATATGATTCTCCTAGTGTATTTTGAAATTTTGGTTTCCTGTTAATTTGTGGTGAATTTTGACACAATATTTAATTTTATAATATAAAATACTTCAAATATCATTACTATGACAATAATAAAATTTCAAATAGAATAACTAGACTCTATCTATTAACTCTTAAAATCAAATCCATTTATCTCAAATCAAATATATTTAACTCTCAAAATCAAATCCTTTATCTATACGTATTATCAATCTCCTAAATTATTAAATATGTAATATGAAATAACATGTATATATCATTATATACACATTAAATTACAGATATTAAAGATTTTTTAAAACAGATAATTATAGACAATTTGGCTTATAAATAAAAGTTATCAAAGAAAATTTCACTAAAGGAAATTAAATTTCCGATTTATATTTTAATACAATAGGGGAACATATTTAAAACCTGGACCGGGACTTATGAAATTTTAAGTGTTATAAATAGCTTGTTGCCTGATTTGCAAATATTAATACCATACTTTATCTACTCTTGATAACTATTACAAATATAATAAAAGTTGTAACGTGAAATATTTCCAAAGAAAATCGAAATTTCCATATAAAATTCTATAAAAATAAAATAAAATAAAATTCCATATTATATTTATTCCACTGTATTAAGTCGGAAGATATGAGAAAATATTTCCAACAATTTCAAAGATTAGACTTCAAGTGAAACGTACAGTAAATTTTATATCTGCAATATCGGGCTCCTTACGTACTTTTCTTTGAGTTGTCGACCGTGCAGACATATTCGGTACTCATACTGCCTACGATTGTCAGCGCATATAACAATATTGAAGCGCTAAGAGTATAATATAACCGTTGTTAAAGTTGAATTGAGAAGTGCAGGTTAAAATTCCTAGACTTGAAACGCGTCAATTGCATTGATTATACCGATTTACCTATTTAAGATAATGTGTAACAAATGGATTATTTGTGCAGACACTAAATTATGTTCATATATAGTATTAAAATATTTTTCACGCCTTTGCCCGCATAGTACGGGAGAACCTAGTGTCAATACAATCCGTTCTCGACTTTCCGCCGGAAATTGAGACATTATGTGGCGGACATCAACGGCTCGCTTTGTCTTAGGTACTAGCGGACACAATAAAATATTGAAATATTATATTTTGAATTATTTCTTTCTTAAGGGCTGTTGCATTAATTAACATAATTTTTGTAAAAGGCACAAGGTTCTATTTTTATGCAAATCTTATCGTAATAATTACCTATCGTAATAATTAATTTCTTATCGTAATAATTTCCATTAATTAAATTTCCTAAACAATTTACATTATAACAAATAAATAAAAATAGATAGAAGGACATATCAAAGAAAAATTGCGTTATTTTCATTATTTCTAAAAATATTATTAACTGAACACACGAATTTTAAAACAAAGAAAAAATATGTGTATTTTTGATAATTTAAGAAAAATATATAAATAATATATAATTACAAAAACAATTAAATAAAAGAAAAAACCACAATAAATTTAAAATAACCTACCTTAAACCTTGGAACAGCAGCGCCAGCGTGACGGACAGGGAGGACCTCTTTTAAACTTCAGATAAGCCGACAAAGGAACTTGCCAAGTTTTCAGCACGGTAAGCGGAGTCGTTCGCTTAGAAGGACCGACGCGGACGAACTGCACTGTGCAGGGTCCAACCCCCGCTATATAAAGCTTTTCCTACGCATGCGTACTGAGCGTGAAGATTTAAGTACTAAAGGTGCACTTACATGGGCAACAAAAATTGCTCAATTTCTCTATCTCAATTATGAGCTATGATGGTCCGAGCAATTTATGGCAATGAGAACAAATATTGTGCGATAAGGAGCAACTCCTTGAAACTGGATGAATGTTTTATAGATTATGAGAAATTTTAGTTGAAAAACTGTTGTCGACATTTTTGTTGCAGCGGTAGCTTGTATCACTTTTATTATCAAAAAAAGGAAGAAAAGGATAGAGTAGGCGTTTTTGTGTGCGAACGTTTTTAACACGCAAACTTCATAGTGTTTACAAAAACTTGACTAGAATGTCCAGATTATGAAATAGGATATTAGGAAATAGATAACTAATATGAGAGAACCAATACCGGCATCAACAAAACTGGCCGATTTCTAGCTACTGCATACAAGATAGCAAGCAAATTAACATGAATTTACATACAATTGCCGAGCAATAATTCCTCAAAAATTGCCTTTATAATCATGCGTAGAAAAATGGAGGGAAGTGACAATTTTCAGTACTAAATGAGAAAAAGGATTTATATACTCTATTCCTCTTCATCATAAAGGATTTATACTCTATACTCGTATGTATGTTATTTCACACACTTCACACTTCATTATTTTGTATTAGTATAATTTTACAGTAATTTAATAACATTAAATAATTAAGACATTTAAAATTAATGGTTTATTTTGAAAAAAAATCTTAATATATATAAATTAAATAAGGCTTGTTAGTCTCGCTAAGATTAAGAACGGCTGGCGCAGCCGTAAGTATAAACAGATCGGAAAACATAAAGAAATTGCGCGGAAAGTAGTAAAAAAAATATTTTACCAAAAAAAATCGTGGGTACCTGTCAAACAGGATGCGCTCGGAAATTAAATATTAAGCAAGGAAATAGCTTAGACTATGGAATATTAATAAAATAAAGCTTTGGCCTGTGATTTCATCTTCAGATTAGTATTTAAATTGATATTTATCATCTTCCTATGAAAATTTCTGAATATTATTATATAATATATAATGTAATCTGTGAGTCGTGGGTTTTCATTACCAGTTGAAACAGTCATAAATCAGAATGACGCAGACAGCTATCCCACAAAGTTCTTGAATTCAATAGGACTCCTTGGCTTCAACTTACAGTTTACAATTAAAAGTAGGAACAGTTAATATAACGCTGCATAAAATTAATCAACTTTACAACAAACAAGACTCGCCGTTTGATTTCGAGCGTCTACAATTTCCCCTGCATTTGAGATAAAGATAAACACAACGCAACGCCAATCGTTCGAAGTTTGTAGAATCAAGTTTCCCGGTCCTGCCCCAAGCAATAACCATTAAAATAATATGTCTGTGTACATTTTCGTAGATAATGTGTGTGTGTGTGTGTGTGTGTGTGTGTTTGTGGTTTTCTGTAATTTTTTTCATTACAATTACATTATTAATATCTCTGTATGATGAACAAAGTAGAGTACGGACTAATTTTTATAAACTATTATATTTATATATAATATGTATTAATAAATCATATCTATACACAAAACCTATAATAACGTTTATTGGTTACTTAAAAGTGTATCTGTTATTACTTATTTGTATCACGGTGAACGGATCACTAAAAGCACTCGTAGACTCAATTCAAGCGAGCGCTTGCTACGAAGCGCTCTTTTAAATAAAAATATTCATATATTTTTTCATTTGTTGCATCGTATCTATGCGATGGGGCGGAGATATAGAGCTGCTGTCCGATGTATATTCATATTTTATTAAAAACAAATTCACTTTAAGCTCTAAAAACGCAATATACCATCAACAATTGATTTGTAAAAAGGGAACTGCACGAACATTCAATAACATTTTAATTAAGAAGTTTGGACTCGCGCGTTTCTGTAACTTGTATATTATATTCTCGTATTGATGAATAAATTAAAATTGTAGCTTGAAAAATTTGCTTTATAATCAAGTAGCTAATAAAGAGCCTATGCGGATGCTTCAATTCTATGGACACTTGTGATGATATGTCACATGTTTTGTCGTTGGGCAAGGTCAGTGAGCCGTCAATGTGGGTGGCTTCCTCGGACGCATGCCAAGACGTATACCTTAGCTTGTTTTTATTGCAATAATTCGAGTGTGATTTTTATACAACCCTTTGAATTTATAATATACACTATGTTAGTTTTGCTACTAGGGTTTAGTTTAGATTATATAAGTAATCTAATATATATATATATATATATATATATATACATATATAAATCAAGCTCTATTTACTTTGGCCATAATAATAATAATAAACTTTTGGTAAGAAACTTCATTTATTTTTAGCGATCTATAAACAAATAAAAATCATATCACGCCTAACATTACAAAGAGAAAGAATTTGTATGGAAATACTGGTTTGAATAAAAAACAAATATTTAACTGTTAGATAGCCCATTCATCGAAGAAGCCTATAAAAGTCATGCTCCAATCAATAATAGCTAAGCATCAATGAAATATATTGCAAAAAGATGGAAAATTTAGTTCAGCTGTAACGCAAACGAAGCTGCGCCGGTACGCTACTTCACAATAAAGCAAGCATATCAATTATTAGAAATATAATGTTCTGTTCATATTCATTTTAAATCTCGTTCAAGTATTACTTAACGAATATACATAAAGCTTTCGTCTCCATTTTCCACTCAGTTATATTATTCTAATTTTCATCCGATCAGAATTGTTATAAAATACTCAAGTGGCTCGAAATTATCAGTATGTTTCGTTTCTGTGAAACATGTTTACAAAAAAGCTTATTGCTAACAAGATAATAAGTGTCTGGAAAATTTTATATACTTATATTTAAAATATAGATCAAGTACTAGGTAAATATATGTAACATAACATAAAAGGTTTGCGAGGTGATCCTAATAACTTCATTAGTACGAGACATTCTGACAAAACGAAAAACTACTCTCGTACTTTAATATTTCAAATTTTCGCATGAAACAGTCCATAAATGTCCGCTCGAAGGAGCAAAGTGAATTAAAGGGGAGTCACGTGCATTCTGTTTAACGTGTAAGTGAGTTACTCCGAATACCTTGACTCAATAGGTAGCGACCCTCCCCAGCTCTGCCCGGGGGCTTTTGTCGAAACCTGACAAATGGACTTTGACTCTTATCCATATGAAATTGTTCATCCATCTGTTCACTTACTTTATAGTTGAAAAATACGTATTTAGAAAACGTATAAAAATTTGAACGCTGCGGGATTTGAACCCGCGCCTCTTGAGAGGCAGGGGCGCGGGTTCAAATACGTTCAAAATTTTTATACGTTTTCTAAATATGTCTTTTTCAATTTCCTTAGTATGCGAATAAGACTTTAAAAAATGTTTAAAAAAATACTTTATAGTTATTATACAATATGTAGCATATATTATTAAAAATGTACAAATGTTACTCGTAAAATTATTTTATTTGTGATAATATAGTATATATTTCCAATAATGGTTACCAAAATCGGTGAGTGAAATATTTAAAATTTTACAGAGATATGTATTTTGTATACATACTTATAGATTATTTGGAGAGATTAGACGAGACAAAGCTCCAAATTGAACGTAAATCAATTTCATACGTATACTGTAAAGATATTGAAGATAGAAAAAAAAACTTTACAAATGTACAATTTAAATCGTAGCTATACTAATACATTCATATATATATATATATCTATATATATACCTTAAACACATAGAAAATGGTTGCGACAAAATTAACAAATGCTCCTTTATTTTAGGCGACACGCCGAACATCACTGCAACGTGCCGTTTAGTTGTATATATGTGTAGATACGAAATAAACTGATTTTGACGTCGAGGGTTAATTAAAAACGCCGGAGTGGTTACAAATTTGTGTTGTTAAAGATTAAATTCTAAAACTAAAATCTATTGCAAGCAAGAAAATTGTAGACACAACGGCCGTTAAAAATAAGTTTTTTTCCACTTGTTGCTTATATATTGTTTTTTATGTACATTGTTATAATAATAACAATGTCAACATACTATGTAGATTACTGATAACGTTATCAGATGGGGGAATGTACCAACTGCGACAAGACGGTGTCAATTTAACATCAATAACACGTAAATTATTATAACTTAGGTAGAATTATATACGATTATTTTTAAAGCCCCCAAAATTACGTTACAAATTTGTATTAATATATGAAAGAAACCTTTTTATCTCATATTATGAAAATTATGCGTACGGATGTGTGTATAATTTGGTATAGTTTACGTTTATATGAAGAAGAAGTTCAGAAAGCCAATTATTTTAGTTTCGCGTTTCTTCCCGCATAGCAGGGTAGCCGTTTTCCACTTTCGTCCCGAAATTGAGACATTGTGTTGAGTGGCTAAAATCAACGGCTTGCTTAGTTTTGGGCACCAGGGCCAATTATTTTGTTATAATGCATTTAATAAGTTTAATAAAGTATATTTTGAGAGAGAGTTCTAAATAAAGTACTATGATATTTAACGTAACTACAATCCATTGGAGTAGATTTTGAACACCGAAGCCAAATTAATTATTTTAGGTACGAATTTGATTTGAATTTGAAAGCTCTTTTTAGAAATGCAATTTATTTTTGTGATTTAAAAATCATTGCATTTGAAAGGTCGAAACGATCCAAAATAACCTTTATTAAATACAAAACTAGCCTATCATGGTTAAGCTAGGAAAAACCTCTTCATCAATGTATTCAATCACAGCACGCCACAACACACATTCATTATTAAGTAACTGGCAACACTAGTAACGCTTATATAAGCGTATGCTAGCATATGCTAGTGCAGGTGTTCATTGATTCGATACATTAAGCTGAAGCTTAAATCGATTTTCGTTCATAGACAACCCGCGTCTATGCAATATGCATACCTTTCATTAAGACAATATCGCGACAAAAGCTGCTTGTGGGCTTTCATCGTGAAATTGCAAATGTGCTTAACTGTAATTAGTTTTGTCTTAACGATCTATTTTGCTTTATTAAAATAAAGATACATGTGATTTATTTTTAAAATAATGTATCATATTATTATTGTAAATTCTGCACTCTGGTAAGAAAAATGTGGCATTGAAATCCGCCCTCGGAAGTACAATGTATATAATATTAGCTAAATTGTTAATATATCACTTTATATATATAGAAAGAAACTGAAAGCTTTCATATATATATCTATATATATATATTAACTTCATAATTTGAACATATTCAATGTAACTTATAATTTCCTACTCACATTTTCCATTTCATATTATTTATTAATTCGAAAATGCAGAGAAATAAAAAAAAAGAAAGTGAAAGCTTTCATTTAAAAAGGGAAATTAAATAATTGAATGAATATCGAAGCTTGTGGCAACGTGGCAATGATTGACGTAGCTTACGAACTACCTTTTGTTCTTTAAATTGTTGAAACTAAACTATACTGTAAAAGTTATTTTTTAAAAATTGATAAAAACTTATAAATAGTGGCTCAGTTGACGGTTAAAATGCATATTGCCTTACCAATTTAAATGTAATTTTATAAAAAAAGCTTATCTCAGACATATCGCCCGCTTCCTTGCGATGACAACGTAGCGTCTCGTTAAAATAGTTTTTTATATTTTGTTTGATATTCGAGACTGCGGTCTCGTATTTCGTTTTCTATAAAAGCACGGTATTTTTCAATCGTTCCCTTTAAAACTTACCGCTTTTCGTAAAATGTCAAACTCACCACCGTGGTTTTAAATAACAAGTAATGAGGGGACTCGATTTTGAGATGTCATCGCAAAGATGCGATATGATATTGTCTCATTTTATTACAATATAAATGAAGTAGAAAAAAAAGGATGATTAAGATGTTTTTCAAGAAGAATATAATTTGAAACAATGTCGCATTAAAAATATGACATACAGTAGTTAAATCCCCTTAGCCAATTAAGCTATATGTTTATATCCTACTAGCAGCGCCTGCGACTTCGTCCGCGTGGAATTCTAAAATAAAAGCCTAAGTTATTCCTTATTATATCAGCCATCTGCCAGTGGACTGTCCCATCAATATCGATTCAGCCGTTTCAAAGATTAGCCTGACAACGAAAAGACAGACTTAAATTGTAAAAATCGGATATTTTAATATTACTATTTCAATTTACATGGATTAATAGATTATGGTGAGGCTTCAATATGAGATATTTGTTATCTTGTAGCTTTTCTAGTAATTACCAAAAAAATTATAACAATATATGATATTAAGTTATTATTAAATAGAAATAAAATAAAAACTCTAAACATCTAATTATGAAGCAATGTGTACAATGTACTAAACGCTCAAATAGCTTATTAAAATATATTTATCCCTTGAAAGCGCTTCGCTAAGCGCACTGGCATCGCAATGCCACAAACACGCACACACACACACACACACACACACTGGCGTAAACAATGACGTCGTGTTCAAAACACTCGCCCGTGTATTATTTCAATTAATAACTCGTGTGCCTTTTAAGTCCAAACTAAACCAAGGGCGATCATAATTGAGATTTTTGTTAAAATTTCAATCAAACTTTATAATATTTAATGCCTATATACAATAATGCTTCAGTGTGAGCTTGTAGCCCGAAACTAGCATAGTTTAAATTTTAATTTTATATCTGCATATGAATTAAACAATTTAACATTACAAAAAGACAACTAATTGCAAAAACTGAAGTCTCTTAGGAAATACAACACAGCTGTTGTCTTATAAGGCTCCACAGTAAGTAAGCAGTAGGTAATAAACAGGCAACGGAGCTGTGATTAGTGATTTATTATATTATATTATATTATAAGTATATAAAAATTGAAACTTTCCCAATTGAATTTAATTTATAATTATCGTCCATTAACAAACCGAGATAACTTCATTAGTCAAAACTTTTAAACATACGAGTATTTCAATGCACCACAACATTTCGCCACGAACTCTCTAATTCAATCCAATCGACGGGAAATTTATTATATATATATAACTTTGCAGTAGATAATATAATTCTGAGAGCATTTCAAACTACCGCGGAGGTATATATAAGCTTACGCCAGGAAATAAGTAAGTTAGATTGAACACAAAATTTTAAACACAAATTTTAATTAAACATATAATGTAGAATACTGGTGAAATACCGGTAGTGGTGTTCGTCGCTTAAAAGCCGCTTATGAGAATCATAAGATCTGATACCTTTTTTCAACATTTTTTAAAGTGTTATTCGCATACCTAGGAAAGTTGAAAAAGACATATTTAGAAAACGTATAAAAATTCAACGGTTTTCAAGAGGCGCGTGTTCAAATCCCGCTGCGTTCAAATTTTTATACGTTTTATGTCTTTATCTATTACTTTTTTTTAGGGGCATTATATGCGTTTGTGTTTTCAAGATAAATTATGCAACTTAAAAAAAGTTTTGTATTTATCTAATTTCAGAATCTGCACATGATATATCAATTATTCTTACAGATCCAAAACTATATTTACTTAAATAAACAAAGTTATCGGTATCGCTGTCTCAAGAGATCACAAATAAAAATAAAAGCTTTATTAAATTTATAGTTATTATGACCTGCGAGGTGATTTCCTATATGGTCCGTCTTTTTAGTTAAGAATTACTTCATTGCTGCACATTTAATGTTTCTTTAAAGCTTTAAAGCTTCGGGAACTGTTTCCCGCATAGCAGGTAGTCAGAGACAATCTAGCATGAAGACAATCCGTTCTCAACTTTCCGCCCGAAATTAAGACATTAGGAGCTGAATAGCGGAAAACGCCTTGCTTTTTCATTGGTACCAGAGCGAAGAAAAATGAAAATAATTTAAATATCATCATTCCCGCGAGTGGGTATCGACCCCCAACCAATCACGTGTAACCAGACAAAGACCCCTCCAACGCCACGATGGCCTCTACATATTAGGTATTTTTTCTTAATTCCCCTACTACTCAAAAAATAACATAGTTCACTACGGTATTTTCTAAGAGATTGCATTTGTTTGTAAACATTTTCAATAACATTTGTCTGCCTTTTTGAAACGTAAAAAAACCTTTATTATGCAACAAATTGAAATGCATGTATAGATAATTCCCTTAATTTAAACTACTAATTGCTATTACATATTAGGTCTACGTCTGATATTGATTAATTCTAACGTCAATTCTAGCTAAATGCCCGCAAGGCGATTGCCATTTCAGTGTATGCATCTCATTACTTCCCGTCGTATGCCTAGTGTATACCTGTCCATCATTTTCAATCACGATGCTGCTTGTTATATATGCTTTTATACCATATTGATATCTTTGCTACATTTATATAACAGCTAGTAAAAGCTTAGTAGGGGAAATACGAACCAAATTACATATACGGAAATAAAATCTAATGGGCCTATTTCAAAATTCACGATGCCGATAGATGAGCTATACATACCATATATAGCTCATCTTTCACATGAAGGCTACCATTTTTATAATACAGCGAGATATCAAACGCCTTTGTTTCGTACGAGTCCGAGTAGCAAGTGTGAACGTGTCTTGTGCCTACAAAATTTTATTTTACACGTGGTACCCGTCGGTTGTTTGGTGAGTTACTTGTTATTGGTTACAATTTTTCTTTAAATAGATAAAGTAAATAGTTACCATTAGTGCCAGTGATTTAAAGTAATATTTATTACGATAATTAAGTTTTAGAATATATCAAATCATTTTAATGGTTTTTGTTTTTACATTTGGCCAAAATGTAATACTTATACACCGTCCGTAGCTTCTATGTTAGGTATTAATAGAATGCACACCTTGTATTATTATATATTTATAGGCGGCATGGCCCGAAACAAACAAAGAAAAACTAATCGGGAGTCTTGGAACCAAGAGTCCATGAATCTTTCTATCGAAGCAGGTAAGATAAGACGAAATGGGAATTAGCTGCGAAAACTTGCGGTGCTCCTCAGGCAACTCTCAGACGACATTCTCTCAATAAGATTAAAACCTAGAATCCAACACCCAAGTAATAGGAAGATTTAATCAAACATTTTCAACTAAAACTGTGAGGGAGTTGACTGCGACGATGTTTTTCCCCGTTCCAATTTCAAGAATGTGTTACTAGTAGTCGAGGAACCTAAGATGAATAAATATAAATGAGACTGATTATATCTACGATAAATAAATAAATATAATTAAAAAACAAAACACGGTGCCATTTTGTCCCTACTTCCGTTGTTGTTTTAATGTTTTTTTTAAACTTTATTGGTTTTAGTTTGGTTACTATTATATTTGAATTACATTGATATCACAGCTCTGCTCTTTTTTTATGATAAATCCTACAATAAAAAAAATATATATTTAGAAAATGTATACAAATTGGAACGCAGCGGGATTTCACGCGTTCACGCGTTGCTTAGCGGTCAGAGCGCTTGAACGGTTTTCAAGAGGCGCGGGTTCAAATCCTGCTGCGTTCAAATTTTTATACGTTTTCTAAATATATATTTTTCAATTTCCTAAGTGTGCGATTAACACTTTAAAAAATGTTAAAAAATCTTACAGTCATCATAATCACACTTTTACATCTACGGTTGGTACCTTTGCGTATTTTTCATTTTAATAATTACATGCAAAATATTTTAGGCGGGATATTTTTGCCTTTTGCGTAAGTACACCGGTGAAATATATATTTCACCGGTGGGGGATATCCCCCAGCTTCCCTGTCATTCGCTCCTAAAATACACCATTTTCTTTCCAAAACTAATAACAAATTTAGCCAAAGAGATTAGTTTTGATTACTCAACAATAATAAATACCCCTATGAAAGCATAAATGCTTAATTAAAATTACAGAAGAACTTTATTACATTCCAACGGCCGTCTGTCTGTCTTTAAGCCCCGACGAGCGTGCATTAATTAAAACTAGTGTCCCCCTTGATGCATAAAATACGCGTTACCTTAAAAACGTTTATATCAAACAAACAAACAAACATAGGTAATTTTTATTTTATTATATATTACTACTATTTATGTATCGCACTTTTAATATGTTACAATGGACACTATCGTCTGTCTTTCTAAACTCTTCCTGCCCAATAAACTTCAAGTATGCTAAATTTCATACTCGTCTGTCCGCATAATTTTCATAAAAAGAGGTCTAAAGTTTCGATGCCATTACCGAGGATACATACGAGGGATCAGCTAATCATTACCTAATTATTTAGGGAACCCCTCGCGGGAGTTATTTGATAGACCGGATAATATAATAGAGATCTAAGAACATTATTGTAAAAATGGTTTCATTATGAAATGTGTTTTAATTTACTTTAGTTACTAAAATCGTTACAATCCAATATCATTGTAACGCCCAAGAGGAAGTTTAAAAAACAACAAATTTGATATAGTTTCCTTTATAAACAACATGTGAACACTTTGTCATGCAATTTTTAAAATTTGTATTGTAAAAAAGCTGATGCATAACGCGATGTGAACGAAACGTTTTACACAAAGGTTAGCATCTTATGTCTTTGTAATAACCAATTCTGCACGTGCTGGTCTGGAAATTGAAATTTTAAACTACTAGACTAGATAGAATATTGTTTCTCTATTTAATTCTTACATTTTATACGAAGAGAGCGACGAATGGAGCGCTTGTGAGCTCGTAGCGGCGTTTATTCTTTACGTTAGTTCTGTAAATGAATACAAAATCAATTATAACACAACAAAAAAAAACATATCTACAAAAGATTAAGCTCAGAATAAGGAAGTATAAAAAAAAACTATTTTATCACTTATATGGTTTTTAAGTTTATATTTTACATTTGGCTTTAAAATAACTTGTTATATAATATTGTAACTCTCAATTTAAATGCATATTTTTTTAAAAAAAAAAGGGTTTACATTGTTATAATCTATTATTTGTTTCACATACATCTTTAAGATCAATCATTCCCATCCCTAATGTAACTCCTGTTGCCTCTTTATCTTAATCAGATAGGGGCATGTAATTCGCATCTTTTAATGCTTCGGAGGTGGCTAGGAGAGCTAAACAAGTTGCAGGTGCAAATATATTTTAAGACAACTGTATCCGAAAATAACCTTCAAAATAGGAACAAAGATAGCATTTATCGCAAATATGCACTTGCATTTGGCAAACTAACATCCATTAATCTGTTCAATTAATTAACATTCACTATTGATACCTATTAAAGCGATAGTATCTGTTATAGCGACTATTTAGATCTATATATATCTTAATCCGTTGGATTAATTTACTTTACCAATAGCAATCTGTTTAAGCTGTAGTATCTGTTGTAGCGTCTATTCCGGTCTATAGATACATAAAATCAAATTACCTAACACGCGTCACAATTCCGATGTCTCTAAACATGGTTCAATGTGTTGTGCAGTTTTGTAAAATATGCGTAAATATTCGATTTGTACTTTACCAATACAAATTGGCTTAGTCTGAGATACGATATCATGCATCTCGCTATAGGTAACCAGTTTCAAACATGCCTATAATTGTTCAAAGTATATTTACAACTCCCAAGATCTTGTAGAAATTGTAAAATTTTAATAAAAAAAACATATTGAACTGCCCCTCTTTATATATGCCTTGTTAACTTTAAAATATACCCTGTATTAATTAATTTATATTTCATATTACAATTTAATATTATATAATATTCAGTTATTATATCATTTCATATTCATTTTCTTAAGAGCCATGTATAATTTTCCAGTACACAGTCTTTTCATTCTGCAAATGACGTGTCTGTTAATACCATAAAGGATACCAAGCGCACTACCTAGCATCTAAAGTCTACACCCTATGACAGCTAATTGGCTTAGTTCACGAGCCACAAGTTGCCGGTAAAAGGGCTTAAGCGTGAGGTATGTCAAAGGACATTCGCAATTAGACAAAATGTGCATAAGTGAAATTCTGTAGAATGATGAAACAAAAGCGGAATTAATTTAATGAAAATCTTCTCTATCTTTGTTTAGTAATTTCCATTAAATTACTCGACACTAGACTCTCTCTAACTACCCTGCTATACGGAAAACAGCGTGAATCCTTTACAAACATATATACATATATCGAAAATGGTTAAAAGAATTTTCAGCATTCCTAGTTCTTTTCTGGATGTGAGAATTTCCCTGAAACTTCTTGTCTACTTTTGAATTTTGAATTCCCAAAACAGAAAACAGAGTGTCTGGCCACTTAGTTCACCTTGCAGTGCTACCTTGCAGTGGAAGAACAAGCTGAAGCATCAAATGGTGCGTCACTGCCGCACAGTGGGTCAAGATATTTTACTGTCAAAATACCTTTTAATATATATATACATGTATAACACTGAGACACAATGAGAGTGGTTCGATACCCACTCGGGGATATAATATCATAATTATTTTCATTGCCTCGCTCTAATAAGACAAACCGCTTGAGTTCTGTCACTCATTACACAATACCGCAAAATTGGGCGGAAAACGAAGTGTCTTGACACTACGTTCTCTCTGCCTTCTCTACTATACAAAATAAAGCAAGAAGCTGAATAAGTTAAATTAAGAATAAAGTGGTACCGAACGGACATACTAAAATATAGACAAAGCTTGGACAGGTGTTTTTAAAGGTAATAAAATATAATATCACATTACTACAACGATGCCGAGGTGCGAGAAGTGCATGATTGTGATGTCGAGAGCACCGATCGAAACGTATGATTGGTTTTAGAACTCAGATCACATTTGAAGTAAACCTTCTTCAAATTTCGAAATAAGATATTCCGTGCGAAGTTATAAATTCATTTTCATTTGTACACTTTTACATAAATATACTATATTACAGTTTCATTTTTGTATAATGTATCAATTATAACCTTTAATAACACCGGTGAAGCAAAAAGTCCACGGAATGGAGGGAGGGAGGGAGTTCGAGGAAGGGAGTGAGTCTTTTTTGAAACTGCGTTATTTGGCTACCATTTGAAGTATAAACAAAAGTTTCATAAAGATCGGGTCATTATTGTATATCGGGTATTATCGCCATACAAATAACTCAAAAATCTAAAAAAATATATAGGTATTATAAAATCGATTTTTAACCTATGATAAAGTTCTCAACCAAGCAGGAAACCCTCCTCAAATCATTGTAAAGGAGATGTATTTTGTATTCTAGTTCCTGGAAATATAATGTTTTACACACAATCGCTGCAAGCGAGGCACTTAATTGAAAAAGATAAAAGATTTCCATTGGAAGATGTTCGTTTGAAGAAGATATAACTAACAAAAATGGTTAGACGTCCTGGTACAAAAAAGTGAATGCACGATGGACACACTTTTTATACTAGAATATAGATTTTTGGAACTCTGTGCCATATGAATCATATGAAAGTCTAATCAAGACTCCATTCAATGGTATAAAAGTGATAAGATCGGGTCTTCAAGGTAAGGGTTGAAAAGAAACCCAACTTGGTGTTTCCATAGAAGGTGAATACTACGCATGCCTTCCGAGACCTTTTCGCGATGCCGCAAAGGCAAAAAGGTGGAGAACATTGACTAAGCATGTGCCGCCTTTCGACAAGCAACCCGTGCACAGGGCTCAAGTAACAGTTGTTGGTGTCCAACAGCCAAACTATACTTGATTTTTAGATTCTGGAACACCCCCAATAGTACATCTACTTCTTTTTGCTATAGTACCTACTTTCGCACGATTATTTTGTATTCCAAAAGATAGAAAAATAATTTTTAAGGCAGAAATAGTTGATTTTGAAGGCAATAAATCCTTTTTTTTTCAATAAGTATAACGAATTAATCGACTGACCTGAGAAATGTATTTAGATTTTTAGGTTTATGTTTAAAGAGAGAAAATATAATAAAACATAGATATTTAATATTATAGTTGAGTGAAGACATTTCAATTCGTCGGCCTCCGGTCATACCGCAAAATTTATCTAATTACAAAGACTTAAAATACTCCGACCGCGGTGTGTGCATTAAAAAATTGTATTACATTTAATTAAATCGTCAATATTGCTTGATACTAAAATTATCATATAAAATATATGATATAAAATATATGTATAAATTATATGCATAAATAATTATATAAAATATATGTATAAAATGAAATCAACTCAAGAACGGCTAGGCCGATTTGACTAAGTTTAGTTTAAAAAATTATTGTAATGTTTCAAAATATATTAGGAAACTACACGGAAAATAGTAAAAACCAAGTTTATTTTCCCATTGAAATCCATCAAACACGATGCGCTCGGAATTTAAATATTAAACAAAGAAAATAGCTCAAACTATGGAACATAACTAAAATGCGTCCGCACGATTTAACGATATATAATTTACGCATTCAATAGTTTGGCTTCTCATTTCATGTTTAGATGAATATTTAATATTCTTATAAGAAAAATTCTTAACGGGCTATAAATATTTGACAACAAATATGTCATTAATTTGCAACAAATAGGCATTGAATTGGGGAAATGATAGCGGGTCCCGTAATAGCTCTTTTCATTATCAATTGGCACTGTTGGAATGCATAACGACGTGGTCAACTCCTACAGAGATTTTGAATTCAGTAGGATTCCTGAACTTCAAAAATCACGCAATGCCAATCATTGGAAGTTTGTAGAATCAAGTGTCCCTGTCCTGCCTCAACAAATTTATTGTTAAAAAATTATTTATTTTTCGTAGAGGCTTATATAAAAATTATATAAAAATTAATATATAATATAAATAAGTCTTATATAAAAATAAAAAATTACTTACTAAATAACACAGAAAATAAACTCAATAAAATAAATATATATTTTACATAATTAAATATTTACATACGAGTATATACATACATACATTAAATTACAACTTACCTTTGTTTATAATTCGAAATGCGATATGCGAAATTTTAATATAACACTTTGTACACAGCAAAATAGAAAGGAAACAGGTTTCCACCGCGTCGCGTTAGTGTCAGTCCCCGGGAACCGACGCCTACGAACTGCAGCCAGGAGGGCGGGACCATTATCTCATAGCATTAAAAAAAATAATAAGGAAATGGCATATACGCACAGTATGCACGCGTGTTCATAGAATTAAATAATAAAATGGATTCCCGTGAAGACCAATAAAAATAAAGAAAATATAAATTAAATTTACATTATAACATTAAATTCATATATTATTTTAGCAATTTAGCATTATCGGAAACATACTTTGGTAAATAAAACAACAAAGAGGTAAGTAGCAGACCATGGAAAGTAAAACTTGCAATTTTCTATTATACGACTCATTTGACTTAGCTAACCTAAAACCGTTCCATCTCTATTCAGTTCTAAACAATAGTCAAGTGATAATAAATAAAAAAATGTATAGACGTTGATGTTATCGTATAGTGTGCATATTTATAATTAAGAAAGTTAGATTGGCATTCGAGCTAATATTTAAATTTAAACTGATTAGACAAACGTCGAGTTCCGTCACCGGACCGTAGTTTCTCTAAAATGAGTAGGGTCGGGTATATGATATAGTATTAGGTACTCTCTGCAATTCACATGCATGGATGCGTAAAGGTTTTAAAAAATAATATTTGAGCATTTATATTTTAGTTGCTTAATTCTTCTTAAAAATAAAAAAATATATAATAACAACATTAATACGAGCTTTGATTAGAAAGGTGCATTGGATATTAGAGAATCATTGTCTAGAGCGAGTTTAGTCTACTTGAATAAGTACTTGAATAAGACAATAGAATTATTGTCTTTTACACAATCAACTATTCAGAATCATAAATAAATGTATAAAGTATAAGAAATATATTTGTATTTAAATATCACAAATTGCAATTTGTTGAACTTTAAAAGAGGTTTTTGAAGTATTTCATCCGGCACCGGTATTTAAACTTCGTCTTTCAAGCAATATAATTAATCAACAACAATAAGTCTAGGATATTATTGTATACGCCGTCTTGTCTTGTCTTGTTTTAAGTTTTCACAACTTACATATAACGGCATGTACTTGTAGGTTTCTAAGAGTTTATTAATTATATTTTAAAGCGATTGTTTCATATTTTTAACTAGCGACCCGCCCGCGGCTTCTCACTTAAATCACAAAATGTAATTAAATTTAAATGATTGTGACTTTTTGTAAATTGCGTGTACATCGGTTAAGCCGTTTCTGAGATTAGCGTGCAACAAACAGACAAACAGAAAAGAAAATTAACAAGCATTGTTTTGGGTTTTATTATATTGATAAATGCCCCTAATAATATTTTTTTACATATAGCTTCCATGAACAGACTGCGATCAGTTACATTTTTATTATATGTTTAGACTAGCGAAATTTAATTTATTTTTTAAATTGTTACCTTATTTTACTAATTTTGAAATATTTCGGCTGATCTTGCATACTTGCTGATTAGCAATGGCGATGTTATCGTTATAAGTCCATTTTTATATTTTATTATATAAAAAAACCTGCATTACAATTACATATTAAACTTCCATAAAAAAAAAAATGAAATATTTAAAACTTAGCATTACTAAAATAGTATCGTATACATTTTTAATTATTCTTACATCTACAAGAATCAATAGAACTATGAAACATTCAGTTTTCATTCAATTCTTGTAAAAATAGATACTAAAGTTTTAAAAATTGATATTGATACTCAATACTAATTTTTGAATTTATATTTTTTCTTTACATCAAACGCTTCAACGACTTAAGCTAGAGTGATTTTAAATTTATTTCAAACTCACAATATAACGAAAACCGGAATACGTAATACCTATTCGCAACACAGAAATCTGTGTATATCGAATATCGTATTTTGATAGGTGTAATCTAGTTATGCACCTAAGTAACCCTCTGCATCGCCCCTATTACAAACCCATCCATATGTACATCTACGATACCACACCTCACGTTAGATATTGAGTCTAAGAAACTACTCGTTCATTATTATGTTAACGACTATTACAAATGTTTATGTTTAAATTAATTTTATATTCCGAATCAGAGTAATGATTATGTCTAAATTCATTTTATTTCTCCGCTCTACGGTGTTGACTCTCCGCTCCGCCACTTAATATGTAATGTCTCGATTTCGAGCGAAAAGTGGAGTGGCATAACGGAGTGTCATAACACTGAGTACCTAATGGTCTTGCTATGCGGGGAAAGAAACCATGAATTTGTTTCATTATAGATTAGAAATCACGTAAATATTTTAAGGTAAAGCGTTAGTGTCCATGTATTATATGTCCATGTCCATGTATACACGTGAAGCTTATAAGTTTCTTCATACCCAGTACGGAGTTTTTATATTAAATTAGCATTTCATAGTCTGTTCGAATTAAGGAATGGAAAATGTATTGTCGAATACCAAAAATATAATTGATTAATCCGGTTAAAATAATTATTCCGATAATATATCTATGACAGAATCGAAAAAATCACTCGGCAGATTTCTTGTCTGTCTGTCTGTTAATTGGTGCATCAATCACGCAAATTCATGTATGGCTTTCACATAAGAGAGTTTTTATTCCGACATACGATGAAGTTTTAGTAGAAAAAATAAAAATACTGATTAATATAATACTGTATTTTATAACATTAATTACGAATGATTTACTGCATATAAATAGCTAAGAGTCTGGAACAAAATACTAGATAATTTTATTCTAAAGTTCAACGTGGTTCCTCTAGCAATTTTTTTAAAACAACACAGTCAAATTACGTCGTATACTCGCAAATTGCTTTCCAATCTCAAAAAGTTATGTGTTTCTTTAAAAATATAATAAAAACAATATTTATATATATATATATATATATATATATATATCGATTATAAATATTAGGTATATTTCATCGATCCATAAAGCACACATCATGCCATCTGTAATAGAATAGGTGACAATGGTGTTTAAAAGTGCTATAGCAGTAATTCAATACTATTTTTACGTAAATAGTCTATAAGTTAAATGAAGGTTTAAAAACAAATATTTTATATTAGGCGTATATATATATTTTACCTATGAATTAATCTTCGGAGTAAGGAGTCTCGTAACGCTACTTTGCACAAATCCTTGAAGTAGCGTTTCCATCTCTCCTCTATTGAAACACTAGAATTGCGTCAGCACCGTGCGGTTACAAAGTCTAGAACGCGTTACACGGTCACCGCATACCTAAGTTGTTTGTGGGTGAAATGGTTCGGTCATCTCCTGTTTTAGATTAATCCTTCAATCATAAACTTGTACGCATACAAGTATATATGTATAGTACGAGCTTGTTGTAATTTTCAAGTTTAGTAACAACAGCTAAGTGTTTAAAGTTTTTTGAAGGTTAACATAATGCTAAGTATTGTTTCAAAGTTAGTAATCTGATATATGGATATTTCTAGTGAAAGGCCGTGCTTTTAATGGAATTGTTTATTAATACTACTCAGCCTCTTCCCATCTTTAAGTAATCGCGAGTAAATGCTTTGATTTATATGTACACTAGCGACCCACTCGCGGACCGCCCGCCCTCGCCCGTGAGAACTATAGCTGTTCGTATTTTCAGTGGCCTTTTCGTAGAACAATAAAATTCCAGGAAAAACTTCAACGGTTCGGCCGTGTTGACGTCACAGACAGACAAACAGATTTACTTTCGCATGTTTAATATTAGTATGGATTATTTTCATTTACTAATTTCTTTATATTGGTAATTTTTTTGTCTTTGAGTCTTCCACATCAGCCGCTTGTAATTTATTTCAGATTCACGCTTTTCCGCAGCAAGTACACACCAAGGCACACTCATTTCTCAACACTCCACTCGAATTCAAGACGTTACATATTGAATGTCGAAACATCTCTTTTTTTGGGTTTGAAGCAATACAAATATAAGCATTCTCTGTAATGGGAATCGAACCTACAACTATCGCATTTACTGTGAGACTACAGCCCGCCTCATAGGTGCTGATTAAGTTAGTAATTACACCCTCAATCAGTACCCCCCACCGCACTAGGTGATCACAGAAACGGTTAACTTCGAGGAAACCATTCCGATTCGATTCTCTAGATAGCACTACCACTACACCAGCTTTACCAGAAGGCGATCCAGCATATATCAGCCAGTAACCCTGTCCGATATTCCGAGAATTCCAGTGAGTTTCCTGTAGGAATGAACACTGGACCCGACGTCTCATGAGTGCCTGCGCGTTGTTAAGTGGCGACGTCCTAGCTGTATCCTGTAACCCAGCCTATTCTTGTGACCGGGACGGTTTTAAATGACAAAGAACTGTTTTAAATAAGCGATTGCCATCTGATCTCCAAAATCCCTTCTACGGGTAAAACGAGGTAAAAGTATGGTGAAAGAGGAAAGTAAATTAGGTAAGGGGGGTATAAGGACACCACTTTCATGGATTGGATAGGAGTATGATAGTAGTGGCTCGAGGATCCGGGATCACGTACCCATATACCCAAGACCAAATATCGTACAGATAGACAGACAGGTACTTGGCAGGACACCCTCTGAATTCTTATATATAATATCTTAGAAGATATCAGAGGTATGAAATAAGAGGGTAGAGTGGCCGTCGCGTTCTGTCAGACGTTACTAATGGCAGCAGCAGAGAGCGAGAACTTATGAAGACGTATTAACTGGAACCCGGGCCTCTTGGTGACGGTCCAAGACACGCAGGATCAAATCCCGCTACAATAAAATTTGTAAACGTTTGCTGAAAAATGTTTTTCTTATACTAAATGTCTACCTCTTTTATTACATATTTTATTAAAAATATTACATATTTTATTGAATATATTACATATTTTATTGAATATATTACATATTTTATTGAATATATTACATATTTTATTGAATATATTACATATTTTGTTTTATTATTTTAAAAATATGTTATATTGCTTTGCCTATTCTAGAGACACATAAATATTTGCAGCCTGGTTGTTTTGACATAAAACAGAAAAAACTATTAATATGAAATTAATATAAAAAAGTAAATAGTAGAGCGTAAAGCTACTAATTTCCTGGTGACAAATTTGTTAATATTAAACTAATTGGGGTATCCAGTTCTAGACTGTATATTCCATGACTGTATTAATTTATATTGCAATTTAGTTTTAATTCGGTAGTAGGATACAGAAAGTTTTTTTTTAATTTCCCTTATCAATTGACACATTATTATTTTCATATATTTCACAAAATTATAAATTTCAGTTAAATCAAATCAAAATTTAAATCAAAACTTGTGATTCAAGTGAGAATGCCGGCCGCCGAAATATACTAAATATCTATAAGCCGTATTTTACGCAAGTAAAGCCGCGAGCGGGTCGCCAGTAAGTAATATAATTTAAACTGACATAACAAGCTATTACATACGAATACATTAAATTGATGTTTCAAACAAACAAAACGCTAAAGCTAACTAAAAGTTACAAATTGCTTTTATATAGCTTCGGTTAAACCTCACAAAACAGACACTGTTAATAATTGCTTTCGCTGCTTCCCTCAGAAAGGAAATGTATGTACAATAAATGACCAGCCTTTTAGAGCAAAAGATTTAAAAAAAAAAACAGTCATTCTTTTGTTTAAGGCCATTGTGGTGCAACGGCGTGTCTGTAAACGCGATGGTTGGAGGTTCGATTATCACTTAGTTGAATAATTTGTAAACATATTTAAATTACTTTAATTTTGAAAAAGACATATTTAGAAAACGTATAAAAATTTGAACGCAGCGGGATTTGAACCCGCGCTTCTTGAAAACCGTTCAAGCGCTCTGACCGCTAAGCCATGCGTTCTACATCCAGCTACGTTGAAATTCTTATACGCTTATTACAACTTATATTTGTTGTTACTTTAATTTTCGTGGTCGTCGAATTCCGCTACTCAATCAACACTTAATGTATCGAATACGAGCGGAAAGTGGAGAACGGAGTGTCTTGACACTAGGTTTAAAGGCTATGTGGAATGTATATATTCTTATACCTATGTCTTGAGACATTTTAAAATATATATAAATTTCTAAAATGAATACTGAATTCAAATCAAAGTTATCTTATAATTCGTATAATATAGGCATTCAAAGAAATTTATGTTAGAATTTTGAACTGTCCGTTTATATAGAGTCCTTCGATTTACTTTTATTAATATTATTACTTTTTTCATACGATGCAAATGGGTGTTATTTTGCAATATTGAAGATATTTGAACTATGAATTTATTCAACCAAATGCGTCATGGCGGCCGGGTGTCGCGTCAACGAATAATTGGAGTCGTGCATCGATGACCGTGATATGTCGCAAAGCTCGAGGATCGATGAAATTGGGTTTAGTTATTCGCCAAGCCAATTTAAACTGTGAAATTTTGTCATAATATCATATATGTCAACTCACTATGTGGTTTTTGCAATTACAAAAAAATAATATATCACTTTTCACATTGAAAATTTCAGTCAGTTTTTAAAGAAACCTATCATTATCAAATTTCTTACCAAATAATAAAAAAATTCTATACTATATCTATATATACGTATTGAATTGCAAAAATCTAATATGCGACATATCACTTTTATACGAGCATATGTTCAATTTCTTTTCAAAACTATCACTTGCTATTTTGTTTTTAATCACGCTAGTTGTAGTCAGCATCATCTACATGGAAATATCTAGCCGACTGAAGTGATACATTGACAATTGACCTTTAATACTTAAAACTCAAATCAAATGGCATAATGCTTTCTCTTTTACTTTTTTCCATCTTCATCAATTCCCTTACTAAGCTATCTATCTATCGATTCCCTTTCATTTTTACGCAGATGATTGACACGACAACGAGCATTTCTTTTTGTTTTAAAATATACGAGTATGTTAATTTTTTATGGTGTGCAATTAAGATTTTTTATCTTTATCTTATCTTATCTATTAAAAAAAGGAATATCCAAAATCTATAATAAAAATGTAACTGATCGCTGTCCGTACATGGAAGATATGTAGAAAAATTTATTTATCAATGTAACAGAAGCCTTAAAAGCTGCTATTTTGTCTTTTTTTCTGTTTGTCTGTGCGGTCGGAAAAGCTTAATTGGATTCAAATGCAGTTTTGACTTCTGTTTGATCATAATGATACATGACTCAAAAAATGCAGGTAAGATCAAAGATCGATTTTCAGTTCAATCGAGTTTCTTTTTCTTTGTTACGAAATATACATGTGTTATATGTATACGGTACATATATGTAAGCTGGGCTTTAGTCTAATCCGATCATACTGGAGTGGAGAGTAGACTTGTATGTTGAAATGTACACAAATAATAAATGTTAAGCTAAACATTGCCATAATTACGTAACAATAAGAAAGATATATAAATATATCAATTTATGTTTTTTCAATTTAATTATTGTAGTTTCAACTCCTCGACAAATTGGATATATTTTATATTTAAAACATTTTCGTTTTAGACCAAATCAGGCATTACTTTTCGCCAACAAATACGCAATATTATTAAAATAGAGACAGAGTACGGTGGGTACTTACCTCACAAATTATTAATTTCTCTCACATATTCGCATATATAATAAATATATACAAGAAAATATGTGTTACAAGAGTGTTACAGGCGATGTCTAGAATCGTAACGGGAATTAGAAATACAGAGAGTGTCTGGACCCTTTGGTTCTCTCTGACTATCCGCGGGTAAAAGCGTAAACCCTAAGTTTGTACGCTAGCTGTGTTTGTTACTATAAACACAAAGAAACAGACAGGGTTCATATTTAGTTATCAAATTCACAAACAAACATTAAATTTAATTACATTAATAAAGTATTTTATTTTATTTGGTATTTAAGAAATACTGCATACCGTACCTAAGTGTTAGTAATTTGTTATTTCATACACACGACTGATAATGTTTTAAATGAATGTTTTAACTGACTTTTTTTTCATTACAAACATTTCAAAGCCAGGAAATGACTCAATTACACTGAAAGTTTGAAATATACTAAAATCACGCAATTTTTGGCGTGTTTTGGCGGCGGCAGTTTTATATTACAAAGTATAAACATACAGGATTCTCGCAAATAAAAACATTCCAAATAATCATCGGTTGTTCAAAGGAAAAATCAAAACAGTTGGCTTCCTGCAAAAAATCAAATATTAATTGTATACAGATATTTAAATAGTATAACAGAACATTTTAATTAAAACCAGGGTATAAATAATATACTATACATTAATACCATATTTTTTGATAGGCTAGAGTTGCTTTGTTATTTAAAATTAGTGACATAAAAATATACTAGTAGCCTCGTTGACGCGTAAAATACACTGTCTTGTTAACCAGAGCGGAGAAACGAATGTACTTAAATAATGGAGTCCCGGAACCACCTACAACAATGGAGCTTACAAATAATTAATATTCTTGACACAAAAAATAATTTTTAGTTAGTTTGTTTATAAGTGAAAGTTTATGTGTTTGCATATTTTTATAAGAACTATGATAACATTACATATTTTACGTATTTATAATTTACGGACAAGTATTGAATGTAGCAAGGTCATCATTGAACTAAAAAATAGGAGGGAAGTAAGCGGGATACTAAAAAGCTTTTAAAGAGACTATTTTGCAACCTTTTAATGGCGAACTTTTACCTTGAACAGGAATTACTAATTGGTAAATATGGTTTTAGCATCCGTACGCTTTTCCCGCATCAGGGTAGTCAGAGTGAACTAGGTGTCGAGATAATCCGTCACTCCACATTCCGCCCGAAACTGATACATTGCGTGTTGAGCTCCAACCATGCTTTGTCTTATCAGAGCGGAGGAATGAAAATAATTTTAATATTATCATCACCCCCCCCCCCCCAAAAAAAATGGGTATTAAACCAACAACCAATCTCATTTACAGTCAGGTGCTGTATTTTATTTGATTTAATTTATTTATTATTTGAGGAAATCCTGATAGCAATTTGCTTATGTTTAAGGAGCATCTGATTTATTTGAAATTCAGCCAATAACGTTACACGTTTCCGTCGCGTTCTTGTGCCGTCACGTCAATTTTCTTTTACGGTTTCTTAAAACTTTTTGTTGCTAGCTTTTCCACAAAGGTGAATAATGTAATAAAGAATATGTTTTGGTTAAAAATAACGATATTTAATGAATAATTATATAAGAAATATTGTCTATGATTTTTATACAAAAGACGATAAGTCTTTTGTCTGGCCATGCCACGTCTTTAGAATGTATAGTGTTAATGACTCAATTTTGTTGCAGTCACATTTAAAACTAAAACCTAAAACAATCACATTGAATCGCGAGCGTAAAGTATTTTAAATTTCTTTCTACTTCAATAGCTTTTCAATAAATTCAAAATTATAAATATAAATGTAGCTATAAATGAAAAATGATTTTATATACTATTAGATTATAGATATTTTTTTAAATAATCGTAGCCTTTTAGTATACATTAGTCGACTTTTAGTCCTTATTTAAAGTCAACGGCGCAAAGTGTCCATTTCTACTTACTTCGGATAACGTCATCTCGGTGTAACAAGAACTCGTTAGATCTGGCGGAGTGCTCCGCCCTACATGTGAGGAAAAAGCAAGCAGCACAGTAAGTTTGATGTGCTATATTATTTTTTAACAGACTTTGCTGTAAGATATAAATTTCAAAACGTTCACTTTTATACCACCGTAAGACAGGCGTATCACTTTATTAAAAAAAAAATTGATAAAAATATTGGATAATCGAGAGTGAGCACAGTTGCTGTAGGTTCTTAGAATTTTCCAATGGGAAGAACATTTACATTAACATAACATTAAGTAATATTGAATTAATAAATGTTTCCGGGTCGGCATTGAGACTGCATGCAAAGAAACTTCTATACATTTAATATTCTATTCAAGGTTATCAATCAACGTATAAAAAAATTCGTTTCAAAATTTGCACCCTTGTTGGTATCCGACAATAATGCAATATTTTCCATAGTATATACTTTATATCCTCTATAGAAATATGATGATAACGAGTATAAAGTTTTAAGCGTATATCTTTTAAGTGCATTTTAACCACTTTGTTTGTGTATAAGATGTTTGGTTATCGCAATTCTTATAAATTTTAACCGGTTTAATCGCTTTTATTTTGATCTGGCATCTGTAAAGAGTTTAAAACGTAGTTTTTTTTAAATATGTAATTATTTATTGTTAAGTATTGCAATTTAGACAATACATTAATAACGTATGCTTATAAAGAGTGTGAAAACATGTACAGTGTACTGTGATTTGTACGTCATAAAATAATTCTAATTATCTTTGTACGAATATTGAAGACAGTTCAGCAATACATATGTGAATTCAAAATTCAAAATATCCTTTATTCAAATAGACTGTAGCAAGCACTTTTGAATCGTCCAAGGAACATAAAGCTAACACCGGCTCGGAAGGCAGATCTGCTGAGAAGAGCCGGCGAGAAACTAAACAGTTGCTCTTTTCAAATACAAAAGTTACAATTTTACCATATAATAAAGTGGTAGCTAACATGCACGAAACCCAAATCATACCACTTCCACACATTTTTATCTTTTAAATATTCTTCTACAGAGTAATAAAGCTTTACTTATTAATATTGTCTTTATAGCGGCTTTAAATTGCTGGGTTTGCAAATTAAATTCTATAATATAATAACATTAGTCGCATGTTGTTCGCAGATAGAGATTCGTCTTGCAAAGGAAACGCTGGCTCATAATTTTTTATAAGACTAAAAGGATATGCAAACTACGGTAACCATTTCGAACTTTCATATCGTAGCTCTGCGATCACTAAATAAATCTTTGAAGAGCAATGCCTGATAAAATCTAGGTCATATTGAATCATAACTTGTGAAGCTTTGCTTTTGATATTGATTATTAATTAATTCTATTTTATTAGCTTCACGCCTCGATTCGATAGTTCTCGGTAAATAGAGAGAACCTAATGTAAAGACACTATTCTCGATTATTATTATTATATTTCAAATAAGTTCAAAGCTTAGTTATGAGCACTTATGAGAATGTACACACACGCATTATGTACAAAAATACCGTTAGCGTTCGCGTAGCAAAATAATTTATTTAATTAATTAATTACTATAACAAATTATTGGACGATGTTGAAAATATCATTTTATTACGAATTTTAAATGAATATCATTGCATTATAAATAACATTGTAATATTTCACTAATTGGTAATATTGATCTAATCACTTCATATAACTTTTAAATTATATTAATATTTAACGCACCGTGGTATTTTTTATTAATTATAAAAGAATATTTTTTAGTTGTCTATAGCTTTTCGAAGTAATATAACAGATGTTTTTACAAATATAAAATATCATATATACAAGTGACATAACATCTTAAAACAACAAATCAAAACAAAACTTACCCACGATATGTTGAATCACTTTTACACCTTAAAAAAAAGCAATTATCGGATATTTTATATACACTTTAATATATAAAAGACTAAATGAATTTATTTAAATGACAATTTTCAGGTAAATAAATTAAATATTAAGTTATTTTGACAGATTTACTTCTCAAGCTTTGAAAGCAAGACCACCCCCTATCAAATTAAATAAAGCACTGCTTTATCGACAGGGGTTTGCCGGTTTCTGCCAAGAAATGTCAGTTTGCTCTACTTAACACTTAACTGTGTCATTTTGTTTTTTGAATATTTTAAGGCATTATACAAATACTCTTCGTTGTAGGTAAATATAAGAATTAATAAAAATAATAATTTATAAAACAATAATATTAAAACCTAAATAATAAAAAAAAATATTTCAAAACAGTTTTCTTTTAAAATATTAAATAAAAAATTCAATATAAAACCAGTATTTAGTTATTATTTTTATTAGTTACAAGAAATATATATATTTATACCATTTTTTAATATTTATGCAATAATATTCAACATTAAAATGCGAAACCTTATTTGAATTACAATGCCACCTCTTGTCACATTATATAAGCAAAGACGTTTGCTAACGAAGTCAAGTTATTTGGCGAAAGTGTTAGAAGGCATCAAAGTAACTTAAATACCCTAAAGAGATTGTAGATGGCGCTTTATTTTAAATCATACAACATAAAATGTAATTTGACGTGTTTTTATTAGCTTCGCCTATTTATCTATCACCTATCAACGACAATATCGTCACGTCCGTGAATCGTTTTTTTTTAATTAACAATTCGGAATTCAACCCCGCGATAAAAACTAGAAATCTAGTTACCAAATTATTATTTTAATATGTAATTTATAATAGTTATACTTGTAGTAGTGTGTATTACTTGAGAAAATGTATTTAAACGTATGAAAAACCATACTTAAATATATAATTATAGCCCATCCGGGTGCAAATACGGAAACTGCACCTATGAGAGGTCATGCAAGACTCATCGTAACCGAGGTCGGGTACTACCAGAGTGAATTGCATCTGTACACTTATAGACGTAAAGCTATACATTTGCGTAATCAATTTATTCATTTATGTCGGTATTTTATTTAGTTATTAACACGGTTGAAGTGTATTTGGAACAACCCTACTTGTACACCATGGTTAGGGGTTAAATTCCCGTTTGGATTAATATTTATACAATTTTATTTTTTGGAGAGTGATAGATATAATAATTACAACATGAAATAAATATAATATATGTTTAGACGAGAACTGTAGAACGGAGCTACATTCTTTATCAATCTATCCCCACAAAATGCTGAAAATATATATAGATAGACAAATATATGTATATATATTATTTCCTTAGTATATAACTATATTATATACCCTTTTATTTTCATAAAATCGTGCATATTAAATTCTAAACATTACAATACTTCGTTGATAATAACTTAGCTTAGCTTAGTGAAAGTGTTTTACGTAACCCAAAAAGCAGATAAAAGACATATTATTAAGTAGAATTAACTTTTGATGACGATTACACCTCTCAGCATAGTCAATTACTATAGTGAAACTGTGTGAATACGGCGTGAATAGAATCACCCAAGAGAATCTCCATTACTTTGACATAGGTGTTTGTGGGTGACTTTGCCTCAGGGTTTGCCGTAATATTGAAGCGACAGCGAAAGCGGCGATTTTCATCCATCCATCAAATCTACTGATTATACACATTATAAAGTAACGAGGCCGTCGTGGCTCTATTAGGCGGCGTCTCACTGTAGATTGTGGGTTCGATCCTCATTCGCAGGAATGATGATATTTTAATTATTTTTGTTTTCTTGCTCTAGTGAGATAAAGCGCCGCGGTGCACTTTCCGGGAGGATGCAGTATCCTTGACACTGTGTTCTGTCAGACTTCTGGTTGTCCAGGAAAAGCGTGAAGCTGTAAAAAAACACCGAATATATTACAACTTTTTAAGTACTATACAAGTTTTGATAGATATTTTAACATTGATATGGAATATACAGTAGCTATTGCATTTTAAACTTGCTCTTAAAGTTTTGTACAAAAGATACTGCGTCGCTCAACTACCCATGTACGGTTTTACTTTTAAAATCTTAAAAAGTATTTTTTTTTACCATTTTTTTTAAAGTGTTATTCGCACACTTAGGAAATTGAAAAAGACATATTTAGAAAACGTATAAAATTTTGAACCCGCGCCACTTGAACGGTTTTCAAGAGACGCGGGTTCAAATACCGCTGCGTTAAAAATTTTATACGTTTTCTAAATATATCTTAAAAAGTGCTTAGAGAATTTATAAATAATATGTGAATTTGAATAAGAATTTACTTTTTCACTAGGAAAACATGATTTAAAATATTTTCTCGTTATCCTGGTGGTGCTAGGACTTTAGAATCCGGACACGTGGGTATATTTTCAAAAATCAGACGACCAGAACTAGGAATAAATAATATTGGTAAATTACCTCAGTTTGTTACATATATAGATGTAAATTATGCTTAAAAAAGTTTTAACAATTTAAATGTAAAAAGGTTAAGGTAATGTAAAAAGTTCTAGTTCTCAATTTTTTTAAGATGTTGTGGATATAAAAATAGAAATCTATGTTCAATTTATGACATAAGACAATACAAACGTTTATATTACATCAAATATTTTATTTTTAAGATTTGAGTCCATTATCATTTATGTTATCCAGAAATTGAACTTAAGTACGTAACTTCGCAGTCAATGGTGTAAAACAAGTTTTAAAACCTCTCTATAAAAAAGCAGCTTTTCCCCGTATAGCAGGAAAGTCAGAGAGAACTTATTGTCATGTCACAAGTCACTTCTTGCTCCACTTTCCGCCCGAAATCGAGACATTGTAATGTTGAGTGGCAGAAAAAGAACGAAGAATGAAAGTATTTCAAGTATAATTATTCCCACGAGTGGAAATCGAACCCACAACCAATCGCGTACTCTCTATACATGCCTTTATGTTTTCTAATTTTGAAATAATTACCGCAAAAACCCACATTAAGTTAAAAAAAAAGGTAGGTTATATTAATTATATTATATAAGAAATGATGAAAGTTCACGGAGTTAAGTTAAAAATTACTAAAATTTAAAATTAACTATGCGTCCGCTTACAAGATGGCAATCTTAATACTAACCTAAGCTGATGACTCACAGATTATTTATTTTTGGCTGATTACTACGAATACCTGTTATAAGCTTATTCTAAATTATTACAATTAAAAAAAATATTTTTAGAAAGCGTATAAAAAATTTAATTCAGCGGTATTTGAACCCGCGCCTCTTATACGGTTTTCTAAGTGTGTGATTAACACTTTAAAATGTTAAAAATATTTATTACAATCATTTTTTTCTGTAACTCAACGAGCCTTAGATAAAGTATATTATAGATATACGTTTCCAAAGAGAGTTCAGAATATTTTATTTGCCTTTTTTACCAAGGTCACGTCATTATTTTATGAGGTTAATAGATATAAATAACTTTGGATCATATTTCAAATAATAATTAATTAGTATACTTCACTAGAAACATTTTATTCTAAAGTTAATTATACTATTAAATTAGAAGAAGTATGATAGCCTCTGACTGTATACTCGATGGTTGTGGGTTCAATTCGTACTCGAGGCAATGATTATTTTTAAATTATTTTCATTTATGCGCTCTGGTGACAAAGACAAGACAAGTCTTGACAAGCACGGCAACTGTACCTTTACTTTGCTATTCTATTCTTATACATTGAAAAAAAAATAAAACATTACACTATTCAGAACAAGATATTTACCAAAGTATAGTACTACTTAAATGCATTTAGTATTCCACTCTAGCATTCCCTTTAAGTGACTCTAACCATTATTGCGCAATATGTGGGTATAGGAAAATGTCCATGAATTGCGCAACTGTCTGCCGATCTGTTTGTAAATGCATGGAAACCCACGCCTACACTAATTTGTAAACATATATCGATTGAACTATTTACTATGATATTTAAAAAAAAAACAATAATTACATATACATACATCTATATATATTTGAGGTGATCGTCGCGAAGTGGGAGAGCGTCTGATTGTAAACACTATTGGTTGTGGGTTCAATTCCATTCCATTTTAATGGAATTTAAAAGGGCAATATGCAAACTATGATTTTATTAATATTGATACAGTTATATTGAATTTTGCCACTATTCTGTTAACTTTGCCTTTTCATTTCTCTTTTGCATGTGATGTTTTCTTTTTAAGTCGTATTACATTAGTTGTATACGTTTTAAGACACTGGATTACTGGATATATATTAATGTAACAAACAACCGTTGGTAATCTTAATAAAAATAAAAAAAAATCTTCATTTCTTTGCCGTGGTAATATAAAGCGTAGCGTTCAACCCAGTCTTCAATGAACTGAATTAAGACGAGGTAGTCACAGAGAACCTAGTAACATGACTCTATTCTCTGTGCCCGAACAAGTGGCGAAGCATGTTGAGTGGCTAACCGAACGACGAAAACAATTTAATTATAATCATTCCTTTGAGTGGGAAAGGAACCCACAACCATCGTGTTTAAAGTCGTTCCCAATGCGCCAGGATGGGCCTATTGTGATTAGAAGAAAACTTTATAATTAAGCTATTATATATATAGATAAAGAATATGTAACACAGGCTTCAGTTACATATTGATATTTAATATTATATGCACTTGGTATGAACGCGCGGTAATGCCGTCTATTTATGAATTAATTATATTCTTAATATATTCTTTATTTGTTCAAGATATGTTGATGAAAATTTTAAAATACCTAATACTTGATTTCAAAAACTTCGTAACTAAAAATTATATATGTATTTAAAATTAAAAATATACATGCAACATTAATTTCAAATGAAATAAATAAATACTTCTAAAACTAAAATATGTTATTTTTTGTATATAGTTTTACCACCTGACGCAATTCGTAAGCGAGTACCTTGTATTGTTCAACTGCTATTGTGGGCTATTGTTCCTTTATGCGCCTTATTAGTCTAATCCTGTTTCCATTTCGAAGACATACAATAAAATGGCTTAATTATGGTAAGTCTTAATACAACCGTTAATAGTATTGTATAATAGCAATAGCTTTTTTTCCCTCTACACACACATAGTTGAGTGGCAGAACTCACCGTCGCGCTTTGTCTTACTAAAACTACCAAAAGGGAAAATAAACCAAATTCCTCCGATTAAGAATCTAATAAAACTAATATATATTTATTATAAGGGATAAAATTAAGCTTACTGTAAACTCCGAAAATCTAGTAATAACTATAAGAGACCCATGTCTTACACAAATGGCTATAAAAAGGGAATATATATTTTTATTTTTAATAAGTAGAATACGAACCTATTCTCATCGTTTGTATTTTACTATATTTTAAGTATTGCATAATGCGTAAGTATGTAATACGTAATGTAATATAGATGGCACTAATTAATATGTAGATTAGAATTATTATGAATAATTATATATGAATAGAATAGAAGTATTTAGAATTAATATGTGTAATAGACTCAATTATTTAAAAGAAAAAGTATCTTAAAATATCCCAAAACGATCTTAATAAGAATAAGATAAGTATCTCAGAAACTACTGCAAAGTGAAGACGCGATGTTGATGAGAAATACAATGGAAGGATTCTCAAGACAATAAAGATGAGCGAGAACCAAGGCGAGTTTCATCCTACAGATTTAGTTTTGCAATTTTGAACCGAATACTCACAGGCCTAAGTTCTATTTTCGTTTTTATATGTTAAGGAAATAATGGCTTCCTGCCTTTTTGATGCCAGATAATTTTTGCCTTGGCCACAGTGTAGCTACAAAATTCCGACTATCAAATTAGTGTTAATCTGTGTATTGTTCTTTTCAGATACTATATTTAGATAAGTTCACAATACTTATAGGAAATATATATATACGAGTGTGTTGTTTTCTACAGTAAACTTCTTAATCACTTCGTATTATTTCGTACTTACAGTAAATTAAAAACTCTAATGTTGACAAAATTTTGACGCCAATTAATTATAAGATAAGCTTCCCTAATTTATAATCTGTGAATAATTATTTTATCTATATGACAAAATATTGTATGTAATATGTAAAGTTTTAATTTTATAAATGGCGACTATTATTTCGTATTCTAATTACGTTTATACTCGTTTTATACGAGAAGTGAAAGTTATTTGGACTGGGACTTGAAATAATCTCTTGTGTGCTTGTGATATACAGATACGCTTAGGTCTCTGTTGATGCACTAAACGTGACATAAATATTTATGTAATGAACTCGTTGAACCAGGCTTCAAATATTTCTATACATATCTAATATATTCATAGCTAAGTACATACTTAACTTAATAGATGTAAATGGCTAAACTCACATTTTACGTAATACTTTATAGTTTTCAAGCACTAGTTTGGCAACAATATTACCTCACACGGGATTTGAATCTTGAGTTAGGTGTCTCATATCAAAATTATTTTGCGAAAACTTATTTCCGATATTTTTTAACTTATGCGGGACTCAAACCTGCGTCTGTTGTAAGCCAACCGCGCTAGCTATGATAAATATATTATAATTGTATATTTAGGAGCCGGTACACGTTACATATTGTAGTTGAAATTCATATGTAATTTGACGACGCGGTCTGATTAAGGTTACCACTATAAAATTAGAGATCACGGTACTAAGTCGTAACGTTTTTTACATAGTAATTTTGTTTTCATCTTCACGTACCTCGTATAAGAGAAAAAACACCCAGGTCTACACTTTCCACTGTATGTGGCGCTTCAAACTTGATGGATTGCTGCCATGCTATTTGCCTAAAATAATAATTGGATACCTAACTATTCACTTAACTAGATTATTGTAAAATATATGTGTTAAGTATCAAAAGAGATTCTAACCACAGACGTCTATATTGCTCCAGGACGATGTCTCCAAGAAAGCTGTGATTTGAGCTTTTCGCCCAGTATTGGCACTCCAATACGAGCCAATGGTTACTGCACAATTTACAAACTGTGCGGAAACTTCTCCAGTTTTTGTAATTGTAAAATTCTGTTTTTTTTTTTACAAAATTTATTCATAGATGTATTATATTCATATACACAGGCCTTCAATTACGTGTACATATTGTATGTTTCCATAAAAATAATAGTATCATTATATTTATACATAATATATAATTATTTTTAATGGTTGCCATAATAATTATGAAATAAATGGCCGAGCCAATATTTACCTGCAAAATTTTATATAATATTTAAGCTTGTCATATTTCATAATAATTTAGCTTTTCCGATTGAATTCGAAACCTTATTTATTAAAACAATTTTATTTCATCTAAATTTATTGCAGGCCGTTGCAGCTCAGTGGTTTAGAGTCTGACTGTAAACGCAATTGGTTGTAGGTTCGATTTCCACTTGGAGGAACGATTATATTTAAAAATATTATCATTTTTCCACTTTGGTACTAAAGATAAAGCGTGGTGTTTAATTACGCCACTCAACAAGCAATGTCTCGAATGAGACCGAACCAGAGTGTCTTGACACTAGTTTCTCTTTGACTACCCACCCTGCTATGCGTGAAAAAGCGTCATGCTGCCTAAACTTACGGTCAAGCTATAATATTATTCAGTTTTCGACTTTCGCATATTTACGAATATTGTGTGTTTTGTGACGGAACCTGACATCATGGATTTGAACCCAAAAATTATACAAAAACTGAATATAACTAAATAAGTTTTGTCGAGTTAATGGTTTTATGTGACAAAGATTTCGATGAAATCTTTTAATGTGGGGGAATTCAACCTACTACCTCATATTTAATAATTTAATAACACTTCTAGTGATTTTCATTTTACTTATCTCTATCTCTTACTATAGTAAATATTTGTCAATGAGATAATTATTTCATGAGATTTCAAAATAAAAGCCTCTTTCAATATTTAAAAAAGTTTATTTCGTTGGTTCTATTATTAAAACATAAAAAACAACGTTGCACTTCATACATTACTCGTGGTACTTACATAAGTTTTGTATATCCTATTTCCGTCTAAAGTACGTGAAATGACAATGTAATTTAACTTATGAATTTAATACTTGACATTTAAATATTTTGTGTGTCCATTAACTACTATTACTACCATTTCTTTATTAACTTCTAGAAACGGACTTCAAACTATTTGTTATTTTAAAATAATCTAATGAAATGACAACAAAGTAAACAAACAATTTCAGTATAAATTAAGTATAGCCTCATTTTACTGGAAATGTTGTCATAAAAGAGTATTCTTTAAAATGATTTTTTCAACATTTTCAGTTTTATTTATACACATTAGAAGATGGACACTAGTTGAGGAAGTAAAGTGTAATGATAAAATTTTTAAGTACATAAGATTATAAAGAGAAACATTTTGACGTTACTTCCTGAGGCGCACGCAAAGCCAAACACGTTCGCAAGTGAAAATTTAATTTTGTACAATCGCCAATGATACACAATTCGCCTTGGCGTACGCCTAAAACTTTACTTGCTCGGTAAAAACTTACAAGCACCATCTAGTAATATACTCTATAATACAATATTTACAAAATTCAACGTATTTTGGGTTTATATGGTAACAATTAAGTAACAAATGACTATATTGCGAAAATATCTATGTACAGAGAATAAACATCAAAATTATACCTATTTATCCCATCCGTGGTGTTCGTGGTGATCATGATGTACTGGTACCCAAACTTTTTGCCAGACTGGTTTCCATACTTTCTTCCACGCTGGGACTTCAATAGTTTTCCATACTGGTACCTGAATTTGCTTCCATTTCTCAACCCATATCTTTTTCTGTACTGGCACCCAAACCTCTTTCTTAACTGTTTTCCAAATTTGTACTTTCTCCTCGACCCACTCTTGTTTCTTCTCAGTTACCCACGCTTGCTTCTTTTCAGTTCTCCAGATCTGTTTCCATTCTTCTTTCCACTCTAACTTCTTGTCTTTAACCCATTCTTGCTTGTGCTCAGTTTTCCAGATTTTCTTCCAAACAGGCTTCCAGATCAGTTTCTTTCTCCATAGATCGTGACTAGTGTATTCCCATCCATGATCATCTTTTCCTAAATATTTTTCCCCGGGAACGCCTTCCTTTACCCATTCAGGAACAAAGTTTTGCTTCCACTCTGGCACCTGAATTGCTTTTGTCACTGGTACCTTAATTTCTTTCCATACTGGTTTCCACACTTTTTTCCAATCTGGGACTTGAACTTCTTTCCATATTGGTACTTGAACTTCTTTCCATATAGGTTTTTGGACAACTTTCCAAGCGGGTACTTGTTCTTCTTTCCACTGTTGAACTTTCTCTGTCTTCCAAGCGGGCACTTTTTCTTTTTTCCATTCTGATTTCCAAATTAATTTCTTTTCAGTTTTCCAAATTTGTTTCCAATCTTCTTTCCAAACTAATTTCTTTTCCCAGACTCCTTCAGGTTCTGAGTGCCAGCCAGGAGTGGGTGAGCGTTTATCTCTGGATACTTCTTGATTTTGAGCTTCATCTTTCAAGGGTATGGCTAGAGAAGCCGCAATGGCTACCGCAAACAATATCTGTAAATAAACAAATTAATGCTGTTATATTTTATTGTTATATCAGCTGCATTTTAATATAGTTGATTATTAAATGGCAATAGAAGTTTGAATACTATGTTTATTTTGTACACAATTTTTTATACTTTATGACAAAATAGTAATAAATATTTTGTGCAATTATTAAATAAGTTTGATATATTTATAACAATGGTACACAATATTAAAGACCTTGGTTGATATTAATTAACTATGAATTTGATATATATTTTACAACCCAATAGAAAATAATCAAAAAAACAATGTTTATATGATTAAATGCTCTCGTCTATATTGCTATTTATCGTTATTTGAACCAATTCCGTCACTGATTTATAAACACTAAATATATTTCTTTTTCCCATAAATTTAAATTTATTTCACAACGATTTAATTTAAAATACAAAACTGAAATTTTTTTGTATAAAAAATCACTTTTGACTAAAAAATATCACAAAAAAATTTTAATAAATATTTAAAAAAATATCAATAATATTTCACTTCGCAAAAACAATAATTTTCAAAATTAAAAAAGAAAATAATTTGTATCGATATCACATCACATCACAACTTTTCAACACCCACCGTTATCGCTAGCGTCCTCATTTTGAGATGGAGGTGTACGCTGCTGCGACTGCCTGTACTGCGCCCGCGCATGTCTATTTATCAAGAAGCCCCTCTCTTGTTAATTTACAAATCCAACGCTCAGGATTATTCGTGACGCGCTTTTCTTTATCGTGACCAGAGATGAGACCCCTGGTTCAAAAGTCATTTTAGTTTGACACACCGCTAGCTTGTATATCAGTATGAAATTGCTATGCATCAACTATTACGTATGGGTAAAGTGCAGTTGCATGTATAATGCAAATGCCTTGATGTTACCTAACACTTATTTTTTATTATGTAGAGTATTGACTAAAATACTGTAAAAAAAATATTGAAAGACATAAGAAAACTTTTAGTTTTAAACCTATGTGTATTTTTAATTTATTAAGAAATTACATACTTCAATTTACCATAAATTTTGTTAAATATATATTTACTTAATACGAGTATACGTTATTAAATAATATAAGATGTTTTCTTAATTTGATTTATTTTTTATTTTTTTTTTTTTTTTTTTTTTTTTTTTTTTTTTTTTTTTTTTTTTTTTTTTTTTTTTTTTTTTTTTTTATATATATATATATATATATATATATATATATATATTATAATATTTTATATATATTTTAGTTTGAATTGGAAAAGTAATTGCATATTTCGATACGAACTTTTCTATTTGAAATCGTTTAAAAGTTTTATAGTTTTCTTTGTATATGATATTTTGTAACGCCCTTGTCAATACCAAGAATATGTACAGTACAGTACACCGTGGCATGGAAAGCCTGACTGTAAAAGCGATTTCTTGTGGGTTCGATTCCCACTTTGGGGAACGATAAAATTTAAATTATTTTGATTTCACAGCTACACTTATACTTAGGTACCATCACCAATATTGCAGGCTCCGACACTTAACACGCAATGTCTTAATGTAAGGCGGTAAGTGAAGGACGGAGGATCTTGGCCCTAGGTTCTCTCTGACTACCCTGCAGATATAAAAAAGAGGGAAGCTGCAAAAAAATATGTCTATTTTTGTAATAACTTGGATATTTAACACGATAATTATCGCCTGAAACGTCGTTACCTTAACAACACTAACATTTTGCAAAATTTGCCGTGTTTGTTGACTTGGAGAGAAATCCTCTCTTAGTAGGCTAGGAACGTTGTATATCAGTCACTCGGGGCATAACGGAAACATATATATAAATATAATAATCTCTAAGAAGAATCAATAAAAAAACTACATTATATATAGAAAATATTCCAAACAATTGTGATACATGGACAGCCAATATATAAAACCTAGTTTATAATAAAGGAAAGTATAAATTAATTTCACAATGTGCCTTATACTAGCGTCATTCACATTTGCAATTGGGGTTAAAATATTATCTAATGTTACCAACAAGCTAATTAATATTCAATTAATTGTGTACCGGCGACGCATACAAATAAATGTATAGCCTCGAACGGAGTTTGTCTATATGGATCGTAATTCTTTATATATTTTTTTAATCGTACCAATGTGGATAATTTCTTTATTATATTGTCTAGCGATAATGACAAATCATTAGTGCTAGTAAAACCTAGGCTTGAGAAATTACATTATCGACATTAAAATACGACACTGTTTATTGCCATTTTAAACTGTTTTTTAAATTTGTGGATAACCAAATAAATGAAAAAAATTAATAAATCATTTTGAACCACAGAAAACTTGATTTGTTGTCTAAAATAAAATATTTGAGTAATGAACAAATTAATTTAATCAACATTCGAAACTTTTAATTATGATTGTTTTGACACTAGGTATGTAGAAAAAGCAAGCCATAACTTCAAGCTACATCAAATATTATTGTTCTTAAATCAAAAAATAGAACACATGAACCTCAACAAACAAAAGGCAAAATAATATACGCAAACACCTCATAATACTTTGAAAACCACAACTCTATATTCAAAATCGATTCCATGAGTCTATTAAGCCTAAGCTCGAATAACCTTTTACCTATCACACATAAAAATCCTTCCACCATTTATGATATAAAGTCGCCCTCGTAGAATACAAAATACAAATAGTTTAACGTAAAGAGGTCAAGTTCAGATGTTCACATAGTGCCGCCTTGAGTACTCAGCTATGACCACTTTTAAATTCATAGTATAAAATATTTCGCAAACACCCTGTTGGACTTTACAGATCCAATCGAACTACTATAGAATGCCAATAGTCGTTGTAACCCACAAAGGCGGAAAATGTTATACGATATGTCTTATTAAACTAGTAACCGTATACTAGAAATTCTAATAAACAAGTCTAATATTTCGGGCAGTATAAAAAAATATAAAAAGCTTTTTTATGATTATCTCATCCGAAACTGAATAGTAAATTAACGGTTTTTTAACTACGATTTCTTTTAAAAAATATTATGTAAGGTTTGTTATTAAGTATAATTAGAGTTTGGAGGCGCGGCAAAATTGTTCAGCAATTAAGTTTGAAAATATTAAATTTCTAATGTTTTTATTGTACATATTAGACGTTGAGGTGACCTGTGGAGAAATAACGTGTGATTTTATGCGACATCAAAGAGTTCAAATTCACGTTGGGGAAAGGTTCATATTTCAGAAACAATGGTCGGTCGACAAACATAGTGCGATGTTTTGTTATATAATTAACAGTAAATATTATTCGTTTCGACACAAAATGGAAAACAATTATAATTTGTCATTCGGTATCAGGTTCTAAGTTAGAAATACAATAAAGTGTTATTTTGCATGAAAACAGCTTTAAATTTTTTCCGCATAGCATAGCAGGGAATAACTACAAATTCCACTTTCCGCCTTAAACCGAGACATTGCTGGGCGGATCTCAACGGTCTTGCCAGAGCGGAGAGGTGGAAATATAATCATTTCGCCGCCTGAGAATCGAAGCCAACCAATCGGGTTTACAGTTAGACGCTGTGTAGTCCCACTGCGCTTGCGCTACCTTGGCCTCTATCTTTCCCATTTAAAATGACGTAAAATATGATATCGCGGATTGTAAATGCTAAAATCCATAGTACATATAAGTTTCGATCGATGCAAGAGTTATTAATAATTGCATCAGCTTTTTTGCAAAATTAATAAAATATGAAATATTGCAAATTTTGTTTTATGCAAATTTGTCCATCAGTTTAAATGGTCTAGACCAAAATTGTTATTTGTAATAAATGTTAATTTGCTCCGAATGATACGTGTTATTCAATCGCGGATACAGAACGAAAATAATGATCGAATTTAATTATAACATTAGTAATTATTAATAAAAAGACAGTTTGTTTTTTAATAAATTATAAAAAAAAAGTAAAAGCTTTAAATATTTACACAACTCAATGTCATCGTAAATCTATTGTTATGTGTTAGGGTTCAGAGTAATGGGTTCGATTAATTTCGATATTAGATACTTATTTAAGTATTTTATTTAACATATTTTTTTATTTATTTATTTTGCGTATTTAGTTATTTAATATCTAAATAATTGAACAATAGATGAATAGTTCTTTAAATTCTATGAGTGTACTGTGAATTTTTTTTTTATATGAAGCACGGGGGTAAGTCCTAGTGCCTGCCATTGTTGCCGAATAAAAGAAAGGCGGCTAGTTTCAAATATTGGAATATATGAATACTCCAGCTACTTTATTATATATTTATTTAAATATATGCTTAACAATGTTAATTTTAACACAATGCTTACAATATTTTAATTAAGTAAAAGTGGTAGTTTTACATTTTTAATATTTTATGAGTTACGTATATGTGTTATCTGATGTAAAAGTTATGTTTACAACAGGTATTAGCTATAATAATCATAAAATACTACATTAATGTTTTTGCTTTAAATCAATCCTGTAACAACGTTACTTAATTAATTAGATTTTTTTATGTATTAAAAATAATATAAAGGTTTTATATTATATATATATATATTAGAAATTATGTAACCAGAAGTAATAGGGACAAGAGAACGAAAGAGGTAAATAGCAATTAGTAAGCGCCATTTACAGTGTTCTTTTTGTAACAGCGATTCAAAATAAGTTCCATTTGGAATAAGTCCGGCTTCAATTCAACGGCGAGTCCACCGGTGTGGGAACGATGGGCATGGGCATGCACAAACCTAAATGACTTGTGACGTCATATTTTTTGGTCTTGACACAACTTGTATAGCCTTAATAAAATTAATGGTGCAGGTTTCTCGATTCTAATTATCACCGTGCGTTCATACTGCGGCTCGCACTTGGCCGATTTTTAGGTAGCTGTGGCTGCAACTTTTTTTTGAGTTCTGGACCTGCACTTGTTCAGCTTCACTCTTTTTCGCATAGCAGGAATATCCGTTATCCGTTCTCTGAAAAATTTCACTCTAAAAATTTCAAGTACCAAAGTATGTTTCTTATTAGATACTAAAATAACTTCAGCCAAACAGATCTATTGTACCAAAGTCGACATTTCCGGTAGCAATTAAACAATTAATAAAATGAAAATTGACAGTAAATTCTAATAATGACAAGATTTCTTCCACCTTTTTGTTTACTAAATCTCGCAATAACAGAATAGCGTTTCCCGTGCACTCACGGCAATTAACAACACTGTGTGAAGTGTTAGTATGACTTAAACCTGGAAGTGACTGATATTTCAATGTAAATGTATAGAATAATAGACCTTAAATCCTTGTAGATTAGCTTTTTTATTGTGTAAAATGCTAAAATAGTATTTAAATAAAGTTAGTTGTAACGCAGTATTAAGTCATTAGTAACCTTATAATTATTTATATTGAAGAAATACTGATGGTAATACAATTTTTTTTAAAGTGTTTCCGCACTTAGGCAATTGAAAAGGACATATTTAGAAAACGTATAAAAATTTGAACCGTTTTCAAGAGGCGCGGGTTCGAATCCCGCTGCGTTTAAAATTTTTATACGTTTTCTAAATATACCTTTTTTTAGGCCATTCACTATAAGAATTAATGGAGTATAATCCATCTGACAACTTTACTATGTTATTATATATTCACGCTTTTGGTCCGCAAAGCTTAAAGTTAATCAAGTGTCAAAACACCATTCCTTCCCGTTCCGTCCTGTTTTAAATATAATCATTCCTCCGAATAGGGATCGAACCCACGACCAAGCGCGCTTGCAGTCAGACGCTGTGTGTCATGCCCACGATGGCCTATATCATATTATTTGAAAGCTTATACAAAATACTTATAATATTACTTTCTTTTGTTACTTCTTTTCTTTCTCAATTGTTGTATCGTTCAAATAGGTGACAGTACATATATTACCCTGCAATCTAGTTTTCTCTACGAGATACTATACATCTAGACCACACAAACAATACAAACCAGAAATCGTAACTCCAATTCAGGTATTAATTTATTGCTAAAATATATATTTGTTTTCTGTCTGGATGTGGATTTAAATTTACGTAAAGATGACCAATTGAATTTTTTTTTTAATATTACCTAATATTGTAAATGTTGTTATAGAAATATTATTTATTTAATTATTACTATTTATATATGGAAAATCGATATGCTTCCGTATATATTATTGGCAGTAGATATGTGGCCAATATGACCACATAGCAAATATGATCCTACTAACATTATAAACGTGAAAGTTTGTTTGGCATGAGTAATATTCGATGTATCTAATTGACTGGATATGATTATAAGGAATTTAAATACACAAGAAGCTTTTACCGATAAATAACTTAAATTGAAAAATAACTTATATTTTTCGTATTAAACTATATAAATACATTATATTTTTAATTTTACTCAATTCAAATGTCCAAGTGTTAGCGGTGCAGTGGACAGCGTTTATCTGTAAGCGCGATTGGTTGTTTATTCGATTCCCGACTCGGGTGAATATTTCAATTATTTTCTTTTTTCCGCTCTACTAGAGAGTACCTAAGACAAATCACGGCGTTGATTTCTGCCACGCAATGTCTAGAATTCAGAGATTTCAGAGATAGAATGTGGAAAACGGGGTGTCTTAACACAGGGTTATCTCCGAGTACCCTGTTATGCAGGAATGCAGGAAAAAGCGTGAAGTTGCTAAATAAATGTTGAAGGAGGCGAAGTCGCAGTCACAAACTAGTATTTATAAAAGCCACCGATACACAATACAGTACGGTGTGAACATCTTCTGTTATATAACACTGCCATTATCTTTGTTGTATTTCCATTATGCAGGGGTCGTTCATGCCGGAACGAAATTTATAATTCACACGACTTTAAATTTGCGAACACACGCATGCACGTACAGTTGCTTGTATAGGTTCTTATTTGTAGATTTTATAGATTCTTTGTTGCTCTCGTCGTATTTATGTAAGGTCGACGATGTGCATTAAATGTTGACAATTTTATTTTGGCTTGGAGATTTTGAATACCAGATAGTTTGGGTTACAAAAAGAAAAAAAACACAATATATATTGTTATAGGTATATTTTTAAAATCATATCTGAATCTGAAAAAAGAAAAAATATATATATATCATGAAAAAAGACAAAATGTGACTGACTAATGGGTGCGTTCTGTCCTATATAATAAGGGTTTCATTTGGGTTAGTGGCTTTAAGTCTCCAAGAAAATGTTTATAAATATTTCCTCATGTTGGCTGAATGCGCTTGTTGTAAAAATACGCTTTAAAACTACTCTATATTTGTAATATTTACTATTTTAAAATAACGATATATATACTAGATATATAATCACCGTCACCTTATGCAAAACTATATGTGAAACACACGGTATGTAAATTTATTTTATTAATTAATTGTATTTCTATGCTGTATAGACTTTAACTGTTGCCTAATTTTCTAATTCTCTGTTCATATAATTTTCTTAAAAAGTGTTAAAAAGGTTTCTTTACGTATTAATATATAGATTAGCAATAAATCCATATTACTAATATTATAAATGCGAAGGTAAATCCGTCTGTCGCGTATGTGACGTCATTAGCTACGACTAAACTGCTGAATCGATTGTGATGAAATTTTATATAAAGACACTTTTTTCTTATTTGTTTTTAGTTTTTTCAGAAATTGCATTGTTTTACGGTAAGACCGCCACAAATACGAAACAGCTATAGTCTACGCGGGCGAAGCCACGAGCGGGTCGCTAGTACATATATGTAACCTGTAACATAACTGTAAAATAAAAATAAATTTATTCACACAAAGTTTTTTAACAAATTGAACCGCTGAGTCTTTCCAGTAATCTCAATAAATCTGGGATACTTGTGTTGGGAATAACTCGCTTCTCCGTTGACTACAATTTAGCTTTACCAACTAAAAAAAGAAAACAATCTATAACAGTGTACTGTAGGCTACTTGTATATTAGATATATATCTTGAAAGTTAGCAAACAAAAGTAATAAAAAATGTATGTCGATTTCATGGTGATAATACATAATAACAACATTTGTGTGCGATCCTTATTGCACTGTCACTGCTCAGAAAACCAATAAGCACTGAATTGGCTATTGCTTGTAATAATTTGCAATATGTATGCACATTTAGTAAATAGTATAATATATTAAAACTAAAATAACTGATGCACTCACACGAAGCCCTGACATTAAAAAGGCGGTGGGCTGGCTTTATACTGACAATAGATGGACAATTGAAACAACGCAACGAGATGGAAGGGCCCAGTCGGAAAGAGACACGTTGGTTGACAATTAGTGGGTGGGCTGACAGTATTAAAAAAGTAGCTGGACAAAACTGGATGGTTTTGGGAAAAAACAGACAGTTCTGGAGCGAAATGAAGGCCTGTACCCAAGAAAATGGGATTCATATCTCAAAAACTAATATTAATTATAATAACTTACAATTAATTCATTAAATTTACTTTTTAAATTTATTTGCACTTATAATATTTACTAACAATAATAATTATTAATATACTAAAAACTATTGTAAAAAGAGGTACCCTAAAAACATAGTGGCGCAGTGGTGCAGTCTAACTGTACATACAATGATGTGATTATATCTAAAATTACTTTCATATCCGCAACCTGGAAGAAACTGTACGGCCTTTGATTATGTCACCCCAAACGCAATATCTGTAAAAAATATAAGCGAAAAGTGACCGCCTCCCTTTTGACTCTTTCCGTCTACTCTTATTATATACGAGAAAAGCGTAGAGTTAAATAATAGTTGTTTATGCTGCTGAATGTCCACACCCAAGGGAAGCTTGTATATTTAAATTATTTTTATATGAAATCATATTTGATTTTAGATTTACATATAAATAGCCTTTATCTTTGAAATAAACATAAAATGGAGAAACATCTGGGACTGGGGACCAACAATAAGTTTTCTACATCATTTTTATTTTAATTCTGCACTTGCATACTGTAAAACCAAATAACAAAGTACTGTTTTAGGATACCATCAGATGATGCTGTAACACACCAACTTCACACCAAGTGCTACTAAAATTCGTATATAACTGTTATAACTGAGTTTAAAACATATTTACGCGTCATAAACTTTGATACTTCTAGCCAACGCCATTGCAGTGCAATTAACTAATGAGTAACTTATCTTTCTATATAGTTTAACCACACCGGACTATGTATTAAAAAAAAAATTATACTAATCAATCAATAAATCATCATATTATTAAGGCCATTGTGGGACAGTTTCACTCTAAACGCAATTAGTTGTGCGTTCGATCCCAACCACTCGGTGAAATTATTAAATTTAAATTTCTTTAACTTTTACTCTTGTAAAACAAAGGGCAGCTTTAAGTTCCGCTACTCAACACGCATGTCTCGAATTCGGACGGAAAATGGAGAATGGAGCGTCCCGATACTCTCTATATAAGTGAAGCTGGAATTAATACACAATACATTAGTGTAGTTTAAAGAAAGAATTTTTATTTTACCGACAGTACAAAAAGCAAGTCTAATGTGCTTAATTATTATTTCATATTGATTGCTTGAACGGTTTTCAAGAGGCGCGGGTTCAAATCCCGCTGCGTTCAAATTTTTATACGTTTTCAAAATATGTTTTTTCCAATTTCCTAAGTGTGCGAATAACACTTTAAAAAATGTTAATAAAATGGGAGAATGGGAGCTGAGGGAGTAGGGGATGAATCCAGGGCTTAGCCATCTGTCCATGAAATTCTTCTCTGCGCATCAATATGTGCAGGCCGTTGGATAGGCCTATCTAAGGCATGTTGATGGTTGTCTTCCCGCGAGGGATGGGGAGTGGATGGAGGCAGGATAAGCTATGTGCTGCCCGGGCGATCAACCCAGCCAGGTGAGGCCCTCGATTACTCGAGGGAGGCCCAGTTTTGGCGATCAGCGACAGCGGCAGCAGCTCAGGAATCAGGAGATGAAAGGAAGTCTCTGGGGAATCTTAAGATCATTCATTTATTAATGAATGATCTTAAAGGATAATTATGAAACATAAAACGTTTACATATTTCACTAATATAAATTTTGTTATTACAATGTCCGTATGTTTTGCTTTAAAGGTTACAATATTTATTTAGTTTCACCATTTTTCGATATTAACTAAAAACAGGTCTATGTGACTACATAGATAGTTTCGTTAATAACGTCTCGCATCGACTTGCATTTAATGGTATTGCAGACTTGAGACTTGCAAAAGCATCTTGTTTATTTTGCTATCCATCTTGAGCAAAACGCGACGCGAAATTACTTAGACAGAGTGCAAATGAAATAACAACACTGGCTTTCACTATTGGCTTTTAGTATTTATGATAAACGCAATTTTTTTTTTTTTTTCTTTTTTAGTAATATTGCGGCTCAAATGCTTCGACTAAAAATCTCCTGTTCAAATCCCACTAGAGAATAGAATAGAATTTAGAATATAGAATTATAGAAATATAGAATTTTTTACGTTTTTTAAATATGTCTTTTTCAATTTCCTTAGTGTGGGAATAACACTTTAAAAAATGTTAACAAAATATATATTTAATAAATAGCATTCTCTCTTTCCAGACGATTGTTCGTAGAATAATCTTTGGGTAGCAGAAATTTGTAAAAATCTCTCTATAGAGATGCTAACAACAAATATAAGTTGTAATAAGCGTATAGGAATTTCAATGTAGCTGGATGTAGATCGCATGGCTTAGCGGTCAGAGCGCTTGAACGGTTTTCAAGAGGCGCGGGTTCAAATCCCGCTGCGTTCAAATTTTTATACGTTTTCTAAATATGTCTTTTTCAATTTCCTTAGTTATAATAGATAGAATAACACTTTAACAATGTTAACAAAATATATATTAGAATTTTAGTTATATGAATAGATTAAGGCATAAGGTATTGGCAAAATATACGGAATTTCGCTTTATATCTATAAAGCGAATTATTGCTAAATTCCCTCTGCCTATTAAACGTCAGTAAATACGTAAGGATATATAGTATTGTACATAGCATTCATCATAAGTTTGTTGCTCAAATCGAGAGAACATATTTTAATACCTGCAAGTCATAGTAATGTGTAACCTGACCCCTGAACTGGGTCAAATGATATAAAAAATAATAGTTTTGTAACCGCAAATGCTGTGTTATGTAACGATAAACATAGGTTCATAGTTCTCAAACATACACTTAGCTTTATGGGTCGAGAATCTCAAGTACCGATATATATATATATATAACTGACTAAAATAAACTTTACTCAATTGTACAATTTAAAATTTCAACATATCGCCATACTATTACTTTGTTGCCATTTTTATTTGAGTTTTCAATAGCTTTTTGATAAAAGACTCACGAGAAAGTGAATATGCAATCACCCCTTTTTTAAGGTCATTTCTTTTTTAAGGTCAGATTTGTAGAGTATAATAGTCTATGCATTAAAAAAGGGCTATCTACTCTATAAATAAATTATGAAAATATGTGTCGATTGAGAACTTTCTCCGTTTTTTTCATCTGGTAACAAATAAATATGTTCATTTTAAATAGAACCACACATTGCTAACCATTTTTTGCATTTTCTTTTACAGCTTTGCCCTGTTTCCCTAATAGCGGTAGGCAGAGAGGGTCTAGTGCCAAGACACTCCGGTTTCTATCGTAACATTTTAACATTTTATATTAATTGAATTAGGAGCGGATTAATTTAAGCAAGCTGAAGCCATAAAACAACAAATATTCTCGTTCATTGATTTATAACCCAACCCACGCATTAATAAAATATAATGATAAAGGCGCGTCGATTTCCACCTATAATGGCCGGCAACACACCTGTAGCTCCTCTGGTGTTACATGGGGTCGTGGGCGGCGGTCTTCATCTACCATCAGGTGACCCGTACGCTCATTTCACGCCTAGTCTTTTCTATAAAAAAGATATATTTGTAGTTGAGGTGACGCACAAATATACTAATGTGATTTCTTATTACCGTATATAATGTAACATATTTGAATCTAACAAAACTTATTTTTTATAAATTTATATATATAAATATATAGATAATCCTATATCTATATATACAAAATTCTTCCTGTAACTCATTAAATGACTTAATGACTGACAAACAACACAAAGCCATAGCTACTAGCCGCACAAATCTGATATTTGGCATGTGAGTTCCTTAAAAACACTAAGAGGAGAGTTTTTCATAATTCCTACAAGAACGGGATTTTACATTTTAGAATTTAAGCAAACTTAGTTTCGGGCTATAATTCGTTAATAATAAAGTAGACTTCTTCTCATTTTATTCTATTCTACATTTTCTGTCATCTAATATAAACGACGTGGTACGTCACTTGTCCCCGCAGGGGGCGCCCTTGCGATTGTTGACCCCTCTCTCAAGCCTCTCTTAGCCATACAGTGCTTGCATTTTCGAAGGGATTGAGCACCCTCTTCCCTCACCCCCCGGTGTCGCTGTCAAGACCAGCATAGTGTCATTTTCGAAAAAAAAAAAAAAACACGTCACTTGTCAAAATAGTAAAGGAAATAACTCAAATAAACCTATCAATGTTTTGACATTTCACAACATTTCTATTTTGACTAAATTACAAACGAAATATCGCTTGCAGTTTTTAAGAGTGTCATTCGATGGTTTTGACATTATCATAATACGTATAAAATAAACAATAAATGTCTTGGTTTCATAATGATATACGCTAATGACGCAAATCATTATGCAGTATGAATTATTATTTTTTATGCAAAATCTCAAAAAAGTTTTATTGCAATCGAATTGTCGATGCGCCAACGCGAAATTAGTGGCCATATTTATTGAAATTTTTGTACCTTGAAGTTAATCTTTACGTATTGCATAAATATATTATGAAACTTATTTGTATATTAAGGTTATTTATTTTTCTATACAATGATCTAACTGTCGAAATAAGTAATTTGGATTCCAGCAAGTTACATATTTTAAAATTTGCATAGACAATTAAAAATTAAATATAAGATTTGTAAATAAATCAATAACTAAATAATTACGAAAGCTAATATGGTACTAAAATTATAGTTTCGTGAAATATTAATTAATATACGAGTATATATATATGTATTTATAAAACTCTTCCGTCATTCACAGAGTGACTGACAAATGATGCACAGCCACTAGCCAATAATATATATATATAATATAATTTGAAGATTAAGTACTATGAGAGGATTTCTGTAATATTAAAAATAATTCTAAAATATATATTAAGAAAACGGTTTCGACAGTTTTGAAGAGGCGCAGGTTCAAATACCGATGCGTTTAAAATTTTTATGCATTTTCTAAATATATCAATTACCTATGTGTGCGAATAACACTTTTAAAAAAATGTTAAAAAATAAATAATTCTATTTAGTTTGAAAAAAATAATCGATTAGATACTTATTCAGATTCACTATAAAACATTCATAACTTTACGTGAATGGGCAAATAACCTTTCTCGGCGCGATGTCAATTGGTTGCCACTGTTTTAGGAGAACTTTTTTTGTCGTATTATCACATAGGTGTTAAACTTTTAAACGATAAATTGAACGGAACGGGCCAAGGTTTTGGTAAATAAACGCCTTTAATTTCACTAAACTGACTATGAGAATTTATCTTGATTTGTTAGGGAAAATCAGTTCTTATTTCTATATGTGTAATGTGAAAATCTGGTACAGCTTTTATTTAACTCAATTACTAGTCATGTTAAAACAGTTAAGACAAAAACAAATACAGCGCACATTTGGTGTCAATAATAAATGTTTGTATAAGCTACTGCGTGAATATAAGCATATCATCATCACATAAATAAATATACATCTAAATTCTAAGTCATTGTAAATAAAAATCATTATTAAATAAGAAATCTATTGCGTTTTGTCTTTTAAAAGAATATAACCGTATTATATCTAACAAATTCTTGTTAGATATATTATCAGCGTCCGACTGTAATAGCGATGGTTGTGGGTTCGATCCTCGTTCGAGGGAAATATTATATTTAAATCATGTTCATTTCTCCGCACTGGTAAGGGGAGGTGTTGCCTTCTGCGTCTCGAATTGAGGCTAGGAGCGTAGAACTAGAGTGACTTGACATAAGGAGGCAGAGACAGAGATCAGCGTCCACAGTTATGCTAATAGGAAAAACTAATAGGAAAAAAAAGATTTTATATTTATCTTACAAGAGATGAGGAAAAAAAATAAACTTAAAAATATATATAAATTACATTAAACGAATAAAATACTAGCTATTATTTGAATTTTCAAACAAAATATAAATTCGTGTAACTTTCTTCATCCATGCTATAATGAAAGCTTAGTAGTATATACCTGCGCACGCGCATTGATATATAAAATGATAATACTCACTATGGCTTTATTTATCGTACTTAATGTTGTAATATATATTATACGAGCGTGTAACAGCCATATTATACACACGTTTTTTATATAGTATTATTATGTTAACATATTTCCTTTTTAGGAAAGCAATAACTTAAGTTTTTTTTATAGGAAATCGTTAAATAGATAATTTAAATTTTTACATATTAGTAATTATACATCTAAAGACCTTTCCAATAAACATTAAACCAAAGCATTTTAAGGAATCGCCACAAGTCATAAATGTCCAATTTATATATATATAGTTTTTGAAATTACGTAGTCTAATAAGAAATATAATCAGTAATGGCTTTATTATATTCATATTTGAAATATATTTCATGTTAATGTAAGGGCGACTTACGTATTACTATTTTGACCACAACTTGGCTTACACAATGAACTGAGCACGTAGTTTTGTTTAGAAAGTATTGTAGAATCCTTAATTTTAGCTAGTTACGACATGGCGTATCACCAAATGAGTGTGGCGTGGCCACTGGCAATGTTCTATGCAAGCAATAAGGTCGGTAATTTCAAGCAAAAACCAAAGATATGCAAATTGTTAACGGTAAATCTCTACTTGTAAATCCACTGATTAAAGATACCTTTAAGTTTGAGTCATAAAGTATAGACGTTAGATATATATATATATATATATGAACATTTATCACTTTGTGTTAGTTTGTTTTAATTAAAATGAGACCTTTATATATGTAATTTGTTAACATATAGTAATGTTTTTGTTTCTGTTTATATATATATATATTTATATATTTAAGATTTTGTGATTTATTTTTAAGTAACTTTTTGAATAATTTCATATTTATTAACTGAACCGAAAGCTATCGTTGGTAGCTTACGAAAAACAATTAAAAATATGATCTAATAAATTATTCATGTAGCTTATATAGAGAAGCTATTTAACTCCACCCGACTAGAATACTAATAATTAGTGACCGACCGAAGGTTCCGTTTAGGTTTCAGTTTCGGTCAAGTTTAGCTTAAAAATGTAGTTTCGACCTCAGAATATTATAAACGACTGATGCCATACAAACTGTCCGTATTCGTCTTTAATGAGACTGTATGTCCGTATAAGTGTGGATCGTTCGGTAATGAAAATGGTGAAAACTGTAATACTTAGTACTTGCAATTCTTCTTTTTATGGAATAAGAAAGAATTGCATGAAAGATTCTAAACTACCTCAAGGGTCCCGATGTGATGTGCTTCCTCATTATATTGGCTACAGATTGGGGAATAGAATGTTTTGTCTGTGTAATTATTAACGAAGTTATTAAGACAAGAAACTGTGTCTCATAATAGAAACATGGCGCAGGAACAAATTTCATGCGTGGCGTTGGCGACTGTCTCACTCAAATGAGCCTCGGGTTGGTCACCATAGATAATAACACACCTTTTTTTTTTAACGTAAGGACGTAAGGAAATCCTTTACGGATACCCGCCCGATTGGGGACTCGGACGCGGTTATGTGGGACTCCGGACCGGCAGATATAGGCCGTCCGTTTACCCACTAAAACCTCACGGTGCTCCTCCTCCACCGCCACTATCCAGAGCCACAGGGACTACAATCTTCCGTGAACCCTGGCGGCCTGCTAGGCACGTCGCGGAGTCGAGGGCGGAGACAATAACACACCTACACCTTGACACCGTTCGTGCGTTCACCCTTTGGTATGCCGGCCCAGGAAGCGACGCCATTGCCCGGAAAATCGTTCGTGTATATTCCCATTCTCTTGGTCTCAGTCACACAAATCACATTCAGATCTCTATTATCCATCACATGCATCATCTATCTTCTGTTCCATCGAGGAGGCTATTTGTAGCTTCGTCCTCTACTTCTCGCCATCCCTGACATGGCGAGCTGGGTGGCGGTCCCCAAACTGGCATTCATCTCCACTTCTCACACTGATACACGTCGCTTCGTGGGGACGCCCTAGCATCGTGCATCCTGGTGTCCGTGGGTAATGGAATTTTGCATTCCTGCTATGTAAGGCTGGCAGGGATCGCAGCGAGCATGCCTTCCATCGTAGATTCCACCGTATTATAAAAAAATATATACTAATAAATAAAAAAAAAAAATTAAAATATATATATATTATTCGAATATTTAAAAACATAAAGTATTATTTAGTGTAATAAAATTAATATTTGATTATAACACAATAATTTAAATAATTATTCATATTTTAAGTATATTTACTTTATATTACGCTGAAGTTTATATATAAAATCTACAAATCACAATTTTAATTACTATACAAGATTTTCACATGTAATAAATGTTTTTAATACAATTTGACAAGTTTCAGTTTCTACTGAAAACTTTGTTTCGGATGGACAAAACTATTAATATATATTTGCTATTTGAGGCTCTGTCACCTATCATTTTACTTTATACGACTCAATATGAAGAGGGATGGCGCAGTGGGACAGTGTCTGACTGTAAAGGCGATTGATTGTGGGTTCGATCCCAACTCGGGAGAAATATTATATTTCAATTATTTTTATTCCCCCGCTCTAGTAAAAGAAAGCCTGCCACTCAGTTCTGTCACTCAGCACGCAATATCTCGATTTCATATGGACAGAATGTCTTGACACTAGATTCTCTTTGACGACCCTGCCATATAGGAGGAAGAGGAAAACTAAAAAAGGAAGTATTTACTAACAATAAAATAGCCGGATACAAGTTAACAGCAGGGGTATTACCTAACCTAATAAAACCTTATGTACCATTTAATTAAATCATTAACATGTTTAGTTTTTTTTTTAAATAATCATAAGCGAAACTCTGACGTAATGTTTTTTGGTGTGTTTGTGATATATGTGTGTTTTCAAGAAGGTATATCACTATATAAAAAGCTTTATCATAAAGCAATCTCGTAGAATATGGAAGCTTAGAAACATATTTCTATAAAGATTAAAAAATAAATCTAAAAAAAAACTAAATGATTAAATTACCATTTATAGCAGAAAAAAAGCTATTGAAATGTCAAAATTATTATTTATCAAAAACGATGAGTTCCACCCACTATCCAACTTATGTCTTGGGTGGTTACCCAACATCGCATTATCTTCAGCCTAGCAGCTGTGCATCAAATTCCAAAATCGTGTATAATTTGAGAAACAAATTAATACGCAATACAAACATAAATTTTCCACAGCTTTAAAAAATTACAAATTCTGACCATTACACATTCTTCTTTAATTGATTGTTATTCTTTTTACTATAGAAAGTGGATCGCAGTTCAAGGTGTGTCAAATGTTTATGTACTTACGAGTATATCTAAATTGGGCATCACATGATTAGCGCGGGTGGCCGAAATTTTGTTTACACATATTTTATTTCTGCCGTATACCTAAAGAAAAGGTTACATAATATGGCGCCTTGAATTATGTTATTTAAGTCAGTGAAATTTTTATGGCTTACGCTTTTAACTTAATTGTATTGTGTAAGCCACTGTATGGAATAGCTTTGTTACAACACAAGGCTAGAGTATATTAGCAAAAAATCTATTAATATTAAATTAATATATATATATATATATGACACTACGAAAAGTCCTGAAAAGTCTTCGCAAGACACAGACGTTTACGAGTTACATTCTAAAGTACGATACACAGTAATGGAAATAGCAAGGGTCATAATGTTAAAGTAAACGAAGTCGCGTGCGCCAACTCGTATGTAAGAAAATATTATATCCGTAATTGTAACAACGTCGACTGACACAAAATCCTCTGCCAAATTCTGACATGACAGTAATAAGCATCTATATATTTATTTTCAATAGAATAGACCACTGAGGAATATAGAAAAGAAAGTAGTCGGTACGTAAAATTCAAACAATGCCATGAAATTACCTTTAATTACGATAGCTTTGAAGATAAATGTGGGAAATTAGTACATAAATCCATATGTCGTTGTGACAAGAACCAAGAACTAATTAGTTATAGACAAACGGAATTGCAACTTACAAAGTAATAGAATAATTGCACTGTCTATAAATACATCTGAAAGACTTGAATATCAAAAAATTCGTTTTGATTTACATCAATTGGAAATATAGTTGTTTAATGTCTTTAATACTTTTAGGATCTTTTCAGCTTTCTCGTTTGTTTTCAAGTTTGTTATGAATTATGATACAGTATTTTTTTTCTTCAGACTCAACTACTAGAACGGTATCTGTTCTATTGCGTAGATATTTCAGCTTAAGTATGTATGAAAATACTCAGAATCATACGTGAAACATTTTTAAATTTTGCCTTGGGGCACACCCGTAATTAAATTTAGACCTAAGTGAAGCCGGAGCTAATGACATGTATATTAAAATATAAAGGACATGTATATGAATGTGACCTACATAATTAAATATTGACCTAGACTACACACTGACAGACTGACCGACTTTTACGTATCCTATTCGCAAAAAAATTAATGATTTCTTAATTTATGTGCATAATTTACAAACTATACTATTTCATTGTTTTCTTCGATACGAGACCAATAATTACGCAATAGTTAAATTATATATGTAATATCTATACTTTCGAAACGAATAAAGAAACAATTGATTTTAACACTTTATACGTGACACGTGATCACTTTACACTTACAGGTAGACGTGAAAGTGACCTTGAACATTAAAAAGTGCCAATAAACTTTAAAATAAGCTGATAGAACGTATAAATATTAAGGTAACAAGCAAAATCGACGTTATCGCTTCGATGCTTGCCAGCATTGAAGCGGGTACAAGGAGAATTAGATATATTAAATAACTGAAGCTTTGACGAAATACATTGAAGGAATAGTGATAACAAGAAAAGTCTCCGGAGCAAAGGAACCTCTTCCAAATCTTCTAATGGAGACTGGCACACTTAGGGTCCACGAGAACCTGTGTAATCTCTCGTAGGATATGCCATGCCATATGCCATGGTTTCCAATGGCACTCAAAAATAGAGTATTTCTTTACTCGAATATCATCATCATATCATAGTGACGCAGAGTAAACTGAATTATACACTAACTCACTTTAACTCAAGAGGAAATAGAATCTCTAAACAATAAACAATGGGAGGAGAAATAGGTTCGAACATGCTAACCATCCACGAGACCCAAGATTAGATCAGTGCCACCGAGTGTGAAGAGAGCGAGTAGTGGTGAGCTGCAAGTCGGTTAAATTGCAGATGCAGGACGTCTCATACGCGGTATTAATTATAATAAGTAATTTCGTTATCACACACAGCTGCACAGTGTACAGCTGTGCAGTAGCTCACTACTGTGCTGAGCCCTCAGGTCAAGACGACGTGAACAAAAGACTAATTTGGAACGTGACGGGGGCAATAATGAAAAACATTCAAGGATACAATCTTAAGATGGCTAATAATAATAAAATGGCTGTGTTGTATTACATTAAATAAAATAAAAACTAGCTGCAGATAATATAAACCATAACAGAAGAGGTGAAAGATTATTCCTGTTCCATGAAACATAAGACGCGATGATGAAAAAGTATTGAAATATCGTTATTATTATACGGAACCAACCACAGATTTAGAGCTGATGCTTTTTACTGCAAAGCAAGGTCGAGTGATTCTAGTGAACATGCATGTTGAGCGTCGAAACTCACCGCCACTCTATGTCTCCTTATCAGAGCGGAGCAATGAAAATAATTTAATTATAATAATCATAAATCGAACTACAAGATTAACTGCCTAATAACTAATTACGTATGCCTTAATACTATTACAAAACGCTAAATAGGTCTTTGGTTCTTCGGTGCGGTTCTAAATATTTGCTTAACTATAGCCGTATTAAAAATATATTATTAAACTCTTTTTGTAGAACAGACAGGCGAGAGACGAGAGTGGTCGTTACTAAAAAAGAGATAGATGAATTTATAAAATGCGAACTCACAAAATATTTTTTAACATTAACACAAAAATATTTATCACATCATCGATTATACCTGTATAGAAAATAGTTGTTTTCATTTTATAGCGAGTGTTTTCATAAAACAGCCATATACTGAAAAATAGATGGCGCTGGCCCATGAGGAGGCCTAACTGAATCGCGCTATAGAAATTCCCTCCTGAAAACATAAAACCGGGACGCTTTCAGGCTTGATGTCAACTACCAGTTAAACGTGCCTTAATTTTAAGTAGGTAAAGATCACCAGGTGGTTCCTTAACACTTATAATTTTTTTGATAAGGTTTCATTGTATTAGTGAAATCTTAATAAATTCACATATAACACTGCAATAGTGGTTAGTTCAGCTTCATATTTGAAGTGACTTATTACGTGTTAATATAGTATGAAAATTGTATATCGAAACATAAGAGAAACTTCATATATAGTCTTAGTTCTGAGGACCGCCAGTCGTTTTAACAATATTAGCATATCCAGGATGGCAAAGCCATGGACGTGAGTATACAGACTGGGACACCCAGATGAGACCGGGAAAAATAGTAATTCCAAAAATATAATGTCATCCTCTTTTCAGAATGCCATCAAAAACTAGATTTCTTTTACATAAACGAGCGAAATCAATTTCTTATATCTCCTCTTCAACAAAACAATCTTTAGATAGCAAAATGTTCTAAAAATCTCTCTACAGAGATTCTAACAACAAAAATGAGTTGAAATAAGTGTATAAGAATTTGTACGCAGGCAGGTGTAGAATGCACGGCTTAATGGTCAGCGTGCTTGGACGATTTCCAAGAGGGTTCGAATTCCAGTGTAAATAACACTTTAAAATGTTAAAAACAGATAATTTCTTGAAATATAAAATATTTAGCTATTTCATAATAATCTGATCAAATGGTAAAATAATTGACGTTAATACCACTTATCTTACAAAAGCTGCTTTAACTCCACTCCATATTCTTATAGCAAATTGCATTATAGCAAGTAGGTTGGTTATCAGACCCGATGGTCATGACAAACTCCCGCGATACCAGACCAAAATAGAAAGTGTATAGAAACTATTAGATATAGTATGTACGTAACAATTGTAAAAGATATATTGCAAGTCACCTGCAACATTGTTTGTGTCCATCTTATTTTATAGCCCTACAATTATCATACTATTTTCGTTGCCGTCTTTTGTAATCCTGACTGTAAAATGTAAGTCCCCTTTTTTCACATTACTATAGGGTTTCAAATTCTTCCACAGCGCTCCTTTAAGCTCAGCCAAAATCTATAATTGATATTTCATCATCATATGGTCCGTACGTATGCCAGTAGTTTTAACTACGCGTTGTTGTCAATCACTCAGTAGGTAACGGACGAGATTAATGTATTGATTTTTGAATGTAGAATACAATATTTGCACCTAACCCAAATAATCATTGTAAAAATATTTAGTTGTTACACAAAGCCAACCAAAAAATAAATTTATTGTTATAAAAACAAAAAGAACTTTTTCTATTATTAGTGAATCACCATGAGTTATTCAAAAGCAAAATAACAAATGAGGTTTATCATACTGTAAAAAGTATTACCACAGATTTTTTTTAATTTGATTAAATCAAGAACTGCTGCAGTATTATTTACAGTCATATTATAATAATTTAATAACTTCATGTTCACACACAGACAACTTACATTGTTTATTTGTCTCACATTATTACGTTGGAGAGCTTAAATATCGAAATCACGAACTGCATCTTGGGAGCTAGTTTACATACTAACACCGGCGTCTTGCGTAACCAGAACCCACGTGATGGAATGCCAGAATATGTACTGTCATGTCGTTTGCAAACATCTTACCTTTATTGAGCATGTAGTCTTTCTTATATGCTTATTCCGCATTCATTGAGAGCACTGTACAAACTTTCTAGATACTATAGCTTGAAGTATCGAGGGCCATCTTTATAGAAAAAGTTTAGCAGACATAGTTGTTTTTAGATAGCTGTTTGATAACACGTTCCCTGTTTGCCTTATATACATATATTGGAATATATTGGATCCCATCACAAAGATAATGTGATAAACAGGGCCAAGCTCAACATTGAGAACACACACGTTTCACAAACAAAAGATTTAAGACACGTGTCCAAGTCAAGTTCACGACTAGTTCTGTAGATATTCCTGAAATTTATTTGTAGGTAGTAAATTGTAGTTCAAGGTTCGCCCCTTATATTTCACATACAAGTTAGGCTATAATCATAAAAAGCAGCCTGCAGCGCAGGGCAGCTTGTGGCAAGTTGTTGAGAAGTGGTGACACCACGGACCTGACTTGGCTTGACTGGCATAGTGCTAAATCTGTGTCGTAATGGAGAAGCCCGCTCGCAAGTGCGCTCGTGATAGTGAAACCGGTACATACCTCTCGATATCCTGATTCGAGTACACCGATATTGTCATAAATGTATCCTGGCTGATACGTCGCATTTAAACATTTTTATATTACACGTAGGGACCTCCGTCCCTCTGTCCCCGCACAAATCTTTAAAGGGCCGGATTCGTTTGATCCCGTGAATTTTTAAAGAAAAACACAATAATAATAAAAGCTTAAAAAATCTTACGCATATACTCGGTACCTTAAAAGGTACCGTTGAGAACCTTATTCTTATTAAAAATTCATTTGTTAGTGAACTATACAGTGAACAGCGATCATTGTTAAAAATATTAATACGTAAGTATTTCAATAACCGTTAAAACTTTGGGATTTTAGTTAATGTATAGGATTTTGATACATAAAACTAATTTCAATTTTAAAAGATTTAAGCAGTTCGTGTAATATAACATGGCGCCTTGAGTTAGGCTTAACACAATTCTTCTCTACTTCCTCTTTAGCATATTTATATCTCCTATATAATATCAGGTTCATATGTTAAAACATGTATATTTTAAATTGTATATCCATAAACAAATATGTTGCAATTATTTAAAAAAAAAATGTTATTTTCATTTAGAAAATGCGTTGAGCGATCAGAGGGCTTGTCAGAGGCCTGGACGGTTTCCAAGAGGCGCAGATTCGAATCCAGTTGCTTTCAAATTTTTATACGTTTCTAAAAATGTTTTTCAATTATCTTTTTATTTTAAATAATTACCAAGTAAAAAAACGCGGCTGTTTTTAAATTATATGTATAGTTATTGACATTTTAATTTATATTAATTTACATTCTCAATTACGAAATTGACGATTAATACTACGAATTGATACTTTAATTTATTTAAAATTATCTTCTCATATGTATAAAAAGTTTAGTGGTGCTATTTACTTATTTACTTTCCGCATAGCACAGTAGGCTATATATCTTAGAGAGTCATAGAGAACCTAGTCCGGGCACTCCACTTTCCGCCCGAATCAAAAACATTGCGTGTTGAGTGGCGGTACGCAACGCCGCGCTTTGTCTTATCACCAAAGCGGAGAAATGAAAATATTTTAAACATAATAATTTCTTCGAAAAGGAACTGTATCCACTATCATCGGGTATACAGCCAGACACTGTCACACTGCACCACGAAACCACGATGCTCTTTCATTATTTAAAAGTAATGTTTTCTTTTCAAATGTTATAAAGACCTACGCTTTTCTTGATAGTGCCATATGAGACTATATAAGACGCTATGACCCGAATACGACGTAATGATTTTTGGTATGAAAGTATAAATCCTTTCCGCCTTGTCTACTTATATTATTATGGAGAAGTATTTAAAAAGTATATAATTTATTTTAAGAAATTTTGAAACAATAAAAAATAATTATTAATTGTATGTAAAAAATAATTTCACATATTTCATCCAATATATATGTTTTTATATTATTAGATACATCCCCCAATTTCCCAAAGCGTTCATAAAGTTGTTTGTAACTGGTTCCATACATTATATATTATGAGGAGAATAAAAAATCCATTAAACATTATTTCCGTTTGCCTTTACCATATGTGGAACGAATTAATTAAAAGTATATTAACAAAAATATATTATCAAGTGGCCATTGTAGCATAATAGCCAAGCGCTCTTGGTTTTGGGTTCAACACCCAGTCTGGGGAATGATTTATGTAAATTTATTTTACTTCTCCGCTATGGTAATAGGGCTCTGTTAGTTGACACGCAATGTTCCGATTTTTGTGCGGAAAGTGGAGAGCGAAGTATCTGGACACTAGATACTGTCAGTAGTACCACGCGAAAAAAATGTGAAGTGTATTATTAAAAAACGTAACATAATAATGGGCTTAAGATAAACTATAACCAGAAGTAAGACTATGGGAAAGATCATCTCGGATAGCCCCTACTTCGAACTATGACATTTGCGAAGAAAGTCGGTTACATAAAGCCGAATGAATGAGAACTATTTAGTCGCTATTATTCTCGTGTGCAAACAATTGTTTCACACAATCACAAAATGAATGGCTTTGATGTTCAGATATATAAACTTATGGACAACAGCTTTGTCAATATCTGTTACAAGTAATTTTTTGTGATATAAATTTAGATTACAAATTATTAATTTTTATATCGAAGTTGTCTTGAAACAGCTTCCAAGATTATTGTTATTATACATCCATCGTATTGCAGTGGGATAGCATGTGACTGTAAATTGGTTGTAGGTTCGATTCCCACTCGGAGGAATGATAATATTTAAAATATGGTTGAGTTTCGCCATTCAACACGCAATGTATCGATTTCTGGCGGAAAGTGGAGAACGGAGTACCTTGACACTGAGTTCTGTCCGACTACCCTGATATATAGCAAAACACGTGAAGGTGAAATAAAAATGCCATACATATAAATACTAATATTATGTTAACTTTATTACTAAATGAGGCATTTCTTTAAAACAACAATTTCTTGGGAAATATATTGACAGTGGCATGACGGCACCAATCACAGCGACGATAATATAGAAATTTTACCTTCCAATAAAATTTATATTATGTGTTCTTCTGACGTCTAAAGTCCATTATGAGAGCACATCGATTCGCGCTACCACTTTCCGCCAGATGTCACTACTTTCCCTTCCGTTTTATGGATTATCTTTGCGCCCTCTGGCGACGTAATGTGAAATAATTTTGACATTAGACAAGCCGCCGTATCCTTTGGTCATTGATAATCTCATAATATATTGATAGGTGTAAAATATCTACCAGAAAGCCATTACTTGGACTTCAGACGTTCGAGGAAATATAATACTAATTTTATTGGAAGGTAAAATTTCTATATTATGTGTGCCGTTTGACGTATGAAGTCCATTATGAGAGATTTGAGAGAGCAATGTGTAAAATAACTATACATTTTATATTGATTTTTGTTTATATAAATATTAACAATCGACTTTAAACTACAGTAAACAATTGAGATAGAGGGTGCTCAGGGTTACTTTTATGCGACAAGTCTCGTATATTCCTTTAGTAATATCTTCGAAATGTAGTTTTATGCCTTCAATTAGTCTTTGCAGCCTTTCATTTATAGGATAGTTTTTGATTCAGTTCAAAAATGACACCGCTGATCTAAAACTGCCGGGCGAGGCTTCTATATTAGCTTTAGAAAGAACTCTTTTTACCAATCCTTTAATTACAGTAGGAGATGCCGACTTAAATGGTGCTCTAGTCGTAATATATAAATTTCTTACAGAGCCTCTGAGCTTCCGAGTCAAGAAGCTTCTTAACCAGAATATAAGGTCAATATTTTGATTTTTTGCAGGTAATAACCTCCAGCTCGTCTACTGATGAGATATTGAATTTGTTATAGATCCAAATTCTGAGAGAAAAACTATGGATTCCGAGTTGCCTATATAGGTTCTGGTACCACAGCGTAGCGAAGTAAAACCACGCGACCAGTAAAACAACAGCAGTACGACATGAAACCTCATACCAATTATTGAGATTTGGACTATTTTTTTTTAAATATCTTATTAGTGCTCTAACATTCTAAATTGGAGCTTTTACGTTCGAGGGTCTACACAATGATACAGCTTTAAGTAAATGCGTTACGATAGACTAGATAAAATTTTCGTTTCCGAAACCGTTTCAAAAAACGAAGCTACAACTGATTTATACACTAATAAAGTGCGCTAACATGTATAGCCACATCCGGTGGTATTGATATCGTAAGTTTGACACCATTTGCCCCATATAGGTGTATAGGTATTCAAGGTAGACTCCCGCCAACATGATGGTAATAGATTTTTCTCCTGAGGACTCCAGTTTTCAGTCAACAAATCCCACCCAAAATGAGCCAGGCTTCCAACTTTATGGTTTGGTATCGAGGCAGAGTACGTCCTGTCATTGTGTTGATCAAGGTTGACACCAGGTAGTTTATCTTTTCGGGACGAGCAATTACGCTTTTGACAAAGCTGGAAAAGTACGCTCCATTTGAGACCAGCTAATTGGGGCACAAAAGTCTTCATAGCGTCTTAATTCCTCGTTAACCTTCAAATCCGCGCAGCATTCCAATATTGGGAATCAAATCTTTGCATAGAAATAATCCTATCTTACACTGAGAACCTCTAAATTCGCAATATTATCAAAACCATCCTTTGTATCCGTGAAGATAGGAGAATGTAAAAAATTATGATCTTGATTTTCAGTAGAAGCGACTCAATATACTTATCACTACAAGTAATTTGTAAGGGGATGTATAGTTAAACTGCATGAGTGGTTTGTGACATCAAATTAGCACATAAAACATTATTTATATAACTCACCAGTTCTTCTGATAGAATGTCTAACCTCTCCAGGCTATTGGCTTGCCTTCGCTGTTTTGCAGCTGGGGCAACCATCATTGCTTGAGCTTGATTCTGATGAAGAGCAAAAAACTATAAACAATCATAGGTCAGAGTCATCGCATGACCTGCATATAATTAATTAATTCATATTATATGTAGATCAGAACTTAATTAGTGTAAACAGTACGCTACCTTGAGTTGTTCTCGTATACTTGTTTTATTTCAATGACTTGTATAGAATGATTAGTCGTATTACATATAAAATAACAAATATATTAAAAATTTTAATATGCTGTCAAATTTAGATTTTTGTTTAGTTAGGTAAAAGTATCAAATAAGATAATATTAGTTAACAAATTTTCCAGTGTCTGCCTAATCGACGATGATGATGCTGAGGTGGAGGTCCACCTCTCAACACGCAAAATTTTGATTACAGACGGAAAGTACGTTATCCTTTCTCTGCTATGCGGGAAAAAGCGTGAAGCATATCGTATATGGCGCTATTATGTTCGCTTGTAATTTCTAATTATTGTTTATCTATATGCTTGTATATTTTTAGTATTTTTTTATCGTCTGTATGTATTTGCGTTTTTAAATGGCGGACAGAAAGCCGTTAAACGACCAAAAAATATATCTATTATATTTGTTTGGTTGTAAGGAGGCTATATCTGTTATATTCAGTAAAATTCATTGGTGTATTTAATTTAAATACGTATTTATTACCAACACGTTTGTGAGAATAATTCATTCTATACAACCCCCTTAATAAGAATTACAAATTTTGAGGAAACGTATAAAATATTATTTTAATTATTATATGCCTTTATAAAAAAGAAAAAAAAAAACGCAATTAAATTAATTTATTCTTAGCAAAATGTATGAGCACTGTATATCATAAGATTATAAAGTCATATGACGTATTAATTAATTGTAATGACTTCCGAGTTACTAATTGCTATCCAATGTCAAAATCGCGTAAGCGTAGACTATACATAAAACCGACAAATTTAACATTAAAAATATCTAGTATAAAAGTTTTATTGTGAGAAAACTTTTAATGTAAGTCTACTACAATAGTTGTAATCGTTTTAAAAATAAATTAAGTTATTATAGCAACTGTTTTTTATTTAGTTACAAATTTGTATTGTAAGACCCCTGTGAAACATTCAAAATGCTTAGTGTCTATCATATATACATAATTCCTCTATCATTATATATTGTTTTGATTACATTACAAACACGTGTCTGTATAAATTTTTTTTTTTTTTTTTTTTTTTTTTTTTTTTTTTTTTTTTTTTTTTTTTTTTTTTTTTTTTTTTTTTTTTTTTTTTTTTTTTTTTTTTTTTTTTTTTTTAAAATATTTTTTAAATTTAATTATAAATTCAATTAATCATTGCCCCGAGTATCTGAGTGCATAAGAATAACCGACTACGCCACGATAAAATTAATTTGAAAAAAACATAATTAAAGCACTTCTGATATATTTTGCAACTCTTGATGGTTCAATTAATATGTTTGAGCAGGAAATCATCCATAGCAATTGAATTGTTCTGGATAGCACTAGATGGGGTGTCCCGAAATAGCACTCAGTTCACTGAACTGGTCCTTTAATTCACACAGTTCCATCTTTAATATAAGAGCACTCGGGGCCCTTGCCCAAGGCACCCCAACTCACTGGGCGCCCTCCTGGCCCCTGGCTATTCACGTGCCCTGATGACCCCGGCAATTTCGAAGATTACGCCGCAGGAAATAAATTCGGCTAAACAATTGTAGAATCGGCGCACATATATATATATTGTGTTTAATAATACTATTGACTGGTAATTAGTATATTATCTGTTAAGAATTACATAAGCTGTTGTGAAATAATATTATTTATTTAAATTCTACCCATTTTGTGAATTGTGATCAGACTAATCCTAAGAGTGTTCTTACGAAAACAAAAACGCAATACAACCTTCACTTAATACTTACCAAATTAAGTTGTTACATTCGTTAGCCATAATCGATTGCATATCGATTTATCGAAGACGTGAAAAATCAAGTATAAGGCTTACATAAGATATTTTTAACACGGTAATTATTTCGATTTTTCAATAAATATCTCTTTACAATTCGGGAGAACGTAATCTCATTCCATGCTCAAAGTATTTCGCCATTCTTCTATTATACAGTGAAAGCTCTATTAGTATAAAGATTTCCTCAGACAAGATTCAAACCTACAACCATCGCATTCAATACATAAAGCTAAAAAACCAATGACGCCACGTTAGCGCCACGGTCATTTCGAATAGATATATTTTAATTTATTCGCCACAGCAATTATATGACTTTCTAGAATTATATTTTAATTATAGGCAACTAGTAGATAGTAATGTATAGGAAACGTTCAACGGATGACCGAAGCGGTTAGAAGGTTAACTTGGAGAAAGGGTCACATGTGAACGGTGTGCGTATATTACCTAATAAGTACTAGACGATAATCAATCTTTCAATATTTATTATGTATGTAAAATTGAACTTTGTAGTCAGCCCTCAAAAAGTATAAATAACTAATTAAATTGTAGTTAGAATTTATTTCTTATTTTCCATATATATAAGATGTTAAACTGTCGTCGTAATTTTGCCCAATTTATTCAACTTTCGTAACTAATGATGGCTAATGTGGCACAATTGGTAAGTGTCTCGATGTACTCAAATTATATTAATATAAATATATAAAACTCTTCCGTCTTGGGTATATTGTATCAGATATTGTACAATCTATAAAACTGCCGGGCAATTTTCTTATGACGTGTCAGAGAGCATTTCCTTCATTCAAATGAGAGCATTTCCCAAAATTTCGACGGGAACGAGAGATTTCCACTCGGGGGAAAGATTATATTTTCCTGTATCCTGTATCCTGGGTAAAGCGTGAAGCTGTAATATTTTGAGTTCCCTAAGTCCCTCTGGGAGAATTGTGTTAGACTTTCACTATCCAATAAGCGATATATGTAAAGTGGCCGGGAAATTAAGAATGAATAGATTTAAATACACCTGGGTTCTCTCTTACTACACCGCTCGATTCGAAGATATAAAAAATATATAATAGATCGCTTGATATAAAAAAAAAACTGTTATTTTAGGCAAACGGAGAAACAGTTAAACGCATATATAATATTTGATATATAAAACAATATATAACTAATGAGATAAATCTCGAGTCAAAAACTAACATTGTAAAAGCTGATCTCAGACGCCACATCATTGACATTATTTTGTGATCGCGGTCACGAAAGTAATACTCCACAAACACGGGATTTACGTAACGTATCACGATTCACGGCTAGCTCGGACCTAAACAATGCTATATAATAATAAAAAAAAAACTTTTGTGGGCTGTTATATCCCATAACTTCTCAAATACATCATGTCCAACACCTTATATCGATTAGTTTACATTTTTAATAGACCCGTATTGTGTAAATACCTTCAATTTAGACGTAGAATTTTAATGGGTGTACCTAATATTTTCATTTAATATAGGGTTGCTCATGCATAAATATGTATGTATGCATAAATATGTATGTATGTATGTATGTATGTATTACACTTGAGAAAAGGGTGTCAACACCAAAATGATTTTTACTCATAGAAAATCCACATCTAAAATAATTTTATTAAAATTACATAAAGCCTACAATTAATACAATCTCGCAATAAAATTAATTAATTAAAAATAAATGTGTGTTACTGGTTATACAGATTTTTTTATATATGTTTACAACGACATATATTGTTTTATATACTACGATTTGTATTATATACTAGCGACCAGCTCGCGGCCTCGCCTACGTGAACTACATGATTAAACTATTTCTTTGCTTAAATTTATAATTTAAATAGCTGTAACTTTTTATTTATGTACTGATTTAAATTGAATAACCACTAAATGTTAAGGGTCGCTTACTACAATGTAATAGTCAAAATTGCAGTAAAATCGGTTAAGCCGTTTCTGAGATTAGCGTGCATAAAAAGACAAACAGACAAACAAAAGAAAGTTATAAATCATTGTTTTGGGTTCTGTTACATTAATAAATGCCCCTAATAATATATTTTTTCATATGTATTACATTAATTATTATAAATTATAACATTAATAAAAAAAGCAAATTGGATTAAATTAAAAAAAACATAAACACAACAGAAATAAAAGTATGACCAAGTCAAATTTTTGTTTAGGAATTTGGTGATTTCTTATAATCATAAAATTACATAAAATAATATAATTGTAATATTTTCGTATGAAATAAAATCCAATGACATCTATACTATCGATATATAATAAGAAAAAAGTAAATAGTTTTTAAGGTTTAGTAATAATATGTACAATAGGTATATATATCTTTTTATACATTTGATAGCAATATTTCAAACCACTGCTTTTGCTCTAGTTTTGTGAGTGTGTTACACTAAAAGTGTTGTTTTTAAAACTTGACAAATTAAATAATAATAGATATAATATTGAAAGTCAATAAAACACACAGATATAGAATTTGTTATTTAAAGAATATTGAGTGAATTGTTTACTGGTTGTTGCAATGTGTATTATTTATTCTGTTTCTTTTTTAGAAAATCGATTTTCTTTTTTTTTTAATTTACTTGATTGAACACCTAATTGAACTTGTATCCACAATCCTAATATACTGTAGCATATCACACGAGTATCAATTGCATGACAAACAAAGTGACTTAATATATATTCGTATACTTATTGCTTTGACAAATTTTTAAGAAAACTGGCATATATGTGAAAAGGAGCACTCAAATTACATTAAGGAATTATACTTTCTCTTGCATGTGATTCTCATTGATATTTCCTATGGGTCAGATTTCTCTGTCCACGGTAAACTACGCCTTCCTCGTCCCACCAAATCCCCCCCCATGACCGTCCTTCCAAATTAGATCCCCTTAGCCACGTCATTCAAATTGCTATCATCTCTCTCCCAATGAAATCAACCGACTTTTAATACATTTCAATTGGCTGTAATTCCGCCACTCCTTATTTGTTCAATATGTTTATCAGCGGTTTTCTATCGTACCTCTTTCTAGTGCAATATTGTCAATGTAAATGTCATCAGTAGCTAAATTTTCTTTTATATCAGACGCAGTACATTCTTCAAATTCATCTGCATGTAGTCTTCGTCTAATCTCTATTTCAGATGCAACATCCGATGTATTTTCGTTTGAAGATTCACTTCCGCTTTCAGTAGAAACTGACTTCCTGATTTCAACTACGCTGAGATTCTTCAAAGACACATAACATACATAGGTTTAGTTTTTGGAAGAATCTTGTATAACATACTGTAGCACGGTATGCATATTTGACTCAGAAAGCCAACCTAGAACGACAACATAGCATGTTAAAAATATATATTGTAATAAATTATTTGACATAAGCTAAAAAATCTCACAACAAACGTACTTGGCTTGCCGGTTGCTCCTCCGGCTTATTTCTATCCATCATTGGTATTGGTGTTTTACCTGCAGCTCTTTCCTTGTCACCCTGGTCATAAAATTCCTCAAAGATAACCTTAACAGTTTTAATTTGTATTTCCCAGGGCTTAGCTGAAGCTGATAAATCAGCAGCCGTCATTGATATAGCCATAGCCAAGTCTCTAAAACAATTATTGTTGTTCTTTTCGAGTATATATTGATATAATTGTTATTTTTGCATAATATTAAATAATATCTACTAATACTTATCCGTTACGATCGAGAAATGTTTGTACGGAACCTAATAATAATATATATATTCAATACTTATATACTTTACAATATTTTTTAAAAATTAGGTTTAATTTACCTGTGCCCTGGAATTGCCCAATTGAACTTTGTGAGACGAGAATTGCCCTCATGGATATCTTTCAGCTTTGCTAAATTGGGGAAAAAAGCTGCTAGGTCGGTCGCCAATATACAATGCCTTATATATCTTAATATATCTTTGTATTCGTCGCCAGATAAATGAGAGAATATATTGTGCCCATCCTAATGAAAATTACCAATATATATTTTAATTATTTAAATTATATTAAGGATTATAAGTAAAGTGTGGGGTCGAGACTACCTGTTGCAAAATAGTAACAGTTATATTGAAATGATGATGCTCCAAAGGTGAAGTTGTGTACATAGCAGCTAAAGGTGAAGCCGTCTCATTCATATATTTATTGGTGTATCCTCGGTGATCCAAATCATGACATAAACAAGCAACAAACAACGCCAAACGCTAAAATTATACAAAAAGGGTACTTGTTACTTTTTTTATATCAATAGTATGCCAAAATACGGTTTTCATTAAACTTACCATTTTATAATCGAAACGTCTCCGGTTATCACTTTTTAAAATTACATACATAGCATGTGCAACAGACCAACCGTGATCAAAATTATGATACGGCACAGTTCTATAATTTTTCTTTACTGTCAATATAAATCTAGTTACAGTAACATAGTCAAACTTAGATAGTTCAAAGAGGTCATCAAACATTGAAATAACGGCTTTACACTTTCGAAAATCATTTAATTTGTACGGGTCCAGGTAAAAATCATTTATATTCGCTTTAATTTCGTTATTATCTCTAAGTATTTCTTGGACCTCATGTTCTCGACAGGTATTGTGATAGCTTAAAACTTCCAAAGCAACTCTATATTTTTGTTCCTTTCGCATAATTTTATCGTAAAGCCTTGCATGATGAAGAGCAAGTCCAAAGAAAGTCGAAAATATTTCAAAAGAAACTTCATCTTCATGGTCAAAATTGTCGTTATTACGTTTATTCACCATCTGCACAACTCCAATTACTTTGCCTTGTACTTTCACAGGCATACATAAAATACTTATTGTTTTATATCCAGTAGCTTCATCGACTTCCCTGAAATAAAACCATTTTCATAAACGTAGTGGAGCAATGGAACAGCATCTGACTGAAAACGCAATAGTCGTGTGTTTGATTACATATTTTTTCATTTTCTTGTTTCAGTAGGATAAGGCTGTAGGATAAATTGAAGATCTGCCACTCTATCCTGAATTCTCCTTAATCCTGAAGCTATATTTTTTTACTTAGCTAATATTGCATTAAATATATAAAATAAATATTGAAGTCTACATGTGACCACGGATTATGTAAACTATTCGAAACGTCGGGTTCCTAAAATGTATTTTCGAATACCAATAATAGACGCGTTTAAGCCGGTTAAAAATAGTTTCATTTTAAAATGTGTAGTAATTGCGAAACTCAAAGACCTTAATGTATTTAACATTATACATTACCTATTAAATCTGTAATCAGAATACGCATCAGGAATATTCATAGTTTCGCCGGACAAAGCAACGTGTCCTGCTATTCCACGATTAATAGGCATTCTTATTTCCTTTTTCTCTATATCTCTTCCTTGACCAGGTTCAAATTTTAGGTCGAATACCGTTGACACGAGTTCGAAATTTCTATAATCGACAAGAAATAGAGAAGCTCTGTCTGCATTAACTAATCGCTGAGCAAATTCTAATATTCTCTTGATTAGCTGATCTAGGGACACCATTTCCTCGAAAATTGCTCTATAAAAATTAATAACTGTTAATTTGTTTATTTAAAGACTGAATTATATTTTATTATTATATCTTATTTCCTTACTTCACTACGTCTAATAAGAAGTCTGACATATTACGTTCTCTCCTCTTGTCCAGATACAAATTGCAATAGTGTAAAATCAAACTACCCCAAACTACAAAATTAGAACTTATTTCCTCATCTTGGTCTCCAAAGATATCACGCATTCGCCACATCTCAATGACATACGACGTTTTTCCATTAGCAGTTAAAATTGGTAGGTACATAACGTGATTAGCTTCTTTCTAAAAATTTTAAATATATATAATATATAAATATATAAAATGAGTGCTAAACCCATTATTAAGAATATGCATATTTGTGGACTCCGGTGACAACAGAATAAAGAACTGATACTGTTACCTTGTTATATAATTATGATATTTATTAATAAGTATATAGAGATGAAATTAACCAAATTGAGTTTCAATTTTTAGATATAACTTTATATAAGAATACTCTCTATAGAATATATAAACTATATAGAATATATAATAGTTAAAAATAACTCTTATTCTGTCGGAATAAACATAAAAAAACCTATACCTAACCTAAACTTAACCTAAAATTGTAATATTCCGATTTTTGGTATACACAATAATACTGGCTTTTATCTATGTCAGTCAGTCAGCGAAAAGATTATCGAGATTTAGACATTTAATAATTTTCAATTTTTTATTATATTTATAATGTTTAGGATCTTATTTAATGTAAGGGGTTTTGATAAACAAAATACATACACCAAATTTCATGTATTTAAAATAAACAAATGTTGAGTTATATAACCAATTTCTTGACTTGAACTTGGCTTTTTGACACACCCTGCCAGGGGTCTAGATAAAACACTTAACCACGTAATACTGTACAAAATAAGCGTTCATGAGGAAAAAGAGAGCTTTTATAAAAATATTTTACCATATCTTTAATGCCGAACGCTTTCAATAACGAACTCGAAATCTTTGGAAATGAAGAGTTTATATGGCGGGATAATCGTAGACACGCTCCGTTTTTTGCCACCTCTAGCACATGTCCAATTTTACTAGGCTCGACTCTTGCTAACCGAGGCGTTAGGGTATCCTAAAAGATAATATAAATAAATAAAACTTATTACGGGTAAATTGATCCATAGTTCCTTTAAAAAATATATTTAACTATTTCAATCTTGCGTGTTTGCTTATAGTTCTTGAACAGGCGGAAAATTACGTATCATAACAAATCTCGTATTGAAATTAAAAAATTGAAGCTTTATTGGAAGTGACTCACCGAAGGTGTGTCCATTGCAAAATACTGTACAAAATTCGGATGATCTGGAAACAACTTGTACACTCTATACGCGTCCACACCAACAGATATACTGAATAAACGAGTTAATTCCAATGAAATGGAATATTCGTCTGCGTCCTCCTTTAGCTTGTTTAGGAGTTCCTGTAATATAATAACTTTTATTTTTTTTGTATATCTTTTAACTATGACTAAAGCTATTTTATAACAATAGATATTCGTGACACTATTTTTTACCATAAATATCTTGTTTTTTATTTTTGTATCGTGGAAACTGTTTGATGCTGGTTCGTGTTTTTCTAAATTTGACACTTTGTTCTGCAAGATTAGTACTGCCATTATATATATTTTCTTATAAAATTACATATGTAGTGTATATTACACAAAAAACAAAAACTTACTGGATCTTGACTCATTTTTTTGATCAACCATCTTTCTAACTGATTTATAGGAACGCTATCAATAATGTAAGCCTCCAAAAAGTCTCGATTACGGTCCAGATAGTCACTTACTTCGGTGTCCTTAGGAATACGTTTCGCTGTGAAAAAAAAAAAGATGAGTATTTTATTGATTTCTAATACTATATTATTGATTTCTAATAATTTATTTTCCCGCAATGGTCAGATATCGAATTGAGCCCTCGAATTTGAGCCTTGCCCCTGGGATCTCTGACTGTCCTACTATGCGAGAAAAACCTGAAAATTATACAAGAATAAAAAATGTAGACATTTGCCACCACCTAATTTAATCGCTTTTTTCAATCCCTACTTTTGAAGAGAGCTTCTATAATCTTTTGCTATACATCCCTTATGATAGTTCGAAGTTCGTTTAGGTTCCAGCTTCAACTTGTGAAGTGTCTCTTTCTTCCTGTAATGTTATTTATGAAATTACGTACATATTAAGTCTAATGGTAAAGTGTGTTACAAACTAAAATATAAATTAATGTCAATATTATGAAAAAAATGTTATACTAACATAAAAAAAATGTAAAATTTAGCTTAATGTGTGGTAGTTTGACACTTTGCCTTGACACTTACTGATATTGGTCCGTGAAATAGGCGGAAGTACACCGAATATCGATCATCATTTTTTAACAAGTTGATGCCTTCTGCATCTCCTGACCTTCAGACTTAATCTAAATGAAACACTATAAATTAATATAGATTACAATTTATTAAATAACTCTTCAATATATTGTACTTTAAGCAGATCTGTACAAATTTGCCTTTGATTTAAAAATGACATGATCAGCCAAATTCCTTGACGAATACAATCGTGTCGCAGTTCGACAAAACATGGCGCAAAATTTACAGCTCGTTTCAAAAAGGATTGTTACGAGAATCATCAATATATATTAACGCCATATTTGTATGAGGAACAAATGAAACTGAAGTAAATCATTGTACTACAAGCTCTACTTACTTTATCTTAATCTGTGTTTATATTTTTAATAGGCCAACTAAATATCCACAATGGCATATATCTATGTCCTAAGGGTACCACAGTAACCATTTTTATCTTATCCATATAACAAATAACAATGGGTTACTTATGAAACTGTTTTAAGCGATACAATATTTTTTCTTATCCAACTGAATACGTTGTGTATTTAATGTAGAGCTTAACAGCATGTTGTTAAAATGAATATCTTAGAAGATATCAAAGGGTTAAAATAAGCGTAGGCGACGACCACGTCGCTCGGGTTTTACGTGCATACGCGAATACGAATGGCAACGGCGGAAGCGCAAATGAGAGCCTTGAGCCTACTAATAGCATCACGGTTATTTTGATACTAAACAAAAAAATAAAAATATTATTAAATTAAGCATCTTACTGGAGTGCCTCTTCTCGGTGCAACAGGATGTCAGACTCTAGTGAGGACTGTGCGCTCTATTACATAAGTTTTCTGTCTGTTCACAATAAACTCAAAAGCTATATAATGAATGTTTAAAAAAAAACACTAAAAAACGATAAAAAAGGAATGATTTTTTGAGGTAAAGGCTAAGGTATATAGTTAGTAAAGTTTTGCGTAAATTGCTTCAAATATGACAATATTTGTCCAACACGTCCGAAAAATTAAGCTGATTGGTTGCTTCATAGAAAACGCTGCAAATACCTTTTGAGTTGTAACAAAATAAAATGACAATGGTCAATGTACATCTATAAAATGAGAATAATCTCATAATACAAAAAAATCCGGCATGCATTTGTCTTTCCGTCTTTTAAGGATACCTTGCTTTAAGCATTCTAGGTTTAACAAAAAAAGTCACTTGTGATGGTGACTCTTTCAATGAAGTCAACTATTTAAATGGATATATTATTAATCTTTATTAAATAAAATGCAATAGTCACTTTAAGCATGTAATCTATACAAGTAACTAAAAGTGTCTGTTTGTATATTAAAATAAACGCTGTTTATTAAATGCATATGCATACGCTACTGAAACAAACAGACAGACCAAAGTTTTGATACAAGATTCAAAACTTTGGTCTGTCTGTTTGTTTCAGTTCCGGCTTGCAAAATAATAATTACTATGAGAGAAATAAAATAGCTAATAACGTCGCCGCGAACCGACGGTATCGGAGTTCACTTGCTCGCTCACAAAAATGTAGGAAAATATAAGGTGTATTATACGAGCGAAGCCAAGTCTTGTCGCTAATAGATTATATTTTGTTATTGACTGATACGCAAAGTAAAGCGCCACGTTAAGAAGAAAGTAAAGACTTTAGAGACTTTTCATCAGGTCCTCCCTGCGCATCCTTCAAAATCCATAGACAAAAAAAGAAACTTTAAAGATTAATCCTTTTTAACACTTTACTAAGCTTTATATTAAAGGAAACTCTACAACAATTACATTAGCTTTATTAATTAATCAAAGTCGCAAGCATTTAATTCTGTCAGGCTATGTTCTACAAACGTCATTAGCAAAATTTCGTTGATTACTTCGAACAAATATTGAGACAATGGAATCATTATTGTATTCGATAATCTATTTAAGTGCTGACCAGAAGGCAATGAATATAGACTCCATATTGATTATAATTCAGTTAGTAATAAAACGATATGCACGGGACGTCACTTGGTTGATGCGTTAATTAGAATTATATCTAAAACAATAGATAATAACTTATTGTTAGTTTGTTAATAATGCGACGTAAAAGTCGTCTCATTATTTTGTATGTTTTTTTTTAATATTAATTAGGACATGTTATGGACAATAGAGCGTGGCTTGTTGAGTATTATATACTAGTATGTGCACGCGGCCCTGCTCTCGTGAAATAGGATTTTTTACTTACATCAAAATTGGCCTATTTATTTTTCTTTGATTTTTGCTATTACATTTTCAATCCAAACTTTCACATTTATAATGCCTTTATATTAGTATTGTTATTTTAAACTTCGCTTAAATATCTAAATAAAACTACACGCCTGTTACGACATTTTCTAAAATAAATATAAAATGTATAAACCTCATAAGATCTTCTTAGAAAATTTTATGAAATATAAACCATTGTGGTTCTAGCACTCACACTCAGACATGTCAATAAGCACTTCCACTCGTGTACTAACTAACATTAGTTCGGTACAGGTGTCAGTTAAACAATTATTTAATTTACACTTACAAGCGCACCTGTGAGATAATTTAAAAACTAAGAGTAATTTATAACTAATTTGTATGATAATTTGTAACATATCACTCATCAAAACATTAAACATTAAAGAAATGATTAACACTAAATTGATTTTAAAAGTTCACAAATGCGAATAGAATCCATATGAACTCACCTTTATTTCATTGCTATCTTCTTTGCTTTTCCGCTCTTCATCTGACATTTTGCTAATTAAGAAAAAACCCCATTTAGACGTTCTTTGAGCTTAAATAATATAATACGTTACTCGAATTAAAACACTTACACTATTGTCACACATTGATTTGATTGAGCATTATTTTTTATAAAATATTACATATATTTATTGAATAAAATACAATACATGTAACACAGGCAGCAGGTTCTAGCATTCCCTTACATACAGCCTTTGATAGAGAAAGGGCTAATTGTAATAAAAAAAATAGGGAACGACGCTTCAGTACAAAATAAAAATATTAAACTTAATTCCCATACACACAATAACACAACAGCCGCTTATTTACTATATTCACTTGCTGCGTTATCTCAAGATAAACTTGTGAGCGTCACTAATTAAATAATATTCGCAATTCCATTATAATTTAATAGTATATGACAAAAAAAAAACAAATAATTCAAAATAAACACATATTCGCACATATTAATTGAGTATTTAATTATCTGCACACAAACTTACCTATCTGCAAATATTATTATATAAACATTTAAATAATAATTAATTCGTTCACTTATTTGTTAATTGTTGAATGAATTTCAACGATATACCCGCTCGGGTGCGGAGTGTTTGAGGCAATAACCGTTTTAAGTTCGCAGTGGTCGCCCAATCAATGTAGGGAGCTTCGTCACGGTCATCGGTTATCTATGCTTACATATAGATGCATATTATTATTTGTTGATATACTTAAATATATATATATATATATATATATATATATATATATATATATATATATATATATATATATATACAACAATCATTTTATACAAAAAAAGATATATATATATATAGTAAATATTAATCGTGATTGGAATATTTCAGAAAAATCTTTTGTTAGTAATTTGTATGAAATGAAAAATAATTAAATTTGTCGTGTGCCTTCGTTGTTCTTGATAATCTTATCATAACGCCTTTATCAGTCTAATAGCACTGCATCCTGGTATTATTTTATTGATACATTACTTGAACTTCATCAGTAATAAATGAGGGTATCGTTCCGTTTTGTTATTGTTTTCGTACGCCATATTAACTTAGCTTTTTTTTAATTATTTTTGTTGTGAATAAGAAATATTTAACTTTCTCGTAGTTATAATATTTAAATTACAAATTAATAACTATATTACAATAAAATTGGCTTCCTTCTTGAGTTTCCTCACTTTTGTATATTGCTTGGTGGGAAGCGCCACGCAACGCTGCGCCTTGTCAAACAGATCGAGACAATGACACTGCTCCTCCGAAGAATAGAACCCAAAATTGATATTTACGAACATTTACCATTACAGTATTTTAACGGTTATATTTAAATTGTTGTATATATTATGGAAGTTTTATGAAATATACCTACAGTGGGCAATTTTAATGGAACGTCATTTTAAGTTTACTAAGTCTTTTTAACTAAACATTTGACGATGTAATATCTTTTTTAACTAGATTTTTTATCTAGATGACACGCATAAATTAGACTGACAGGTTATTCTAAATATGGATTTATACTTATTTGGATTAACGGGAATATATATGGGGAAAATCGTGGAGCTACTTGCTTTGATTTTAGATAAAAAAGCTGTAAAAATAACATAATAATTTATAAATAAATTACTCGAAAGGACTGTGCATCAAATATAAAAAGAGAAAGTTTAAGATTACACAAAGCTTACTTATAAAGAGAAAAAGCTAAGTAGGTATCAGTTCATACAGAGGTTATGAAAATAGAAAAATTAACAAAGAGAAAGCCAAAAAAAGTCAAACGTCATTATTCTATATATTATTTGAAAAATATATAATGTATATTAGAATTTTGAAGCAAGCCTAAGTTTTTTCTAGCGAATGTTTATCTTTTAAATAACTTTTGCTATAAAGTAATACTTTACTAATTATATTTTTTGACTGTGCAATTTGCCATTGGCTTTTTTCATTACCATCCTTGACAACGTCACCAGTTGTTTTCGTATATTCAAAAACTTTTATTTATAATTTATGATATAAAGTTTGAAATGTAACGTACATTTTCTTTAAGTAATAAGTATATGTAAAAATATATAAAATATAATATTAAATACCAAAACCAAACAAACTTTGTGGCTTATATAACGCCGCTAAGACCTTGCGTACTGTGTGTACCAAAAGGCATGTTTGTTTTTAATTTGATTTAAGACTAAACCGAAACACATACAGACAGGTATACGCGGTATGAATTGCTAACAACGCATTATTTTAATCTGTACTCATTGAATTAAAGTCATAATGCTCTATTCTCATGTCTTTGAATTGTCTGTCAGCTTATGACAGCAGCATAGAAAATGACGAACAATGAAGTTGTGATACGTGAAAATAACTGTATGACACGCCATGCCTTGAAATATGGTCGGCTACCGAAAGGAGGAGTCGTTGTCGCCAAACCAAAAAGTAATAGCTGGCTGTATTCCGGTATAGTCACGCGTTTTGTAACTCAGCCTCTAGATGTACTTAAAGTTAGGATACAGCTGCAGAAGAAAATTACCACTGGAAAACGGCCTAATGTATATGAGACGTCGAAAAAAATATTTTTCGAAGAAGGCTTATTTGCTTTCTGGCACGGACATAATCTCGGTCAGGTAATAGATACACGTTTCCGGGTTTTTTTTACTATATATAACTATTTTATATTGTCAGCAGTTATAATTTATGGACAGATATAAAGTAATTGTGTTTATTTACGGCATTACTACGGCATGTTTTTATATGAAAACCTTTTTTGTTTGTACAAAATAATTAATATAGTTTATAATAAAAGTCAGAAATTTAGTACAACCCACAAAACCGGCAAAGGGTAAAAATTCAGTTAGCTTCCATAAGCATCCCTAGAACATGCTTTTGATGGAAGCTATACTATAGCTATATATAGCCACGTATGTATGGAAATACGAAAGGCAACAGAGGCTCTTAATATATTTATATAACAATTTTAAATAAAAAGCTTAGCAATAAGTGCTATGTAAAAATATGATTGTCCTTTTAAAATGCCGACGGACCAAAATGTTATTCGAATTTTGCTTCATAACCCCCTAGGTTAACCCATTCATTGTATTGAACAAAAGAATGGCGTCTCAATTTCTTGACATCAGCACATTCTAGAAGAATCTAAATATATATTTGTTTTACCGAAATATATTAGGGCGAAAGTAAAAATATTATATAATTAATATTATGTGCTTGTGCCAACACAAACGCCTGTTTCAGATGCATTCAATACTGTCAACGACTAGTCAATTTTATGTCTATGAAGTTACAACCAGATTTATTTTTAATACTTCCGTAAATCCTAAATACAAGTGAGTACGAGATGCTTCTGTATTTTATTTACTTTTCATGATAAAAAATGTATGCAATAATTAAGGTACGGGAAATAAAAATTATAAAACAAATATGGAATTCAATTTTTTTTTTTTATTGTACGCAAGAGTTATGCGATTTCAAGCTTTTTTCCCCATATCAGAATTTACAGTAAGTATATATTGTCAAGACACCCTAATTTCTACCCGGTGCTTTTAATTACTAAAATTATACCCTTAGTTGGGGTTTAACCTACAATCATGGCGTTTAAACTTTATAAGGATCAACTTTCCGTGTATTAAATTATTCTGTTTATGGTAGGACTTTCCTAGAATTTATGTGTGGTATATGCGCCGGTTCCTGCAGCGCTACTTTGGTGACACCTCTAGAAGTGATACGAGTGCGACAAATACTTATCAAAGAGCAATACAGAGGATTTTTAAACGGCGCGAAGGCCGTATACAGATCTGGTGGGATATTCGCATTTTATGAAGGGTGGGCTGCTGGAGTATTAATGGTTATTTATTTGCATTATCGTTTACATTTTCTTTTTTTATTCCAAACTGTCTATCACGTTTTAACGTGAGTTAGTTTATATATTTGATTAACGGTTAGCGGATGAACTTACTATTTATTTATTTAAATAACCAGCACAATCCACACTAAAAACGTAAACTAACTGACAATATAAACGACAAAGATTATAACTGGAGAAAAGTCTATTATGTATTTTGTATATTTATTTTTAAATACATTCATTTAGAACACGAGAGCTTAATAGAGTAAAAAAAATTTAGGACATAATATAAAATTTAACTGATATCACTTACTTACTTGAAGCAAATTCCCGTATCTAAATATGAATTGCAAATTTTCAGTTAGGACCGCAAGCTGGTATAACATTCTCGGTGTTCAGCTTTCTCCAGCCACTGTTCCTAAATTATTTCTACTCTTGTAACGGAGAATGTACGCATGCGAAGGCCAATGCTCATAAACCAGAACATCTGCTTTACGCGACCACCGCCGCTGGTAGTATTGCTGGATTTGTAGCCAAGGTTCTAACGTATCCCCTAGACTTGGCAAAGCGACGTTTGCAAATTAGTGTAAGTACCTAATTCTATTACCTATACACAAAGCTTACCTCAGCTCCTCATTTTTTTATACTCTGGCTGTATATTCTTATTGCACTGCCTTTTTTTCTTGTTATCTCCATGTTTTGCGGGAGACACTCTTGCGTTTTATTAATACAGGATTGACTTGTATCACCAATATAAATATTTAACAAATTGAACCCACAACCATCGCTTCGGCTCATACCAATTTAAGCAGCACCCATGGTTGATACTGCCAAATAAATCTTAGGTAGAAATTATAAATACCTTAGTTTTATATAGAACCGTCAGCGTCTAACCGCAGCAACCGGCCAAAAAACTTAACAGTATATAAGTGGTGTCGTACGATACAGAACATGCACTATGCAAATCACAATTCAGGCGATATCTATAATTACATACATATCAAAGTATCATCGTTTACTTAATATTGCATGTATATTGATTTTTCTAAACGGTTCTTCGGTTGAAAACGGTGACAACTTGCTGCATTTAATAAAACTTCGACTTTAACAGTTTTAGAGTGGACTCACAATATTATTTGTTAGATTTCTTACTAATAAGTTTTTATTTATCTCAAGACAGTTATCGTACGTACAGTATTTGTTGCAATATTTTACACTAGCGACCCGCTCGCGGTTTCGCCTGCTTAAACTACTAAACTATTTTGTTATTTCGCCCCGCTGCGTTCTCGCTTGAATCATTAACTTTGCTTTAATTTATAATTTAAATGCAATAAAGGGGCGCTTACCACAATACAATTATCAGAAAAAAAAATAAAATTAAATAATTAAAAAATAAAATTAATTTCGGTTCTATTACATTGATAAAAACCCCAAATATTTTCTTTTTTCATATATCTTCCATGTACAGACAGCGATCAGTTACATTTTTATTATATGTATAGATGACTGCATATGTAAAAAGCAAATTTGCATTGATCATTTAATCAATTATTTATTTGCAATATAGTGACCGAATTCTATTGTAACAAAAATTATATAATAACATTCTCTCATCGATGGCTAGTATAATAATATTATATTAAGAAGTAATGCTTATGCTTGTATAATTTAAAAACTCCAGCAATAATTTACGTCTATTATTAATGCCCTAATTTTTAGTATAACTATTTAATTCAAACAATATATACCTCTATTGTATAACAGTTTATTATGTGATCTAAAATTTTAAATTCCAAATTTCTAATATTTGCATTATAGAGAATCTAGAATATTTTTTAATAAATTATATGCTGTATATTCAAAATTATTATCGGGTACATAATTGGACATCATTATTGAATAGAATAAAAAGGGTAATGTTTCAGCTATATCAAACTTTAAACGTTTTAAACCTTTTCATATTGACAGATGAGGTATGACGCACACTGTCAAGCTCACTGACGTTTTATGTAATAATAATACATATGAATTGTGCCAAGGACACGATTTGATTACAAGTTAAGCGCCACCCTCATATCCTCATATGAGAAAAAGTCTAAATTACAGTAAAGCTTTAAGCGGTTTTTTTTACTTGTAAACTGTTTCTGCAATATTAGCGTGGTTTCTAAAAACTTCAATTTCATGTACTTGTTACAAGGTTAAGGTTAATGTACAGTAAGCGCTATTTCAGCCTTTATTTCCTACCAATCAATCTTGAATTATTGAACGCTTTAAAAGTGTATTACAAATATAAATCTAAATATTCTTTATTCAAATAACTTGCGATTCGTCAATTAACATAAAATGTCAGTATTGTCAGTCCTAGCGGCAGCTACCACCGGCTCGGAAGGCTGTTTGGCTGAGAAGAGCTGGGGAACTCAACAGTTGCTCTTTTCAAATATAGTTTAACAATAAGTACCCTCCCGAGTGAGCATCAACAGCGTTCAATTCCACACATTAACATCAGAATAGTTTTCCTGAACCGAATAATAAACTTTCCACAATAATATATTTTTATCGTAATTTTAAACTGTCCAAGTGGCAAGTCTAATATTATTTGAGGAATTTTATTATACACGTGATATAAATGATTCACCCTTTGAAGGCGAAAATAAGGAGTAATCAGCTTATTTTTAATCTCTATCACTCTATCACTGTTTTTTAAATAATAGTATATATTTTTGCGGACAAACATAACATTATATATACTGTGATGCAACCGTAAGAATACCCGTTTTATTAAAAACTTCTCACATAGAGTTCCCTTGCTGCAAACAGACCACACTGCTCATTTTTGAATTACAAATATTGTTGCAATATCTGCAGCATTGCCCCAGAGCAGTATTCCGTAAGATGAGATACTATGAAAGTAACTAAAAAAAACAAGCCGGGCCGTATTAACGCCCGTAAACTGTCTAACTTTTCTAACAGGGTACGCAGCATAGCTCATTCTACCCGCAAGGGAAGACAGGTGGGTTTTGCAGTTTCGAATCCAGAAGTAATTTCTAAAAATACCACAGAGTCAGTGAAATTGATAATTTTACTATTGAGACTTAAGTTAAGCTTTTGTTCTTCACATTGGGTATTTAGTTTTTTTCGCTTTTAATAAGAAGTCGTTAATAGTCGACCTGTGAAGTATTTGTTAATAGTTAATAGTCGACAGTGTATTTGACTGACAATTTACCTCGTCATAATTGTCTTTATTACGATCTAGTTTAAAAATTAAAGACGTATCATAAGCAAATAACACAATCGAAAATCTTTAATATGCATAAAAAACAAGAAAGGCCCTAAAATCCTTGTGGCACACCCGTCTCTAGATTACGAAGACTTTAAATTATTAAACTTCAGAGCATTTCGAAGTCATAACCAAATATTGAACCCCGTAATATAAGGGACAGAATAAGTACTCGTACATCAGCAAAACGGCCAATGTTTACTTTTCGGCCTATTTGGAAACATTCCGTAACAGAGCTTGTCTCCGTCGTGAGCAGCATGCTATATGTCTAATCGTGTCCAGAAGGGAAAACGCCTTGCTACCTCTAAGAGTATATTCATTGATAGCCGCTAACTATAGCTGTTCGTAATTGCGGCAGCCTTTACGTAAAACAATGAAATTCCTGCTGAAAAGCTAAAAAAATGGGAGACAGACGTAGGCCATTTTCATCCTAAGACCCACATATATTTATCTCTATATATATATAAAATTTCATCACAATCGGTTCAGCGGTTTAGCCGTGATGACGTCACGGCCGGTCAGAGTTACTTCCGCATTTACAATACTAGTATGTACAGTTTTAGAATAAGTTATATTATGCCAATAAATATATGGCTAATTTTAAATATAGATTTTTAAATTATATATAAATAATTTTTTTTTCAATTTATAGAGTTTATATCTATCTTACAGAGCCATAGAGCTGATGATAAATTTTATACACCGAGTACTGCAAAAAATTTAGTAAAATGCACTAACCTTATACAATGCATAACACAAACAGTGAAAACTGAAGGATTTTCGGGCTTGTATCGTGGAATAGCAGTTACAATATACAAGGCCCAGATGACCAATGTCGTCACCTTTACTACTTACGAACTCGTATGCTATTTTATAAGATGAAGAGACAAAATAAATTGTATAAATTGATTTGAAAAATAAAATATTATAATTAATGTATTAATAATTTTTATATTATTTAAAAATCATACCGACAATATGTTTTTGTTTATAAATTCATGAGACTGTCGTGACGCAGTGTCTGCCTGCAAACGCGATAGGTTGTGTGTTCGATTCCCACTCTATGATCACAATTTGATTACTTTAGTTTCTCAAAACCAATGGAGAACGGAGTGTCTTGACTTTAGGTTCTCTCTGTTATGCGGGAAAAGGCGTGAAACTCCTATTGAAACCTTAGTAATATTTCATTTAATTCGATAAACACTCTGTAATTTGATGGGAAGAGATGGGATTGAACTGATTTAAGCTAAACTGTCCACATGTCACTTTAACATTGAATGTGTTATAAAGAATATTTAAATATTTTTACAATCTCAAGTGCATATTTTGCTAATTATTAGTAGAATTGGTAGTAGTTTGGTACGAGATGAGCAGAAAGAACCCTAGTATTGTGGAGGTGGAGGTGGAGGCTGAAGAAATGGCATTCATTTAAATAATACCATTCCCCCGAGTTGGCAAACAATATATAACCATCATGCGACTTCGCCATGTCTTGAAAACAACATTTCCAAATGCCATAAATAGGTGCTATATATATATACGAGTATATATAAAATAAAAATAAAATAATATATCAAAAACATTCGCATTTATTTATCTTTGGCTTATACATATGAAGGTATATAATGGTAACTTTTTAAAATATATACATAGATTTGTACAACACGGATACTCAAATTGTATTCAAAAAAAAATTCTGATAATGCATGCATGTTATGTGTTAAGTTAATGACTAGCTCATACTACGAAGGGTATTTAATTGAAACAAATAAACAATTGCCATATAAAATTAAGAAAAAAGATCCTAGTAGCCTCTAATATGTGTATTATAAATGTATTCACTACTTAAATTGTACCTGAAATGAGAAAATAATATTATTAAATTTTACTTTAGTTTAGAAAAAAAGCACTTTTAAACATTCCATTTGCTAATAATTGAGAAATTACCTAATATTATATTATAATGATTTTGTAAATCAGTGCCAGCCGTGCGACAGCGACTCGCTTTCCCATCCGTGATGGTGGTGTTCCTCCTCGTGGTGCACAGGCACGAACACCTGCTTCTCAACCTCCACCTTCTTGATCACAGGCACCGGAATGTGCTGTATTACAGGCACAGGCACATGTTTGATTACAGGCACTTCCTTGTACACAGGCACCTCTTTGATTACCGGTACATGTACGGGGTAAGGCACTTTCGATACGTGATGGTGGTGGATGGTGTGCACTTTGTATGGAACGTGGATGGTCACATGTTTGCTGTAACAAATTATATTCTTTATTTATCAAAGTTATAACGGTAATAGATTAATGTTTTCGTTTTCAAATAAAATAAACACATTTTCGTGCTTAAAATATATTTTGTTTGTAAAAAATGGTTCGATTGTTTATTTTTTTAATGCAATATAAATATAATTTATATTAATTCTAGCTAAAATGCGACATAAACATATTTCAATTTTCAATACGTAACTTATTTTACTTGTATAATACAAACAGTTATAATAGATTTCGATAACTGTAACTTGAAAAATTAATGAATAAGAGTATTGGCCCAGAAATAAATTTAAATGTCAGAATAAGCACACACTCTACATTATGTTAATTTAAGTTATACTGCTACTTGAATTGGTTTTTTTTTTGTATATCTGTCATAAAAACATTTTACGTGCGTATATACGCAAGTTTAAACATTAAGTATAAATTTTGATAACAACAAAAGTTATTTTCAAACGGTACAATTTTTCAATTAATCTTAAAACCACTGCGGTTACTTTAATCGGTTCCTCATACAACTGTTGACTATTCGGAAAGCTGTAATTAAAATAGCTTTTTGTCTCACATTCACACGACACGGTATTAAGACGCTTTATATATTTTTTTTGTTTTTTTGTACAATTATTGTATAGCTAGAGTTATGAAATCATATACTAATGATAACACTTTACTGCACAACAAATTACAATTTAGACTTAATATCATAGTCAAACTTAAATTGTATGTGCAATGGCGGCCTTATTACTAGAAGCAATCTCTTCCCGGCAACCAATGCAATCCCTTCCAGGCAACCAAAGGTTAAAACCAAAGCTAGATTTGCTTTCTTAATACTATTACCGCGAAAGCGTACCGTGGGTTATGTATTAATATGTCATCGTTAATTTAAAGTACTTGACATTTGGAATGAGAGCGCGCACTTGAGTGGAATTACCGAATTTTTTTCATATTTATATTCAAAACAACCTTAAAAAAGTTTGTAAATGTTATAATAAACCAATGTTATTTGTTACTGCTTAGTGTCGTCATTAACATTTCTGTAAGTTTATTAAGAAAAACATATTTTTAGAAAGCGTATAGACATTTAAACGCAGCGGGATTCGAACCCGCGCCCCTTGGAAACCGTCCAAGCGCTCTGACCGCTAAGCCTTGCGTTCATGTGCGTTTTTCAATATCCTTAGTATGTTTAGAAAGTTAAAAAATAAAGTCATTTAATTTTAAACAACATTTACAAAATTATTATAGAGAAACGATCGAACGATTTTTGTTTCCAAGTCAAAAATATAAGAAAATATTGAGGATATATAATTAGCAACGAAAACTAAAGCCTCGTTTCAAAATGCACATATAAATCAAACTTTATATTCAAATCAACTGGCATTTACTCGCGATTACGTAAGTACGGGAAGAAGCTGAGTGGCATTAATAAACAATTCCATTGAAAGCACGGCCTTTCACTAGAAATATCCATATATCAGATTACTAACATTGAAACAATACTTAGCATTATGTTAACCTTCAAAAAACTTTAAACACTTAGCTGTTGTTAGTATTAATATCAATTTTACTTTTCTACATAAACTTGAAAATTACAACAAGCTCGTACTATACATATATACTTGTATGCGTACAAGTTTATGATTGTAGGATTAATCTAAAACAGGAGATGACCGAACCATTTCACCCACAAACAACTTAGGTATGCGGTGACCGTGTAATGTTCTAGACTATGTAACCGCATGGTGCTGACGCAATTCCAATTATAATTCTAGTTCTACAAAAAATATCTAAATAAATTCATTTGTACATTCACCGAATGTGAATTATTACTTTTATATCTATTATATGAACCCCGAACGAATGAATATATATATACCGATTATATATATTGAAATATTTACGCAACGGAATCATAATACGGGATTTCTATTTTCTATTTCATCGTTGCCGCCAAAAGAGCCATTTTTTTTTTCATATTATGTATTTTTTTTTAATATTAAAAATAACCAGGTCAGTAATTATTACTTATTGCGTATACTAAACTGTCTGAAGGAAAGTTAAGTGGATGCGGTCCACAGTTACTTCAGTTATATTTCGTTTTATTATATTATATAATTTTTAAATATACTATATATACATATATATATATATATATCTTAATTCATCGAAAATGTTTCTTATTATCATTCTAAATACAACGATTTGAAAATGTACTCCAGAATACGACCATTACAAACTTATTAAAACAGCAAACAGTAGCGTTCTTGGCTTACTTGCTTCATATACTTTCTTTTAATTTAGGCTCCAGTCACGTAAGAGGAACATCTTGTACGTTTACTTAATTCATACAAGTTATAAAACTTATTGGTGTATTCACAAACAAAATGGCTGACATATAAAAAAAAACAACAAATAAACATTAAAAACATAAAAAATCTAAGCTCCATAATAAAATAACCGAAGTAATATAACATAATTTGAAACTAAAACATTTACTATAAGTATAAAGCGTATCGAGACAAAATAAAGAATTTAACTATTGAATGAAAACCACAAGCTGTGTTGAATTACGGCACGGCGGTTCTTTTTGTTTTTTGTCCAGTTGTAAACTTGAACTTAGTCTGTTTAAGTATTTTGTTAGTTTTTTATTGTTTACAAATGTTATCTAAGCCACTATCTGTTTGTCTGTATATCTATGTAAGAAATGTTATAGCGTAGACCTGATGCTCCTGCCAGGATGGCCAGGCTAACAAGAAAACTACACTAATGTAGAGAGTAAAGAGCACTCACTGTCCTCCGCCTCCAGGAGTAGGAACTGCTACAACAGCAACAACCACGAGGGCGAGAAGCTGAAATCATTATAATATATGAATCAATTCTGAAACTAATATATAAATATAAATGAAACATTGATCGGATATTTTACTTACGGCGAGTTTCGCGTACATCTTACTTCAATTTGCTGGACTGATTCAATGAATTGCTTTACCTGCTGAGTCTTGCTGGCTTTCTACTCACTTCAATCCTTCCTCAAGCTTATATACGCCATTCTTGAGTCCGACAATTGCATAATCCTTCCCCCAGGTTCCTTACTAGCCCGTTTAAGCCGACCATTATAGAAAGGTGATACACATCGAACGCTTTAGCGTAGAAAGGCGCCTTTTGGATTTGGTGGGGAATACTCAGGTGGGGTAAATTGACGAATAATTCGAAAAGTGCAGTGTTGGTTTATGTGTATTACTATCATCAAAGTGTAAGCAAATAGTTTCGTGTTACATATTTTCTGTGTAAAACCTAACCGTTGTGACAAATAACATTATGAGAAATTTGATAGTGACAAGTATAATATAGCTTGTATGTGTATTAAGTCGCAATGTCGTATAGTTCTAGAAAGATTTTTTTTCATTAAGTTCCATAATTGCTTGTTTGTTTTAGTTTATTCTATTTTTTTTTAACGTAAGGTAAGGACAATTTAACTACAATGAAAGCATGAGTTAGTGCTCATAATCGTCTAATAATCAAAGACGATAGCTTCATATTTTGTTAAAATTTACAAAATTATAACGGTGAGTTAACTTATATAAAGCATGTAGTTGCATAGTTTTCAGGTCAATCTATTGAATTCATATACGTTTATAAATCATTATAATATCCACAGTTTATATAACATTTCAGAAATATTATTGATAAGCTATTGATAAGCTATAAGCTTATATACAACATTAAATAAAAGTTACTTGTTAGTAGACTAACAATTCAGAAATATACTTAATTCTCAATTGCATTTTTATTCTTACATGACATATAAAGAGCTATGCGATTTGTAATTTGTCAACCACTAATCAACGTGTGTCTTGTGTTTGTATATATTTTGTTTGTGCTCTGCGTAATAAAGATACCATTTTTATTATAAATTTGTTTTTATTTTATCTTATTTTGTGTGTATATTTCCTTTTCATTTCTTTCTGAGTCATTATTTTAGTTTCCAATTATCAATGTAATTTCTTCAATTTGAGGGCACAGTGGCGCAATGTGATAGCGTCTTACTGTATACCCGATGATTACAGGTTTGATTCCCACTCGGGGGAATGATTATATTTAAATTATTTTTATTTCTCCGCTCTGTTGGCAAGATAAAGCGCGGGATGTTTCGGCTGTGCGGGAAAAAACGTGAAACTGACAAAAAAATAATAGTGTATACGAAATATTAAATTGTATTTAACATTTTAAAGTGTTATTTACACACTTAAAAATGTTTTTCAATTTCCTATTGATAAATATTTTTAGAAAATAGTCTTGGACTGTTTCGAAGAGACGTGAGTTCGAATCCCGCAGCGTTCAAAATTTTTATACGTTTTCTAAAAGTGTATTGCTTAGCGTGATATATTTATTCTATTAACTTTCTACACATACAACATACGCTAAATGAATATTTAAATCTTCATATATTTACACTATAATTGAAGCTAAAAAGAATCATATGACTTAAATGCAAGTAATGATTAAAAAGAACAATAGAAATATGTTTTTGTGATGTGTTAAAGATTAAGATGCCATCAAAAATAAACATTTTGAAGGTTGGCAATTAAAATTTAATAAATACATTATAAAAATAGAAATTTAACAATATGATCTATATTTAGTATTAAATATTCCACTAAATATTTAGTCAGTATACGAATGACGTCGAAATGCTTTTTTCACACGTTACCACTAATGTTATTGTAAATGATAAATAACTTACAAGATATTTTGTGCGAAATTAGTGCATAATAATCATTTTCAATGCAATAAGTAATTTCAAATTAACCAAATTATGAGAAAATTAGATCAAATGCTACAATTTAAAGCAAAAAATACGTTAAGAACATTTCGATAACATTTTTTTATTATATTACATAATATAAATGCGTCACCTTATGTAAATTAAATCTTAATTATATTTTCACCCGGTACAACGCTCTTTAAAGAGGAACCTAGTAACATTTACGCGATATTGAGTGACAGCAGGACTTTCCGCATGGCGGTGGTAAAAACATGTAATACCACAAGAACCGAATTTACAAGAATTTGTAAATTCCAACATTATAAAATTTAACATTATTAAATATCAAAATTCATTCACTTTAAATATTTGAAATTCATTTTAAGTATCAAAATTAATTATCTAAAATTACCTAAAATTCCTATTAACTTACAAACGGATTAAACATTATAAGCAAAACATGTGCCGTTCACTTTTCTGTGTCTACCAACATTGTCTAATTGTAGTTTGTAGTATAAATATTACCCTTGTAACTTTTTTTTTTTGCTGGATTGTCATTGGCATATAAAACTTGCGACTACGTCATCCTACTCTACATTGTCCACACATGACACTTTGACACAATGCCATTTCATCTAACCGACCCGGGAAACATCTATTTATATATCTTTCTCTTCTATATAATTCTTCCGATATCAGTATTAGTATGTCAGTTAGCTGACTGACAGACAACGCACACCCAGAAGTACCAGCCGTAAAATCGATTGATTAACTAAAATTGGTTGATCGTTGGATATTCCCTGAAATTCTTACGGGATAGTAAAAAAGGATAATTCACATTTTAGAGTCGAAACTGCGAAAGATTAAAATGGACACAGTATGGCGAGAATAATAAAATCCACGCAAACAGTTTATGAAAGACAACTTATGTAAATGTAAATAATCACTCAATTATAATTTTAAACTCTTAAATAAGCTAGCGTTATGAGAACGTGGTCTCTTGTTAGTGTTCAAAATAATTATGACATCCCATAATGCAATGTAGAGCGCAAAAAAAATCTAGTTTAGACGCACTTTCTCTCGAAGTGCATATTTTAGAAATACTCGTAACGCATTAAAACATTAATCAAACCCCCGTTTCTACATAGTTGATCCATCAAGTTAATAGTTACGTACAAATAAAATTTGCAACTGATCCTAGCGCAGTGGAATGGTGTCAAAATGTATATCGCCATAATTGTTGGTTTGATTCCAATTTGAGGCAGTAATTTTCCAGTCTGGTGAGATATAAAGTAAATTCTCTAAAAATCTGTATACAGAAAATACTCGAAGGTACCTAAATGTAAAAACTAGCCAATTGATCAATTTGATTGGACACGTTATAATAAGTACATTAAATAGAATTAGTAAACACCGTACAGTAGTAGCTTGTGTTGTTACGTAAAACGATTTCCACATGGTTCAGTCTGATACCCGCGCATGATACGATTATAACTGATCTGCCCGACAGAAACCCCAATGTACCATTGAATACAAGTTTTTTCTTTCACTTACATACATAACTACTTGAGGAAACAGAGAAAGCGACAGTTAGATGTTTTTAAAGTTGCTCAAGACTATTTCTATTTAGTTTTTGCATGAAGAACCTTATTTCAGCAATTTTTTTTTTTTTTAATAACTGAATATATTATTTTATTATAAAATTATTATATATTTTATTTAGAAATATTCATATACAAGTTTCATACGAAAACCTTAAAATGTCATGAGTTTTACATAAATATGAGTATATTCTGGCCTAAATTTTAAACAGTTACAAGTTTAACAAACAAAAAAATAATTATACACGTCGATGACATGTTGAAATGTACACAATATAATTATTAGTATTTAATAATAATATTTCAAAAGCACTTTCACTAATTGACAGCTTCGAAAGCTTCCGGGTGACATTCAATGTTTTTAATGCTGTGTAGAAGCGAAGGGCTATACCAAAGCAACAGTAGTAATTTGACTCGTACCTTTAAATAAGTTAGTATAATCATATCAGTGTTAAGATCGTATTACATGATCGAAACGAAATAATCGATTATTTCTAAACGACTTATTATATATACTAACTCAACAAAGTGCGTACAACACTACATTGACGGTTCTTATATAAACTGCAACTTGGTCTTCTAATCGTACTGTAATATACGGTGAATGCTGTATATTTGAAACATCGTTCTATAATTATAATAAGAAATAAGTGGACCACGTCAGCGAAAGTTCGCTAATATGAGTATCGTAATTTATATGATTCGTAGACAAAATATAAGATGATTACTTAAATTTATAAAAGACCAAGTAGCTAATTCCAAAGTTATTAATAATCATCCTATATTATTTTCAGCTTCACGCTTTTTACCGCATAACAGTGTTAACGGAGAGAACTTAGTGTCAAGACACTCCGCTCTCAATTTTCCGAATTCAAGGCATTGCGTGTTGAGTGGCGGGACTCAATGCTGCACTTTGTTTTACCCCGTTAACCCGAATAGGAATCGACCCCACCACGCGTTAACAGACAGACGCTGTCCCACTGCGCCAATATGGTGTCCTATTATCTTCTGATTTTCTTAATTTGAACAAGTACTTATGAAAAATTACATTAATATGAAAGCTCAGTCATATATTAAAAAAGATCCAGAGCAAATTCCAGAGATTCCAGAGAAGATCTATATTATAAACCCTAAAAATCACCAGAAAACATCGAACCCACAACAAGTGCGTTCTGTTAGGTAAATGCAAATTGCATCACGCTGGTGCTATTCTTTTGTATTAACGGAGCATAGTTGGAAATTTGGAACTTATAATATATCTTATTATTTTCTCCTGACGTCATAATTAAATAAATTAATGAAATCACCTGGTTACGGCTGATTCTTTAATAATGTGAAGGCTATAATCATTACCGACTATTGTCAAAAAACCAAAAAACTAAAAAAAAATTGCTGACGTAATCACCGTCAGATCCCCAATATTGTCAAAACTAAGCAAATCAAAGACTAGAAAGTATTCTTCCTACTCTAGAAAGAAGGCCTAAGGAAGTACATTTCAAACGCACAGATGGCTGTCATTACACTAAATAGATACAAATTAAATATAGTACATTGTATAACAGCTTTACATACAGTTACAATCTTACCACTGAAATAGGGTAAAACAAACGACATATAACATTTTGTAAGAACTCATATTGTGTTATTGCGCCAATAATTATCCACATTAAAATCGATGACTGTACAATTTCTTTAATAAATTATATATCTAAAGTATGTGTTTTCGTCGAGGAGGGGTCCGGGCGTGACTGACTGGCCGTAATGATTGTAGGTTCAAATACCATTCAATTGACATTATATTTATTTTAATAATGTCATTGATACCAAGCTATATTAGCTATATAGACTGAAAAGGAAAAAAGAAAGAACATAGTGATTGAACACTTGATTGTCTTTTTCTATACAGAAACTTTTTCCATATCAACGATTAAAATGTAATGTATATATATATACGTGTATATATATATACGTGTATATAACACGTGCCAGTTTTTTAATATAATAAATAAATACAATCAGTATATATGTCCGAATTATTTGAATTACGTTTAAATAAAATAACTATGATTTAGTACATTATATAAGAGAATAACATTCGTAACTAATTATACAACTCCTTAATTGTTGTATGTGTATAATAAACAGTTTATTATATATACGAAGATTTATAATAATATAAAAAAATTACAATAGTATTTAATTAAGCGTTTTTTTTGTTCGGAGGTTTCGCGATAACATGCATTATGTGAATTACAAGCGGATATTAAATATTAAGTGAGCACAGCCATTTTGAGCGTGAGAAAAACTGTTTTGTTTTCTTTTGAAGAATAGTTGTAATTTTGTTATTATATATGTGTATTAGGAAATAGTGAACCTCTTGACCGATTTCCGTTATAGCTATTCTAAAACACCAATGTCTAAATTTGCAAACATACCGTATCTGTAGATTTGCAGAGAATACTTCTTGATATAAATTTACAAAACTTTTGTTTCATTCCAAAACTCATGATACTCGTATTATATTACACAGATTATAAATATTTAAAATTAAACACATGAAATTGTCTTATTGTAGTACTGTAATTTAAACATTGAATAGGATGAATATAAAAAAAAGACATTGAATAGGATGAATTTTGAAGAGCAAGTTGAAAGTTACAACTGAATTTGATGCGTAAATTAATGAATTTGGAGTTCAAAATCTATCGTACGTAATACCATGTGAATTTCATATTAACTATATAATTTTAACAGTAAGTTAATCACCATAGCTCTCCATTTTCTATTTAGAGACACGTACGAGATAAATAAAAGTGATGTTAACTTCATATAACCAGTTTATTATATTTTTTTTCCATCTTCACACTTTTCCCGCATAGCAGGGTAGTCAGAGAGAATGTGGTGTCAAAAAATTCCATTCTCCACTTTCCTACCGAAACCGAGACATTGCGTGTTTAGCGGCGGGACTTAACGCTGCGTTTTGTTTTAGATACCAGAGTGGAAAAATGAAAATAACTTAAAAATAAAGACTTATTTATAAAACGTATAAAAATTTGAACGCAGCGGGATTTGAACCCGCGCCTCTTGAAGAATAGTCTTTGGGTAGCAGAAATTTGTAAAAGTCTCTCTACAGAGATGCTAACAACAAATATAAGTTGTAATAAGCGTATAAGAGTTTCGACGTAACTGGATGTAGAACGCATGGCTTAACGCTCAGAGCGCTTGAACGGTTTTCAAGAGGCGCGGGTTCAAATCCCGCTGCGTTCAAAGTTTTATACATTTTCTAAATATGTCTTATTCAATTTCCTAAGTGTGCGATTAACACTTTAAAAATGTAAAAAAAAAACTTTAAAATAATACCTATCTTAAATAGAAGTTAAAAAAATCCGTGTTATTTAAAACTGACATCAATAGTGTTCTATACATTACCCAATTGTGCTGTGGATTAAAAAAATATTACCCAATATATACTCTCTACAAGTACTCATATATAATATCTTAACAACCTAGTTAAAATTTAGCAGTGTGTTTGTTCATGTTTATCTCGGTCAGCGGTTGCGATTTGCTAACACATTGAAGATATACAATCCGATTTCAGATGCGGTCTGGTGATTTCAAAAGTTAAGTAAAACACCTAATAAGTGAAAAATGTTATACAAAGATACATATTTTAATAACGATTAACTTAATAGTAAAATCTACCCAAGCCATTACATAATAAGACAAACTTTAGTCATTTTATATTCAAATAAATATCCAATACGAAACTTCCTTACCAAAATGCTATACGATACTGGATTTATAAAATTTCAGGAAATGCATTAAGCTAATGACTCTTTTACACCTATAATGATAGCAGTGCATAACTCGGTACGAATTTTAGAAAGATCTTTTAAATGCACATTTGACTCGATTTTATTTTATTACAGTTATAATAGATAAGATACTTTCAATAAATTTTAATATATAAAGTAATAAAGTATTTTAAGTATAAGAATTTACGGAATATCCATTGCTGAAAATAAATAATATAAGCTCATCGCTGGTTCGTTTATAAAACTGCAGAGCAGGCACATTGGTCACAACGACGCAGTCGGATATCTATTGGCAGTATTATATTTGCAATAGTTCTGGGTTCGAATCCCATTTCATATATTACAATTCACAAGTTACCTGGTTGACGCATAAAATATACGTTACCATAGCAACGCTATACAGCGTAATGCCAAGCACATGAAGTGAGAATTTTGTGTACATTATTTGTTTCATTAATTTCTAATGCATTATATTGTCAAAATATTGGCGTTCTTTCACTTCATAAACACATTTTTTCAGCTTTACGCTTTTGCCACAGCGTGGTGAACCGGAAAGGACCTGGTGTTAAAACACTCCGCGTTCTCTTCTTCCATCTGAAATCGAGAAATGCGTGTTGAACGGAAAAACTCAAACCCGCACTTGTTCTTACCAGAGCTGGAAATAGCGTTTACACTCAGATACTATTCCACTGCACCATAATAGCCTCAATATATTTAATTTATGCCTAATCTCATCCCCTGTATAAAACATAAGATAAGTAAAGAAGCCAAATTATATTTTCTACTCGTAACTCTAAAAATTGGATAAAAAATAAAACATTTCGTACAAAAAACTAACCAAGAAGACAAATGAGAATGTATATTTTTAATAACTATTAAACCAATATTAAATTATACGTTACGTTACGTGTATCTATCATTAAGATCGAAAATATTTGTACAAGTGGCTGGTTAAGTATACTATTATTACGACAAGACTATATAAATGTTTTGAAAGAATAAAATAATAAGCAAAATCATCAACAATATTTACATAATTGACAATCTTGAACGAAGTTTCGTTCCTAATCTATACACAAATGCTGTGTTAAATTCGATGGTATTACTTACAATTTACAAAGTAGAAAATGGTCTACATGAAAAAAATATACAAATTAACTAGCGACCCGTTTGCAGCTTTGCCTGCGCAAACTACATAACTAAATAGCTTGGCCCGCCCGCATTCTCTCTTAAATCAGACACATTCCTTAAACTTACAATTTAAATGGTTGTAACTTTTTTGTTTGTGAAACGACTGAAATGAAATAAACACTATATCTTAAAGGAAGTTTACCACAATACAATAAAATCTATTTTTATTATATCTTCCATGTACAGACAGCGATTATATATATATATATATATATATAAATAGAGGAGGGGGGAGTTTGGGTAGAGTATAGATAATTAATAGACTCTAAATATCAGTGCACTTCTCACCACGATGCACTTTCATCATACCACACCGGTACGTAGAAGACCCCGGTGTCATCTATGTTCTAGTCTGTAGACTATAAGATGAAGACCAGTGTCATCTGTTCTGAATCTGTAGACTATGAAAGGATAAGACCTGAGTGTCATCTATGTTCTGTCAAGCCAGACTATAAGATAGAAAACCCCGGTGTCATCTTGTTCTAGAATCTGTAGACTATGAGATGAAGACGGTGTCATCTATGTTCTAGTCTGATGAACTATAAGATAGAAAGACCCCGGTGTCATCTCTGTTCTACTCTGTAGACTATGAGATAGAAGACCCCGGTGTCATCTATAATTCCCCAATCTGTAGACTATAACTTATACAATATTCCAGTACATACGTCACTTAAAACAAGATTCTATTTGCCTTATGTAGCGCATTCCGTATAGTTCCATGAATAATTCGCTATTTTGTTTACATAGTATTATTTCCAACGTAGAAACTAACGAGTACTAAGTAGTGGATGCCGTTTATTATTCTACGATTGTGAAAAGATAGTATGTACATTGTGTGAAGACGTTCAATGGCTATGCATTATGCAAGTTCAAGGAAGGGCGCGAACATTGGTAATATCAATGATATATCCACTACGCCTATATATATATATATATATATCGAACGAGTAGTTAGGAAAATAATTCAGAAATGTAATACAATTATGATGTAAATTATTTTAGTAGGGACCCGCTCGCGGCTTCTCCTGCGTTACCTACACGATTGTAACTATTTCGTGTTTTCCCTTGCCCACGTTTTCAATAAAGTCACAAGCTTTGTAATTTAAATTGTATTTTTTTATTTATGTACCGATTTAAATAAAATGAACACTAAACTTTACCAAAATGCAATAGTGAAATTGGTTAAGCCGTTTTTGAGATTAGCGTGCACAAACGCACAGATAAATAAAAAATAAATTTGAAAAACGTTGTTTTGCGTTCTATTACATTGATAAATGCCTGTTAATATTTTTTCTCATATTTCCCCAAGTACACACGCAATTTTTTTTTGTGTATAGATTATTTATTTATTATTTGCTATTATTGTATTTATTTAAATACAAATATTACCTGTACTAAATTGTAATGAAAAAACATAAGTATTAGGTAATCGTTATAAACTAATCGTAACAATTATAAAATACAAAAAATACCTAAATTTAATAACTTTACCTCAAAACTTTAAAGTAAAATATGTATAGTATGCATAACTCTTGTTTGTCTGTTTTTATAACTATTTTCATTTTAATTATACAATGAATGTTGCACAGTGACATTTCCTCGCGTTGTCGCAACACAACACTACTAAGAATATTAATTAAATTAAAAGAAAAAAAAACCATTTCGCATTCGCCGCGTAGGCCATGGCCGGCTTGCTGCGCACGATCGCGGAATCTACACCTCGCTCATAAAATAACTTCACTGTCGCTTTATTGGCCCGCTTTTGACCGGATTGAGCAAACCATTGTGTAAATTACGAATTTTAATCACGCATCCAGAGCTGTGGCCGAATATTGCTAAAGAAAACGAAGCTAAATTAAATAAAATCTATTAGATAAAAGATGTAACGGTTTCAAAGGTTATTTAGGATATTTATTGATGTTGTAGGTTGATGACGATTTTCTTCCAGGCTGCTTAAAGCGATATAATATTCCAAAATATAACATATTAGAAATTGACATATATACATTAATTTATATTGCGCAAAATCTTGCAGTTTATATGAAATATGATATCTGAAGCTTCGCAATGATTTATGCCATATTGCTTTCGTAATGCCGGCTTTTGTAATGTGCATTTCTGAGTTACACTTGATACAACTTCAACAAATTCAATAACAGAATACGTTTGTATGAATATAAAAAAAGCAAATGTCGGACTTTTACACATTTTATACCCTCTAGTAAATAAATGTTATTTACTTTATAAAAGCGTTTAAATTAAAATATTATTTATCGTCAATAAGTAACGTACCTACATACTGTTTGTGTGTATTTAAATTAGTAGGTATAAATTTGCAAATTACAGTAATAAACTTAATAAATCAAAATCTTTAAACTTTCATTGCCCGTTCCATAGACAAATTATTGTTTTTCTAAAATATCATAATTTTCGTTTGATAATAAAATAAATTATTTACTAAATATGTTCAACATTTAATATTGTATAGCATATTGCATTACAATATGTATTTACCATTTCAAAATCAAGAATAGCTTCTTGATGATTCTTAAATTAGGTCAATTTTAGGTCCTAGTAATATTATAAATGCAAAAATTGTGAACATGTATGTTTGTTATTCTTTCACGCACCAACTATTGAACAGATCTAAATAAAAATTTTACAGTAATATAGCAACAATTTAAAGATTTTGTATAATTTGACCATAATATAACGATAACTATCAAGAAGGGCGTACAAATGTATGCCCTCTGAAAGCTAACTGGGCGTGGGTTGCCTAAACCGTTAATGTAGTATGAAATTGTTTATCTTAAATAGATTTAAATTATAGTACGCCACAACATATATCTATCTCTTATGTGACATTTCAGAGTATTTATAAAGTTCTTATCAAAATTGATACAATTTTCGCATTTAAACTAGATGAAGCTTGCCTTTTAAAGAATGTAATTTGGATGAAGAGTTTGAAAGTTGCCGCCGAAACTGGTCGCCGTCAATGCCTACTATCTCTTATATATTAAGATATATTAGACGGTAAGCCGTCGACGATAAGTAAAGCCTATAACGGCTTAAGTATTCCTCTTCAATAAATTGACAAATACGCATACTAGTCCTAAATGAAGGAACAATTTTAGAAAAGAAGATTTATATGCCCCATACATTTAATTTAAGATTATTAAGTTAAAACTAAATTTGTTTAATGGTGTGACAATTATTATATTAATTACCACTGAATCAAAATATTTACAAAATAATTCATTGTAAAACATTTTGCTTACAAGGCTGTACTGCTTAAGTCTATTGCCTTATAAACTAAAATTTACAGAAACTAAAATTGACGTTTAAAATTTGTATACTCTATACTCAAACAAGTCAGCCATTTGTATTGTTTGTTTGAATTTTTTTAATAACAAGTGTACAAAATGCCGAAAAATATAACAAGTGAGGTTCGGGAGATAATTTTAAAAGTGAAAGAATTTATGGATGAGGAAAAACGAATGCAAGTTCCAATAATACCTTTAAGTAAAGTGTACGTAAGAGTATCCGCCGCCACAGGTTTGTCTTTTACTTTTTGTATTCAGTACATGCTTCAAATTACGACCAAATGTATATAAACGTTTATATTTTAGTAGATTTATTAAAAAATACAGAATTCATTAAATTATATTTATCTCACAGTTATTTCTTACATGATTAATATTTTATAAAAACAATTAACTGACCGATAGTGTTAACTTTAAACACATTAATTTACCCATATAAATTTTAATAGTTCTTATCGTGCAATTACAGGGGTGTCAGAACGCACTGTATTAAATATAGTCAAAGAAGCGAGGCTTGTGGAACAAGGTTTATTGGATCCAGAAACCTTAAAGAAAACACCAAAGAAAAGAGTTCGTACTAAAGGCAAAATCGAGGTTGACGAGTACGATCTGCAAGTAATTCGAAGAAAAATACATGAATTCTATGCATTCAAAAAAGAAGTGCCCACAATAAACAAGCTCTTGCAAATACTCAAAGAAGAAATTAACTTTAAAGGTTCAAGAGAGACACTGCGTAAAATACTACGCAAAAATGGATTTCAGTTCAGAAAAACAAAAAATAGCAAAGACAAGGACCAACCTCCTGAGTCAACATCAACGGTACCACCAATGGTACCTCAGTATATATCCATGTTCAGCCATAAAAATATACAGTCTTAAACCATTCTATTGTCTGTAGATCTTATGTTAGTTGTAATATAGTGTAAGTGACTGAGTTATGCATATAGTAGCAGTTGTATTGAGCTAAACTTATTTCTAGAGTAAGTAAAAGACGTCTTCATATTTTTGAATAAATAATATTATATGAGCATATGTCTAGTGATAAAATGTTATATATCACTAAGTAGTAATCACTAATAATATTGTTTTTAATTTTTGATATATAAAATATTTTGTTTATTATTATGATTTATTTATAAAAAAAATGTTTAATTATGTCCACCATTCAATTCAATATGTTGAAATGAAAAATATCAAAAGAAATTGAATAAATAATAGTAAAAATTCTTTATTATCAAGCAATTTATGCCTGTATTAGGATATTTCGCCCTTCCAATAACAAATATGTACAATATCTTTTAAATATTTATGCAAATATATAATTATAATTAAGAGTAGTAACATATATTTTTAGGGAATGAAATACCAACAGTTCATTTATTAGCTGTTTGTGTTATTAAATGTGATGAGTGCAATGGGCTAACTAAGCAATGATGTAGAGCACAAAACTATACCTATCATTTATGAAGTGTCATATTTTGCATTTTTTATCCCGCAGAAATACTTAATGTATATCTTTTTATAAATCCAAAATACTTTGAAACAGAGTAAATTTTGTATATAAATACTGATCAGCATGTATTGTTAAAGATATGTTTTTACTTTGTAAATAATTTAATGTTTATTGAAACTGAAATGTTAAAAGGCTATTTCTTATTGAAAAATCACATAGCCTCACTAGCAATGACAATGTATTATGATAATTAGTATTTTTGTAATTAATAAAAATAATTATTAAGATCTGCAATTGCTTTTTTTTAATAATATTGTAATAGATCTCTTGTTATTTGTAGAAGTTATGTCAACAGATTTTTATGCCATTAAACTGATTTGTGAAGAAAAAATCTCAATTACCTATTATTAATTATGCCAACAGAATATTTTATAAAAATAACTTTGGTCTTAAAGATTGTGTCTTTGTTCGTCTTTGTTTAGTTGTATTATTTTACATTAAAATAATATTTCACTTAAAATCAATATTTTTGTTATTAATTCTTGTCATAAGTCATAACTAACATTTAATAAAATTAGATATATGTTGTTTTTCATAATATTACTGAATAAGCCTATTAAACAATTCAAAATTACCAAGATATTATGTCAGAGTATAACTCAGGTATGAATTAAAACACATCACATTACTTTTAACCATTTATTTTATTATCATTAAAGAAGCAGAATTAATGATATAAATTGACACTAACATACATGTTTAGTCATTTCCATTTTTAACTAACAACATCATTTTGTCCCCACTTGTGGTACACATGTATATCCAAATAGATTAAATTGAACAACTATATATAGAAATATATATATATATATATATATATATATATATATAGAGTAAATGTGCTACAACATACAGTATTACTTAAACTTTTTTTTAATAATTTAACTTGACACAAACAATGATTCACATTTATAACATATTGACACTATCTATAGTATATAAATAAGTAACATTGCTATGATGCTTTAAAAAAATAAAGTACAAAAATAATATTTATATATATATTTAACACTAACATTCAAGACTATGGCCGTTATAACATTGTTACCAGTTAATATTTCAATTATATATATCTCACAATTTTAACCAATATTATTATGATAAATTTGCAAATAAATTTTAGTATACATTTATCATAGTGGCTTCATTATTAAAAAGCCATGTAACAGACATCTATAACTTTGTTATATATTAAAAAAAAAAATATTGTATATAAGTCAAACTCTTAATATATCTATAAGGTCTGAAATCAATGTAATAATTTTTTTAAAGTGAATAAATGAAATTAAAGTACCTTTAGTAAATGCTGAAGTTGTTATAAAATAATCTAACAAACAAAACATTCAATACAAAAATGGCTGTCTAAATATCTTATAAAAATAGTGACAGCTATACAATAAAATTTAATATAAATAACATTACTATATAACTATAATATATGTCAATAACATTTCTCTATAGGTTCCATATCTGAGCAAACTGGATTACTGCATCAATTATTATCAATAGGAAGAATGTTGAGTACATTGCTAATTAATATAAATATTAAAATATATCTATTTCAGTAGTATATATCCATTGGTATTGGGATTTCTTAATGAAACGGAAATTAAAAATTAAGAGACAAATTCAAAATAGCTACCCTGGAAAGTAAACATTGTTGATTCATTAACTTATTCACTATTTCAATATGTATTTAATGTTTAATAAAATTAAATAATATATATATATATAACAATTACAAATATACCTTTACTTACTCTAGTAATAAACAATAGGTTGCTATTGTAGCAGTGATATATTATTGCAAATACACCAATATCTAAGATAAGAGCTATAAATGCAAAATAAATTATATTCTTTACATCCAATCAGGTCATAGAATATTCAGTGCCAATAATATTTAATGATAAATTTTATAAGTTTTAGAATTTTATCAAAGCCATTAATACATATAATCGTCAGACAATGGAATTCGCTTAGCACAGGTCGTCCTCCTCTTCCTTTTTCTCTTGACTGCCACCACTCTGAAACTGAGATCCAGCACTTTCTTCTTTCTATAATTTTTAATTATATAAGTATTTATATAACATAATAACAATAAATATACTTGTATCATACGAAATAATATAAAATATACATAAATCTTATAAAATACTAGCGACGTTAGCACTGGCGTTAACTACACAACGGTAGCTATACTGCCCATTCGCATTGCACATACTTCATCATAAATTTTGTTGCGGTGTTATTTTAAAAGTATGATACCTCCAAAGATATTCATTGAAATCAAATAAATTAAGTCAACTTCGTTCAAAATTAAATACTTGTTATAAATATTGTATTTATTTGGATAAAAATTTAATTTCGTGTTTACATAAAAACACCTATGCAAATAATAAATTATTTTTAGATCAAATTTCATTACAATAAAGAATGTTATATTAGGTCCAATTTAAAAAAATAGACACGCTGTCGCAGACCTTTTTCTGAAACATTTAGAGAGGAACAATTCCGACATACATAACTTTAATGAACCATTTAAGCAGCATAAGCAACTGAATCTGTCATAAGTAGCCTAATTTTCGTTATTGCAATATTTTTAATTGCTGCCCCACTCCTATTGTTTGTACCATCATATTATAAAGCCTATAAGCCTTCCTCGAGAAATGGACTATCCAACACAATAAGATTTGTTGAATTCGAACCAGTAGTCACTGAGATAAGCGCATTCAACCAAACAAACAAACTCTTCAGCTTTATAAGTATACATGATAGATGATAACATGTTCATGTCAAAAAACCATACAACTAAAACACTTAAACAAAAATTATAGAACAATAGATGCAACTAACCTTATAAGAAGCATTGGCACTGACATAAGATGGGGCAGCATTCTCCCTAACACTAGCTTTGGGAACTGGTTCTATACCCTCGGGTAAAGGTATAGTGCTGGCCAGCCTTGCATACTCCACATCCATACTGCGTATGAAAGGAGAACATAGAGCCCTCTTTGCTGATTCACGGTCTTCCTCATCATATGCTTGTAGCAACTGCTCTAGTGTTTGCATCTCCGGTACCTCACAGTTATTGCCCCACTCCTGTTTAATATTACTCATTTAAAATATTTATCCACTTTCGGGTAATACAGCTTCACAGTCATTATATTATTGGTAAATTTCATAAATTAAGATAATAATGTCTATGTTATAAACAAAGGAACAAAAGTGAATGGAAACATAAAAATATAGTTAATAATCATGCATACTTTGTAAGCTTTCTCTGCAGCCACAGCGTCACCTCTAGCCAATTGAACGAGTACAATAGCTACAGTTAATCTGCCAACAGCACTTATGTTGCCAGCTTCCTGATGGAAACCAATTTCACGACGCAGACTGTCTACAGCTTCGTCATACCTAAGTGACATTGATATAGTATATAATAATTTAAACCAAAGTAGTGTATAATCATATATTTTTTAAAATATCTCTTTTATAACAAAAAAAACTTAAAATATGGTTGTTTCATTCAAGTTACCTCTGAAGCTTAACAAGAATTCTAGATGACTTGCTGATATACTCAGATCCTTGATGCTGTCCGCTTTCAGTCTATAAACATAAAATATGTAAAAATTGGGGAAAAATTCTTTAATAGGTTATATCATTTAGTTTTTAAAATATCAAATATTACTGATGAAACGTCAGCAGCTTGTTGGAAAAGCTTCACAGCCAAGTCCGGTGACTTCTCTTCAATAATTTTAGCCACTTTGTCCAAAATGTTGGCTCCAGAATCTCCTGATCCATGTTGCTGTAATTTTACAAACTGCTAGATTCCAAGCCCAATGTATACAACTGTAATGAAATTTGTAAGCTTAAAATATTAAATTTCTATTTGAAAAATAAACTTTAAAAGCAGAGGTTTTTTGATTATATATAATAAACATACAAACTATAATTAATTAATATATTTAATTACAGATTCCAACACTTTACAAACCTCATCAGTACTTGCCACTTCCTTGCTGACTATAATAGCATTCTCAATAGCCTTAGCTGCATGGAAGAATGACCTATTCTTCTTATAAAACTCAGAAGCCTTCAGGTGGCAGTCCTTTGAACGTTGAAGATCCCTTGCAATCCTGTAGCACTGAGCTATTAATAGCAATACACAAATAAAAGAATTAACCCTAAAATTTAAAGAAAAACTATTAATTAAAAATGTTATACCAACCTGCTTGGCTATACTCATCAGCAGCAGAATCAAAGTCTGGTTTCCATTTCAGAAGTGAAGTTTTCAAACTAAATACAAAGAATATACTTATATAAGTTCACATAATTAATATATATAATCATTACCAAAACAACTTAGATAATTCATTTAATTCTAATTTTATTCTTATACTCAATATAAACATAAATTTAAATCAAAAAATACTTTTGACACAGATGGCCACTCCCATATTTAAAGCAACAATCAAGTGATTAAATTTTAAAAAGGAATATAAAATACACACTTAAATAGATAGTTGCACATAATCATATTATAAACGATGTGCCTCAACAAAAACTGGCATGATACATAAAATAAATATTTTGTAACTTATCTTAAAAATTTAAATATTACATGTTAAGCAATAAATTTACCATTAAAAAATATATTTATTTAATCTATAGATTATCCATAATATAAATTCAATATGCATAAAGTTAATATACTCGAAGTCGTCGTAGTCGTCGTGGTCGAAGTTAACGAAAATGCATTTCGTCGCAATGGGCGATCGATAACTGAGAAAATGTATCAAAATATACTTTCAATGCTATTAATGTACAGTTCTAACCATTAAATGAAGTCAGTGCAAAATTACAGCTAGAAAATGTAAAGTTTAAAGAAATTAAAATAACGCAGTGCTGTATAATAAGAACATAATGCATTTATATTTTATGCTAGGCCTAATATTTTTTCGTTTGGGGCGCCAGCAAAAATTCGATACTTACAATTTTTCTGCAGATTTACAGTGCTCTTGTGCTTCAATGCAATTTAAGCGGAGCATTGTAAATTACTGGTTTCCCGATAAAAATTGAAACCTTCTTAGCTTTGCTTAGTATATAAGTTTTTCACAAATCAATATTTTCTCAGCACTTGAAGATTCTATGTTTGACGTTGACTTTTTAATTGTTAGGGTCCACAGATTACAAATATACATTTGTATGAAATAAAAACTTGTAAGTTGAATAAAAAAATTTTTTGGCACTCTTAAATAACTTCGGGTTACACAAAGTTGCAGCAAATGTTGTTATTTCAAATTAAAGACAGGAGTTGTCAGTTTTAGTTAAACTAAAATAACTTTAATTAACTACAATGTTAAAATGAGTTAAGAGTCAAGGCTTATCTAAAAGTGAAATGTAGAAACGTTGAAATCATATTAATACGTTGTAACGTAAAAACAAAGCCGTCAATTTTATTAATAGTACATTGGAAAAAAATATTTTTATATTAGATGTATATAATTTCTACAAAGACAAATAAAAATATATGGAGAAAATGATCAAGCAAACCATGTTTTGAATATAAGATTATAACTTATATTATTTTTTATATATATATAATATATATATATATATATATATATAAAGAGTTTTAAGAGACCGTTAGCTTGACTCGTGTAGCAGATACATACATTGCCTTTTACAACATTTCATAATCATTCCGTCTATAAAACAGTAAGTATTCTAAAAATACTTAAGTAGCAATGTACGTAAAACAAGAAAACGATGCAGTTGGAATTGTATAGACAAAAATAATTGTCTGGTAAAAGCGGACTGAATTTGTCGCTTTTCGTTTATGCATCCTGCAAATTTCTTAGTTAAGTATTCGTAGATATATATAACTATAGAATATATTTTAATAATTTTTTTATGAATATTATAATATTTTTGAATGAAACAGGAATAAAATAATATAATAAAAAATCTCATGAACTAAATGAAATTAACCTAATACAAATCATTTAAAAACTTAAGGCAATTTTTTTATTTGATATACAAACGTGGTTCGTACAGTTAAACATTATTTCATTTAACTGACAACAATTTAAAAAGGAACAGATGATAATAATTTGCGCAATAATAGCCGAATTTCCACGTGAGACCGCATTTTGACCTTTGTGGAGCCACCACCTGCTCGTCTCGAGCACCAGCGGCGGATCGAGATGGGAGAGGTATAAACCAGAGTGTTGGATGTGGGGCGACCGGATTATGACAAAGTGCGACGTAATAAATATAATACTATAATAAATAAATGTCATTCCTTTAAATAATAATATAGAAAAACAAATATAATTAAACAAATGGTGTATAACTTCAATAAATTTTATTTAAATTTTGCAACTGTTCAAACTAGAGACTATATCAAATAGATATCGAATAAAACATGTCGATTAGACACCTATCCGAAATCAATTTTATCGATTACTTTGTGCTATCGAACGCTTGTTTACATATTCCTCATGTTTCCCACGGACAAGTCATTCATATTACCAGTCCATGAATTTATAGTAATAAAACGCAAAATGTTACTTTTATATTATCTATATTTCAACAAACTAAGCTATTAGTATATCTTTAATTCTTTTTTCAACTAAATAAATAACTGTAATATAGATATATCACGTAAATTGAATTTGATTAATAAAATTAGCCTCCTTCTATATCACCAATATTTTGAAATTAATATTAAACACTCGAGCGGAACCAGATTGCGCTACTAGTATGAGATAAACAGTGTCAAAGCCAAAGAGTAATACGCGTAAGAAGACACATGTACTTATGAACATGCAGCTTTGCACATAATTCAATGATTATACGTTATTATTATTAATTTCGCTTTTGACCCCAAAATACACGTGACGACTAAAAGAATAACTGTACACGTTGACCAGTCTCCCGAGTCCCGTTTAACACCGTAAGGCGGAGGGCACTGGCGTCAGCGCAGGTGTGACTCGTGAGAAATCTTTCCCCTCAAGCACCTAGGATTTACTTTTAGCAGGCGGAGGGCGATTTGCAAAAGAAAATAGAGAGGGTAACATTCCCACGGCTTTTGATTCATTCATTTAATTTGATTGTATAATATATTTTGCAGTAATTACCGCAATTGCGTATAAATATAAGTACTTAATTATTACAAGTTAATATTTCGTTTTAAAGTTTAAAATATATGTTGTGTGAAAAGGTCGTTTAAAACGTTTCTTTATGATATGACTGCGGTTTTAATTTGCGCACCGTTCTTTGCATACCATCTATTATGTAACTTATGGTATGGTAACTTTAAAGATACTATTTTTTAACAAAGTTAGTCATATACGACTAAATGATGCCATATGCAAATGGCATTAATTAATAAATTTATAATTTAAAAATAATGTACATTTTGAAATGAATATTTTCACTTATCATTGAACTACATTTATTTCGCAATTTTTGCTGCAATTCTTTTGGGTGTCCAAAAAAGTATTTAATCTATTAAATATTATTATTATTATTTTTTGGGTCGTTATTATTTAATATGAATAGTTAAACTTTTATAAAGAGTTAATGTGAATACTAAAGCGTAAGTACAGTTAAAAGGCGCGATTAGCATTATATATCAGACAACCCGCGACGCACGACGCGAGGTCCGAGCCCCCCACACTTTTACACCAGGTGCCACCCGTGAGAACGACCACGCAATAAGTTGTCGAAAAGGGAGTATTGTTAATGTAATCTCTTCAATAATGTTATAAATACGTATGTATGTATGTATGTATAATGTAAGACATTTATAACATGTTTTTTAAATGGCGATAATAATTTTGAAGCTGTTTCTTTGTGTTGACAGCTTGTAAGGAGTACTACCGAAGGATACAAACAAACTGGAAAAATTGCCGAAATAAATATAGTTTACTGTTAATGATAACATTTAGTTTACTGTACATAATACAATATTCAAGTTAAAAAAGACAATTTGTAAATATGTGTAAATATGTTTCGCGATAAGGAATTATTATATTATTTTGAAATTCAATAGAAATTTCCAATTCAGTTCATTGTTACAATTGTTATTAACTGTACAAATTTATATTCATAGGTCTTTGATTGCCTAAAATAAGATTGGTGATGATTGGTGTGATTCAGATGGTTTGTTTTATATTAGGGTATTATAGGGTTGGGGTGACCGACGAATGCGCTAGGCCTAAGTCCGAACTTCAAGGTTAGTATGATATAGGCGTTTAACTTCTCTAAGAGGTTTTTATCGATGTAGTATACGAGAATTAATTTGGACTGGATGTTATTTTTTTTGACATTAATCACGGCTTGAAGTCTTTAGACCTTTACAAGATTATTTAAAAAAGCTGTTGATTAATACACATGTAAGGACGGAGTGCGTCCTTCGTAATTTATATTTTTCCAGATTTGAAGGCCGCCGCTTCTGGAATTGTGGAAACGGTTTTACTGCACTTTACAGCAAAAGTCAGGCTCGTATGATATTGAATTTGATGTTTTGTTTTTCTAGACATAATCGCATTTACTAGGTTTTGTCCTCATTTTATGTCATATACGTAATATTTATTAAACGTATAAGTTTGTATATCTTCCAATAGTCTAAGTAAAAAATATTTTTTATAAAGCTTAACTTCGGTTATGTGCGCAATTATTATATTGATAGGTATGAAAATGTGACTATTATGTCCCATTGTTATATGAAGGGAAGCCAGGGTAAACGTTTCTACAATTACCTAGTAGTGAGTAGTAAAATTAGTTTAGCTTTGTATTTCATTATCTCAATTGCTGTTTTAATGTGTTAATCTACTAACACACGCTCTCGTATACTACACCTACACTTAAGTTCTTTTGTATATTTAGTAATTGTATATTGAACTATTAAAAATACAACACTGTAACATTCATTGTACCTAAGTAATATCCGTAAGTAATTACTAATTGTAAGACAAACAATACATATAAAGTTATTTTTGATGAGAGTGAACGATTCAACTGAGCTCCCGGCTCATACGATTCCATTAAACACAGTAGGTAATATTCAGCACTGTGGTTTAAATTGTAATAAGCGCGGGCGCGTAGCTGTCGACAGGGACAAATTATAAATAAAATTATATTTATTTTAAACTAAAATTTGTGTTTCTTAAATTAAAAAAAAGGTATCTTACATTCAATCGTGAATATTCCTTTGGTATATTTTTAATCTTGTTGGACTTCGCTTGTTTTTTGGTTCATTTTTGATGATGTAACAATGTTATTTTATTATGGCATTGTACCTGATACGTAAGTTTAAGCTTAAATGTATTTAAAAAAAAAATTACACAATAAACATTTTTGGAATAATCCTTTCTATTTTCTAAGTGTGTGGTTAACTTTAAAAAATGTTAAAAATATTTATAGGATTTCATTTAGGTATGAAGTCAAAGGAATGACTTTTTACTAATACTTGTATATTTTGTAGTTAAATTTCTTTGAACATGTTAGTGGAATCTATTCTAAACTATTTCAAACCTCGTTAAGTGTTAACTTAAATAATTAACTTATAGATATTAAACAAATACTTATTTGAAACGCAAAAGTTATTACACAATTTTTATTCTATACAAGTGCATATCAGTCATTTAACACTTGAAAAAAAAGGGCGGATGGACGAGATAAATATAATATGCAAATATGCTTGAATCGAATTCGAGGTAATATTTTCAATTCATACTTAGTAATAACACAGCTTTTAAGTACTTGTGTAATTCGCTTTTATATTTTTGTCAAGACGCGAGATTGCAGTTGTGCTGGGGGAAGATACAAATCTCAATCGAGCAATCGCTTAATAGGTTTACATTTCTATAACTTATTCAATTAATTTGCTAAGACTAGATTCTCAGTTACTTTCCTACTGATTTGTAACCCCAGTGTGCCATTTGAAAGTGTTTATTTTTTTAAGTCTTGTTAGGTTTGCAATATTAAAAAAAAACACTTTAGTAGGTATTTAATAACTTGCGGTTCGGTAGTTTCGCAGATTACCTGACTCAAACTAACAAACTGACAATCTCACAAACGATTGCAATATTTATGTGTTTTGTATAACATAAATTGGTAAACATGGGTTGGTTTCCAATATCGTGACATATTTCGATAAGTAATTTATTGTAGCGTAAACAGCCTATAATATATTATTATTGAATAATAATTAAATAAAATATATGCAATATATTCATAACTTTAAACGGACATAATCACTTATTTAGAAAACGTATAAAAATTTGAACGCAGCGGGATTTGAATCCGCGCGTTTGAATCTTGAACCGTTCAAGTTCTTAGTGGGGGAATAACACTTTAAAAAATGTTAATAAAATGGATATTGAATATATTTAGGTTGAGGTTAGGTCCCTGTTTCAGTTGACAAATATTTTTGACAATTTAAAAGTGATAATTACACACTTCGTATATGTAAAACATTTTTAGAAAACGCATCTATTATTTTATATTGCAGGATTCGAAGCTGCGCCTCTTGAAAACCTAAATAAAATTAGCGGAATCCGCTGGCTCGAACTGCGCTACATTAATATTTTAACATGTTTGAAAAGCATATTATAGCATAGATTATAAGTATATTAATTACATATATAATCCCGCGGACTTTCATGCTGATTAGAGAAAATGGTATCATATTTTTTATGTCATATTAGCAGTATTTGAAGCGCGCGAACTAAACATATTTGCAGGTTTACTTCCTGCAAAATTAAGTTATATATATAATATATATTCCGAAACCTCCAGTCGGTAACTATGAATAAGTATTTTTAGGATTATATATGTATTTAAAAAAAAACTATTCATATTATTCGCTGATCATATTATATCAGCTTGATAAATAAAAATAGAAAGACTTTTAACACTCCATTTACCGAGTAGTTTTTGAGTTTATGTATTACTCGATAAAATTAAATAAAATATCTTAATAATATTAGTATGCCAGCGTGACAGCGTATGAATGCTTACGTGGGTGTGGGTTCGATTCCCATTCTCCCGATATTTAAAATTATTTTCATTATTTAAGCTCTACGTTGAACACACAGTGTCGCGGATTCGGGCAAAAAGTGGAGAACGGAGTGTAATGACCGTAATTTCTCTCCGCCTACTCTCTGCTATTCGGGAATATGTCGAGCTAACAATATTAATAAAATCAATTATAATTCTAATGCATCTACAATACAATTAGCTGTTTAATGTCAATTTTATCCGATTTCAAATAAAAGAACATATATTTTATGTTTGATAAAAATATATTTTTCACAACTATATTTGTTCTATATTCTTCACATATTTTACTGATACCTAACCTATTAAGCTTTAAAACAATAAACAAAACAGAGCCGCGATTTTTATTTGAATTAAATATAATAAGAAAAAGTATTCCTTTTTGTATCATCAATAATGGCACAAAACACTTAAGTTATTAATATTAAACTCTTTTAAAAAAAAAAGGTATCTATATATTTTGAGTTCATTAGTAAATTTAACTTGTTTATTATTTTACACGAAAATACCTACAGTAGAAAATAACAATAATAATATATCTAATATTATTATTATTTATAAATATATAATAAAGTAATCAAATATCTCACACCTGAGAACGACACGTGCGAACGAGTTAAATAGTAAATAATGCTAAAACAAAGCATACAAGGTCATTAGTAGGCGTGAGGTGTCAATCGCGGTATAGATTGGCCATCACTTATCAGTCCGCGGTATTAACCAAGACCCAGACACCCACGAGCCAAGACAGCTGCTAGGCCCGCGACGCCCCCGTTTCTCACGCCAGCCCTCCATCTGCTAAGAGTTCGGACCCTTCTTATAGACTTCATTACACAACAATAAGTTTAGCTTATTATTTTTCTACCCTAGAACTGATTTCATATAACGGGAGTCATTCGTCGAGGAGACATCGCGCGTGCGACATCGCCGTTTCAGTTTTTACATTCCTTCATTATGTACCTATGAGTTAAGTTTGGTGTTAGCTTGAAGTTTTTGTTTTTCAAATTGTTCACATTTTGGATTTTGTCTCTCACTTTATTATCGTAAGAAAATGCAAACTCTGCTTGATTCGCAAAAAGCCGAACTGCGGGGGTTAAACGTGTCAGGTAAGTTAAGTGTGTGCTTATTAATTTTGCGCAAAGATAATTACATCATTACGAGTCAAAAACAGCAATAACTTGTCAACTAAATTTAACTAATCAATCTAATATGCACTTCATTCGTCGTTCGTCAGTGTAATATAAACTTATTGAAATACTTGAAAATCTTAGTACATGATATTTAAAATTATTTAATTACATATGAAATGTATAATTACAACATATTTAATTTATTACTACTGCTTAGAAATAAGGAGTTAAATATAAAAAAGACGCTATTACTGCGTTTGATAAATGTACATATTTTTCTTCAAGCAGAAATTTAAAACATATATATGTGGTTACTATTGATTTATTTGTTATATATAATAAAGGCACGAATATGAATTATTACTTATTTAATATATATATATATATATATATATATACATGCCATGTTTGCAAGGAATATATATTATTTGTAACTTATTCTAACATTTGACGGATAATTTGAGTTTAAAACTTGTCATTTTTTTATGTATGTTTGAAATGACAAACTTTAGAATAATTTGTCAGCTAGCTAGTTAAACAGTTATAAGGTTCTACGTCTCCTGTCTAAAGTTTAATAAGGTCATCTACATTCTAGATAGCCGACGTCTAATGAAATTGGCAAGGTATAAAAAAGAATTTCTTCGTATGAATGAAATGTCATTCGTTTCCGATATTCTATTTGTTCGTTTGGCGAATAATTTGCCACCAAACGTTTTGTTTATCTCTTATAAGCCTATTTTGCCCTTTTCTTAAAAGAGTCTGTGGCAAGAGATTGTTCATAATGTGGTCTGTATTATCGATAATAGGTCTGTTGTAGTCGATAAAAATAGCTTATAGTTTCTCATTTTTACATTTTCACGCACATCTGCCTATTGCGGGTTAAATCGTTAGCATTTCGGCCGTTTTTTTGACCAGATTTAGAAAATCATTCTCAATTTATCCAAGTGACAGTTGCCATGCATTAATAGCGACAATTTACACTTTGTCTAAATTTTTTATTATTGATAGATATTTTATTGATTTGCCATCACAGAGCTACGACACCTTTTATATGTTATGGAATATTTTTTATCGATCTACAAGAAAAGTTAAACGGCTACACATTATTAATAGTTTTTCACATACGAGTATGTAAGTGTATGTGGTATGTGAAAAAAAAATGTATTCAACACCACCTTGACGCAATGCGACTTGTGTAGAGTAAAGACGGGGTTGTAGATTCTCGTCTAAGTAAGGGGCAGGCTTATTGCTATTGACCGATGGATTCCAACACCAAAAGTATTATATTTTTAGTTACATAATAATAAATTTGTCATTAAATAAAAATAACTATTGTTCAGACGTCAGCCAATTGAAACAGTATTGAGCATAGGTAGTTGAAACCTTGTCCTGTCCCCTGTTTAAAGTAGGTAATTGTACCTTTATTCAATACATATCTAAGAACGATGTATATTTAGTTTTATTTTATTTTGCTTAAAAATTAAACTATAGTTTAAATTCTTGCCTGTATTACAATCATTACGTGTTGAGTGGCGGAACTCAACGCCGCGCTTAGTCTTGGATACCAGAGAGGAAAACGAATATATTTTGAATATTAATAATTAGTCCTCCCCCGAGTAGACGAGTACTCACAGCCACCGTCACGATAGCCTTACCATCCTTTCCACCCCCGCTCCCGTGGTAACGGTGTGATTGACACTAGGTTCTTTTTGACTACCCTGCTATGCGAGTAAAATTGTAATGATATTCATATATAGAATTTAATGAAACTAATAAATATTATTCGCATTTTTGGTCTTAATGGTAAAGAACATCTAAGAATGTAGATTTTTTTTTTCATTAACCTCAAACAACGTCATCTAATTGTTTATAAAGGCTGCTTTTTATATTGTCGATTTATTCAAAAAATCGATTAAATATTCAATTTGTTCCATGAAGTGCCACGAGTAGCTGATTTAATTTATTACTAGCGTCCCGCTCGTGGCTTAACACAACTATTTTCCGCCCGCGTTCTTTCATAAATCACAAACTTTGCTTAAAACTAAGATTTTGCGTGCACAAACGCGCAGACAAACAGTCAAACAGAAAACAAAATCCAAAATCGTTGTTTTGGGTTCTATTACATTGTCCTAAATGTGCCCCAATAATATTTTTTCTTGTATATCTTCCATGTACAGACAGCAATCAGATACATTTTTATTATATGTACAGATATATATGCATGTAGAAAAATGAAATAGTATTCTCTGTATCTATTAGCATCCTATCTATTGTCTTAAAAAGCATCGTACTAAAAATATTTAACTGGGAAATTTTGTAAATTCACAAAACAATCATTGTTGTGTTGTTTGAATGCGTTATGCGCGTGCGCCGGTGTCCCGTACTTATACATATTTTGCAAATAGGCAAGTATCAAGTATGCGGGCTGCGGCGCTCGACACTCGGGCCGGGCAGGTGGAGAGTGGAGTGAAGGCGGCGCGGGCGGCGCTCCGCCTGTCAGTCTCACTGAATAGTCAGGTCTAAGTAGTCAACTAGTCAGTCCCTCGCGATGCGCACACTGTGGTGAACGTGGCGAGTGTGCATATAAGAATATAAGAGCTACAGTATTTCGTATGTGAATGTCTCCATGCAAGGCGCGGGGGCGGCGGGACCGGTCGACGGTCGCACGCCCGACCTGCCGACCTTACGTACCGTTCACTGTACGCAACACTATTCTCGTGGTTCTAAGTGCATCTTCGAAACGTAAAGTGCAATAGATAAATACGGCTAAATATATAAGGACCTTGTGTGTGAAAGGCACTCTCCGGTTGCTCGGGCCTCGGACTTGTCACTGCGCCGGTTCGGATGATTTAAAACATGTATGTAATACTTCACTGCATGTCTGAAATTGTTAAAAGTGTTTGAATTTGTTTTTAATTTGTATAGTTTTATTTGGTGATCCATTTTTGTAATATTTTAACATTTGCAGCTTTATGCATATAACATATAGTATTTACAATCATTGTTTTAGTTTGTCAAACTCTGGGTTATTTTTATTCTAAAATTATTACAACAGTAATAGGGAAAACTTCTCATATTTAAATATAAAATTATATAACATACTTAGATAAATAAAACCAAAAAATAACAACAAGAAAATAATACTCGACTTTTTTAATATTTATAAAAACGACCGAATTAAGTTATCAAACTATAATTGACAGGTAGTTTTTGATTCTGTTATATCCTAATGTCTAAATAACAACGATATAGGTATATTATTATAAAAATAACATAATATGTTAAATTTATTTTTTCTTTCAAAAATTGTATTCAGCCTCGCTGCCTCGTTTATTATATAAATATAAATAGATATATATATATATATATATATATATATATATATATATATATATATATATACACGTAGTAGCGTTATTACAGGTTGTAATATGAAACAATCAATTTACACTTTTACGCAAGTTACAAGATTCTTAATGTTGTAGGTAACTGATTTTTTAATGACAAAAAACTGGCTCTAAGGAAATTCCAATTATTAACAATTGTATAAAACAAAGGCAGATTTTTCGTGTTAACATTCTATTGTCAAACCGGCTCTGAGCACATCGTCAAACACCGTCTTAAAGTTATAATATATACTATAGTATTTAAAAATAACAAAAATTTGTACATTATTTCCATTGTTTTCGCTTTAAGTAAAGAAGTCAATTATATATATTTTTTTAGTTCTATATTCACAACAAAGATTGTTGGTTGAATTTTGCGATCGCCGATAAAATGTTCCATAAAACTTGCCTATACATAGGTACAAAAAAAGGGAACTTGAAAAACGTCACATAAGAGATCCGCTTAGTAACAGATTGTATTACCACCCCACCAACGTCTCTAACCAAGCTATTAGTAACGCCTTTTAAGAAAAAAAACGAGAACGCATGTACTTAAATTCATTCAGTATAACTTAGGGGAGCTTTTGTACAGCTGCGAAGAAATCCCATTGGCCAAAAAACGTCTTCATAGTACCAATAGGGCTCTAAAGATAAGGGTCGCGCCCATCACACTGTGGACAGATGCGCTAAAGGTGCAATATATCATCAATATTTGCATGTTTTGTCATCTCACTGAATAAATAAGTTATTCAAAGATGTCACCTGCCTACCTATTATATCTATTTAAGACCTTACAACTAATCCCTTTTATATTTTATATATTGGTATAAACCATAATAATCTATATTATTTTAAAATAACATTTTAATGAGAAATCAATTAATTATACTTAATAAGTATTTTGTATACAAACATGACTAGAATGTAGTCATAAGTAAAAAGAGTTTCTATATTATTTACAACAAACTTTCCTTTTGCCCACAGGCTGGACAAACGTATACCGAGCGGCTGCGCTCGGAGAAGGAAGCAGTGGCTTCACGACTAGTATGGCGGAAACAACTTCGATTGTGCACAATCCTAAATTCTTGCGCAAGCGCAGACGTTTATCGAGACTCCTGGACAAGCTGGCAATTCAGATCAGTAACAACAACCACTATCCGTTGCCGCAATGGCTTATGTTAAACACGCCATATTATAACTCGGACGCACAAGAAGACGTCCCGCTTGACCTTTCGATTAGGTCGGAGGCTGCGAGATCTACGAACGAGCCCTATGTGTGTAACACGTGCGGGCAGACATTTTCGGTCCACGACCGCCTTACGAAGCATGTTGCTTCTCGCCACAGGGACAAGGCCTCAGAAACAGTACGAGCGTATGAGTGCGAAGTGTGTCGCCGTAGATTTGCTAGGTCGGACATGCTGACGCGGCATGCACGCCTTCACAGCGGCATCAAGCCCTACTCCTGTTCCGCCTGCGGTCAAGTCTTCTCGCGTTCCGACCACCTGGCTACTCACCAACGAACTCACACCGGGGAGAAGCCCTATCGATGCCCGTGTTGTCCGTATGCTGCGTGCCGACGAGATATGATCACTCGTCATTTGCGGACGCATGCTAGGAAACAGACAGAAATGTAAATAGACTATTCATGAATGGGAAAATTCAGTAATTCTTAATGTTATTTGTCAATTAAATGGTGTGGCCGTCAATGTTAGTACTATTGCATTTTCCGACTTATTCCATCTGTCGGTATCTTCATTTGTATATAAAGGTGTTATTTTTCCTATTATAGGCTGTCGGAGTCTTCTTACAAATCGTGCTGTCTTGATTGATAACTTAGGTAAGATATAAATGCGACTCTTGATTGCTTAAATGCGAAATTATTACAAATAACATGATTTCTGCTGAGCGCAATGCGACATGTCTATTTAATTTTACTTGTTTTGTCTCACTTTCTGAGGTTTGTCTTTTTCAATGCTATATGTATATACGCTATATACCTACCGTATTTATGAATAGTATTAGAGAAACTTCATTCTTATTGGACTTGGTTAGGCTTACTTGAAGTGAACAGTTGTTTCAATCTTATTACTACTTCAAAGTTATATTTTAATTTAATAAATATTGTTATTGGCCTAGCGTTGTGCTTAGCGCCATTCTATTCGAAAAATATTTTTCATGTCTTTCTTATATTTCTATTTTATCACGTTAAAAAAGTAAAATTTACCTATTAACAATAATAAATGTAATTTTGTTTGTACATATTTCACTATAAAACGTTTACTAAAGTTAGTTTCTAAGTATTATGTCTAGAAGTCAATTGTCGAATGCACTTACAATTGCCACATTGTTTTTTACATCGACATTAACGAAAATATTAGCAGTAATGTATTGCAAATACAAAAAAAAACTCTAGATTTAAGCTCGTTTACCAAGTTGTTGCAACTGCTTGTTTTATATTTTTTTGTCTTTACGAATATTATGACGATTACATTAGTATTAGTAGTTTCTTAAGTGTGTTTATTAAGTTTTCTCTGTTATAAAGGTTACTCTTTAAATTATAGTGTTTAAAATGTTATATGAAAAAAAAAACTATTGGAATAACATTAACAATATTTCGTGTCCCACCGTCGTTAACGAAGACCTTTCTATTATTCATAAATGGAAAAAAAAAAATAAAAAAAATTGACATTACTTATTACGGCATTCCGTATTTTGTTTAACAAGTGAAGTTTATTGACATTTATTAAATCCTTATAAATTGTTGTATGTATCTAGTTCTAAGTATATATAGCTACCTAATTTTAAAACACAATTGTACCTACTAGTTTTTACATATCCTATTAAAAAAAATTGACGTATTTCAATATAGATACTCTAAGATAATTTACACAGTACAAAACACAAGAAAATATTTGCTGCAAATAATGGGTAATAGTTCTATTAATTATGATGAAAAATATAATAAATAATAGTAAAGAAGGAATAAAATATTCTGAATCTGTACGGTTTTCAAGAAGCGCGGGTTCAAACCCCGCTGCGTTCGAAAGTTTTCTAAATTTCCTAAGTGTGCGAATAACACTTTAAAAAATGTAAAATATATATATATATATATATATATATATATATATATATATAAAAAAATAATCTGTTGTTATTATCGCATTTACCTATTAAATCTTATTATATTATAACTATAAACATTTAATATATAGTTTTTCTCATAAATGTGTTTGTCCACTTGTTCCATGTACCTATATGTAAAAGACCTTTAAGTGTTACTGTAAGAGATAGTTTTAAGATTGCTGTTTTTTTTTTATGACTGTGATAATTAATCATTTGTTTTATTTTGTTATTAGCCGTCTGCTGTGTTTAGGAAATTACATTACGTTTCGGTTTTTGCTATTTATGCTCATTAAATAAATGATTTGAATGTGATCGTTTTTTTTCATTTAACACATTTAACACATTCGTATGTTATAATTCTGAATAGTAATAAAAATTATTAGGCTTACATTTAGCCAATCGGTATGACTAAATTTCGAAAGCAACGTGCTCTATGAGATTTCTACAAGTGAGCCGTCTCATCCATGCAGTTTGTGCTATGAAAGCTCAAATTACAGTAGAACCCGCTTGAAACGGTCGCATTTAATATGATTTCTGGCATAATACGCTATTTGAAATGCAACCCTGCCCCTGCAACTGTTTTTATAGCATTCTTTCATGCTTAATACGATTCGTTATTTCCTTTAATAAGCTATGTAACATCCATATGTTACATACATCCAGAAGTACTGAGTGTATTTGCGGCCACTTAGTCGTTGACATCGTATTGGAATCAATGAATTTTTATTTTTACTTTAAACTCGTTTACTTCCAATCAATATATTTGTGTTAACCAAAAATTAACAATTACTTTAAGCAACCTAATTACAAACAGTAATAATAGAAGTGTGATATAATTCAATTTATTATATTTTTTGAATTATATATATAATTCAATTCATTCATCTACAGTACATTACCTGCTATATAATTTCTTAACTCTTTATTTTCCTTTTCATGATTATTAATTTTTCTCGGGTAAGACGCGTTCTTGGCTGGGCCCCTACGAAATCACATGAAACGAAGTTTACTGTATTTATAAAGAAATAATTAAATAATGATATGATGTAAAACTGAACGCACTCTGTTTAAATATATTGTACACTGGCGACCCTCTCGCTGCTCCGCTTGCGTAAACTACACGACTAAACTACTGTTTCGTTTTTTCACCCGACCGCGTAAAAACATTAATTTTTCTTAAATTTATAATTTAAATGGTTGTAACTTTTTTATTTACGAATTGGTTGGATTGTATTAACACTTAATGTCAAGTGAAGTTAGCATGGCACTTCTTAAAATTAAAGCTTCCATATCTTTAAATAACTCTTAATATCTGCCCATTATAAGTAAGAGGTAATAAATAAGTTTAAAATAACTCCTCTACAGAAAATGTAAACACACCCGAGTGCAAGCTTCGTTGAATGGATTTATCTACAAAACAATCAAACCACACACATTGTCATACTATAATAAAACTTAAATTTTTACTTTGCCCAATTTTCAGTAATTAATTTTTTGTAATAAATATTCCGTTACATATAATATAATCCCTTCGGTTTATAATATAATCCAGAGCGGTTTGACGTTTCCTGAAATTGGAATTTGGTCACTAGTCAAAGGGAATGATTCAAATTTCAACATTTGGAATTCAAAACATTGCCAAAATTATAACCTTAGAAACCTTCAAATCACTATCCTGTAAAATCCTATCGCTATCCTATAAAATTGTGTTATAAAATAGTAGTTTTCTTTTTTAAAGAAACTCGTCATAGTATATATTGCTTCTTCTCTAACGAGAGTATATTTCTAATTTTATAGCAATAGATTAAAAAACATTATTAAGAACGCGCAGACATAATATCTATTGTTATGATTGATCTTTTCATTTAGTTCAGTCTCACAATTATATATTGGTTAATTGGATACAATTAGGTTGTATGTACTATATAGAACCAATTTATATAATATGAAATCGGTACCTAGTAAAAACGATTAGAGTCTATATCCTAGCGTTCACAAGATACATTAGTATTTCTCTTCGTATTTGTATTCAAATTCTATGACTGATTCTAGGTTATTAGTAAATTTAATTACTAGTTTAGGTTATTGCCAATATTACGGGTGATTTGTTATAGTGTACGGACACTATATGGCTTAGAGATTCTACGCTTACGGGAACAATCTACAAAGTTGGCTGAGAATACCAAGGCATGTACTGAGACTTCAAGAATATAAAATATATAAAATATTAAGAATATATTAAAAAAATCGAATTCCCAATATTGTATTAACATAATTAGTTAAATAGCAAGTGTATTTAAAATTACATTTAAAACTGTACAGTATTAACTTTTTAAAAGGTAGACGATATATAGTTTCTATGTGGCAAGAACTTTCACATTGATGATCAAGTAGGTTCATCTTAAATTACAAGTTTATTGTATATTTTCTACCAATAAATAGGTATATACAGAAAACAATTAAACTGTATTTCACAAAGTGGGTTCCGCCACCGGTCACTCATCACACAGTGCAATGTCTCGAATTCGGATGGAAAGCGGATCTGAATGTCCTGACAGCGGATTCTTTCTGCCTACCCTGTTATGGGAAAAGCGTCAAGTTCAAAAATAAATATAAAATATTGAAATTTTATTCGTTATTACAACATCATACATATTAGTGTACAAAAGATGCGAATGCGAGCCATGAAACCTTTTATCACGTTCAGCGGAAGCATTAGCTGGATACACTTTAAAACAATCAACGCCGAGCGTAACTATGATTATCTAGTACTTTGGATCATCTGAACAATATACATGTGTTTGTATAACAATATAATTTTTCAGTATATAACAACAGTTTGTATTGTTTACATAAACATTATTTGGTAATTAAGTTTAATGATTAGTACCGGCAAAAAGCACAGAATCGGTAATAAAAAGAAAGAATTGGTAACATAATAAATTTTTAAATTTAATGTGTATATATTATTTAAAAAATGCGTTTCCTTTATTAGTATTATTCACAAATGCTGTTTTTAATTTTAGTCAGACAAAATTTTCAAGGTTATATATTTTTCTTCTATTATATTTAAGTGGTTATTGTCGTTATAATAGCTTATTCTTTTCTAAAATTCAAATCGCATATGGGTAAACTCATTTCAATAACTAATTTTATTTTAATTACTGGATTATTGCTTATTAAAAATAAACAAATTATAAATGTATAATAATAACACGCTTCTGTTATAAAAAAAAAAATCTATAAAATTTAGTATTAGCAACACTGAAATTCATTTTGAACGTCTTGTAGTTCTGATGTCCGCCATTACGGCGTCACAATCGCTTTAAAGAATTGATTGAAACGCCCTCGTTGAGAAAATTTAGAAGCTCTGGTTTTAAAGATACAGGTATACTTTTTTATTATAATCATACTAAATTCCAGTGAAGTGATAAAACCAATAGTATTTTTCATGCCATCTTGCAAACGTGGCTGTTTCTTAACGTGTAAAGTACATATGAAATTATAAAATATTTTCTATTCCTATCTATTTAGCACTGACGACAGCGCCGTCTGTGATCTTTCTCTTTACATTTCAATTTTATGAGTGGCGGTAATTTGTTATTATAATTTAGTGATTGTGTATTATGAAGATTGTTTTTAAATAATGCTTTAAAATGAATTCAGGGTATGGTTCAGTAAACTGTTACCCAAATATAAGATGGCGGACATTGCTTTAACAATTTCGTAGCAGAGAAATAACACTATAATGCTAACTCGTATTTGTTTAATTAAGAATATTTTATTACACACATTATGTAGCATTAAACATATCATACATGAGAATTAAAAGTCTTAAGGTCGTATGTAACACTCAATCAATTTTATTTAGTAACCAATGGTTGTTTGTTAGTGAAAACTTAGTTTTTATATTTACTAATAAAAATACAACTACTAAAACGTAATACGTCAATTTTACCAACTATAAAACATCACAAATAAGTATGTATTGTGACAATTTTAATGTGTGGTGGTAGTCTTATCAGCTGGTTATAAAATCAATACAATTCAGTTTTATTCCTGTATATCTTATTTTAAAATCTAAGCTATAAATAATATTCTTGTTTCAGGACCATGCCACCAGATAAGAAAGGTGAGGATAACAAAGGCAAGACAATACTTCAATCTTATTTAAATTCTTTTGACCAAGAAAATGAAACAACAACTGTGATAACAGGTAGTATATAAAATTTATTAAATTCTTTTTTATTCTTTTTTTTTATTTAGCAACTTCTAAGTAATTATTGTTCTTTTTCATAGTAAATGGTAGTGGAGATGAAGAAGCAGACACAGGTGTTACCTATTTTGTTGATGAAGAGGGGCGCTACTATTATCAACCTTCTGGAGACAACCAAAGCCTTGTCTCAATACCTACAGAGGTTACACAAGAAAATGAAGAGGTAAATTTCATTTCATTTACATTTTAATGGCAACTTTTTTAGTCAACATTAAATTTTAATTCCTTTTAAAGATTTCAGAGAACACTCAAATGTTGGTTGATGCAGAGAACTATCAAACAGTAACTTTGGTGCCATCAGAATCTTCTAATGGTGAAGTGAGCTATGTATTAGTTATGCAAGATGAAAACAAACCAGTTATGAATATTGATATAAAGGTGGATCAGGTAATCTTTTAATATGTAATTGATGGAGTCATTCATGTGTTTCAGTTACTTCATTTCTAAGTATTTTTTTTATTTGCTTATTGTTTTTATTGCTTTTTATATTTTTTTTATTTGAGCTTCTATTTTGATAATTTGTTATATATATATGAGTCTATCATAAGATGTAAATAAAATGATATGAAATTAGCTTGTAATATTTTTATATGAATCAAATACATTTAAACAGAAAGGTCTTTTGAAGTATCATAAGCAGTAATCATAAACAATAGAAATCTCTCATAATCAGTAAACAATTGTTGCGCCTTTTATTATTCTTAAACAAGTCTTCAGGAATAAGTATAATTAGAAGGACCTCAATATCTAATAGATATAATAGTACATACATGATTAATAAGTATTCTTTTTTATCTAAATTAGGAAGAGAAAGGAAATGATGTGTACAATTTTGATGAGGATGAAGAAGAAGCTGGTGGTGATGATGGTTCTGATGATGCAGATGAAGCACCCAAGGTATATTCACACTGCTTGTTCACCTATTGGTATTTGAGATTGAAGTTTCTGATATTATATTTCGTTGCTTAGCCAAATCATGGCTTATTAGTAATAAATTATTTTACTTCAGGTAAAATCATCTGCATCAAGACGTGCAAAATTTCTTCGGCCCCATTTTACATGCAATTTTTGCTCATATACAAGCCACAGGCGGTAAGCTATTTTAAATTTCCTTGACATCAGTCTATTAATTATAAATGTTCAAAGAAGAACAAATGCTAATGTTATAGGTTTTTCAAACAGATATCTTTTACTTCGTCATATGAAATCTCACTCTGAGGAGCGTCCTCACAAATGCAGTGTATGTGAGCGTGGCTTCAAGACTATTGCATCTCTGCAGAATCATGTAAACATGCATAATGGCGTGAAACCACATGTATGCAAGTATTGTAAAAGTCCTTTTACTACATCAGGTATGTTAAATCAATAATTTATGGAAATTTTAAATATAATTTTTGTTAGAAAAAACAAAAATCTCACTCTAGCCATTTCTTATAGGAGAATTAGTTAGACACGTTCGTTATCGACATACTCATGAAAAGCCACATAAATGTACTGAATGCGACTATGCTTCAGTTGAACTGTCCAAGCTAAGGCGTCATGTTAGATGCCATACTGGTGAAAGGCCATATCAGGTACATTGATATATTATGAATGTTTGTATTTTAAATTAATATCACATGCTTAATAATACTTTTTCTAATATTTTAACTTTTATCTTCTGGTTACAGTGTCCTCATTGCACATATGCATCTCAAGATACATTTAAACTAAAACGACACTTGCGCACACATACTGGAGAAAAGCCATACAAATGCGAGCATTGCAATATGTGCTTCACACAATCTAACTCTTTAAAGGCACACAAACTTATCCATAATGGTAATGAATATGCCCATTTATTATGATATATATATATATAAAACAATTTATATGTACCTTAATTTTTGGTATATATTTTATGATTTTAGTGTCAGAGAAACCAGTATTTGCCTGTGAGCTCTGTCCTGCTAAGTGTGGAAGAAAAACCGATCTCCGAATTCACGTGCAGAAACTGCATACGTCTGACAAACCTCTTAAGTGCAAACGTTGCGGAAAATCCTTTCCGGATCGATATTCTTGTAAAGTTCATAATAAGGTGTATATTTAAAAATAAAACACTATTTTTTTTTTTAATATTATCTCATATTAGATTAGATAACTAAACTGTATTACATGTTTACATAATGTTTATAAATAATATTTAGATTGATCAATAAATTAATTAGTAATAAAATGCTAAATTCAAACAATATATTGATTAACATTAACTATATCACAAGATTTCTTTAAAATACTACATACATTTAATTTTATATTTTAGACCCATGAAGGCGAAAAATGCTTTAAATGTGAGTTGTGCCCATATGCATCAACAACTCTTCGTCACCTGAAGTCACACATGCTGAAGCATACTGACGAAAAACCCTTTGCCTGCGACCAGTGTGACCAGTCCTTTAGGTGTTTACTTTATTATTTTCTTAAGTATTCCTTATAAGTAGCAAGTAGTGAGAATTGGTAAATGACTGTCGTCATTATTACAAGGTTTCTAATATACGAATATATTATATTGAGATCCAACGCTCTAGGTTGGACAAAATCTTAAATCCTATTACAATCAATTTTATATAAAAAAATTCTATATTTTCATTTACCAAGAAATTAATAATATATAAGTGGCGAACTGTCTTTTTAACATGATTCCTGCCAGGTAACCTTTTGCAAATTATAACTATGAAGTGAATTTTTTAAAAATATAATTATTTAATAAACTAATAAAACTACCGGCCTACAAATCACAGGCCACCATTTTATGTATGTATATTAATTTTCAATATGGCGATTTTGTTTATTTACAGTGTGTGTGAATGTGTGAATTTTCAATTTTATTTCATTTTAGCTAGATGTCATTGATATTTATATACTTTTAGTTACCTTCGTTTGTTAATAAGATAAATGATAATAAAAACAGGAACTGTACGTCAGTAATTTTTATTGTTATTTATATGTAATGTTTTGAATGAGTATTGTTTGTTTATATAGCGCTTATTTTTATTTAAAAAATAAATATAATTTAATTTGTCATGTATATACATATTAATATATCGTTCGTTCATAGGTTTTATTATTCGTCATCAATAACTTTTAAACAGTGTTGATAAAGTGTTTTAAAGTAAATTAATATTGGCTTTTGAAATTATCAAAGGGTAAATAAATTATTGTGTTCAATATTGTTATACACCATCTATTCTTATTACCTTAAATTATGTCATTCTGTATTGACGTTTTATAAGAGCTTGGCATTTTATTAATAGACGAATTACTAAATTGATTATTAATTAATTTCTATGCAAATAAACTTGGTAAACTAAACTGAACATTTATATAATCAGTGTGAAACTAGACTTTGAAAATGTTTATATTTATTTCCATTTTGCCTCTACAGAAATTCCACCCTTCGCCACTGGTTTTTATTTTTTTATTATATACACATTACAGGCAAAAGCAGCTTCTCCGTCGCCATCAAAACTTATATCACAATCCTAACTATGAGCCAAAGCCGCCTAAAGAGAAGACTCACACATGTCACGAGTGCAAGCGAACGTTTGCACACAAAGGCAACTTGATCCGCCACTTGGCTGTCCACGATCCGGAGTCCGACCACCACGATAGAGCCCTAGCGCTTAAGCTTGGACGACAAAGGAAAATTAAAATTGTTGACGGAAATGGAAAGGTGAGTACAATTTTAATATTTTATATATTTACTTTTTTTTTATCTTTATAATTAGTTGGTAAAGTGTTGGTGTATTGCGAATTCTTAATAAATTTATGTATAACAGCTTTGTTTTGTCTTTATTGATATAAGCAGTGTTGAAAATTATTAAAAGATACTATTATAAGAAATAATTGTTTTGTGAAAGATAAATTTATTTCTATGGCATATTGAGTCTTTAAAAAAGCATAAAATTCGTAAACAGCTTAATTTTCTGCTAAGAAACATAAATACTATGTAAATATAATTAGAAATAAAAAATATTAGCAAAAAGAATAGTTGGAGCATCTATGAAAATTTTTTTTACAAAGAAATGATATGTATGCTCCATGTTGCCATAGAAATGATTGTATTTCATTCATTATTTAAAATTCCATGTGTTGCCTTGCAATATACCATTACATAGTTGTTATGAAATTATACCTGTTTACAATGAATGTCTCCAATTTGTTAAATTACTTCTGCTGTTAACAAAGGCATCGGTCATTAGCCATTCAATAAGTATTATAAATTAGCTATTATTAGACTCCTACATCGCATGTCGCTAACTGACCCTCGCTATGTCTCTATTACAAGTTTCTCGCACAGTTTATTATTCATAATCTGTCATAATGTTTGGTTCACAGCGAATTTACTAATTTTATAAAATTGATTTATTATGTATGATTTAATTTAAAATATCTTATTTTGATGCTTCTTTAAATTGAATTGCCCTGTGTGATTATGGATTTGTTCCTCTCTCAGAGAAATATATGAATTTAAAGATATATGTAATTTTACTGCCTATTATGTAACATTTGTAAGAAAGGCGTGTGCGATATACCACCACATCGATGGCATAGATGTCAAAATAAAATTCATCAAATTTTTTAAACATTTAAAATTTGCAAAGCGAAATATTTTAATGCCAAATTGACAAGCTATAATAATAAAATGTAAGTTATTTACATATTTCACTCAGTATGGCAGCGTCTGATACACGTTGGTTTATGGGTTCCATTCCCACGTGGGCAAATTATCAAAATTTTATTATTTTCATTTCTTCACTATGGTGATTGTGCACTGTCTCGAATTTGCACTGAAAGTGGAGAATTGAGTTTCTTAACACTACATAGTCTCTGACTCCTGCTATGCGGGAGGGAAAAAGCATGCAAAGCTGTGTCCTCACTTAACTTGTGACTTGATACTTGCGATTGTTATGCTTGCCTTATATGCGAATGTGATTGTTTGAAATTTTATAATTATAAGGGAAATTCACAATTTTACACAAACATTTTGTTTTTTTTTTCTAACAACTGTCCTGTGTATTTAACTTATTGGAAAGGAATTTAAATATGAATTTCTTTGAGCATATGAATGTTATTTGAAATAGACTAGTTTACTTAGGAAATGCAATGCATATTATGTAATTTAAAATTATAATATTTATAGTTGGATACATATTTAACCCGTATTAAAACTTGCTCTAGTTTAACAGTATAGTAACATATATATAATTATCAATCATTATTTCTCCCCAACCAGCCAGATGACTCAGACAACGAGACTGAAATAATGAAACTAGACCTAAATGGTGAGCTAAAACGCGGTGAGCTGGTAACAGTGGCTGATGGTGAAGGCCAGCAGTATGTGGTTCTGGAGGTGATACAGTTGGAAGACGGCTCTGAACAGCAGGTGGCTGTCGTCGCACCAGAATTCATTGATGAGGAACAAGGTAGCTATTGATTTAGTTTATAAATTACATTATTTAGAAAACCCTATTATTCTGTCCAAGTATACTACACCGATGTTAATGTATGGAATTAAATGCTGTTGATGCTCACTCAGGAGTAGAGTTGTAAATTTATATTTGAAAACAGCAATTGTTAAGTTTCTCACTGGATCTTTTTAGTCAAGTATTTTCTTATATAACTAGAACTAGTAACTGAAGTAAGTATGTTTTTTGTTAGCTCCTGTTTCACTGTAGGTGTTTTTAAATCTCGGTGCAGTTGTGAGTTAGTGAAGAATCATGGGGCGTTTGTTATTATGCGGAGAATTTTTGACTGGAAACGTTGTATTATGTCCAAGTTTGAGGTACTTGCTGTTCCCCAGACTTCCGCTCCATAGGAATAAATTGGTTTGAGGATTGTTTTGTAGAGAAGGAGTTTGGTATTCAACGAGAGATTTGATTTTTGTCCCAAGAGCTAGTAGAGCTTGCGAAGTTGTACGCTTAGCGCTTTCCTTTTTGTAAAGATGTGCTTTTTCCACGTGAAACGTCTGTCTAGGTATATGCACAGGTAGCGAACGTTTTCCGACTGAGGAATTTTACCCCATAAAGGTCGACGCTAGAGCATGTATCGTGCCTAAGGGTAAAAGATACGTGCACTGATTTAGTTTCGTTTACCATTATTCTCCAATCTTTTAACCAGACAGATATATATCATTTAAGCTTCTCCTCTCATCATATTTCTGATGCGAAGATTGGATTTTCATGATAAGTCCCTACAAGAACTTAATTTGTGGTTGGTAAGTCACAGGCATATATGAGATAGAGGACAGGGCTCATTTCACCTTGTGGGACCTGCTTTTATTTCATATAGGCATGTTATGTCTTCTCCGTGCTTTACTTAAAAGTGCCTTGGTTGAAAATATGATTTAATTATGAGATAGTAGTTAATAGGCAGGACTTGTTGAATCTTATAAAGAAGACCTTCATGCCACACGCGATCAAACGCCTGTGATACATCTAGAAATGCAGCAGTGTTTCTTGTGTTCGTATGCATCATGAATTTTTTCGACCAATCGGTGCACTTGTTCAACAGTTCCGTGAGCTTTGGGAAAGCCAAATTGATGAGATGGTATTAAATTACTTTTGGTAAGTACTGGTGTTAGGCGTTTAAGAATAAGGACTTCCAGGACCTTTGAGGTTACAGGCAGTAAACTTATATGACGATAAGATAAAACGTTTTCCGTTTTCATAATTTTTGTTGTTATGAAGTCATAGCCAGAAGCCTTGTTTAGGGAGAGTTTTCTGATTACAGACTTTACTTCTTTAATTGTTAACTTTGTTATTGGTGGCGAAAGTTGGTAGGAGACTGAGGGGTATCCATTATATCAATTAATTTATTTGACCCAGATGGTGGGTTTGGTGTAAACACTTGTGACAGATTATCTGCAAACAGTAAATACTTTTCAGAATGAGTCCTTGCCCTAGAACCATCATTCCGGCGCAGTGGCGATTGAAATGCAGTTGGTCTTTTCAGAGATCTAGTTTCTTTTCACAAGGAGTAAATCGTTGCAGACGTTGCATCCTAGTTGTTTAATCGGCTTTCTACGTCTTTTTTTATATTACTAAGGAAGGCCTTGACTTTGATTAATTTAATGAAATTTCTCTTGTCTTTAGCGTGCTGAGTAAATTGTCACTGCTTTCTAGATTGCCTCTTTTTTTGTATCACGCTAATTGCTATGTGTGGGTAAACGAGAAGGATAACGGTGGCGTTATGCTTGGGAGTCGACTCCCATTCAGCCGACTGTATGCATTTATTGAAACATCTCAATAGCTGTGGAGATGTCATTAAATCTGTTGCAATAAATCTGTTGCCCAGTTGTTGGAAGAGAGATGAATATTGTTCAGTTTTTAAATTGTGCTTGGGGGGCATGTAAAGGGCTGAAATTAACATTGGACCATTTGAACTTTCAATAGAAACAATGGTGGCCTGAATTTTGTCGCTGCTAAGAGGGTTGTGCACGTGATGTTTAACAGTACTTCTCACAAGTATCGCGGATCCTGCATGCGCTGCACCGTCTGGGTGGTTATACGTAGGCACTTTGCATATGCACCGGGGATTCCGGCGGCAGCAGCAGTTAGTGTGTCTATAAGCTAGATAGTTAGTAGATAGACTGAGGGATTGTACGTTTTGGTTTTGGGGGCCCGAATTTTACACGACAATGTAGAAGCTTCTTTACAGAGCTTCTCTGATTTCCGTACAGTCGAAGGATGCATGTTCTTGAGGATGGTTTTAAATGTCCGATCTTTTTTGGTTTGTAAGTACAATATACCGTTCCTGTAGCGTCCAGTTCCTTGACAATAATTCTGTAAGCGTCACAAGTTTTAGATTGTATTTTGACTTGGTACTTGGGTAGAACTTTAATCTCGAAAAGAATTTGTACTGTTTCATCGAGTAGTTTAGTTAATGGACTAATGTTTCCAACATTGTCAATGAATATAGGTGGAGGTTTTGGTATCTTTTCTGCTGGTTTAGTTTTGCGAATTCTCTTTATCTTCTAAGTTCCCTAGTATAGAAATAGCGTTTGACGTTAGCAAAGGCTGGCTTAACCAGTGCGAGCTCAGTTTGGATTGTTTTGAAACTTCAGGGCTGTTTCTTTGCCTTTTGCGATTTTGGAATTCGGTCCCCATAGTACTTTTGGGGAACACATTTTAGAAAACTATGCTTAAAAGGATCATAAGGATCTGTGTATATAAAGACAATTTTGTTAACATATTTTCTTATGTTTGTTAATATTTGCATGTTTTTAAAATAAGATTTATTTATTTATTTATTGTTAAATGATGAAAATGTATAATATGCAATTAACTCAACTAATATAACTTTTGTTATTATTATTTTTAGTTGAGGAGGAAGAGGAAGAGGAAGAAGATGAAATGGAACAACAACAAGCTCAGATTGAGCAAGCCAAGCTGAGGAACTTAGAGAGGTCCATCAAACTTGAGAAGGATGTCGATACATGTTTTGGATTTGACGTTAGTATTCAAATTATTAAATATTGTATGGAAAGTGTGAGTAGTGTGATATTTTGCAAAACATGAATTTTGAAATAAACTGACTTAAAGTTTCTGTTGTGCGAAAATTTAAAAGGTGTTAGGCATTCAAATCGTTATTTGTTATATTTTAATAAGGATTTATAAATTAAATGGAAGTCGCAAAATAAATTTGCATTTCAAGATTTATTATTAGTTGCAATCTTAAAACGTATTTATAAACAATGCATACAACTTCGAAAATCCGAAAACGGAATCATATATCACCCAGATTGTTCCCCTTGCCTGTCTTCAATTAAAGTGCTATATTAAAACTATTTTATTTATTATACTTATAATATGTTTTTCAATTTTCAGGAAGATGAGGAAGGCGAAGAGGAAGAAGAAATAACTTATGATGACAAAGTCGTGTTGCGTTTAGTTTAATTGCATAATGTAGTTTATTTTAAAGTTATATCTTCTTACGTACATATACGTATTACGTATATAAATTACCTAAATGTCACTGGAGTAGTCGTAGTAATTTAATTTACTTGGTTTGTTCACATCCTACTCAAATTGCATTTCATATTTATTTTAGAATAATTAACATCAGAAACAACTGAAAGTGACTGAGGAGGTGTCGCGGGTGTGTAGCGTTCATATCAGATTATAGTTCTACATAAAGGGTATACACGAACACTGACAGCGAAATAATATTGTGGACGTATTTACAAAATTTCAGTCTTCCATTTTTTGTCGAGCAAAACATAATTGGTACACGTTGCCCCACGCACACAAGTTGCCACGTATTTCGTAGACTAGACCAAAATGAAAGTGATATTTTTAATATATTATTAGAAAAATATTGTTTGATTGATTCGAAATAGACATTATACAAATTAGGTGATGATATTAGATTTTATAAAAATCTATTTCGTTTTTTACAATAACACTTGAGTCTTACAGTGCAAAGTAAATACAATAGCTGCTGCTGAGATTGTACCAGTTAGTGATTAGTTAATCGAGAACACCACAATCATGTTGAATATTATATAGTTTAATATAAATGCTGTAATACATATGTTTGGTGTATCACTGCCGCGTCAGCCACCGCCTATCTGCTTGGGAAGTCTTAAATTAAGGTTAGTCAGTCTTTACAGTGGCCTTAGTGCCTCACGGTGGCAACCTACATACCTTTTTGAATACACCAGCATAGCACCAAAAGCCTGTCTATTGCCATTATCAGAAAAGATTGTTCATAATAGAATAATAATGTGTGTTATATAATTAATTAATCGTTTGAGTTTGAGTGGCATTTAGAAGACTTAGCTATTTACATAGTGCATGTTTATTTTGTAGAATTTAAAATTGAGTCTCCTTCAGTAACAGCTGAACAATTTTAAAGTCAACACCAAATAGCATACTTTAATATATTACTGTTAGAATCACATATACACAATATAGCAAATACGATCATGTTGTTTGTATATTTCATACATTTATAAGAAAATCTACTTTTAAATGTTTTTAAGTAACATACAAATGTTATTCAATTTATATCGCGCTTTTATGTAATTAAAGGTTGCCAGTGAATATATGATAAAGCCGGACCATTTTTTTTTTCATATATATAAATTATATTTAGATTTTTTTTTTGAATTTTTCTAAATATATGCAAACACAAAAAAAACAGTAAACAAATTTACATTTTGTAAATACGTCCGTAACATATTCAAAAGTGTTGTAAGTAAGATATTGTGTATTTCACATATTACTCAGTGTAATATGCTTAAAATGCCAAGGATTCTTTTTTTTTTAATATTGTGTTGTTATTGATTTTGTTACCGAGTCTGTAACCAACTGACTTACTCGTACTGTACAGTTGCCGTACTGTGTAATGTCAGTTATTTAATTTTCTATTTTAGTGAGTAAGGTACTCACTTAAGCTATCATATATTATTATTTAAATAAAATATCACCTGCGTTTATTTCTGAATCTACTCCAATTTAAAATATCGAGTGTGCTTAAATTTTGCATAATGTGTATGGTACATATATGTTGTACATTTTACACACACTTGTACACTCTTATCTTATAGTATACTGTTGTAATTGTTAGATGATATTCAAATCAATATAACTTTTTGGTGCGACTCAAATATGTACGGTCCCCGCCAGACCGTCGTGTTTGGTTCACGTGTTGAATGTATATTTCATGTAACTTAGTCTCTACCAAAACCATGTATTTTGTAAATATTTTATATATAGTACTCGCGTTAATGTAGTAGTGTTAATATTTGAATAGCGGGAATAGGACAAGAAAAATCCTTCATTAGAAACATGTCAGTGGCTCATATCTTATAATTAATTCAATGTTAAACAAGGAAACGAGCTAAATTTATAAGTAAATAATATTAATAATCTGCGTGCATCGCTGCGTTCTAAATGTAAATAGCTCAAGAAGATGTGTGCTTCATACATGCATCAAGTCCTGGCTCTGTCCGAATTTTGGCTTATATTAAAATCAAATTGAAGAAAAATCTGTAAAACCGCAAACTGGAATATCGTAATCGCGCAGTCTTAAGATTGATTGTTCACAATGAAATGCATATGTGCATTATATGTTTGTTAGATGTTAGAAATGTCAGGGTTAAAGTGTTTGACGTCCCTTTGCATTGTAGCACAATACATATGTTTCTGTGAAATATGAAACGTCACCTTGAACACAAATTGTCTCATATATATATAATTAGCGAATGAACAATGAAAACGGTAAGATATTCTCTATAATATTTTAGTGTGAGCGTGGTTGACGATGACTGTATTTGAAGCTAGAAAGAAAATAGCCAACCTAACTTACAAGATTACAAATTACAAACTTACAGACAGCCTAATTTTCAAGTATTCGAATTTTGGAATTATTTCTTGAAAATTTGCCGACGTATATATGGGACGTCTTACTGCACTTTTTGTACACAAAATACATTAAAATTTGTGTATACACAATAGAAAAGCATCACTACTTAACTTGATATCTGAACTGAGCCTGTATCCTTTATTCTTCTATCCATACTTACAGTGATTTACTATAGTATAAAAAAACATTAGTTCATACTGATTACTGTTTCTAGACATTTGCCTAGGGTACGAGTAAATCTTTAAAAAAATAGACCGGACTCTCAATAACAAATTTAATTGAACATGTTCTGTTGAACTAAATTTAAACATTTATATAAATATAAATCTATTATATATTTATATAAATGTTTAAATTTATAAATAAAATCATATTTTCAATAATGTTAATAATAACTTAGTTATTGGAATATTATTTGAAATAGTAACATAAAATAACGTTTGTGAGACTTTTTGTTTATATTTATAACATACTCATAAGCATACCTGTCTTGCAATTCTGCCTTAAGAATGAATACAAGTGAATACAAAAATAAAATAATTGATTTTTAGGTGCCCTCTTTGGCCCTTGTTGCACACAGCTGGGTTACCAGAGAGAACACAGTGTTTCAGCGACTTGTCCAATAATTTCATAATTATTTAACACTGAGCTTGAGCATTGCTAATTTTATGACATTTTTTATTAAATGAATACACGCTTGGATTAAAGTGAAAGGTCGCATGATTGGCATTTCGTTAAAATTTACTTTAAAAGTTTAATGTTAGACAGAAGAAGATATTGTTGAAATACGAAATGTCGTAATAAAAACTTTATATATATATTTTTTTATATTAATTACAAAAAAAAAAGAAATTCAACTCCATTATCATGTTTTTTTTTATAGAACATTGTAAAAAATATATTTAAAACTTTAAGTTTATATAATAATGTTAGGCGTAGAACTGCGAAAGCTCGTAAATGCAACATTTCACCTTCGTATTTTGAATATTAGTTTTTAGTTACAAATGTAAGTAAGGAAGGAAGACTAGACGAGATGTCGTTGCTTTCGTCGCATCACGTGATATCTACCAAGTGTACACGTACTGTGATTCAGAAATCGTCATACATTCGTAATGTATGGAAATAATGTAATATTGTAATTTTTGCATGCATAAATATAAGTTTACTCGTGGAAATACTGTAAAGCTGAAGTTATAGCTGCGGTACGGGCAGCGACAATTAACAAGGAACGGAAATTTTATATGTTTTTTTGCATTAAACTCGTATATTTTACTACATATATATTGTTGTAACAGCGGTGGCGGAGCTACTAATTTATAGTTTCATCCATTTTTTCAACATTCTTAAAATATACGCGCGCTGCAATTAAATACTTGTTTAAAGGTTATTTAAAAATATAACACAAAAATGAAGAGGTGACTGGTACGTACAATTATCGAGGCCGCAGGTTGGCCCACCCTTGTTCTATATAAATAGAGTGATAGTTTTGTCTAAGATGAAATTCACTTAGTTTGTTGGGCTTCAGTTTTACATGTATTTTTTTTTGTTTTTACACATAATCAATAAGAATTGTTTGTATTTCCTATATTTTGCACATCTTTAGAAGGTATTAGTTGCATTGTATAGTTATTTAGTTGTACTATATAAAAGAGTTTGATAATCTAAATGTTGTCACTGGAAAACCCGTGATTTAATAAACGTGTAAAATAACATGTGTTTCATTATTTCTAAAAACCTCGTTTCAAGATTTTATAAAGCTTAGGTTGCGATTAAATGTAGTTTTTGACTTTTAGTTTCGTTAAATTCATGTGATTTAGCTTATATACTTAAAATCTTAAATGTAAAAACGTTAAGACATTTTAAATTGTGATAATAAAAGTCGCCATATACAATGTGTATAAGTCACAAGTAATGTTTGTTTGTTTTCTCATAAAATTCTTTATTTTTTTAAATTTTGGTCTTTAACGTTATAACTTCTATTAATAGTTATAGGTATGGGATGGATGGACACATTTTATATTGGGTTATTCTTTTTTTAATAAATATTTTATTATTCATATATAATTACAAAAAATATTTAAATAAAAACACCAAACGTTCAAGAAATGAATGTATTCAATCTGTATTCGAGTACAATATGCATATAAAGTGAAAACTAAAAAAAATTCGTTCATACACAGAATCGCTGTTTAGGTGAATATTTACAACACTACATAATTACGGATACAATATATTAGCGGAATGTTTTATTTGTATACCAAAATTTTCTTATTTCACCCATATTCATACAGCAGGATAGACAGAGAACTTAGCCTCAAAACTTTCCACTTTCCGTCCTCCTTGTAAGAATACTTTCTCTATACGGACCGGCGAAATAAAGATTATTTTACATTTCACTATCCCGCAAAGCAGACAAGCAAGAATGAAAGAGAATTTAGTGCACTAGACACTACGACTAGTGCCTAGAGACTACGTTCTCCGCTTAAATAAGTATTCTTTAAGTATAAATGTATCAAGCTGGGAAACGAACCCACAACTTAAATTATATTTTCAGGTTATAATGTAAATTATGGTGTATACAATCAGCGGCGTTGGCAGTTCTCGTCTCAGCCAGGAGGGAGGCGACGAAAGCCTCTTGCTCTCTAAGACGAGCGACTAGCGGCTCCCACGAGCCGTAGTTAAGCTCCATTAATTGTACAGCTTTCTTTAAAACTTTGTGAGCTTCTAGGCACCAGTCCCTGTTGTGAAAGAATCGAGTTTTGATTCCAATTTTTATATTTTAAGCAAAGTTTATTTGTATGGTCTAAATTTCTAAAATAACAAACAAATTTCCTGCTTCGAAAATGTATTGTCATCGGTTCCGGACTCGGATACATATAAAGGTACTGCTTAATTATATAGAAATATAAATTGGAGAAGATATGAAAGTTAAAAACTAAAAGCTATTGGAGGCTATTGTGGCAAAAAATAAAAGTTTAGTAAAGCAATTACTACTACTATATATATATATATATACATACTGTGCCCCAGTAATATTGTGCTCAAATTAGTATACATATAATTAAATCCTCCGCAGTATGTTTGACAAACAAATACACATTGCCACTAAAATAGGTAAATATATAATGATTAGATCCTATACTAATGTTTACACCATTTCTTTGTAACCTGTGGTCCAAATGTTGAGGAGTGTTAAGTATTCTCTCTAGCATTACATCTGACAGCTTTCGAAGTTCATGAGCCACCTGAAACATAATACATTTGACATATTAATTCGAATCTTAATTTCAGGAATAATTATAAATTTGTAATATAACAATATTACTAAGCTGATAATATAATTAATATGAAAACAATTGTCTTACTTCAACACTGAACGATCCAAATTGATATTCCAAGCTTTGTATATTGTGTTTAATCAACTCCATGCTCTTTGTAAATTCGCCTGAAACATACATAAATTGTTTGTTTTTTTTTTAATAAATAACACATCAGTAACAATTAATAAAATACCGAGATTTTTTGTTTTGCTCGCATGCTTTCCGATCGTATGTTTTTACTGAATTTTTTCACACTTTTTTTGCCTTTTCTTATTCATTATGGTCAGACAGACTAATGTCAACCGGTTGCTCTATTATAGTTCACTTTTTAGTCAATTTTTAGTAGACGTGTATGTGTAATATGTACTCGCATGATTATTACTAGCATGCTTGTTACTAGGATGTTCAATACACGTGTATGTGAAAATATAAACAGAAAGGTGAAATTACTTTATAAATCAAATACAAGTATTGTAATGACGCATTCGACTCGACATACGGTCGACTGATCCTTATTTTATTTCTATTTAAAAAAATATTCAAACTCCTGAATTTCCTGGACAAGAGCCATACGCTCGTCACGATATATTAGAAATATGTTTTCGAAAACATCTGTGGATTATGTACTATGTAGAATGGCAGAAGCGAGGTGTACTACACGGACAAGAACAATATAATGAAAAATTTATATCAAATTTGTACAGTTTATGTATAGTTATAAAATAACATGTCTTGATTCACTGTTCAGTCAGATCAATAGCGCCGAGCTTAAGCTATACAAATTAGTCCCCTGAACTTTAGAGAACTTAACAGAGAGTCATGTTGGTTGCTCTCAAACCGGAAACATTAAAATATATTCCCATGTATTATTATAAAAAGCCTAACAATTAATTGTCTTTAACTTTAAACGTCACGGATGAACGTCCAAGATCCGATTCGAGAGAGACCAAGTACTATAATTTACTATGACAAATCATTCAGTCTGAGTCAGGATATATATATATATATTTCATTCATGTTCCATGTACAAACTGCGATCTGTTACACCCTTATTATAATACATATATGTATAGATTATTCTTAGATATTAAAATCACAAATGTACAAGAAATAAAAATAAAACAATGTAAAAATATTCTGACCAACATCAGCATAGATTCTAGCGAGGCGGTCAGCGGCTGCGCGCAACGCCGTGTGGTGTTTGTGCCAGACTTGCTGCTTCAGACGGAATGCAGCGCACATCGCTGTACATCGAGCCTCTTCACCCATAGCACGTTCCGCTAATATAAAAATAATATCAATATTGTTTTTTTAAGTATTTATTTGCCCACTTATACCAGTATACCAGTAGTTCGCCAGTGAGCATGGAGCATGTATTTGGTATCTTAATTAAATTATGAAATATAGAGGCCATTGGGGTGCAGTGAGGCAGACTGACTATAATCGCACTCGGTGTAACGAGCATAATTTAATTATTTTTATTTCTGTGCTCTGGTGAAAGCATGGCATATAGTTCCGCCACTCAACACGCAATGTCCCGGGGAATTCGGACAGAAAAAGTGGAGCACGGAGAGCCTTGACTCAAGGTTCATATTGCCTACTCTAAAAAAACGCTTTTAAGACTGACCGACATCCATACCAAGGTCGTGGTGTTAAATCCTACATAGTTTATATTTAATATATAATAGACGTTTCTCCGATTTAACGAGACAAAATGAAATGCCCGCTCGAAGGAATTTCTTTTACTGAAAAAGAATCGGTCGGAAAAGACGGAGGAACATTAGAAATATTCACAATATTACTAATGTTCCTCCCTCTTTTCTCGGAAAAGAAATGGCACACCCTGTGTAGTGAGGTCCTCAGCTCTATCTATAAGGGACAAAGCTTTCTCCGGGTGGAATTCAGCATGGCACTGCTGGCAGCGCGGCCGGCGACCTTGCCATATTACTGGCCCCTTGCACGACTGGCACGCGTACGCGCTGAACAAGAGCTAAAGAAATTTAAAAAAAACTTACAACAAATGTCACTGTCACTTTATGATGTCATATTAACAATTTTGAAAGTGTTCATCTCTTATATTTGTTGTTAGTATCTCTGTAAAAACATTTTTCCAAATTTCTGCTACCAAAAGATTATTCTACGAACAATCGTTTGGCAAGAGAGAATGCTATTTATTAAAGTGAATAAGTTGTAATAAGCTTATAAGAATTTCGACGCAGCTGGATGTAGAACACATGGCTTAGCGGTTCTGATCGCTCTAGCGCTTGAACGGTTTTCAAGAGGCGCGAGGCGGTTCAAATTTTTATACGTTTTCTAAATATGTCATATTGACAACAGCTTTCTAAATGTAGTAAATCCTTCGCCAATATATTAGTTTAAGATATTTGCAAAACAGTTCAAACGTTTAAATCAAAAGTCAATTGATCAACGATTACTTTAAGAATCAGCACTATTAATTTACACATATTTTTTTGTGACCTTTATGCAAATTTTGCTGCATATGCAATAATCGGTCGCATCTTTGGTTTAAATATATATAAATATTCTATATTATTCGTGTTTTATTTATAACTTTTCTTTGTTACATTATCTACTAAGCTATGTACGAGTATACCCTAAAAGAGTCCAGCTAAGAGAGCACTTAACCAACAACTCATTAGACAGAAAATGGCTAAGAGGATGTGGCTGAGGCTGTGCAATATGTGCCATATCAGCTGTCATATGTCAAATCATAATTAAACTAAATCAATATAAGTAGATTGTACTAATACTTCATTTGTGTAATTTAATTGTATATACTTTGTTTTGTCATTTCCGGTGGTAGTTTATCTTCTATTTTTAAACCTATTCTAATTTAAAAAATCCAGTAGTTTACGTTTATATTTATTATTAAATGACTTTAATTGACCAGTCTACATCGTGTCTTCTCCATTCTCCGTGACATTGGCAAAGTAAATTATGCTCAACGGGCACGTGTAAAAAAGCCATAAATAAAACAAAGGACGACAACAATCGAAGAGAACCAACTACCAGGACAACATAACCAACCATAAAGTCTTTTCGCTCGCTGTCCGAGCACGCGGTGCACGCGCAAGTGAACATGTACTGCGCGCGCAGCTGAGCACGACGCTGCGCGGTCGGAGCACGTGCTCGGTGAGGCCCGTAACAGTTGAGCACTTCCGCACCCGTTGCCAATTCGCGTGAACAACGGATTATTAGTCGGCTGTTATAGAATCTGAAGGGAGAATTTTCTTTTGTATTTGTTTTAAATATTATATATATATATATATATATATATAACCAGTTGGGGATAAAAACCTTATTTATTTCATGAGATTTCGTTTATAATGTAAGGATTTTTTTTTAATGTAGGTATAATTTGAAGTCCCGAGTAGGCGCGGTCTGAGCAGGCAGTCGGGGATCACCCACCACCCTTGACTTCGCGACCTGCCTTGCTGGCTTCTACCACCGAGGTTCACGGAAGTCCTCAATCGGGAAGGTATCCGTAACGGATTTGACGTTAAAAAAAAAGGTATAATATTAAATAGGCCACAAGATATGGCTAGTTTTACAGAGCTTGACAGTGAATGCGATTGGTCGTAAGTTAGAGATGCCTGCATAAAAATCAAAAATCAAGCCAAGACAGTGGAGGATGGAGTTTCTTGGGCCTAGGGCTCTGTCTTACTATATTGCCTTGTAGGAAATAGCTTGAAACAGCTAAAAATATTTAAAATATTAATAAATGTGACTTTTCTATTTATTCTCTATTCTTGATTTTTTTAAATAATCAAATAAAAATGTAACTTACATTATACGAGTTTGTGAAACTATACTAATGATGTACATTTTCTAATATTTTTTTGCAAATTCGAGATAACCTAATGTCAAAACATTCCGTTCTCCATTCATATACGAATTGTACGAATATTGAAATTGAAAAACATAACAATACGTAAATAACACTTTATTAAAAAAAAAAAATTGTAAAAAATAATAATAACATATATAATTACTTACGTATTAATAATATTCGGGTCGCAGGAATGGTTCATCATTGCAGCGGATGGATATATAGCAGTGGCACGACGCACCTCCCTCTCAGCCACAGTACGACCTAGCAAAAAATTTACAACAAATATATTATTTTGACTTTGAACAACAGCAGTTATTTTTTTTATTACTTCAAGCGTCTCACAATGAAAATATGATGAATTTCCACTATCGGAGTATGAGGGCCTGTAGTGTGTAGTGCGAAGAAGTACAAAACGACACCCATTAGCATATGACCGCAAAATAATCTCGAAATTACAAAAGATGGCGCGGTTTAACTCTTTGTCTGAGGTTGGAAATGATAATTTATATTTAGTCATGTTAGGTACAAATGATAAAAGAATATGTCAATTAGGAAATCATACCCATTACCATCACGTGTAATCAAAAACTTGTCTACTTATACATGATGAATTATTCTTATATATCCTACTAATATTATAAGCGCGATAGTTTGTGAGGATGTTTGTTACTCTTTCACGTAAAAACTACTGTATGGATTTTAATGAAACTTTACAATAATATAGCTTATACATCAGAATAACACATAGGCTCCAAGTTATAAAGACATTGTGTGAATTGACCAAAATATCAAGTAATTATCTTATGTTCAAACCATTAAAGTCAAAATAGTGAACCATTGTAGTCAATAAATTAATATTATGGTATATATATGCTAAATGCATATGTATGCACGCTACATATACCAGAATATTATTTTTTGTTATTTTTGTGTCTGTCAATCTGTTTGTTCTGGCTAATCTCTAGAACGGCTACACCGATTTTGACGGGGCTTTTACTGGCAAATAGCTGATGTAAGATCTCCACGCGGACAAAGTCGCGGGCACAGCTAGTTTAGAATATGGCAAATAATTTTATTCAAAATAATAAGTTACATTCTTCATTTTGTGAACGTCAAACCGTCAAATTTATTATTTATTTTTAACGTCAAACCGTCAATTCATATTTTTAGAAAACGTATAACAATTTGGACGCAGCGGGATTTGAACACACGCCTCTTGGAAACCGCCTAAGCGCTCTGACCGTTAAGCCATGCGTTCCACGTCACATATGTTTTCCAATTTCCTAAGTGTGTAAATAACACTTATTAAAATTATTTTATTATAATTACTTATTAAATTATAAATATTAAAATTAATTTATCACCAGTTCACTAAAAATTTATTCCTCAGACCTGAGAAAAACTAGCGCTAAGCACTCAACGGGCCCTCTCCTCTTACTTTCAAGTCAATTTACAAATTATTTATTAGTGATAATAATACCTTTGAAAGAGACTGGAGCGAAAATTCAATTCCCGGGCACATAAAGGCCTTTTTTAATTCTTTTTCATATTAAACTGTTTTGAAAATTACAATGTTACATTAAGAATTCTCACCATTGGCCCCATCTTCTTCAGCCAGAGACAGACTGAGCGTGGCGTGACCGTTACAAACTAGCTGCCCGAGACTACGTAATATAATGGCCGCTGCAAATATACGCGAATCGCTGTCTCGAAGCAAACATGGCAGCTTTGTGTTGAAAAACTCGAAAAACATTGTATATTGCTCTAAGTACAATGTCAGCATTGTGGCCGTCTGAAATGTTTACATAATACTTATTGATAATTCAGCTCAAAGCGTTTTCTCGCGTATAGAGAATATAGTGTCCAAACACTCCCGATATACTCTCTCAATTATTGATTATTTAATTTGTGGCCAAAGAAACAACAGTGACAAATATACTTTACTTCCGTTCCAAAAAGGGGCATGACTTGTTTGTTGAATTTTAAACCAGACCAAGTGAATCTTATAGAAATCTTATCTATTTATGATTATTTATATATAACATTGCAAATCTGATTCAGACTTCTCTGAAATGTTTTCGAATATAAGCTTAGTATTAAAAAAATATTAAAAAAATCTAGGTTCACCCTGAACGATATAAAAATATTAAGTTTAGTTTACCATTTTTATTTACCATATAATACACAATTTATAATGAAGTGATATCGTCATTCTTGTATCTTGTAAGTGCTATCGAATTTATAATAGAATATATCTAGAAACGATTTAAAATAACTAATGAATAGAATAAAAAAAGAAAAAACTAACAAATGCACTTACCAAAGCGTACTGTATATAATCAGTATTATTCATCTTATCAAAGTTTGTAACAAGATTGAACATTCTGAAGAAAGCAGGTGTATTATTTTCATATATTTTAATATTGTCAACTAGTGTATAGCTCCTGAACAGTTCGACCGCGGTACACAGCGACGAGAGTCGCGTGGGAGGCTTTGGGAACCCGTTCACAGTGCTCATTAGTAAAACTCTAAAAAATTACAACATACAATATTAATAACAATACTAATAGTATAAATGCGAAAGTAACTCTCGTCAGTCTGTCTGTGACGTCATCACGGCCAAACTGCTGAACTGACTGTGATGAAATTTTATATAAGAGATACTTGCGGTACTTGGGATGATGGACATGGGCTACTATTTTTCCCATTTCTTAGTTTTTCCTTGAATTTCATTGTTTTACGAAAAAGTCGCCGAAAATACATAACAGTTATAGTTTATAACACGCGGGCGAAGCCGCGGGCGGGTCGCTAGTAAAGACATATATGGATTAAACGCAATTTGTTTATTACAAACAAAGTATTTTGTTAAGATATTATTTTAAATAAATGAATATTTATACTTATTTTAGTATATAAAAAAGTTAATAACAACACGGCAATTTAAATAAGAATTATTAAAACTTGTCATCGACGCTTTCACTGTAATTTTTTAAATATGGCGTTATATTAATTTAACCTATTTCCATTCTACCAAATAAAGACCATTACGCTTAACATTATTTATTTAATAATGTAATCTTTCATTACAAAATTTCATCAACAATATACATATTTTAAGCTGTAATAAGTGTTATTAATAGAACAATTCCCAATTCTCGAAGAATTGTAAAACGCTTCCACTAACAAGCCAATCAATTATCTGCACACGCATTTTACTCTTAGCAGGGCTTGACCCATCCACTATATATTAAAATTCGAAATCGAAATCTGAACGCATGGTTAATGTAAAAATGAGAAAATAATTAAAATTTTATACCTCAAAGCTAAATGAGCAATGCCGATAGTGGGGAAGAGGTCGCACTGCGCCGCCGCACATTCCCAGCGGTGAAAAACTGCGCGGGCGCGACACGCCTCGCCGCAGTACACCGCACGAGAACATTGCGTGCACCTTCATATATGACAAGTTTATTTTAGTAACATTTTGTAGGGTAGGGCAGCGAGAAGTTAAGTGTCTAGACATTCCGTTCTTGGCTTTCCGCACTAATCAGAGACATTGTGTGTTGAGTGGTGACACTTTAAAATATACAAAGTATTACGAGGCCATTAAGGCGCAGTGTGACAGCGTCTGACTGTATACAGGAAGGCTGTGGGTTCGATTCCCACTCGGGGGAAACATTATAATTCACAAGGCATTGAAATCCGCCATTGCAGTTGAGTGAATCCGTCATTGAGTGTCTTGAAGCTTAAAAAAAGCTTTTCTCTTATGTATGCAAATTTTAAAGCTAAACGGCCGATACAATTAGATAAAATTACCCTTGCAAAATTTTCTTACATACATTACTTTAAGCGATTGATTGTGGGTTCAATCACTACTAGTAGAAATTATTATAATAATACTTATTTATTATTATTATTATAAAAACAGAAAAAATCAACACTCTTTTATGCTACTGCTGAGTTTATTTTCATACTACATACTGCAGAAAATGCGTAAAGCTGCTTGTCGCTCATTATTAGTCTATTCCAGTAAAATAACTCACGGTATAGGATTAATATCGTTCTTGCAGCACATTTCACACACATAGCTGGCCGCGTCGTCGTTATCAGACGGTAGCGTCACCCATGCGTACGGCTCCTCCGAGAAGAGGACGTCTCCCCGACGAGTCTCCGCTTTGGTGACGACATGCCTGCCCGCTGCGTCGTTACGTCTGGAATTAAAGTTATTTTATACCTTATTGCAGTTCAAAAAATTAATAATATTAAATAAGTTCTTTGAATTTCGCGATTATTACACATTTTGAAATGAAATTATTTTAACCGGATGATTCGACCACCACCTGGGACCCAATACTGAAAACTTTGAAGTCTCAATCCCATCACACCAGAGAGCAAGATACAGTCAGCTCATTTTGCAAGAATCCAGGGCAGTACGCGAGGCAACTAAGAAATCGTTGGCGGTAGTTTGAGATAATAAATGTATCAAATGACAGACAAGTGCCACTTCAGTCTACCTGTGACCACGGACTACCGTAAAGTGTTCGAAATGTCGGGTTCTAAAATGTATTTTCGAATACCAAAATTATACGCGATTAATCCGGTTATATTATTTGTCCAATCTAAATCTCAAGCTAGAACTATTAAATATATACTTAATAGAAACTTGTTCTAGAATAAAATAAATAAAACTCGATGTACCAAGGAAGTAATATACCTATTAAATAATATAAGATGCCATCATGTGGCCTGGAACAGTGGATCGTTCAATCACCACTTGGGGAAATTACTATATATTTTCAAATATTTCAACTCCTTTGTTACTAAGAAGCGCGGCATTGAGTGCCACGACTTAACACGCATTGTCTCGAATTAGGGCGGAAAACGGAGGCGAATGCGGGATAAAGCGTGAAGCCTTAGCAAAAGTATAATTCTTAATATACTTTAGTATACTTTTATACATATGCTATAATTCTGGAAAACACAATTTATATATCTACTCGTATAGTCTGGATGTAATATGAGGAAGCTGTCTTAAAGTTTAAGATATGCCTACTTTACTCCTTGCTGTGTCTGACAGGTTATAATTAACCATTCATATTATAAGAATATGAATGGCTAATTATAACCTGTCAGACACAGCAAAGAGTAAAGTAGTAGCAATATTAAACTACAAAATCGATAATTCCGATCAAACAATGCAACATATAGGTATAGAAAATATAATTAAGATTAAAAAATAAGTTAGTAATTTACAAAATAAACAAATTAAACAGAAAAATTCAAAAAATAGTTTAATTGAAACGAAACCTTAATTCAATAGCATTAGAGGCAGCAGCAAAATCTGTATTCTGTCCTAGGTAGCATTCTGGGAGCTCTATGGGTTTGTCTACATCATCATCTCCTTGAATAGACGTCAGCTTTTTCTCCATAACTTTTATATGACGGTCAAATTCCGCTAAAAAAAATAAAGCTTTAAAACCTTCTTCTCTGGGTGCTTCAATTGCAGAAGTATTAGCATTACAAAACCTAACGTTTGTATTGCTTAAGCTAATTCCACTTGCCGCATTTTATAACAGGCCGTAAATAAAAACTGCTTTACGCCATCCATACATAGTTGAAATTCCTACTAAACGGACAAAGCGCTATGAGTTTAAGTTTATTATTCGCATAGCGAGACAATAAAAAAAATTCACATGTTCGGCCTATGTAAATACAAACTATCAATCAAAGGAAATCCTAAGTCGTACAATTTATGGTTCAAATCGAAACTTAATAGGTATCTTCTAGGCAAGCATGTGCCATCGTCACCACATCAGCTCGTAATATCACGCTAGGTGTGATCAAACATAAGCCTATATACATAAAAATTTAATTGAATTTATAATAATATATGATTAAGGTGTTATTTATTGCTACGCAGACAATTTGCTTACAACACAAGAAAAAAGTTCACACTGCTTTAAATAACACAGCTAATTAAACATATTATAAAAAGAGCAATCTTAAGTCTATTTCAATAAAGAATAATTTGATTTTGACACTCACAGGAACTTGTAGGAGAGAGGTTGGAAGAGTGAGCAACTAATTTGGCCGCATCAAGAGTGATGCACGCTTCAGTTCGTTGTAGCATTTCGATGTGGCAATCAGCACGTCGTAAGTACAGTTTGTATAATTGTTCCTTTGGGTAACCACTATTCATTGCTATTTTTATGTCTGATAGACATTCCTATTAAAAATAACAAATTGTTACAGAAAACTTATGTACATTTAATATATTTATTTTAACCTATCAGTTTGCAATCTATCTATAATTTACAACATTATTAGTGATTTACTTGTTTTAGTTTCAGTCTTTTCCCGTGACACTCCATTCTCCATCCACCTGACTACGAAACATTGAATGTTGAGTGGTGGAATTTAATCCCGCACTGCATCATGTTATTAGAGTGGCAAAGTAAAAAAAAATTAAATGAAATCATTCTCCCATGTAGGAATCAAACCCACAACCATTGCATATAGAGCCAAATAATATCTCGCTGCAACCTCTTTTGATTTACCTTAACTGCAAAACTGGTATATAGAGTACTTGATAAAAGTGTATGTTACCAATTCTAAAATAATAAACAATAATATTGCAAGTCACCTGAAATTTTTTCATCCTTAGCAATGCAGCTGATCTGTTGGATATGGCTAAAGCATACATGAGACTGTTGGGCTTAGCATATAGAACACTGTTAGTGTAACATTTATAGCTTTCTTCCACTAAGTTAACTTTAAACTTATCATTGCCTTTTTGTCTCCACAAAAGTGAAACTTCATCACACTTTAAGGCTGTATTACAGTCGCTTGTTTTTTTAGCATATGTGGCTTTCATTTGTAGCAACCAGTGGGTTAAAATTTTTCTGTTGAATATTATTAATTTGATTTAAAGTAGTCTTCAAAAAAATATGTACATAACAGTGTAATAATATATCAACATATTATCAACATATATATAATATAACTATCTAATATAAATATATTATAGTACATATAGTATATAAGTTACAATTTGATAATAACAAAATTTTCATTATATTATTAATGTAAATAGTAGCTAAAAGACATATTTTTATTTATTGTTTGGCATAAAACTGGCTTACCGAACTCCTTTATTTTTGTAAAAGTAAGTCATTGTGTCCACTTCACTTTCACTAGTACGATCGATTTTCTTCTCTTCTGATGATAATAACAACAATAATATTTCCCACTGCTTTGCACAATCATCTGGCATATTTAATTGATCCATATTTTCTATTTACGCTTAAGTTATATTATTGAAAAAATGTAAATGGATAATCAAGTAAACTTAAACGAATATTAAATCACATAAGTGTATATAAAAGTATAACTGTAAAAACATGTACTATAAGCTTGAAATACAAATTATCTGTTTTATTAAGAATTGAAATTGAAAAAGTATAACCGATGAAGAGAAGTAGATAATATAATAATTATAATAAATGCAAAGTAAAATTTAAGGTAGACATAAATAAAAGAATTAAATCCTATAACATAATTGACAGTGACAAAGACAAATGACATTGATGGCTTTTCCGTTTCCGTTATACGCTATATACTAATATTTCACTTCCACAAAGTAAATATATTAATTATGTTGCATTATACATATATAAAAACAATTAATAACAAATTATTAACTGTATTTTAATTATTTAAATCTAACTAAAAGCAAACCAGGTATTAGAAAAAATAACTTATTAAATTTTTTTTCCACGTGCGCTCTTAACTATTCCTTTTTTAACCTTAATTTAAGGAGCGCCTTCTCGGTTAAGAACTTGCCTAATCTTAACGGATGGTTTAAGATATTCATGGAGGATTTTCTATATCATTATTATAAGTAAATGACTTTGAATATTTCTATTTTAGCCTTTTATACCTTATTTATCTTATTTATTTATTATGTAACAATAAAATTTTCAAAATTACCCATAGTTATAATATTTTTTATTACACATTTTTAAGGTCTTATAGAGCCAGCCAAAGCCAAAATGAGATAGATTTAAAAAAAAATGTATATATAAAGCTTGATGAAGACACATGTCATATGATCTCATCTTCATTTTTAAGATTTTATTTCATAGCTTTTATTTTAAAACTAGCACAGTTTTGTTAGCTTACTTAATTATTTCCAAAAGTGATAAGAATTTTAAAATTCTATAAATACCTACAAAACGATCGATTTATTTATGTTCTATTGTATTGAAATAGAACAGAAATATTGATCATAAATTGGTTCTTTTATATTTTGTTATGGTACATATAGTCGTGCCAGCTAAGTATGTGTCAGCACAACTTGTGTCACGCAATATGGAAAATACATACATACATAATGAAAATTGATTTGTAAAAATGAGTATATCACGAGGTGTTGTTAAGCAAAATCGTACGAAAGTTAATGCTTTTGTTCAATGCAGATTAAGTACTTTTATGTTTTTTACGTCAAGAACTTTGTAATCATGATATTACAATTAAAAAGGAAGTATTTAAAGCAGATAGGACTATAAAGTTTTTTCTTCTTCTCCTATACATAAAAGAAGTATAACACTTTAAAACACTTTGAAATAAATATAAGAATGCTTCAACATTCTAATATTTACACGTTATAAATACCAAAGTAGCATGGGTCCCATTAAGCTTAATAGTATGTAGGTGCCATCCAACATTTTGTTGTAATTGTCACTGGGAAAGGATAATGGATAGTGGTTCTCACATTCCAACCAGCCCAAAAGCCATGTCGTGATACTCGGCTATTAGGTGACATCATTTATTACGTTTGAAGCGTTCGAAAATATATGTTATTATTTCAAGTTAGAGTCCAAAGTTCGAAATTGTGTAAAATTGGGTTGTGCCATAAGAGATTATCTGTGACGCTCCTTTTTAGAATCCATTATGGATAGTCAAGCATTAGGACCCACAACTCACCTACCATCCTTTAATGCGCGGTGTACGTGCCGGAATTTTTAATATGTTCCTAATTTAAAAAGGCAGTAGGAAAAATCCTACACAATGGAATTACCGTATGATACTGTATAATAATTGTAATTAGCTGATATATATAGATAAAGCTAATAAAATCATAATTTACTTTTATGCTCATAAGTTATGCAGATAACAATGAAATTTCTATATTTGGTTCTAATTTTGCAAGTGTTAGTTAAAAAATTAACCATCTAGAAATAATGACAGTTTGTAAAAAATAAATTATAAGATTTATATACAAAATTGCACAAAGAAATATTCTCATTTTAATAATTTTTATCTACATTCAGTTGGTGTGACAGATGAATTAAAAGAATTACCTATAAGTATGGAGTTTGTATGGATAATTAAGTGAAATGTGATTTATATATTTATATAAGACCCAATATTATCTGTAGTATACCTACACATTACGTTGTTCCTTTTCTAACCGTTTATTCGTCACAGTACCTATTAGCGCTTTCTTTAAAACACTTTACTTAATACAAGGCTCATGCATACAGGTAAAGGATATTAAGATAATTATAATTTTGTGGTTTTCTCTTTGGTTAAATGTAACATTTTGCACATATCATATAATTATATAGAAGTAAACACATAATACCTATGCATTATAAAAGTATAAAATATATATCGCAATATATACGTATTGAGAGGTGGAACTTCACAATAAATAAAGAACCGGGTGTTTCGAAGCGCCATAATTAAAGAACTGAACTGAAAGACCGAGTGTCATGACACTAGATACTCTACCTACCACGCTATGCGGGAAAAATTGTTTAGCTGAAAAATATCATACCCAGAGTCAACATCGAATCCACAATCAACGCAATTACAGCCAGTCGTTGACACCATTGCGCCATGTTGAACGCTTGTTTAGTAATAATATAGGTATTATATATTGAACTTTTTTGTCACAAGATATTTCATTTACTACTAGCGCAGTATGTGTTATGTACCCAATTACACATTAAAATTATATTACACCTATTGTAGTACATTTAAAATTGTCCGGAAATGAAATGAATGGGTTATAGATAACTTTTACTGATGATACTTATATGTAAGAGAAATTTAATACGTGTATTTAATATTAATAGATAATTATGTGAAAAGATATGTCTGAAGATAATATATTCTTTGGTATAATGCATCTCAAGAAGCCAACTCACTATAATACAGTTTCAGTTATTAAAACGCACAATTAATTATTAAACTAAACACATTTCAATTGATTGCTAAGATTGATAAAAAATCGAAGATATTAGGATCATTTGAAATTTGGTTAGGAAGACAGGGGAGGTTGGACAGTGAAGGCGGGGGTTAATGCACACTTTAAGCCTACACTTGGGCCGCAAGTCCCAGATGCTGCTCCAAGCTCCTCTCTGTGGATTGCGATACGCACGCGAACGGTGAACTAATGAAATGCAGTTTCTCATACCACTAAAACTGATGTACAGTGTATTATTTTTAAAACCATAGCATAGCATAGTTTAACTCTTGATGAATAAATGTATCTGTAATTTTATTACAGAATTCTGTATAACTGTTTCTATAATAGTATAAATTAATAATAAGTAAGTCTTTGAATATTTTATAAGTAATGCTATGTTGTTATACACATGGATTTCTATACAGTTACAGCTATCGAGTTGTCCTCTGCGGTGAGATGTGAAAAGTAAATTCTTGTTACTTTGTCATCTATTTCCCAACGAAACTTAATATTCCAGCCATCAATGAACGGTATATTTTTCTGATGTACACATGATGTAAGAACTAAGGTTAATAACTATATATTTCGAATGACTAACATTTATTATTAATTAATACTAAAAATCATTGTACACAAAAATGTTAGAAAAATAAGGAAGAACCCTCCCTTCTTTTTCAGAACATTTCTATTGTTATCAATTTTATTGTTAACGAGTTTTTACTAGCAACTTCGTGTGTTGACCATGATATTTAAAATCCGGTTTCATTCCGTTCCCGGGAGAATTTCCCAAGGAACCTGTGTGCCTAATTTCATCTACTCGCACCCAGTGGTTTCGGTCTGTCTGTTAGTTACTCAGTAATGTAGAAATTTATATATATATATATAGTTAACATATATAGTACTTGTAAGTTAATACCTAATCCTATGTAAGTTGCCGTTATGGTGTAGTTGGGATGTGCATGGTTGAACATAATAACAGAGTTCAAATTCCATTCGCATAAATGTTCAATTAAAAAAAACTGTAATAGTAGTACTGTATGGTTTTGATACTTATTTCATACAATGTGGGAAATGAGTGGAAAATAATTAAAAACAAAATTTGAGTGATTGGAAGAAATGAGTGGAAATATTATATATATTTATTATACATATGTAGGCCTATAGCAAATGTTTCTTAATGTAAAAGACATCAACGCGCACACTGTTATTATTACTTATATGTATGTAATATTCTTTATATGTTTTTATTACTTTATTATAATCTATTTTGTATATATTGAAATTAAGCAAAAAACTAATACTAGAAGTCCTAGAATAAAATTGTAGTTTTATTTATAAGATTGTTCTTATGCAAATTGTAGTGTGTGTGCTAGCGAATATTATAATGCTAATAGCATATACTTTACCCACTAACCTAATAATAAACCGCAACTTACACCATCGAAGTCGAAACACGTAAATACTCCGGAGCTCGTGAAAATTATTAGGCACGCGAAAGCTTCGCGTATGCGTGTTACGGTGCGGCGCGGCGTATACCTGCGATGCGCCGGCGCACCTGTTGCCGCACTGCACGCTCAGTAGACCGCCGGCGGCCCTGTCACTTGTACGCGCGATGACCGCGCTTTGTAACTATATACCGTCGTGAGTGTAATTTAAAAACCTCCACTGTGAACTTTAACATGGATGTCGTTTACTTAAGTGTTATCTTCGCTTTCGTCCAAGGTTTGTTATTTTCATTTATCAACCGGTGTTTTGTTAAGTGGGTGAGATTTAGAGAGCTAGCCCCGACGCTGCTGAAGATGGACCACTTTCTGGCCTTAATATAATGTCGTTTTCACTTTAGTAAATTATTGTTGCAATGTTTTTATTTATAATTGTAATATACTACGCTGCATACATACTTATTATATTATATGAGTATTGTAATTGAGATAGAAATTCTTAAATTAGAATTATATTTGTGTATTATACCATTGATGGTCTTATACCACATTAACAATGTAATGGTAGTTATGAGTTTATGTATTTAAGTTTCAGACTATAATTATTAATTAAACTTGTATACCTATTTATTTAGGTAAGTTTAATATTTTTAAACATAAATAAGGTGTAAATGTTGCTGGTATAATGTAAAAACAAATATGCAATGTAAAAATATTATTTTATATATACATATATTTTTATATGACACTGATTGTCATATCACAAAATTAAAAATTACAGAATTTGACCAACTGTCGTTTCGTCGTGTAACGGAAGCTTTAAGTCCCCCTCATTTTTATGCCTCCCCCATATCCGGAACTTTGTGAATAGTGAATCACAATCTTGTGTAAAATGTAATAATTTTTATGAGAAACTAGTACACAAAATTTTATCATGGCATACCATGACAAAATTTTGTGTACTAGTACCTGGTAGTTGTTTAGTTTTTATAATAAGACATACTTATTATAAAAACTAAACAACTACCAGGTATATTAAGAAATACCATAAAATTTTAATATTTTAACATTTTTAAAGTGTTTTTTATACACTTAGGAAATTTAAAAGCCTTTTTTTAGAAGACGTATATAAATTTGAACGCAGCGGGATTAGAACCAGCGTCTCAGCCATGCTTTCTACATTAGGCTACTTCGTTACTCTTATACACTTAATATCTAAAAAATGTTTTCAATTTCCTAAGTGTGTGAATAACACTTTAAAAAAATGTTAAAAATATTTAATAAATAGCATTCTCTCTTGCCAAGCACATATTCGTAAATACTAAAGATTCCACGCAACATAAATCGGTTCGTGGTAGAATAAAATGTAAGTAAAAAAAGGACTATACTCAAACGTCGTTCAAAACTTTAGGGGTGCTACTATTTATATAAGAAAATACAATTCCATTGTCGTCGAATACGTCTAATTTGGTAACCTTAAATAAAAACCCTAAATACATCTTACAATAACATGTTAAAAGGCTTTATACTTTGAACGAAGCATAAACTATTTATACTGTAATAAAAAAGCAAAAAAGTTGTGTCTGTACATTGAATATATTTATAAAAAAACAATGTAGGGGATGTAAAAATAATATTAAAATATTAATATATGATTTTAAAACGTTTTCTCTGTCTGTTTGTCCGTTTGTCTGTTTATACGCGCACATCTTCATAGTTACTAGACGGTTAGGAATGAAGCTTTTTATGTTGAACGAAAAGAACCATAATGGTCTAGGTAAACTATAATAGAAATAAATACCTCATTAATAAAACTTGTTCAGTATGGTTGGCAGTTATCGTTAACAAATAAAAATTATTGTACTTTGCGGTCATCGTGGCTCAGTGGGGTATGTCGCAGCAAACACGACGGTTGTGGAGTCGATTCCCACTTCAGAGAATGGTTATATTTGTATTGTTTCTCTCTGGTCTGACGAAGATGGGCGTTGAGCCCAAAAAAAGCGAAGTTTCCATATTCAAGATGCAACGGCTCGAATTCGGGTGGAATGCTGAGAACGGAGGGTCCTTTTTAACGAGAGATAAAAGTGATGAACCTTAAAAAAAATATAATAGTCTGATGTGGAAGACTTACTAATCCATACTAATGTTATAAATGCGAAAGTAAGTCTGTCTGTCTGTGACGTCATCAGGGCCGAACCGCTGAGCCGGCAGTGATGAAATTGTGTATAGTGATACTTGAGGGTCTAAGGATGAACATAGGCTTTATTAATTATATTATGAAATGGCCTCCGGAAATACGAGACAGCTATAATTCACGCGGGCGAAGCCGCAGCCGGGTCGCCAGTAATTAATAAATAAGAAACCTGTTAGATTCACTATTAAAATGGTAAAAAATATATACATGAACGATACGACCTTATTTATATCATTAATCGACAATATTCATAATAATTTAGAATGGCTATTTTTTATTCCATATAGGGGCTGATAATTGAATATCAAAATAATAATATTAAAAAAAAAAACAATGTAAAAAACTGCGAATAAGTCATTAACACTACCAAAACAATGTGATATAAGTATATCTGGAAATGTGCTTGCTGGCCGGAGCGCTTGAAAATAAAAATCTCATTTAGTGAAAGTTACATTATGAGGTTGCATTCCAACACGAAAGCAGGGGTCAAAATGCCGTCAAAGAAATAATTTGGCTTATCATTGTACTTTTCATGGAGGTCTCTGTGTCTCATGTCCATGAGTTTATTATCATATATTATATAAAACTTTCACAACTATTTCGAGACTCTTGCGTTTTAATCTTTATTTTTTGTTAAAGCTGTTAAATATAGTTTATTTGTATAAAGGGAGCAACGGCCATTGTGTCCATTAACGTTGACAGATAAAAGAAGTTATGATGGTTCAAAGTTATCAGAGTAAAATTGAAATAGATAAATCAAAGTTTATTGCTTTTTAAAATAATGAATAAATTCACAACGTACTTAGCACCCGCCGTTAAATTAAGAGGCACTTTCACCGCTTGCATCGGGACGTATTAAACTTTTACTTCTCAAATTATCCACATTGGGCAAAACAATTCAGCCACAAAAACAGCCACTTGATCTCTTTAACACGTCATTGTTGTATGTTGTACAAAAATATATCAATGTTCGTATAGAACCGAAAACTATATGAAAAATATTATATATTATAACCAATAATATTTGTACATATCTTTTTAAATATTGGATAATAATTGCGCCGTATGAAAATTAGTTATTCTCTCGTACGAATATTCCATATAAATAAATTGAATCACGTTTCGATTTTTCTCTTATATCAATTTGTCAAGAAATGACAAAATTGTCAAAATGTCAATGTCAAAATGTCAAACTTGTCAAAAAATGTTTGTGCAAGATAGTTTTTTTAAAAGGCACTCTAGTATTTTAGATTAAGATTCTATATCTGTTAGAACAATGATTACTTGGCACTTAATTGAATATAAACGACCGGTATTGCAACACCGGAGATGTTATCAATACAATAAAAATCTTTCAATGGCCTGATTGTAAAACTGTGGCAACTTCCCTTTGCAATTAGTATGTGAGCGTAAACGACCTTTACTATGAATAAATGAGAACAAGCATTTCCTCGCGAAGATAACTTTAATTGCACTGTGTTGGTTAGAATACGATAAAATTTAACATCTTATATAAAATTGTATAATTGGACATACATAAAAGAAATCAATGCATAAATCATATATAATTATTTTACATACCTGTTGTAAATAACTATTAAGAGTTTTTTTGTTCCTATTAAATCTTAGGCAAGCTTGCAAGTAACTATGAAATACACTCAATAGAGGGATTTAACATATAAATACAAATATAGCTTCACGTTTTTTTTCCCACATAGCTGGGTATTCAGAGAGATCCTAGTGTCAAGACGCTCCGTTCTCCACTTTCCGCCGGAAGTCGAGACATTGCGCTCCGAGCGGCAGAACTGAACGCCGCGCTTTTGTCTTGTACACTAGAGCGGAGAAATGAAAATACATTATAACCATTTATTTCTCTGAGTGGGAAACGAACTAATACCCAATCACGATCACAGACAGACGCTGTCCCACTGTGCCACGATAGCCTCAAGTCTATCAAGATTTTTATATAAAAAACCTAAATTTTTCATGTCAGGATTTTAAAGAGAAAGTTTGCGTCTGGTGTTATTATTTTTGTAGACTAACACCTGTATGAACAGTTTCTCAGTACAGTACATTTTAAATTATACTAATTGAAATATTTGGTGATAATATTACCAAACACGCTACGCATATATTATGGTATATAGACAGGGATGCTGAGGCTACGGCAAGCTTAAAAAAAAAGTATGCGGCCGGAAGATGTATATCACATAGATTTATAATACATTGAAAAGCGGATCTGTCGCGTGCCACAATTTACATCACTCGATGGGTTGGCCGGCGACCTGATTATGCGTAAACTAACTGCGTATTGGACGATGTAACGGTACAAGAATGTGGCCGAGCTGGCTACTTGAGACTGAGGAATTTTGCTAGTGTTTTAGAAATATATTAGTATGTATATTCAAATTTCTGGTGTAATTGACAAACATGTATCATCTAATAGCAATTATAATGCTTCTGAACAATGAAAAAAATGTCATATAAGTGAACATTCTAGTGAATTCTATAGAATTCTAGTGTGTATTAAAAAATATGTCGCATAATGTTATAAAAGTACAGTGCTCTAATGTCAAAATCATTAAAAACCCTTTAATAAAAAGTTTATAAGATTTTTTTTGCAGCTTTACTCTTTTTCCCGCATAGCAGGGTAGTCAGAGAGCTCTAGGGGCTCATAACTCACCGTTCTGCACTTTCCATCCGAAATCAATACATTGCGTTTTGAGTGCCGAAACTCAATGCCATGATTTATTTTAGGTATCAGAGCGGAGAAATAAAAATAATTTGTATATTAACAGTCCTCCGAGTGGTTATGAAATTCACAACCAAATGCGTTTACGGTCAGACGCTTTTCCACTGTACGCCGACGGTTTTTAAGAAATATCAGAGTATATTGGATATTCATTATATAGAAATTATATATATTCATATATATAAGTATGTAATATCTATAAAATAATCAAAAAGTTTCTTCGAATGTGCAGTTTTTTATGGTTTCTATACAAATATTAATATTATAACGACTAAGTAACAAGAATCTTGTTTTACAAAAATCAAATTATTCCTTAATTTACATTCACGAATAAATTACTTAAAAGTAATTTATAGTGTACATGTTTTCATTTTGGTCCCGGTATACTGGGACACATTTAATTAAAATTTAAATGGATTTAATTAAAATTTAAATGAAATTAATTAAAATTTAAATGAATTTAATTGATATTTAAATTAGTTTTAGAAAAAATAATAAGCAAAGAGGCGTTTTAGATCGTCACTGACTTTAAAGGTGAGTTTGACCATAAAGTAGCAGTCTCCAAGTTTTTATTATAATAAGAACTAAACAAAGGCGGTGTGTTCTACTTTGAGAAATTATGGAACTAGGAAATTTGTAAATGCTAAAATTTGCATATATGTGAAGAAATAATCTGTAGTGAGTACCCTACTTTATCCGAAAATCGGTTTTCCGAAAAATATCGATAACAGAAGCGAAAAAAGCACCTTAGTAGAATTTTTGTCCGTCTGTAACCTTGTTAGTCAATCAGGCAAAAACTAGTTACTACATCGAAATAAATAGTTTGGCATGACAGTAATTGGTAGTCCAGAGTACATTCAGTATAGTTTTTTTTTACAGAGTACATTCAGTATAGTTTTTATTTGCATTTTCATTCGCATTCGATGTAGTTCCAGTAACATTAATAAAAAAGCGGAACGCACAAATTACGTCGATTACTCACAATTTTTTTTCCAATTTAAGTTACGTATTTATTAGAAAATAAAAACAATATAAAGAAGATATAAACAATTATTTCATAGAAATTATAACGTTGTCGTAAGAATTATATTATCGTTTTTAAGATTTTAAAGTGTTATTCACTATTTTTATTAGCTTCGCCTATCTCTATATATATATACATCTACGATCTAATTAAAAAAAAATAGTCTTGCACTAGACGACCGCTTTTTTTTTGTGACGCTGAGAAATGCCTTTGCCGCCAGTGTGCAGGCCCTTACGGTACGGCCCAGGCAGGACGGTACTATGGGACTCACCGGCAATTATACCTGATACCCACTAAAACCCAACGGAAACCCTCTTCACCCCGGCAAGACGTTGCAGGAACGCTCGCGCATACTACTCGCCTCGGTGTACAGCCGACCTATTGCGGGCCACCGTCGCCTTTAGGGTGCTCCGGGGTTTCTTCCAGAACACCCGCAGCCTCGATGACTGCAGGAGGATTACCATGACCCTCCTGCAGTAGCTCCTCTAGGGTAGGGGGAGTTGGAGATGCGCGTACCGTCTTACTAGACGACCGCTACACCATACATACTACCTTAGATGACTGTCTAAGTGACGGAAAGTATAATAGACGGCGGTAAACTATAGTATAATATAATACAACAAACGCCGACTTCAATATATATATATATAGAGACACGCGGCTTCGCTTTTCGTCCTAAACTATATCGTATTTTCGCCGGCCTGCGTTATCGCTTTTATCGTAAATTGAACGTAAAGTTATAATTTTATCGAATTATATAAATACGGGGATTATTTTGTTTGCGTGTTATCAATGCATATAATAAAAATGTAACTGATCGCTGTCTGTACATGGAATATATTGTATTATGCCAACATGTAGTGTTTATTTCATTTGAAGCGGCTCATAAACAGTTAAAGCCATTTTAATTATAAATTTAAGAAAAGTTTGTGATTCCAGTGGGAACGCGGACGGACGAGAAAACTGAATAGTTTAGTCGTTTAGATTAGATTACGCAGGCGAAGCTGCGAGCGGGTCGCTAGTCTGTTATAAATCTGTGATAACTTCTAAAGTATTTATTTATATGAAATAAATATAGGATATTTTAGATCTACATTAAATGGCCAAGGTAACTAATATAATGTAATGTTTAAAAGAAAAGAGATAAAAATCGTTATTGTGGGGCCTTTTGTAGGCCTTTCTATGATATACTTTTTTGGTATACAAGCGCGATATGTATCTCATACAAGCGCTCAATAATAGTTTTTTTCAACGGCTTCATCACAAAATGTGTTTTTTGGTAACCAATTATCTCAATATTAGTAAAAGCTAAACCAACATCCGTTGCTTGGTTTAAATATCTAATGCAACAAACTAATAAGTGACAAAATTTTCTTATTATCAGAAAAGCAAATCTTAATCATCCACTTTTGAATTTAGCATATAGTTCGACGCTTAGAGGAAATATTAAGGTATAAGTGGACTGTGTTGTTACTCCAAAATATTTATTTAATGGCCGTGAGCTTAGGAGCCGACCGATGGCGGGTCATCACGCTTTCATAGTCTAAGTAATCGCCGTCTGTTTGCTACGAAGCAAACGGCTGCGACTAAGTGCAGTTATTATAATGTTATTTATGTGTCAATTTTGTAACACTTACTAGCGTCGACTTTAAAAATATTTTAAATAAAATGCAAGCGTTTTATAAGAAATAAAAATAATAAATGATTTTTTTTAAAAAAGACATATTTAGAAACGTATAAAAATTTGAACGCAGCGGGATCCCGTTTTCTAAATATATATTTTTTCAATTTCCTTAGTGTGGGAATAACATTTAAAAAAAAACACACCAGACGCTCTCTTGCCAGACGATTGTTCGTAGAATAATCTTTGGGTAGCAGAAATTTGTAAAAATCTCTCTACAGAGACGCTAACAATAAATATAAGTTGTAATAAGCGTATAAGAATTTCAACGTGGCTGCATGTAGAACCGCGTTCATATCCCGCTGCGTTAAAATTTTTATATATTTTCTAAATATGTCTTTTTCAATTTCCTTAGTGTGGGAATAACATTTAAAAAGAAATGTTAACAAAATATATATTTAATAAATAGCATTCTCTCTTGCCAGACGATTGTTCGTAGAATAATCTTTGGGTAGCAGAAATTTGTAGAAATCTCTCTACAGAGATGCTAACAACAAATATAAGTTGTAATAAGCGTATAAGAATTTCAACGTAGCTGGATGTAGAACGCATGGCTTAGCGGTCAGAGCGCTTGAACGGTTTTCAAGAGGCGCGCGTTCATATCCCGCTGCGTTCAATTTTTTATACGTTTTATAAATATGTCTTTTTCAATTTCCTTAGTGTGGGAATAACACTTTAAAAAAAATGTTAACAAAATATGTTTTTTTTAATATCACTTAGTCTATATTGACTTAGCAACTTTAGTAAATCGTCAAACTAACAATATATATATGTACGAACAGAATAAAATCATTCATTTGTAAATCAGGGTTGTTAGTTATTCTTATTCATTTGTTTTCCTCAGAAATAAAGACGCTTTCCAGGTTGCGCAGTCATGTAAGAGCCTACCGTGCCAACTTTCACTGACATTTGCCCTATGGCCTGGATGGAACTCTACTCCTATATATATTTACAATAAAAACTAGGCTACTACAAAGTCGCTTAACTTTAATGCCTTTTTTATATTAAAGTAAAATATTATACATTAGAAAATTAAATAAAAAAGCAATTCAATGAGTAGTTGTGCTATAAAAAAACCTTGTGCGTAAACATAAATCTATATATATATAATAAAAATGTAACTGATCGCTGTCTGTACATAAAAGATATATGAAAAGAAATATTATTAGAAGCATTTATCAATGTCATAGAATCCAAACCAATAATTTTTAATTTTCTTTTCAGATTGTCTGTTTGTTTGAGTACGTTAATCTCAGAAACGGCTAAACTGATTTAAATGCAGTTTTGACTATTGTATTTTGGTAAACGTCCCTTAATATTTAGTGTTTATTTATTTTCTATCAGATCATAAATAAAAAAGTAACAGCCGTTTGTAAAAACTAAAATGGTTGGTTAGCTTATTAGTTAGTTCGCGCTTTCGCCTGCTTTTCACGGATTAGTTTTAATCATGAAACATTTCAAATTGGTTGTTTCACGGAATCTCAAGCGCCGATGACGCGTTAGAAATTCGTCATACTATGCTTGAGTCACGACTTTCCTCTTACTTATTTCGCAACGGAACTGGGGACAGCCATTTCTCCGCGTATGAATAGTAAGCTTATCCTGGTTCATGACGCAAGAAGAAAGTTTTCTTAGTCATCTAATGACTTTTTGATTTCATTTTCTATACCAGTTGTCATTGACTTTTCTGTTTTCCTGTTTTTAATTATAATCAGTTCATATATTATTATATATTATCAGGCTCTGTATTGAGAATATACTCTAGGCGGCAACTACACACATTGTATATTTTAATCAATTTAATAAAAAAGAATACACAAAAACACTTTAAAGTATAATTTCCAAAATATAAGTTATATTCTATATAATATTATCTATTATTAAAAATATACGATACGAAGACTCAATTCAAATTAAAACTCATAGCAAATTTACTACAACTTTCAATTGTGTACTATCACTTGAGATAGTATTCACTTTTCTAATAAAAATGGTGCTGCAATTAGATCGATAAGTAGAGCTATAGCTGCAATTGCACTAAGGATTACTTTTGTGACCACCTGTCGCTTGAGCCTCACACCCAGCGTGGCCAGCAGCTCAGCCACCACGCGTGTAAGGTCGCCTGCTTGACGCCATCGCTGCCAGATGACTGCTGCGTTTAAAGCCATCAGCACCGCGCCCATACCCGTTATATAACACTAGAATGAATAGTTAATTGAATGATATGAAATATTACGTAGCGTTTCGCGTTCCGTATTCTCTCACCGCCTCGCTGGAGATGAAGCGTTAAGCTAAATATATATATATACACATTATATATATATATATATATATATATATATATATATATATATATATCTAAAGGACTCTTTTAATGTCAAGTGTTAATTGAACGTATATAAGATTAATTTATTCATTCATATTCACATTATCCATAAAAATTATATTTCTTTATCACATACGAGTATATCTCAAATTTAATGCAATGGAGAGATAAAACGATAACTAACCTGTAAATGCATTGTGTTTTGGATTTAGAATTACACTGTATATTTCACTATTACTAATAACTATTATTTTAAATTAACATATTTAAAAAACGTATCTTTATATATTTTTCTTAATTGTGTGAATGAGAGTTTAAAAAATATTATAATATCTATTATACCAATGAGCATACCTGCAACGCTAAACCCCCACAATGTTTAGCTCCAGCACAGAGCGCCAAACCAAGCTCCGATATAATATAAGTGACCAACAACCCTCCAGTTACCGAATGCTCCCAGCGGAACACTCGCATGGAGCGCAGATGTAATGACATCAAGGCAACTATGACTATTAGAGTTATCAGCCGGAGAGTCAGTAGCGGTGCACGAGACGAGTCTTTGCTTTCTTTACTTTCGTTAATGATTTTCTCAAAAGCGTGCAATATACTTGAATTCATAATTCATTGCACTACTTAGTACTCTGTTAATATTTTGGAATAGCTTCATATGAAATATTCAGCAAATATATCGTTTAAAATCCGCATACGCATACATACCATACCGTTTGATTGACAGTTATTGCAGTCTTATGACGTAGTGGATATAATAAACTCTTTGCTAATTAAAGTGCTTATTTTAAAATATATTTATTTCGTCAAACATTTTTATATGTAACAACAAAAAGGCATAAATGTAGGGTAATGTGTGACTAATCTTATGATTATATTAGCCCATTATCGTTCATTTATAAAGCAAAATAAGCATCTGACTACAGTCCTACATCGAATTTGTATAAATTACACTAGGCATTTCTTAGACCACAGATAATGTTGGTGCAGGTCTACAATATAGTCATTATTCATAGTTTTTTGATCAATTTTTAAACTAAACTATGGACTAATTAATATTTATTTTTTTACAGTATGTGTATCAGCGTCGTGCCGCTTCCCCGGCGCTCCAGCTCACTCACGTGTAACGTTCACGGACGACAATTTCACAGAAGGTACCGTCGCCACATATGCGTGTGAGCGAGGATTTGAACTCCTAGGCCCTTCTAGAAGAATATGCGAAAGCAATGGAAAGTGGACGCCTGATGGCATACCCTTTTGTGGTAAGGAAAACCTTTTAGAAACAATTGTATTTGAGATTTGACACATACATGTTAATATCCAATCTTAACGATACATAAAATTAACTCAACAAGCACATTGCCACTTCTCAAGATGATCAGGTACCGCGCATATTGCGGTTTCTTCTTATTTTGCAGTTACATTGCATACTTTAACACTATTATATATAGTGTTATTCACGTTCCACTTAATATTGTCATATTTTCCATTTCTGCAATGAATATTTCATTTGCCATTAACTTATTAAATAAATGTTACAATATGACAGATTGAATTTTTTATTATAAATTAAAAACAAAAGCTAGCTACAAAATATAACAGGCTTCATCGGACATAAAAATGAAATAAAGAACACTTCGTTTATCAGTCATTACGGGAGTATTACGAGAAGCGCCATAATCTTGTCGTGTTCACTCCACGATTTCCGCACGAAGACGCCGCTGCTGCTGACCCACTTTTACTTTCTTCGTCGAGAAATCACTTCACATGAGCCGTGAATGGAGTCGAAAAAGCGGAAGATTCATTGTGGATCACTCCCACGGCTCTCTCCGTTCGGAAAGTTGTTCAGACTTGCTATAGTTATGCCCTTTGTAACTAATGCCGTGCCAAGCTCATGTCGCTTGAAATATGTATATTTCAATACAAAAATTGGACTATTATTGGATACTATTATATGTAGCAATGTTTTCTTTTAACATATAATATTCACTGTTGTTATAATTGCAAGTATGGCACCCGGATATTTTATAACACCAAATAACCAATAATTGATTGAATGTTTTAATTATTTAATTCATTTTTGACACTCCAGTCTTAATTATTTTATTTAAATTATGTATTTATTTTTTACACGTACATAATATATACCATATTATTTTGCTAAATGCTATGAAGTTCATCAAGGCCTCTTTGCATTACATTATTCTATAATTGAACATATTCGACCCTAATCTCAAATGTATATGCAAAATAAAAATGTTAATACATATACAACTAAATAGCTAAGCAAATTATTCGTTTTAAATATATCTTAGCAAAACTATTGGTTATCAATCGATTCAAATAAATTTAATCTAAATAAATTGAATTATTAATATATTTAAAATTATAGTTGCATTTTTCAGTCAATAAAGAGTATACATTTTTCAGTTCAGTTCAGTCCTTTTGTTATGGTGCTTCGAACGTGCCAAGACTCTTCCTAAAACTATTCACAGGCGTAAATAAATGATGTACCGTTAATAACGTGAAATTATATTTTATTTTCATATAGTGTAGGCAGAATGAACATAGCTAAAACAAGACAGAATATATTGTATTAGCTATGTTCATACAATTCCCAAATATTAAAACATTTTATTACCGAGGTCATTGACCTTTACAAGTAATCGCTAAACATATATCTGAAAGACTAATAACAAATCATAGCGTAAAACTTAACGCACGCAAAACGACGTTGAACAGGTGTTCAGTTATCTACGGAAGCTCGCGGCCGTGTGTATGATATTATGACCTATATATAAAACTGGTTTCGTCTGACAGTGTCGTTGCCCGCACTTTTCCATTCTGAGATCTTACGTCGCGATAGGCATGTTTACATGTATTGGACAAGGAGGAGAAAGTTACCCGTGTTAGATTATTTATTTTCTTACAATTCATAATATACCTAATATATATATTTAATTCACTTGTTAGACTTTTTTAATAATCAAATTAAAATAAAACAAAACACATTTAATATATTATATTGTATGATTTATTAAACATTTTAATAAAACTTTGATTATACCTGCTTTCTATACTTTACAGTAGCGTGACTGACTATTGTATCTTTTTAAGAATATGCCTTGCGTAATGTATTCGTAATGTAATTTTTAATAATTGAAAATCTTTGTAAATTCAATTCTTTTTATTTTCGATTATAAAAAAATACATTCTCCTGATATAAAGATTAAATATATATTAGGAAACGTAATTTATATATTCATTTCATTGAGAACCAAATAACAAGTGAATCCTAAAATAATAAATAAATTTTGCTATTACCACTAAAAATACTTGAAAAATCTTTATTATTTTCGCAATTATCAGGCATTTTACACGCCACTACATAATATATGATAATTTTGAGAAAGGAAAGTTAATTTCTAATATTTTTGGATTTATGTCGCGATAATATATAATTATTTATTATATGAAACTATGGGTGACCTCGTGTAAGCTTTAAGAAATCAGTATGCGTCGTCGTCAATGACGCATCTCTCTAGTGAGTTGCCCTGTCACCGTTAATCAGTGGCACACTTCTCCTCGCCGTTATAATATTTGCACATTAATTATTATTTAAATATTTTATCTATTTATTACAACCCCATAACGTAGGTTTGGAATTTTTAACTAGAATGTGGAACGTAGGTTTGGAATTTTGAACTAGAAATTGGAATATTGAACTTGAATGTGGATTTTTATAACAAATAAAGTAGAGGATCGTGGCACAATGTGACCAGCTTCTATTTGTAACCGCATTGAAATCGGTAGAGTGAAAACAAATTCAATTCAATTAAAAAATATATATATATATTTAATAGGTTCTCTTTGCGTAATCGTAAATCGTAAAGCTGAATAAATTAATTAATTAACACGTATTCTAGCTTGTGGAGTACGAATTTACAGAGTTTTGACTTGACTCTACTACCATGTGGTTGGGAAACATGACGTCTATACACGATGGTTTTCGGACTAAATCATTTTCTAAATTAATGTATTTCATAATGAACTAAATACGATTATGGATACAACATACAATATACTGTATACATAATAAGTTCTTTGATTTTCACGATTATTACACATTTTGAAATGAAACTAACTGACTGACAGACAAGTGCCACCTCAGTCTATCTGTGACCACGGACTACTGTAAACTGTTCGAAATGTCGGGTTCTAAAATGTATTTTCGAATACCAATATTATACGCGATTAATCCAGTTAAAAATAGTTTCATTTCAAAATATACAATATACATGTAAAACGCAATAAATGTGAAAATATATCAACACAAATAAATAAAACTGGAGTGTCTGTTCGTAATAACATGACAGCCTTTTACTAAATGCATATGTGTGTATACACGGTACATATACCAGTCTGTCTGTCTGCCTGTTTGTTCCAGTTAATATATGGAACAGCTGGACCGATTTTGATGGTACTGGGCGATGGAAAAAGGAGTAACTTAGGCTATTTTTATTTTCGATTGCCACGCTGCCGAAGTCGCGGGCACAGCAGTAGTGTATAGAGGCTTAAACACCTTAATTATATATAACAAGATTTAAAATGATAAAAGTATATATCATCCTATAAGGTACCTACATACTTAAATAAAACATGTGTTTTATTTAAGTATGTAGGTACCTTATAGTACCTTATAGGCTGTCCTCAGCTATGTATTTTAGAATATTAATTAGGAGTTACTTTATTAGTTAGTTTATTTCCACCTATTTCTGTTTCCGTTTTTTAAATCATTAACGCGATTAAACCGTGTCCATATTTTAATATGCGGCATACATAGTTCATTATGCGATATGTCAATAATTTAATGCAAATTTCTATGTCACGGTCAACGGAGTAACGGCACTCACAAGCAGTGACGCGTCAGTGCTCGAAAAGATATAGTTATGTTATTTAATGAGAAAATATTATAAATTTTTTCGTGTACATGGATTAAGCTGACTGACTGACTGACTGACTTAACAAGAAATTGAAATGATGAATAAACATGTGTGTAGTTCATTGACAGATGAACAACGAATTGAAAAGTATTGAACATCACTCACGTATAAAAAAAAGACATTAATACTCCGAATGCCAAATAATTGAAATTATATTGAATTGTAGGTGGTAGAAATCTTCAGACTTTAACAGGTGTAAAGTGGGAAACTTCTTAAACTTAAGTTAGATGAAGAAAATAAAATTAATCTACATATAAAATGTCAGCCCCAGTCTGATTATTGCCTCGTATTGAAGTATCGATATATTTTGAAATGAAACTATTCTAACCGGATTAATCGCGTATAATTTTGCTATTCGAAAATACATTTTTAGAACCCGACGTTTCGAACACTTTACAGTAGTCCGTGGCCACAGGTAGACTGAGGCGGCACTAGTCTGTCATTTGATACAATTATTATCTCAAACTCCAGCCAACGATTACTTAAAATCTAATTTCGAATACCAAAATTATACACGATTAATCCGGTTTATAATAGTTTAATTTCAAAATGTATAATAATCGCGAAAATCAAAGAACTTAGTATCGATACACTTTATTTACCGGTTCGGTCACGTGACAGTAGACTTGAGACTTGAGTCTTGACCCGACTCAATGGTTGCAGTCGCAGGTGTCAATATAACTGAGAAGCGTGCGTGCGACCGCGACGGCGCTCCTACTTAGCTACTTGTCGCGGTTACAGAGCGGACATATAGAGCGTAACTCATGTGACATCCACAAGTCGGATCTATTTCACCAAGAAGTGAATCGTTATGGGAAGTGTGCCGTTTCGAGGATCCGGAAACGTGAAATGAAACTCAGCTGTAATGCCAGCCATTATACAAACCAACCGGAAGTTTAAAAATGTGTTATTGTTATAGCTGGAAAACCTCTGATTAAGCGCAACGGTTCAGGAAATCAAATCCCCTAAGGAAATTATTTCATTCTAATATTTCAAGGTTTTGCCACCTATTTGCCAAGTCACACAGGAAATGTCGAAAAGCACGATAAATATACGAAAATATATATATTTACCAATTGTATATAACAATTCACCAACTTTCTATAATCTATATAGTATGACACGGGAGACCTATGAAGATTACCAAATTATGAAGTGAAACGAAATATATTTCTATCAATATTATGAAAATATAAGCCCACTAAAGAGGCAGTAGTCCACTTTGGAGACAGTAGTAGTAAATTCAATGGCACTTACCTAAGTAATGTTACTTTTTTCAAACCTTCCTTTTATACATGGTGTTCTGTTTAAGACATAAAGCTGGTTATCGCGCTTTAGCATCTTAAATTTCTGAAAGCAAATAAAAATAGTTCTTGCGTGAAGTAAATATTATTTCCATACGATAACACACCATAAGATTTAAGGGTACAACGACCTGATGTATTTCATTAAAAAAAAACTTTAGATTTAAACAAAGTTTTCATATTTCATGTTGAGGAAATGACTTGACTAAATTTGAGATAATAAATTTATACTAAGCTTACATACGCACAAAGTTCGTTCATATGACGAACAAATAGAAATAACATGTAACTGTAAATGAGTTTAAATGTGTTTATTTGCAACAGTGCTGAACGTGGCGGCTGGTAAGGCTCCTATGCAAATTTCTACGGAGGACGGTGGAGTACCTCAAAGGGCACTCGATGGAAGCACTGCTGTGGCTTTCAATGCAGAGACATGTACGATCACCAAGTCCGAGAGGGTTCCCTGGTGGTACGTCAATCTGCTAGAACCTTATATGGTTCAGCTCGTAAGGTTGGACTTTGGGAAGCCTTGTTGCGGTAAGCTATAGGCTACTTATATTATATATCCATACAAGAGTAGATTTTTTTTTAATTCTGCCAATTTCTAGATGATACGTATTACATACATATTAGTATAGCTATATATATTTAGTACTATCGTATATATAATATGATATTTGCTTAGAATCAATAGTTGTGTCTCATCGTCATCATCTTGAACTATCTGTATATTGAAATATTTTTTTAAAGAAAAATAGAACAGAAAATAAAATCTGTAATTTTATTGCATTCTCAACTAGTCCTTTGAATTAGCAACGGCCGAGCGTTGCTCTTTTAGTCTGCCAACAGCCGTCTTGTCTTCCTCGACCCATATGCTCATCGGAGCTCGAACTCACTCGCGAGTGTTAATTTACTAATTAAAATAATACTCTCAACGCATTGACCATTTTCCAATTGAAATGTAATAACGCACTGTTATTGTTAATACATTCATATAGCTCAATGTTTACGAAAAATCAAACGGTTTCTTAGACTATTATTTCTATATAAACTCTCGGATACAACGACTGCGCCATATCACGTATACCGGGGTGCGTAAAGTAGGTCTAAGTACGCTGCGTAACTGGTGAAACGAAACAACTATCAAATGGAAATGCGGTAAAACGTACAGCTTTCCACAATCATTTTATTTAAGCAGAGGGGTATTTACAATTCTCATTATTTTAATAATATTGTATTATGAACTGTTTGCGGTCATGCTTCAGTGACTACAAATGGTTACCTTCTAGTGAAAGTTATGAGACGCCAAAACAAATGCAGGGCAGGCAAATTAAAGTATTGTCATAAAAACTTTGTTTAGATATAGCAATAAAAGTGTCGAACCGTGCAATACAGCAATAATAAAATAATAGAGCACCCGTCATATTGTAGATTGCAAATTCGATTTAGAGGAGAAGGGAGTGTCTTTACACTAAGTTCTCTCTGAATACATTTTTTTAAATATATCTATTATTTCAGGTGTAAATAAGCCGGCGGTGATTGTTGTAAGAGTTGGCAACAATCGGCCGGATCTTGGAACAAATCCTATTTGTAATCGGTTCACGGGTTTCCTCGAGGAAGGACAGCCTCTTTTCCTGCCTTGCAATCCACCAATGCCAGGAGCTTTCGTCAGCGTCCACCTAGAAGCATCAACTCATAGTCAGCTTTCTATTTGCGAAGCATTCGTATACACGGATCAAGCGCTACCCATAGAAAGGTGTCCGCAGTTCCGCGATCAACCTCCGGGCAGCACCGCCACTTACAATGGCAAATGTTATATTTTCTACGATCGCCAGCCAGCAAACTTTAGAGATTCCCTGGCATTTTGTCGCTCGAGGGGCGGCACGTTAGTGGACGAAAGCAATCCGGCTCTTCAAGGCTTTATCAGCTGGGAACTTTGGCGAAGACATCGGTAAGTGAAAATATAATATAATATAATAAAAGAAATGTAAACTAAGCTGCGCGTACTTGCGCCTTTGTGTGTGCATAAAAAAAATTCCTGTTAAAGTTGTGCAATCATAAGTAGGTACATATGGATATAAGCAAATCAATATATTTACGTTATGTCGACTTATGGTGCAATTTGACCAATGCCTACTGTATTCAAACATGTTAGAGTGAAATCTTATTACACATTGCTGTGTTAATGCGAATTTGATGTTATATTTATATAGAATAATGTCACAATCGAATCGAAATCGAATATTGTCTCAATCTTCTTGACAATGATTGATAGCACAAGAATAACGTAAAATAGTATCTTTAGTTTGAAAACTGTAATTTTTGTTATTTACAAATCCACTTATACGAGAGTTACAGAACAGTACCCAGTCTAATCTATTATATTCATGTTATATATTTTCCCCATACATTGTAATTTCATGGTTATCAACTAGAGTACAGTAAAATATATTTAAAAGTATTTGTTTTCTAAAATGTTATTAATTAAATTGTGCATAAACAAAATATACGTTGACAAATAAATACTAAAGTTATAAAATTGCAACTCATTCAAATACAATTTAATAAAAAAAAGTACCTACAAATTTATTAAATTACAACTTTTTTTTTTAAATATTACGACTTTAGTATGTATATATGTATGACATGACTTTCATAGTGGTACAGTGACAGGGAAAAAATCGGCACACGAGTTCTTATTAGTTGAATGATCCATTACAGATCCGCTATGCGAAGCAGAGCGAGTTGATTCGACTCAATTTCTGGTCTCGTCTTCCATTTGACTGTTACATTTTAGCCGTTAGCGTGATTGGACACCGTGCTGCAACGGAATCCCGTCCTACAAATTCTGTGAACAATCGTTCATATCAATTGTGAATGATAGATACGCCATTAAAATATTTCCAATTATATTATTGTACTATTCAAAAGTATCTCTATTGTATTTGTATCGATAGAACATTAATGATTTTTAATAATATATATATATATATAAGGAAATTTATATAACATTACTGGAAATAATATTAGCGGAAGAAGATAAAATTCGTTCACATTTAAATGGCTGACAATGATTCTTATTAGGACGCAATACTATATGATATCGGTTTTGCAATTTTGATTGTTTTGTGCTTTGCTGTTTCATATTATTGTATTATTTATCGTTTATTGATATTCTCAGAATATTTAGAATGCATTTATGTATATTTCTGATTATGATAACTAAGAAGCCAATTACTTTCGCAATATTATAATTTTTTGTTTTAAAATATTTTGATGGCATAATATTTTTTTGTGTAAGGATATAAAATTCGTAGAAATAAATACTGAATAACACGAACTATGATTGGTAGGAGCGATAGCAGCAGTCAGTACTGGATGGGGGCAGTTCGCGACCCACAAGATCCAAATAATTGGCAATGGGTGAACGGTAACGACGTGTCGGTCTCCTTTTGGAACGCGCCGGGTGGAGCCGAGGGCTGCGCTAGGTTCGACGGCAGCAAGGGCTGGCTCTGGGCCGACACTGACTGCCAATCGAGGCTGAACTATATCTGTCAACACCGTAAGTTCCTTTTACGTTCTTGACATGCGAATGTTTTGCGATGCGACTGCGCTAGATATTAAGATTGCACATTTACGTATAATATAGCTGATAAAATCGTGTTGTATTTTGATAATTTTGAAAAATATACTTTTTTAGAACCTAAGGCCTGTGGAAGACCTGAACAACCACCGAACTCCACTATGACTACAGAAAGCTTCGAAGTCGGAGCTACGGTTGAATATTCTTGCGACGAAGGACACTTGCTCGTCGGCCCCACAGTGAGAACATGCTTAGACACTGGATTTTACGATGAATTTCCACCTGTTTGTAAAAGTAAGCTGATTTAATTTATTTCAATTATTTTCATGACGCGAACTCGCAACCGTTCAACGGTATTCAAGAGGCGTTCAACTTGAACGGTTTTCAAGAGGCGCGGTTTCAAATCCCGCTGCGTTCAAATTTTTATACGTTTTCTAAATATGTCTTATTCAATTTCCTTAGTGTGGGAATAACACATTAAAAAATGTTACAAAAAAACCAACTAAATCACATATTGTTATATGTTTGATCTTTTGAAATCTCATTATATAGGTAACTTACATGGAAAATATCCATTTGTAAATTGTTTTTATGTGTGAAATATTTATCATGTCATTAGGAATTGAATGCGGATTTCCTGCTGAAATACCCCACGGAGGGTACGAGTTGCTAAACGGTTCGGTGTCATACCTGTCACACGTACAATATGCCTGCGAATCTGGATACGAAATGGCAGGTCGTTCTCGCCTCGTTTGCGATATAGATGAGCGATGGAACGGACCACCGCCACGCTGTGAAGGTAAATTTATTATAAATATATTATGCAATTTTAAGTTCAAGCTTTTTACAAGAGGTCACTAGCAGTTCTTGAGCTTTTAAATATACTATATTGTTTAATTATAGTATAAACAGCTTTATAATATTTAAAAATCATACTATATGCGAATTGTTCCATATTTACTTGCCGCTGATCGACATATAGACTATTTTAATATAAAAATATACACATTTAGCTGTTTTGGCTTTAGCATAATACACATAGGATTCTGTACTTTGAATAAGAGCGCCAACTCCATATATTATGTAATTTCCACCATCACCACCATCTCACCACCTTACTTTAGCGATCATTAATATATATTTTTTATTTTATTATCAGTAATACAATGCGAAGACCCACCTCAGATTCAGAACGGACGCGTTTCAGTCACTGATAATGCGTCTGTTTTCGGAGCCATAGCAGAATACACTTGTTTTCAAGGATTTGAAATTCACGGCGAACAGAACATAAAATGTCTTGCTACGGGTCTATGGGACGCAGTAGCTCCTCATTGCTACCGTAAGATATTTTATAGAGTTTATTGTAAAGTTTTCTTACATGTTAATCTCAATCTAAGTGTAACTCTAGCTCACCCTGTCCGGTATTAAATAAATAGCATCACGATAAAGGAGCCGGCTATTGTTTCTATATAGGTTTATTAATTAAATTTAATTTACTTAACAGCTGAAGAACGTTCAACAGCCGCCACTACGACAACAACGACTACGACCACCACGACCACTACACCTCAACCTACAAGTACAGCAATACCGACCACCGCGTCACCTGCCCCCGTACTAACTACTCCCAGATTAGTTTTGCCTACGAGGCCCAGGACTCAACGGCCGCTTTCCTCACCAAATCCCTTCGTCCCTTCTGAAGTTACTAGACGACCTCGTCCGAGAATCACAACAACAGAGCGCTCTACGACTAAAGCCTACGAGAAACCTGCACCTAGAAAAGTTACACCTTCAGACTCCCAAGACTCGCCTACAAGTCACGTACCTCACATAATAGTCGCAAGCCATCCGAGAGAGAATCAGGTGAATTGTTGATCTGCTTATTAAATTGGGATGGATGAAATGTAAAGGTTTAAAATGTTATTATCAATGTAAAAGAAGCCAAAACAATGACTTTTAATTTTATTTTCTGTTTGGCCGTTTAACTGTTTGTTTGTGCGCACTAATCTCAGAAACGGTTTATCCTATTTAAATTAAATTTCAATTATTGTATTGTAGTCAACTTTACTTAACATTTAGTTTTTATTTTATTTCCATCGGTTCATAAGTAAAAACGTTAGAACCATTTCAATTACAAGTTTAAGCAGTTTGTGATTTTCGCGAGGATATACTAAATAGTTTACGTAGGCGAAGCCGCGAGCGGGTCGCCAGTATTAGATATTTCTGCTACTAATCAGAAAATCTAAATATGTTTTTTTATATGAAAATCACATATAGAAAACGTATAAAAGTCGCTTGTCTTAATTTTTACACGTTATCTAAAAATGTTAATTTACAATTTAGTCGTCTACACTAGTAAATTATCATTTTAATATTTCTAAATCACTTATCAGGTGTTTGGAAGCGGCAACAATATTAGAGCAGAACAAACACCTCGTGTCAATGTTCCTCACCCTGTGGACGGCGACCGGCGGGAGACGCTCGGCGCCCGCCTCAACATTGGCGCCGTGGTCGCTCTAGCCGCCTTCGGTGCTTTGGTGTTCCTCATCGCCATAATCACCACGATCGTCATTTTAGTTAGAAGGTAAGGCCCATCAGCTTATTCAAAACTTGCACATATAACAGTCCATGCCAGTGTTCTAATAAGAAAATACAAACAAGATACAACTTAGGCGTGCTTACTTGAGATTTATACTGCCAGCCTAAAGGTATGATTGTACCTTAAAATATAAATGCTTAGATTTAAATATTTTATTTATTTTTGTGTCTATTAATATATATCTACCTATAAGTTACTCACAAATAGATTAACTAAAGAAACACCTTAAAATATGTTTTGAACGGTATAACAATAAGCTAGGGAAGAACTAAAACCTTAGTTAAAGCTACACTTCTTTCTAAATGGTTTAAAAATAACTTGCAAAGCTGTACAAAAAGTAGTAAACGTTGCTAATAACCATTAGTGGGGATCGCAAGCGTGAAAAGGCGCCGGTCCGTGAACTGCCATCACGCTGGTACACGTTGCTGGCACTACCGTTCCCGGACCAGCAGGTCGGGCGGCGCGAGTTCGCGCGCGCCCACCGCCTCACCCACCGCGCGGGCCATTTCTCCAACCCCTTATAGCCAGTGCGTTTATATTTTAAGGTACAGCACGCGGCTGACACGGTGGCTCATCTGAAGTTTTATATTAAATTGTCACTATTAATTAAATTGTCTCCAGACATTTTTCTTACTTTGTTGTTTCTCAATTTCATACAAAAAGAACACAAAAAAATTGCTATTTGCATTGCTATAGAAATTTATGATAAATATGCTTGTTTTTCAATCCAAATGTAGATTTTTAACAAATGTTCGTAGCCACCATGTCAGTCCGCATTGCACGAAGCACGATGCACCAGAAACATTTTTTGTTTCGTAACGGCACGGCTTCTATTGTATTCCGAAATATGGCGATCCGAGACGCCAAAGTTTTGACGGCATCTTCAATCACCAGTCCCATGAAGAATCGCACACACACATAAATAAGCACGCTTTACAAATAATATAAGTTATAAAGACTCATTCTTAGTTGTATTTACAGAAGCACACAACAGCACCATGCTAAACTAAACGTCACAATTGGACTCACAAAACCTTCGTTTGCATTTTCGTTGCCATTTATTCGACAAATATTGTAAATATTATAAATGGCAATACTAAATATAGATACTAAATATAGGTTATATGCGTATAAGCGCATTTATATAATATATAAACAATGAAATGATAAAAATGTTAGCAGGAAACATAACGACGGTAAGCGGTACAGGCATCACGTGTCTCCCGACTGCAACACGGTCGCCTCGCTGGACTCGTCCTCGTCGGAGTCACGCAGCGGCCTCAACAGGTACTACAGACAGGCGTGGGAGGAGCTCCACGAGGCCACCGGAGCTAAGCACTCGGGAGGCCACAGGAGGCACGAGCGCGAAGCCCCCAAGGACGGCTCGGAGTTGGTGGTGTCCGACGTGTACCCCGCGCCGCACGCACGCGACAAGCGGCGGCATCACCATCACCACCACCACCGCGAGCCGCGCCACCCCGACTGGCAGCCCTCGCAGCGCCCGCACCACGACCACAAACCTAGATACTAACTAACAAATACGGTACATATATTTTATCGAGGCCGATTTCACATTTTTCTTTACAAAAAACATTTTTTGATGTATCAAGTATGAGCCGCCTGGACTGAAAGAAGTAAATCTAGATAATCCAAATATATTTTTACTTATCAGACATCAGAAATAGACTAGCTTCTTCTTTCTGCTTTTACTAGATAGTAGAAGAGTGGAAAATCACCAGTTAAATAGTTCTGATGGTGATAAGTATTATTTATTGATTAGGAAATATAATTAAAACTTAATAATTTATAAATTATTGATAACATTTTAGCGTACAAAACTAAAGATGATACTGTTTCGTAATAATTTGCTCAACTTTATGTAAGAGTTGTCATCTGTTGGGGAACTTGCACTTTTTATTAAGCTAGAAGTTTTCTTTTTTGCAAATTACCTATGTTTAATATAAATAAATGTAGATATTGATAAGTTTGCTTTTTAGAAATATGTAATTGAAAACAATTATTTAAGCAGCAAAGTAATCGTTTATTGTCTTATAAATTTCTGCCTACTTACTAATATTAGAACTCATTTTTGGTACCAACAGTACCTTAGTACTGCCTCGAGATCTTCAATATTTGACTTGATTAGACCTGATTTGTGACGATATATGAAGATATCACACAAAATGTATGCAGGGATTTAGAAGACAAATACTCGTTTATTGTCTTATAAATTTCTGCCTACTTACTAATATTAGAACTCATTTTTGGTACCAACAGTACCTTAGTACTGCCTCGAGATCTTCAATATTTGACTTGATTAGACCTGACGATGTCAGATTTGTGACGATATATAATGAAATCACACCAATTTCGAAGTTCAAAATTCGATGTATGCAGGGATTTATAAAACAAGTGCTTAAAGTGATAATGTAGGTGACGTAGAACTGAAGGAATGATATTAGTTTTTAAATAGTAAATCTAAGTTTATATAATCTAAGCTGTACCGTCACATGGTTACTTTCCCTCCAAAATACTTTTCTGAACAGGAACATACGAGATATGAAGACCTCTGATGATATATGATGATGAGAGATATATAATGTACTCTATATTATAACCATAAACGAAACTTTCTTGCTTTTGCTATGATTACCTTGATCTTTTCTTATTTTTGGTATAGGCACTCGTTTACATGTAATATATTATGGTATTTGCATACGCAATGTTCAATATGAAATGTAAATATAAGTTTTTAAGACTAGATTGACGATAATCATTGACCAGCGTTCTAACTTTCTTTTACGACTAATTAATACACACTTATTTACTGCAAAATATACATTTGAACGTAACTTAAGTGTTTGTCATCATCATAAATTATATTTACTGTAACAAAGTATAGTTAACTTCTGAAAGGTACAAAATAACACTTGGTTACTTACAATGTTTCTGATAATATTAGTGAGTACAATATTTCTCGACCTTAAGCTTAAGTTTGTTACAACTTTGTATATGTGCCATTGAACAGGCAGTAAGAAATGAAAGAGAAATGATTTTCAAAATTAACATTTATATATAAAAATGATGATTACAGCGAGTAAATTGTAAATATTCAAATTGCAATTAATTCAATTCATTATTCTCGATGTAGTTTATTCATATAATTTATGTTTTGTGTTACATTTAGTATATAAACGATGAAATATTGACTTATACCAATGTGTGCGAGGTATTTATTCATGTAACCGAAATAAAGTTTTGTGATAAATTCAATGAAGTTTCACTTATTTAAGGATATCCAACAATAAATAAAACACCTGAATAAGATATAGAATATTTTATTAATTTAAAACTGTTTATACAAAAAAAGAGGTACATTGCTTTGTGTAGAACCTTGCGCTGGCTCTATTTTCCTATTAAGCCGTAAATATAAAATAATATAAAAGTTCAAGGTTTCGCTTAAAAAAGGATAGTAAAGCCGCCGTTAAAACAATTCAAATGATATGCATAGAATAAATTTTCCTGACTGAAGAGATCCTTAGGTAATATTCTAGGTATTTGTCTACAATTGAGTCTTAGTTACGCCTATATAACGTTAAACATTTATTAGAAAAACCTAAAAAAAAAAACTTAACACAAATACAAAAAAACTTATTAGTGTCATTAAAAACAGTATGTTGTTAAAATAATATAAAATCTCAAAAAGATGTTGACATTTGTACATGAAAATGTATTTTAAGATTACAAAAATTACATACTTTATATGAGCTTGATTAACTTAACTTTATAAAATATAGAAGGTTTTTTTTTTTTTAAACAATATTAACATAGTGTGATGTAAACGTATATATTTGTGATAACTTATAAAAATACTCTGCAATCAAATTCCATTTACGTAAAACAAATTAATAACAAATAGTTTAAAAAAAATCGGTTTTAAAATTTATGTGGTGTCAGTGAATAAAATATTTAGGTCTAATAAATACTAGTTCGACTAAAAAACGCATCTAAAATATAAACAATAAAAATATAAGAAATATGTGTAAATTTATAATTAGTGATTGTTTTCTATCCACTGGTTGCATAACAAAAACTAATTTGAAAATAAAAAAAAATAAAACAGCATCGTGTATTGTGTCAAACATATTTTTAGAAAACGAGTAAACATTCGAACGCAGCGGTATTTGAAGCCGCGCCTCTCGGTAACCGTGCAAGTGTTGGACAGTTGAAATTTTAATACGTTTTCGAAAAATTAGTTTTTCAATTTCCTAAGTGTAGAATATAACACTTTAGAATGGTAAAAAACTTTGCTGTCATTTCAATACTTTTCATCTAAGCAAGCACTTTTTTTTAAAAAAACAAATTATATCCCCCCGCGCACCAACGCAACGTGTAAAAAATTTAAAAGTATATAACCATATTGTTAGGACGGTCCGCCTGTGACACAATTTCAACGAGTCGGTAGCAAATAAAAAATATATATAAAAAATACTCTTTCATAAATAAAAACTTATTCTACAAATTAATCTAAAGCTATATATATTTGATGTTATTAAATCACTAAATGATACAAAACTAAATATTAATTTTACATTGTTTTTTATGACTTTCGAATACTGTCTTGAAATGTGTAGTGTAGTTCTAATAACTTTGATTTAATAAATCAAATTTATTGTGGATTTTATGAAGAAGTGAAGCTATAACTAATTTGAATATTTAAGAAAATGCAATAAACAGTTTATAAGCGCTGTTGAGGAATTAACGAGGGTCAGTTAGAAAATATGGCGATATATATTTTTTTTATAATCTAATTTTATGTAATTTATGAGTGTATTTTAGAAAATTTGCCGCTTTTGCGAAACTACGTTATAGCCGGTGATTAAAGCTCTGTGTATGAATTGCGAAAAACGCTGAACGCATACTATCGTAGTCTAATGCAATCGTTTGTTTGTTTGTTTGTTGATAATCTTTGTTTCTTGCAGTTAAAACATCCAAGAAACATTGTGTGTTGTAATACTGTTATAAAATTCAACAAAACCAATACTAAATATGTATATATAAAAAATATTTCAAATATTAGTCTTAAATTTAACAATTGATGCACTCAGAAAGCGTTACATAATGCAAGCGACGCGCGAGTTAGCGCCAAAGTGCCGGTCGACTCAACGAATACTACAAAACGCCTACAACACTGCTAACATAGAAGCTCTATATTATATTTGTAAAAAAAATACTCTATTTTATAACAATCTAAATGTTCTCATAAAAATATTTTCACAATCACTATTCCCTGTTAGCTTACAAGTGCAGCAAGTGTTTCCATCTCGTTTGTTCTTTGCACATATATTTTGCCCCCACCTTCTCTCTTATCAATATTATTATATCAATATTATATTTTATTGTACTTTATTTTATCGCAATGTGATCTAAAGCTTTTAATGTAGTGTAGTTTAATTCAATTTTATTTTAATTACAAGAATATAGCGGATTTATAACATATATCTAATACTTAGCACGTTTCATATACTTAATTTATACAATACATTTATGTTAATATACTCTTTTGGCATATCTAGCACACCGTTTTATACATGCATATTATATTAGCATGCATAGCATGGGATATTGTGTATTTAGACTTTTTTTTCGCAATTATTTAGCCGTCTTCATAAAACAAAAACCCCTTAAGCTTTATCAAACGAACTAACAGAGTGCACAATATAAATGGTACGATATTTTATAACATAATATTAATTGAAGGCAAATTTAATACAACAGTTGTAGTAGTTGATGAAGAGACACGTGAATTTTTAATACGTATCAAAGTGCACAATAAACTTATGACATTTGAATAAAACACGCGTACGTTAGAAAGGACTAATAAAGCTTTTGTGTTTCTCATTTTTAACGTGTTCGAGTAAAAAATAACTTAAAAAAAAGATTAATCTTACGCGTATATGAGTTTATGAGAAATAACTCTAACATTATTGTTTTGTGAAGTAAATTTTATTTATAAACTATATTAGCATTCATTTAGCACTTTGAGTGAAGATAGAAAATTGTAATTACTACAAGTGAAGTCAGTTATTGAAGCTTCAAATTAAAATTATATATGAATAAACTATCTATCTATGCGTTTTGAATTTCATCAACATTATCTTTAAAATTTAAATTATCAGCAATAAACAATACACATTAAAAATTTAAACATTTCTATTTATCACTAGTTAAAATTACATATAATTTCCATTTTGATTTGATTTACTATATTTTGACATTTGTTCGTAAAAATTTGTTTGTATATAGAAGCCATACTTAATATTCAACCTACGGCCTGCTTCTACTTTTTAACATAACGCTAAAAATCTTACTTAAAATTTGTTTCTCAATCAATAAACATTGCAAGCCTCAATTAAATACGTAATTAAAAGTTATGCACGAATGGAATTAATTATTTATTTTAATTCAATAACACAAAAGTGAAAATTGAACAATGGAGCTCATTTATCGAGAGCCACAAATAATGTTTCAAAGAGCCGCATGTGGTGGTAATAATACTATAGTGTCGTGATAATTCCACGGCATGTTTCATATAAAAATATAAATATAATACAATGGTATCTGCGATTCTGTGTTGTAATATGTTTGAAGCTTTTTCTTTGTGTAAATATATATCATTGATTAAATATTTCTTTTATTAATTCTCTTTAGAACATTATATATTGCTTATAATTTCAGTAATTGACGCGAAAGAAGCCACATCCCCTTTGCATCGTTAAAGCTTTCGTGACGTTTTGCATACTGTATGATAAAAGCTATGTAAAAGTAACGAATAAAGCTCTGGCCTAGTGATTAGAATGATTGAATTCTAACGTAATAGGTACCTACATAATATATTTTTGTTTGTCTTAAATCTTTATAATTCCAACAGTATATGATTGAACATACTTTGTTCGATATAAAAATCTTAGGTAAAACTTCGGCTAAAGTTTACAATGGAAAACTTAAAGCGAATTTAGCCGCCAACTCCGCTGCTAGCTGTGTTTCGTCTCCTGCAAACAAAACAATACATACAGTTATTAGTTATATGTACATTATATTCTTTATTAAATTCATACAAATTTTAAACATCTAGAAAGTTCGTCAGCAAGAGCTTATAAGCGCAAATAGTCTGTTCTCCTTTAGAGACCAATGTGGCGCAGTGATACGTCTGACAGCAAAACCGATAGTTGTCGTTTTGATCACCACTGAGACTGATTAAAGTTTCATTATTTCCAATTCCACGATCTGGCAACAGGTTCCGTCACTCAACAGGAAATGTCTCGAATACGGACGGAAAGCGGAGTGTCTTGCCCCTAGGTTCTCTCAGCCTATCTTGCTATGCCGAAATAAGCAAGCATTACTATTGTATTCGATTATTGTTGATACAAATTAAACAAAAAAAGGCATCTTCACGCTTTTTTTTTCTTTATGCAGGATATTCAGAAAGAACCTAGCGTCCAGAAATCGCCGTGCTTTGTCTTAGATACCAGACTGGAAAAGTGAGTGGGAATCGAACCCACAAGCAACCACCGTTTACACTAAGAGGCTGCCCCACTGCGGCCTCAACAGATTGCACTTTTGTATTGTTTTAACGTATATTTAAAAGTAATGAGTTATTTTTACCTATCCGCCGCCATTAAAGCGAGATGTGCATCATGCTGTGCGGACACTTGAACTAGCTCAGCTACTGTTGCCGCTTGCTGTTCCGCTGCACGAATATGTGTATAAAACAATATATTACAATATGTTGAAAAAATACTATCATTTGGTATAAAAAATTAAACTTTCATTTGAACTTTTGACCTTATAGAATATATCTACCCGATTTAATAAATTAAACTATACGTTATGATGAAGTTAATAGTATATTTTCTTATACAGATTATAATATTTTTGTTAGTCTCAGAATAATGTTTTAATTAACAATATATAAAATACGATAAGTTTATTTAAATAAATTATTAAATAGTATACCTGTATTACTTAAAAAATAAAATAAAAAGTGAATATTAGCTATGCCTATGCGTGATAGCTTAGTAAAATTGCAGCAATGAAATGAAAACAATATGCTGTAATGCACTGAAATATTCATGCAATGTGGAAAATGACGCAATGTTGTGGAATTTCTTTTATAATTAATCTATTATACATATATTTTTAGTTATATCGAATCCATTTCAACCTTCACACTAATAATAGACATGAAAAAGTATGTTTTTAACCTTTTTTTAAAGTGTTAATCGCACACTTAGCAAATTGAAAAAGACACATTTAGAAAACGTATAAAAATTTGAACGCAACGGGATTTGAACCCGCGCCTATTGAAAACCGTTCAAGAATATTTTTACAAAAAAGGGACAAAGTTGAACGGGTTCAAATCCCGCTGCGTTAAAATTTTTATACGTTTTCCAAATATATCTGTTACAATTAAAAAAAATACTTTACAATAGAACGTCACCAAAAACGTGTCGCCATAAACAATCACCGATACTTAAAACGGTCTATTTTATTACAACACGACAAGCATCTATGAAACTAATTCCTTCACGAAAACTGTTCACGCCTTTAATATAATTATTAAACATTCTGAGAAACTATTTAAAAAAACCATCTGTCGTACACTATGGAGACAGTTCCAGGAAACAGATGACGGTTAGTGCGCACATATACCGTTGATAACACATTACCGGAGAGGGGTCGTGTGAGCCGACGCTGCAGTCTCGCAAGACGCCGGGCGCCGGGCGCGTCGCGCGCGTCCTCCCTCGCCCGCCGCTGCGCCACCAGCCGCGCCCAACGCGCCTCGAACCACAACTGCATTGCATCCCGCTCGTCCTCGTCCCCCGGACTTGGAGCACCCCCCGACCCCCCGTAATGACCCCTGCCCCCTCCTTGCATGATCGGAGTGCCATTGTTATGGAGGCAAAAGCTTATGATAGTATTATTGTAAAATACTTTACATGCATAATTGTTTGATATGAAAGCCAGTTTAGTTTATTATCGGATAAAGATAACAATTATGCACGTGATTGTAATTAAATATGACAATGATATAATGGATTGATCAGCTCTAAATGGTAATAATTGGATATGTGATAAATATATGAAAATTAATAAAATGCGATATAGCTTAATACAAGATATGATGGTAAAGCTACATTGAACATAAACTCATGCTGTAAATTATATGCATATAAAATTATATCTTATTTAAAATATAATTTGATATTAACAAACATTTATACGGTTCTTGATAATATTTAAACATTGTTTATATATAAAAACACACTACCTGTCATATCAGGTGGGGTGTAACAGGCTGGCGGCGGTGGTACAGGCGGCGCGTCTTGCAAAGCACCAGTCGACTTGTGGTCGCGCCGACGGCTTTGAAACGGCTCCTGTTTTATAAAACTTTGTTTTACTATAAAATTACTTAAAAAATTTAAATCATTATCTAACACAATAATTTTTTAAGCATTCACTTCTATTTAACATGCAATTTATTTTATAACATTCTTCTATTTAACATGCAATTTATTTTATAAAATCGATAAAAATTTCCTACTACACTACGCATTAAACAAAACGGCCTTTCATTTTGAAACATTTTTACAAAAAAAGGGACAAAGTTTGTTAATTCGACAAATCACTATTTACATGATAATTTTAAATTTATATTAGATAATGCAATATAAAATTCAATAGTTTATCAAATAAGTTTAAGCACGTAGAAGTTTTTCATCAATTTAAATTACAACACATTCTGATTAAGTGACATTGTATAAGTAAATAATACGAGTAGCTCATCCATAGACAATTAAGCGTACATTTTTACTACAAAAAGTAACAAAGCCATTCACACAAGCAGGACTATCAATATAGCGCAAATACCATTTAGCGTACAAGAAGCTGAAATGTATAATAAAAAGCTAATAAAATAATATAAAGACAAAAAAAACCATCTTCGCACTTGCCCTTAACGAGAGAAAGCGGAGACAACGAGCAACAACAAACTTACATTGGATCGGCAGGGCATTTAAATGTCATAAACAGATTATTACAGTAAAAGAAAATTTATGTAAGTATAAACTGTGAACGACTGAGTAGGAATATACTATCGAAATGATTGATTCGTCGATTACGAATTAAAAAATGTTTATATATATTAGTACAGAAAATATATAGAATAATTTTAATATGGATAAGACAAAGACTAGAAATCCGTTTTGGATAGAAATGAATGAGTGAAACTATGATCCAATGTAGAAATGTACGCAAGTCAAGTACAAGCGGCACGCAAGTCAGTAACGGTGTGACTGAGCGAGACAAGACAACGTACAGTTAGCGGATGATGTGTGCGAGAGGGATGGACACAGCATGCGACTCACGAGTTCACGATACTGTATTTGATATGCTTTGCTTACGTGCGTCGTCAGGTCCGGCTCCGAGACACACTGAAAATTTAACTAGTGTTAGTCTACTCTGGGTGTCCGATCTCATTCTCATTTCAACAACTGGCCTAACCTATTTAATGGGCTAAAATATGGACACATTTTATACAACCACCATTATTTACAATATTCACAATTCCATGTACTCGTGTATACAATATGTAATTAAGACTGAGGTCGTTCGGTTAGCAATGTATGGCAAACACATTTCATGTTAAATGCAATGCGTCTCTGCGTGCTTCGAATGAGATGTCCACTGTCAATAGTGTTGGTGCACATGTTATATTATTTAAGAAGATATTAATATATATCATAGTTTTTTATGTATATGGATTTCATATGCTTAAAGCTTTGCAAATTAGTTTAATATTAAATTACCTTTTGTCGGGGTCCCAGTCGTCTGTTGAAGTAATTCGAAATGCTCCTCATAATACCTTTTCGTCTCCTCTCGGTGGTCAGGTCTGGGTCTGAGAAAGAGGAACTGACGGGCAGAGACACTAGGGGTGGCGGCGAGGGGCGCGGCGGCGGCGGCAGTGCGGGGGGCGCAGTGGAGGGCGCAAGCGGCGGGTGCAGCACCGGGGGAGGGGGCACGGGCGGAGGAACTACGCTTAGAGGAGATGGCCTGCTCCTTCGAGAGCTCTTCTTGTTCGCACGCTGGCCGTTACTACCTAACCTCTCCATCACTAAGCGCCGTACCACCTCGGTCTGCTCATCTCGTTCTTTCTTTATCTCGTGCACTTTTTCTATAGTATCACGTCTAGAAGTGGGACTTGTTGTTGAGACTGAATCCGAACTCAAATGATAGGGCAGACTGCAGTCTTCATTTTGAGGCACGCAGCTGGGTAGGCGAATATTTGGTCTGGAGAACGTCTCACTAGCCGATCTGCAAATAGCCGGTGCGTATACTCTAATACTGCAAGGATTCGCAAATGAAATAGGCTTATTCAAATTGCTATAAGTTAAACTACTTTGTGACTTAGATCTTTCAGACGCCAGAGGAGGAGAAATATCTTCTAACGACGTTTCGGTTTCTAATTTATTATCATCGGCTTTATCAAGTTTGCTTCCGTTTTCATCCTCTAGCGGTGGTGAAGTGTCGGATATACTCGTAGATTCACGTTTCAGGTCCAAGTTTGTATCAATATCTAAGCTGCTGAGTTCTGAAACTCGTATTAGGGAGTCTTCTTTACGGTCGCTACTCGTATTCGATTTATCCAGAGCGTCAATTCGTGGCGTTTCGATGTGAGATAAAGATTTTTCGCTATCGCCTTTTGAAATACTATCGGTTTTAGAATCTTGATCGTCAATAAACTTTATTACATCAGAAAAATCATTTGGTTTTTCATCTTCAACTTGTACCATTTTATTGGTTTTAATGGCAGTTTCTGAAAAAGTTCTTTCAATGAAATTCATAGACCTATCGTTGGTAGGAAAATAAAGATCGTAGTCATTGTCCATTAGTTCCATAAAGCCCTCATTTCTAGGAGTTGTAAGCGTTTCTATGAAAGGGTCTTGGTCGCCTTCATCTGCGAATTCAAAGTGCTCTAAAGCGTTTGAAAACACTATTGGTTCTGGGCTGGTTCTCCCACAGACGTGCGATGCTATAGCAGATATATTTTTTGTTTCATGGACCAACTTCGGCCGGCTGAGGCTTCTTGGATTATTGCTTCTTTTTCTATCTTCCCTGTCATCTAAGCCACAATCGTCTAATACAGCACTTTCCACTGCCCAATCGGACAATTCTGTTTCAGTTAAAGCTAAAGTGGTGACATCTATACACGATTCTGAAGATTCCGAGTCTACTGCCAGCATAGTAGGGCCTGTCGTTGTAGCAGTACCTGAAGCTTTTTCATCATTGTCATCTAAGCCATTACTTATAATAGTTAAACTATCTAACTGTATCAATTCGCCACCCTCGTCGTGAACTTCAACTCTAGGCACTGGTTGATTAGGCATTGTCTCAGTGTGTGAGGAGTCTTCTTCTGAAAGAGAATCTGATTCTATATCTGGTTCTTTCTTTTCTTCTTTAATAGGTTCTCGCCAATCAGTCTTGCAAAGTGGCGAATCGCCTTTAGTTAACAAGTCTACGGGGGCGTCACTGCATAAATTTTTAATAATATCTGGCATTGGTTGAAATTTCTTATCATCTGTAATTTGGAAGATAACAATAGGCTTTTGAGGCTGAACGGGGGCGGGGTTCAACAGTTTTTGAAATTCCGTTATATTAGATCTGAAAGCTTCTAATTTGGTGTCTAATTGCGATGTTGAGTCGGACTTTCTTACCGACGGCGGAGATGGTTCACCGAGGAGGTATTTTCTTTTGAGTTCCAACGCTCGTTTGGTGGCAATGCCTCCAGCCGATCGTGTCCTACTGAGGGGATACTCAGGGGGTGCGGGCGGTGCTGGTTGAGGAACGGGCGCGGGGGGTGTGGCTTCCGTAACTAAGATGGCGGGCGGGGAGGTGGGGCAAGCCGGAGTACATTCTTCCCTAGCAAACTCGCTGTCAGTCGACACTTCCGTTGCTGACGACACTTCTTCATCGCTACTCTCGCTTTCGTCCTCCGACTCCACCTATTTATGTTTAGCACTAGTTTAATATATTTATTATAGTGTAATATATTTACATCATTTCTGGCTTCTTAAGTTGAACTATGCTAAATTACTACGATTAAAGAAGGTGCGCGGCGAACACGATAGACCAAACACTAACTTACCGTCATTTGTAAAAAAAATAATGGTGTATTACTCTTTCCTATTTCGTTTTTAGAAAATTATCTAACTCGGGGACATAATAAAAATAAATTAATAGTTAGTAAATTTTACACACAGCAATAATATTAATTATAAAAAAAGATTGAAAAATGTACATGAATTACATTAGGCTTCCAAATTAAAACAGTATTTTATTATTTCATGTCTATATAAAAAAATAAAAATGTCTAATAAGCAGGCACAGATAAAATATATAAAGACGTAAGTTAGTGTGGGCACAACACTCTGAACTCTCTCCGCCGCCTGTGTTAACTGCGATATGAATGTATTGTGGCATGCTTCGTATAAAATTATAGGCATTAAAAAAATATATATATCTATTATAACCCAATTTACACTACTGTTCTAAACTTTAATTAAAATAATAAACTATCCATTAATATTAAAATTATCAATATTTTTTAAATTCTTTAAAAAACTTTCACTAGACTTTACCATTGATTTGTTATAATAAAATAGTACAATACTTGGAGGTTAGAATTTAATTTGCTCAATAGTAACCGCGCACCTACCAAACAAAAAATAAATAAGAAATAATTTTACAACAAAAAGGCAAAGGAACCAGTATTCATGATAATTATAAAAAAGAAATCTTTATACAAGATAACATTGCATTGTATAGTATAGTATAATAAATTAAAATAATATACTCCTAGCCATTATCATTTTCTTAGCTACGAATAAACAAATTCGAGACTTAACAAATCGTTATGTAATATGATAAATTTCAATGCTTATGCATTTTCCTAGTTTGTACAATAACAACTGTTTATAGAGTGTTATGAAACTCAGACCAAAACCAAAAATAATATAATTGTAAAGTAATGTCGTTCAAAACTAAATAAAGGAAGATTACGCCCACATGTAACTGCACGAAACCCCAATAAAGACGCGTCTCGAATATATACATAGTAAGTGGCATGCGTCTACGAGTAATGGTGGCGACGCAGAGAGATCGCGGCGCACCTCGCGCTTAGTACTAGAGTACTAGACGATGACGCAGCGCGGTACCTCGCTGCTGTCCGTGGGAGGTCGCGCGTCCGCGGGGACCTCCCGACGTCGAGCCTCGCGAGCGGCTCTCATACGCGAGCAAGACTCGTTGCCAGATGATTCTGCACCTTTAATGTAATAATATTGTCATTATTAATATGTAAATGAAGGATTTATTTATTGTTAAAACAGTAGCCGTGTGTTGTCAACTCCGCAAACAAAACTAATAAAAACTAAATTTGTACCAAATTCTTCAGATAATCTGGAAAGCTATTCATAGGTAACTAAAACATTAATGTTCTATCTAGTAGAATTGTACACGTATGATGTGTCACCCGTTTCTCGATTTAAATAATTTGTCAATTTGTCAAGGACTAGGTATTTGACGGAAAAAGTGGTTAAAACCTTTAACCTTTCAACACTGTTGAGTTTCTCACTGGCTCTTCTTACCAGAACTGTCTTCCGAGCAGTTCATTCGGTGATTAAAACTTGCTTGCTAGTCTATTTGTTTTGTATTTTTCATATCTCGTCGCGTTCATACTTCTGAACAATTTGTACAACATTCGTTAACACCTTTGTAAGAATAAAACAGTTACACTATCAAATATTTATTACACAGAATGTAGTAGCAGTTTTTACCTAAACTTAATAATATATTAATATAATTCATACAATTTGTATTATATTTATAACTGCATAATTTTAAACTTACCATCATCAGAATAATCATCATAACCAAAGGAATCGTCGGAGAAGTAAAGGTGAGAATGGGTGGGTCTCGGCTCACTGATTGCCGGTTCCGGCGAGTGTTCCGCCTCATTGTCACTATCACCTGCATCCGTATATTCATCTGAGCTGGACTCTTCTTCATCACTGGAGACATAATTGAACATTTAATGATAAAATTTTGGTGAATACGTGTGACATATATTATAGAACAATTATTATAATATATATATATATATATATATATATATATATATATACATACTCTCTCTCGTTTGCCATAATGTTGGCGCAAAACACAAGGGCGGCCAGCCGTCGTACTATCAGCAGGAACATTGTGCAATAACGTTAAACAGTTATTACAGTTTATTGTTTCTTTTAGGATTATTTTGTGGTGTACATTTAAAGTATAAGATAACGTTTATAATTAATCATAAAAGATAATAAGCCTAGTGATATGTGCACAAGTGAATTGAAACAGAAATTTATTTTATTTTTGTAATGACAAAATTACACATACATAATACATAAACGAACATGATGTAAGTAGCATTCTTTATTTAAAGGTTTGTCATAAAAAAAATGGTGTTTAGGTACTCATATTAACGAGATTGATTATGAATTTTATAACGATTATCTTATTTAATTTTTTGTTTGAAAAAAACTAACTGTTTCCCTTTTTAGTAAAATCACTTATTGTATAATTGTGTCGCATTTACAATACAATACATATGACAAACTTTAATTTAATTACCTAAGACCACCAGCTCCTGAAGTCTCAGAAGCCAAGAAGTTCCTATCAGTCCATTCATCCTCGTCAATTTCCCTTGCGCCTCCATCAGAGAGCTCTAAGCTGATGCGTTCAGGTGTAGGCGAGGGCCCGTCTGTGTGGGTTGCCGGGGTCATCGAACTCGCCACTATTCTGTCTGGCACGGACACGCCGGAGTGACGGAGGCAGACTAGTCTACTGCCGTAACGCTCCATTGTGTAGCTCCTGTATTATAATATATTTAATGAGTAAAATGTTGGGAATAAGTTTAAGGAAAAGTAATTAAAGTAAATAATAATTAATCAAGATACAGTGATTAATAATAATATCTAAACACCATAAGTAAATTATAAACACTATACTTTTTAAATTTTAATTATTGATTATATAGAGGCGCGTGTAAGACTTTACCAAAGTCATGATATGTGCACGACCATTGGAAGGAAGGAATTTTAATTAGATAATATCTAAAATAAGCACGCAGGTACACTATTTTTCAAATACCTTTCAATTTCCCTCCAATCCCGGCTACCACCACATTAATTATACTACCTTACGCTGAAATATGAAAAATGTATATATATATATATAAATAAAACCTACCCAGGTCTCAACACAGCCTTGCATACGGCGCAACGGAAGCATGCGCGGTGTAAATGCAAACCGTCGGCGGTGACGCCCTCCGCCGCGAAAACGCGCGTGCCGCACGCAGCGCACTGCATGCCCGCTGACGACGGACCGCGCCATGGTTTCTTGTACTTTGAACATTTATTAAACAATTTATTGTAATGCTTTTAATTTAGATATTCAAAAACTGTAGTTATCGTGAAGAAGAATTGTAATAGTCAAAAAAAAAATGTTGAAAATTAAACCTATCAGTCATCCTGTTTATATAATATATTTTCATAAAACAAAATATTCTTTAAATTATTATTTATAAGTTACCTCCTCTTTAGGTGCAACTTTATCGGCTTCCTTGTTCGGTTCGTCTTTCTTAACAAATTTAGTTGCTAAGTTAGCTACCTGTAAAATGAAAAAAAATATAGGTTTATAGGTATGTAAGTATATTAGATATCATTTTTAAAACATAAAATGGCAGAAGGAAAATATACAAACTTTTTTAGTTCCATGAATAGGTCTTCCTGAGTCTCTAAGTTTTTGATCGAATCTGTGGAAAGTTTCGTCTATTTCACCCCACTTCTCTTCGTTCGAGTCGCCTTCCTTAAGCCTACGCTGACGGCCTAAGAACTACGTAGTAAAATAAATTACGAAATTAGAAAAAAAAACTTTCAAATATATAATAAATGGCATTACCATATATTCAAGGAAAATAATACTTAAAATATATATATATATATAGGACTCACTTGCTCGCGATCCCACTTGGGCACCTTCTCCGCAGTTTTAGGTTCAGGGCGTCCCAGTTTATTTTCCAGGATTTTCCGTTCAATTTCCTTAACGTTCCAATCGTCTCGTTCTATTTTCCCGACTGATCTCATTAAGTCCTTGGGTTTGGACGCTCGCGGGGCTACAGAGGGGGCGCTGGTGTTGGACAGTTCCGCGGCGAGACGCGCCACGCGAGCTCCTCCGCCCACGTTGCGACTGCCGCCACCAACGACTCTGCCCTCCTCCTGTATATCATTACACAATAATTAATGATTATTATTATATTTTAGCAAATAATGCAATACTCAATATCGCAGAAAATTTACCAACAATAATTTATAATAAAAACTATCAGAGTAATATATAAAGTAACAAGAAAAACAAAAACAAGGGTTAGTGTGCAAGTTCAAATCAACTCAATCATTCGAACTTTATAAATAAGATAACATATTATTAATAAAGAAACTACTGAAACTAACGTGAGTTATTACGAATCAATCATGCACACACAGTAAGTATTATATTAAATTATTTTCTATATCCATGTATTGGACCGTCGGATCGCCGGAAGTAGGCGGCCCTGCAATTAACCATCAACAAGTATTGTTAGTTGTACCATGCAAATTTCACACACAAGTCACACGTCTCTCACGTAGTGCTGCAACTTGCGCTCCAGCTTCTTGACCCGCTCGCCGAACTGCGGCGCACTGGCGCGATACTGTTGCAGGCCGTAATCGTTTTCCAAGTCCGCCGACGGAGCGAACTCCAGCCGCGGCTCGGCCGCCAACATCTGTATGCTCTTTTCAAATCGTTGCCTCATAATTTCGCGTGCCGCTTTCCGTTTACCGAAGCTTTTGGGTCGTTTTGCCTCCGCAGATTTCTTCTTCATCATATCAGCCACTCTTTGCATTCTAAATGCCATCTCACCGGAGTTCCGTGTTTGCATAGTGTGTTCTGGGCTTCGTCGCTGTTTGGGGACACCTTGAATTAAGTCAGCGACACGTTGCCTTCGTAATGCAAGTTCGAGGTTCCCGATGGAATCTCGACGTTTAGAATTAGAACGATCCGGACTGGGAGTGTCGCATCGTTTCCCTTCTATTATGTCCGCCATTCGTTGCCAACGCAAAGCCATTTCGGGATTATCCGCTAATCTTGTACGTACTGAAACCGGCTCGGGACTGGGCGTGCGACGTTTTTGACCCTCAAACAACTGAGCGATACGTTTAGTATTATAGGCAGCTTCTGTGGAACCGATCGAATTAGATCGGACATGAGGTGACAGTTCAGGACTTTGTGAGAATCTTTCTCTCTGTAAATCAGCCGCCTCAGACAACCTTCTGGTTGGTAGTACTGGCGTTTCTATCGGAGAACGAATGTTACGTTCGAGCTTACTTGCTGTTGGAGACCTTGACTTAATTTTTTTCTTTGAATGCGTCGTTGTCAAAGTGACGTCGGGGTCTTCAGAATTGTCAAATATATCTGAGAAATCAGGTAGTTTTATTGTATCCGCATCCAAGCCTTTAAGCTTGCGAGAAGTTTTAGTAGGCTTCTTGTCCATTTTATTTCCCTGAAAGAAACGTGCCACTTTCTCTTGCTCTACATTTATATCTTCTGCTTTAATTTTACTTTTTGACGTGCCTTGTAGTAGTTGAGCTAAAGAGTCTCGTATCATAGCTGGATGTGGCGAGTCTTCTGGGTCCAACAAAGTTATTATTTGTTCTTGTAGTTCCCTTTGCTTATCGGCGTGCTGTTCGTCGTTTGAGATAGAATCGTGGCCTTCAATCAGAATAGCTAACTGCGTAATATCATTAAGGTCCAATTTGCCTATTTTTTTTCGTATATATTCAGCGGGATCGTTACTTACTTGTTGTGTGCGAACTGAACGACGTTTTTTCCTGTGACTCGAATGAGATTTGTCAGCATCTGCAGCGTCTAAAAACATTATGGAAAAATGTTATATTATATTAAATTAAATTGTTCATATTGTTACTTCAGTCTCAGATAACACTTAATAATATGACTTACTTGAATAAACGGACACGGAGTGATCGGCTATACTTCTTAAACTCTTTTCTGTTAGCTGATTTTTTTTAATCTAAAAGTAAACAAAATTTAAATGTATACATATTTTCTATAAAAAAATAATAATACAATGGTTTGAAACACAATCGTCGCATTGAGTTCCGCCACGCCACACGCAATGTATGGATTTTGAGGAGTTTCCTCTTGTTTTATAATTTTTAATTTATTTGCACTTCAATGTACACCACGAAATGGGCAAAAAAAGTAAGTAAAAACATACAAAACTATCATTACAAGTATGAAGAAAGAACAAAAGGTTTTATTGCTAATAAGCGGATTTCTTCCAGACAAACCTTTGTGTTGGGAGTCGTGTAATAAAAAACAAAGCGAGTGGTGTACATTATATACAATTATTACTATTATTATATACCAATTCAATATTTTTATTTCACATATATTAAGAATATGAAGATTATTTTACCTGATCGAACATGTCCGTTTTGTGATACACGTGAGGCACTTCGCCTTTAAAAGCGTAATACACACGCAAAAGATATGTTCTAAGCTTTGCTTCAGGTATGTCTCGGGTCGGACCGTTTGAAGCCACCGGCGCTATACCTGTTCAAAATATAATAGTTAATTGTTTATATTGCATATGACGAAATTATAAATTTGTAAATGTAACAGGTTTTACAATTTACGAATGATGAATACCAAAAAATTATTCTCGAATTTAGACGAGACCACATTGTGTAGAATATCGTACAAGAATATATTTATAATTTATATGAAAGAATCAAATATCATAGAAAGATACTTGAAACTGAGGTGAGCAGTAAGGGGAAGTAGATAGAGGTCTCGGTTGAATTTCGTGAACACCATACATACCATTTTTAACATTTTTTAAAGTGTAATTAGCACACTTGGAAAATTGAACAAGACATATTTAGAAAACGTATAAAAATTTGAACGGAACGGTTTTTCGGAGGCGCGGGTTCAAATCCAGTTGCGTTCAAATTTTTACTCGTTTTCTAAATATGTCTTTTGCAATGCAATACAATAACAACACCAAAGTGAAACAAAAGCGTTAAGTTAACAATAATAAAAAATAATAACCAAACATCGACTGGTACACCTCTAAATACCTCTCTACTAAATATCTCTGACACTGTCTGACTTTATATGCAATGATTGTCTGTTCTAACCAGTCAGGGAAATCTGTATATTTAAAATTACTTTAATTTCGCCATTATAATTATTTAATTCAACGAGGTGAAGTTGAGTTCCACTACCACTGTCTTTAAAATAAACTCTTAACAGTTTTCCAATTGTTTTTACTTCATCAACTACAAAATACGATTAAAGAACAAATTTTTACCAAATTCCTGTTGCAATATATGATAGACCGCCCTGGGTGAAGATTCAGGTGGTAATAAGTCTGGCCTATATCTCTTGAGCAGTTCCGAAAGCGCCGCCGGTCCGGTAGCAGCTCGTAGACCAGGCTCGGAGTAACCCACCCACGCGATGAGAGCTTCTTCTGGTATTTCAGGCTCTAAAATGGACAATATTATTATTATTATATAAATATAACAGATAAAAAAATTAGCATAAACGTTATATTTGTAATAAGTCGATGTGTGTGATTGATATTATATGACGGTTATTACTTATTATTAAAAAAAATTTAAAAAAAATAAATTTCCATTGTAAGATAATCACAAAAATAAAGAATTTATAAGAAACAGCATGAATACGTGAAGTGCCCAGTTTTCGTTGAGAAAGATAGCCCCTTAGCCTATAATATACGCTGGGAAATCACGATGTATAATGTTTGAATTTTAAGCTTTAAACAATTTACAAGATAAGAAATAAAAAACTTACCTCTTCGTCTCTTAGACAGAGATGAGTCTAAAGGCAGAGGTGATAGCTACGCGTTTTCACTTAAGTTCAAACTCCGAAGTCGCAGTCGAAATTATATTGTGTTTATTGAGCTATGATTAATTAAGAAGAAAACACAAAAGACTCTAACCTCGTCGTCTCTTCTTAGGCAGAGGCGCGTCTAGAGGCAGAGGTTCGTCGGAGTCGTAAAATGACGTGACGCGGTGTGGCGTGACGGCCACGCGGTTCAAGTTGGGGTAGCGCGTGCCAGGGTCTAAGGTATACGCTCCGAAGTCACGGTGGAGATTCTCTGGTGTTGTTTGAGCTATGATTCACAAAGGAATTATATGTAAATATGTTTTTTTTTATATATATACATATATCTATCGTTGTCAATATCAAATTAATTTATTTAACAAGATGAAAGATAAAAAAATCATCAAGAATTAGATGAATTTCGAACGCCGCGCTTTGTCTTGCCAGAGTGGAAAGATGTAAATATTGAAATACAATAATAGCCCCGCGTGGGGATAAAATCAATAACTTAAATACTTAAATAAATGAAATACCCAAAAGCCTATAAATAGATTCCCTCTCAGCTATAACTTCCAACGGATGTGGCGCCGGCGTGGAGCCCCACGCTCTGACCGCCCAGGCTGAGTCCAGCGCGGAGAGGAACCCGCGAGCACACCCGGACCCGGTCGGCCAGAACGGCTCCAACAGACTATCACCCACTAGCTGACATAGCAAACGTCTGCCGTGGCGCTCGTACACCTAGTTATATAATTTAAAAATAAGCCTCTTTGTTAACTTCGGTAAATTCTAAGAGTTTCCATTAAATATTATATCAACTTTAATAGTAAGTTCAGAACTTTCCTTTGATTGATATTCATTTCAAACGTATAACCTCGGTAATACTTAGGTTTTCCTTCTAAAAAACACAGTAAATATTGCTAGATAGATTGGGTGACATTTTACCATAAATAAGACCAAACATTTGGATTTTACTGAACTTATTTCTAAGACGAAATCACAAGTTTTCGATCACTGAGGTAACCTCAGTTTAGAATTTTTGTATTTTGTCCAAAACCCCTGATCCAATTGTCGATTTAGATGTGTCGATGGGTAGGGCTCATAAAGGCCTATCGGTCGATGTATGACTTTTACCATTAAAATTGGAAAAAATTAAGTTACTTAGTCCAAGTAAAACTCAAAACTTGGTAACGTAGTTAGTAAGTTTAGTCCATGTTAAGATTTACCGTAGTTCAGGTTTTTAAAGTACATATACATATTTGTCATTAAAAATAAATATTAAACTGCGCTCGTTATTTTGTAGATATGTAACATATTAAGCCCAACATCAATTCCAATGTAAAAAAAAACTTTTATGTCACAAATCAAACGATTTAATAAATTTGTATTGCCTTTTCAAACACTTCTAATAACAATTATATTAGAAAAATAATAGCCTCAAATCTGTAATATTTTAAATATAATAACATAATTATATAAAGCTGAATAAGATAACACTTTATAATGGCCTGTACATACCATACTAGCATTTTCCGCAGCATACATAGAAGTAAAATCGAATAGTGCAACATCAGGCTCTCCATAATGGTTAAGGGCAAAGTCGCGTAAAGGCAAGCGAGCGTCTGTAGAAAACCTGGCCGCCTCTTGCGCATATCGCATTAAAGCCGCACGGTCCACGTTCTCAACGCTAAGCAGCCTAGAAACTTCGTTGAAATCCTTAAAATATAAGAAAACATTATGATTTTTTACACTCCCTTACATAACCTGCGCAAAGAAAGTGTTAAGACATTGCGCACAGTAGTTTCCGTCCAATTCAGTTTAGTCGGGTGGCAGTTATTGGACCGCGGTATTTAAAAAAAATCACTATGGCTAATAGAGGTCGGTCGTTTTCAAATTGCCACAATATATAATAAAAGCATTTTGCTACTTGTAAAGCAAATAATAGTTTTTACACGATTTCACTCACGCTTAACAAAACTCCCTTATCCAGAAGGCTGTGCTTTTTGGCTGTCATTACAAAATAGTGTGTGTCGTCCTTGTAGTACACAATATTTTCCAGATCTATCCCAGTCACTTCGTATAGCTCTTTAAAGAATTTCTGATTAAATATGAATGCCACACCACTTATTTCTGGCACCTAAAAACAATTGTATTATGAAATAACAGCGCCCTTCTCCACTTACAATTCAGGAAACGAAACACATTGTGTGCTGATTGGCGGAACTCAACGCCGAGTTTTGTGTTAGAGCCAGAACGGAGAAATAAAAACATTTTAAATATAATAATTCCCCTGAGTGGGTATCGAACCTAAAACCAATTGCGTTAGCAGTCAGACGCTGTTCCACTGTGTCAAAATGGAATCATAGTTTTAAACTAACAAAAAAAAAACTAAATATTTAATTAATAATCCAGAAACAAATAAAACTAATAAAAAGTACGGATTAAGTGTTCGTTCCGATCGATAGAAACGGTTACGTTAATATGTTAATTTAATATATAACACAAGTTATTGCGTATTAAGTGATTGTTATTTTAATCCCTATAAATGATGGCTACCATTTTATATATAATATAATATTTTATTCTGGTTTTCTACAAGTTCTATCATTTGCAAATAGTTCAATTGTAATATAAAAAATATCTGTAATATTAGTGAAACATCCGTTTTCACGTGTTTATGAAATTCGTTTTCTTTTCCAGTTATTATACAATAATCAGATAATAACATATTATAATTAATTATATTAATACGTAAACGAAAAACTTTGAACTCTTTTTTTAACAAACACACCCCCAGATGGAGGATTTTGAAATTAGTCACAGTTATAGTTTATACTGTATACTGTTGGAGTGCAGAATGTTTTTTTTGCCTACACATACACATTGCCCTATGTTTAACATACACTTTTGTCTAAGTGACATACACGTTGCTAAGGCAACGCGTGTTTCCGCGTCTACGGGACTAATAGTACAAATAAAAGCTTAAGAGATGCTTTCCAGTCCTATCTTTCTATGCATTTAAAAATATTTTTTTTTTGAAAATGACCTAGACTAAGCTTATTTCAATTCAATTCATTTTTTTTTCAATTTCAAAACTACAACACGATGGGAGTATAGTAACAGTTTATTTATATAATATAATTTACCGCAGCCTCCTGTTCAGTGTGGCGGTTGATAAAGTTTGCCGTGATGGCCATCGCTAGTTTCCCTCTGAATTCTTTACGTTTAAAACCGTTTAGCGTGTTCCGTTTTCCGTCAGCACCGATCAGGACATCGAATTCGTATTGAGCGACTGGATGCTCCGACGGCGTCACACGAGCACGCCATCCTAAAGCTTCAGAATATAATTCTTGTCAGAATGTTAAGTATTTGCAATTTATTGCATGTTGTCAGTAATTTGGGAGTTTACACAACTCGCATTACCGATGCGAGTGGCAAAATAAGACAGTAGAGAGATTATATGTAAAAGAACCTGCGGTCTACGGTGTTTTCCTGATACATTTTTCTTAATTCAATCATTTTTTTTTTATACAGCTTCACGCTTTTCCCAAATTGAAGACATTGCTGGTAGAGTGACGGGACTCAACAGCGTAGAAAATACAACTCAATGGCGTGTCAATTCGAGTGGGGATCGAAGCCACGACCAATCGCGGACACAGACGCTATCCCGCTGCGCCACGATGGTCTCCATTAATGGCACATTAATTGAATACAAAAATTACAAAAACAAATTATTCTAAAACAAAAAGTTATCGGGACATGACATATAAAACAAATAAACGTAATTAAGGCGACCGCATAAACGGCGACGGTATAAAGTAAGGACAACAATTACGATAAGATTAACAATAATGAATATGTAACAAATTGTTGAATGAAAAATGAAAAGAGAAATTTTATAATTATAAAAATTAAATTAAAAAACGGACGTGTACTTACTCTCCGAACTATCTGTAAGAGTCGGATCCAGTAGTTGTTCAAAGCTGACTCCTTCATGAAATTCTACACCTAATAATAGAGCTACCTAAAATTTAAATATATATTTAATAACAATTCTTGACAAGTAAATGACAATACGAATCAATATAAATATTACCTTCAAAAGTATGCACTGCAACTGTCTTATACTGATATGATCTATGGATCCAGCACAAAATTTTCCAAAAAACTTTTTGGCTCCCAACGATTTTAAGTCATGTATGACAAAAGGCCATAAATGTAACACATTATTTCGAGACATACGATCTCGTTTTTCAATAACTACCTATAAAAACAAATACAATATTTTATAAATACAAAAGTCTGTCACGCGTTGCTATGCGATGATACTATGATACGCGGAGAGGACCTAGAGCCAAGACACTCCGCTCTCCACTGTCCGCAGGACTTTATTTTACCAGAGCGGGAAAATAAATAATTTCAATATAACAATTTCTCCAAGTGGGATTCGAACCCACAACCATCATGTTTACAGTGTTGCTGTCCCACTGTGTCATGATGACCTCACTTTTATAATTAAAATCTGTAACAAAACAATATTATTAAAGTATGGCGCAAAACACGAGGTTTGGCCATGCCACACAAGTAAGCAAATTTTCTGAATCAAGAAGGAACACTCCGATCTCCGGAATAATATATTACCGACTCAATATACGAATAATTAACAATGAAAAACATACATAATAAAATATTTATTTAAACGTCTGGTCCGCGAAATTTTATACGTTTTGAAATGAAACAGTTCTAATCGGATTAATTGCGTACATTTTGTGGTATTCAAAAATACGTTTTAAAATAACAAAACATATAATTCTTATTTGATTTCGCGATATTCGCGATATGCTTGCTTGGCAACACTTTTTAGTTCAAAAAGATCTAAAGAAAATAGAAAGTGAATATAACTCGCCACCACACCGCTTACTTAATAACTTTCTTCAAATTATAATTCCAGTAAGATTAATCAAATTATAAATTCTACTAAGTTTAAAGTGATGACGCGATATTCATAAAATAATCCATTGCTGCAGTATGAGGATAAACATTTAAGACATGAACCAAAAGACATTTAGTTAAAAAGGGATCCACATGCCCACGATCTTGGATTCGAATCCTATAAGGAGGTGTATATTCTCATTAACGTACCGTACCTAAACATGTTTTTATTCAGCTTCACGCTTTTACAGGCGCCAGTACGCCGCGTCTTGTCTAAGGTATCAATCAGAGCGGATAAATGAAATTATTTTTCGCCGAGTGGGACTCGAACCCACAACCTGGCGCGTTCACAGTAAGCTACTGTATATGAAGGTGGAAAGCACATAAACATATGCCTTACGAATTGTAATTAAGCTATATTTGTCATACCACTTTGGCACCAAGAAGTTGACACTCAATTGCTGCACGCACACCGCATGGTCCAGCGCCTATAATGAACACTTTGTTTTGTGTACACGCACGCGCTTTTCCATACACTTTATGATTCGCACGAGCATCAAACTTTTTAAAGAGAGCTTGTGCTTTCCACGAGCTCGTTAATTTGGCCTAAAAATAAATTTATTATTATATTACTATATCTTAACACAAAGGTCTGAATTTCAGTTTTTGTGATAGTGATATAATCAAATACGTTCCTTAAAATGGTTATAAATAATAACATTTCTTGTGCGGTTAACACAAAGCTCAACATATACACTCATATGAAAAATATGTAAAAAAAAAGTAAATATTGAGATGCCGATAAGATATACAATGTTTTATACATAAATATATATTTTGGCGCTACCAGCTTAACCTTCACACCAAATGTAATTTTTATACAATGATCTGTTTATATAAAAAGCAGAAACAATCATATTTCCACTTAGTATATGATATATAATTCATTTCTATCTCACATATTTTTACTTATTTTTAATTTTTATTATATCTTGTATATTAGAAAAGTAGATTGGTAAAATCAGTGCAAAATTGTCGAGAAAAAGAATAATAATTAGAAATCAAATGACCAAAACACATATACCTACGTGCTAAAAATATACTACGGGAAAAATAAATTACATTTTAAAAGAACAAATTGAGATCACGCTAGATCTAGATAGGTATTTATAGATGTGAACTCATCACTACGGGAGTGACGAGTTCACTGAATTTGGATTGTCTCTCGTCGTTTCACATGCTTGCTGCTAAATTTCAACACAATTCGAAACATACATATAAAACATCTGAGTTATTTATAAAATAAATTTTTGCAAGCTTCAAACAATCATACAACCATAAAAATTAGCCTCCCACACATTGGACGGCAAATATTGCTTTTTTAATTTACATATTTGACTCACAATTTAATCCATATTTTATGATTAGTCAATATTGCGTATAATTTATGTTCACATACTACAGTACGCTTTGGTAAGAATTTTAATTATACCTAAAATTGTTAATGTTTAGTAGTGCAAGAAGTAGTTGATGTAATATTCACAAGAAAAAATATAAATAGTACAAACAAACTGTATTACATTACTATATTTAAATAATAAATGATATTTCAAAATTATACAGCTTAGAAAACAATTATCCTAAAATAATGACATAAAATAAAAATTTTGTATTATATAACTTGCACCTTTATATAGATAATTTAAAAGAAATCAAGCATAATTTTCTTACCTTTAATTTTGGATAAAAATCTGGTAGTCTGTTTGGTTTTAAATTGAGTGTATTACAAATCTCTCGATGCAGAGTTAAGATTTGTTTCATAGTTCCCGCTGAACAAAAATGGTCAAACATCTCTGCAGCTAGAGCACACTCCGGCGGAGTGGGCTCCACGCGCCCCCCACGATTCATTTCTAGTAACAAATGTTATTTTTTAGTATTTTCTGTATATAACTAAAATAAACGTTATAAATACATAATTATTACATGTTAAAATATAAAGGTCTAAAATTATAATATTAATGAAGCTTAAAAAAAATATAGTAAAATTTTTGCTATAAAAATGTAACATGTACTCGTAAGAGATACACTTTAATTAATTCAGTTCAAAGCAACCGTAATGGCACGACATACATTATTATTTATGTTTTCATTATAACAATCACATTCACATAACAGTTACAGTCACAAACCATATTCGAGTTCAAAAACAACTGTATTTTTAGGAAATGTATATATTTTATTAGTATAGCATTGTTGAAAACCGTCCAAGAGCTCTGATCCTTAAGCCATAAAATCCATATCCAGCTACATTGAAACTCTTATACATTTGTTACAACTCTATACGTGTTCTACCTTGAGTGTTCTATCAGTCTGTTATGTAATATTTAAATTTTTCATTGTTGATGCTCAAAAAACGAAATTCTATATGTGTTGTAACAGAGCATGCAACAATTGAAATATAAATTATACCCATATCAAGTTAAATCTGAAATATTTTAATTCATTTTTTGTTAATTACAACTCTGAAAATAATTCTTTGATTCTCGGACCATTTCACTATTGTATATCTTATTCTTGCTTAATATCAGATCACAATACTGTTATAAGTTCCTATGTGTATTATAATAAATAGAGTATTTTAATATACTTGTATAGATAATAATAATGCTATTGACTCCACCGGTAGACTAATTGGCCAAATTGGCCAAAAGTTATAAATAATTTAACAATATAAAATTTTATACAATATCAAAAGAAGAAATTTATTATAAGAATGAGTGTAATGTATGGACACACAGTTGACTGTAGAAGAGGGAATAAGAATGGACAACTATGCAGTTATTAAAGGAAACATTTAAAAAATAGGGTTACATAAGTAATGAAGGAGCTGAAGTTTTGCTGTCAACAAATGTGTAGTAGTTCTCATTATTTAAAAGCTGAGATAATGTTATTGTTACAAAGGTTATGATCGATAAATACATATATCTGGAAATGGTAGTTACATGGGTTACATGGGTAGTTACATGGGGCATTGACCTAAGACATTGTCAAGTATAATATTAACATAGCCATAAAAGATAGGAACAAAGTAGTCATATCCTCTACTATAGCTGTAATGTCATCCCTATATTTGAATAATAAAAATATGAATATATGTGTATAATAGATTTATTATATATTAATTGAAATCACAAAAACTCTCTTAGCCTTATAAGCCTAGTTTTAACTACTAAAAAAGTTATAAAAAATAAATTGTAAAGAAATAATATTTTAACAAAAAAATAAAAATTAGAATGTATCATATATCCATAGTGCGTTAAAAATAATAGTAAAATATCTAAAACGAAATCAGTAGTTAAAGAAGATCTCTAAATTGATCAAAAAGATGGTACAAGCAATGACTATAAAATCAGTAATGGCTTGACTTAATTACAATCCCTTTAATAAATAGCAGTAGTCCCTGTAAATCTAGTTTTTAGTTTTTTAATTAGAAATAAATGTAAGTAGGAATATAATTTACATGATATAACAATATTATTTATTTACAATTCCAATAATAGTTATCTAGGTCAAGCATTACCTGACATACTAAAAATATGGGCAATGAACTGTGCTAGAGTATAACAGAAAATAACAAACATTAAACTCTTCGATACTGACAACTGCTATCTCTACTGCTTATTTTGCTTATAACCTTAACCTTATAAATATTTTCATTATTCAAGTTTAATAATCATGTTTAAAATATATATATATATATATAGCACAGGGTAACATTATACTAGACAGTGTGAGAGTATATCAAGAACATAAATGGATAAAATCTTTATCAAAATAAACAAAATGGACACCAAAAGAAAATATATTTATTTAAACTTTTAAAATATAAACATAAGCTCAATAGTATGTTTATATTTTTGGTTAATATAAACATTAAGACATCAACAATATATTGTACCTATCAAAATGTAATATTTGTGAAATGGAAAGGAAATATTTTAGTTGTTTTTACTTTTGACTATATGTAATGTACACGAAATTTGTACAATCACTAAAAGTGTTACAATTTAGTAGGTGAATGGACTGTGATGTATATTTAGACAAATATTATGTTACGCATATATATATAATGTTGTTTACAATCAATAACTTTTATAACACAATAAATAACAGCTAGAGAAATTGCAGAACATTGAAATAAAGAAAATGAACAAAGCAGCTGGTATCATAGATTTTTACATTAATAGATAACACAATGTTCGCAACGCAATTATTATTGTAGAGAGCATCGGAGCACTTTACGTACACACTACATATTATACCTACATTGTATGCCTATAAATATGGGTTATAAATATACACCAGTAAAGTCATTTCCTATGTACATTTTTAAAATAATTTAATCAAAATGTTACTGACCTGATATTTTTAGCTAAATACTTAATCTTCTAACAATGTTTCAACATTACCAATGATCTCAGCTCCCAAATTTTAACTTGCATAGTGTTTGCTTACACCCAATGAGCAATCGTACAATACACTTCACACTACAGAATATAGAATTGTAGATATACAATACCTTAAGGTTTGGTGTATACTGTATACTTGTAAAGATTATACTACTACAGAGTACAGTCTAAACTTTACAGATAAATAAGTAAATTCAAGAATACTTGTACAGGTTATATATTTTATGCATATAATAAAATGTAACTGATTGCTGACTGTGTGTGATATAAATAAGATATATGAAAAAAAAATTGTCTGTCTGTCGAACGAAGTAGTTAGTTATTTTCGTATAGTTTACACAGGTGAAGCTACGAGTGGGTTGATAATAGAAAATATAGAGGTAAAAATGTACTATCATGTATGTAACTTTAAAGAAATCATAATATAATTAATATTTTTTCAATGGCCGCTACGTACCTAAAGCTTCTGGGATAGTCGTTTTCGTTATGAATATCACAATGCACAAAAGTGAAATACCCCGTTTTTTTTATAATTAGGTAATTATAAAAGTGAGGTATTTAAAATTTAAACTAATTTATGTATCGAAATAGCTAACGTTTAAAAATTTTCTATAAAGTATTTCAATTATTAATCCGTAAGATAATTAATTAGAGATAGTATAAGATAGATAATTATAAAAATCCATAAGCTGATAACATGTTTTATAAGCTTTAAATTTTTATTCAAGAGTCAAAAAATAATTTGATAATTTACAGATGTCAACACAGAATATTTATTGTGTCTTTTAACAGGCAACACTAAATCGCCGGTATTGATCTTTCATTCTTTGATTTGGGGGTATCTTCTAGACGTAATTTAGGATAATAGTATTCCGTGCTGAGTTCACCTGGTGCTGACACAGACAGGAAGGCTATTACTTATAAAATGGGGTAAGTGCTTTTAAAAATTTATAACTTAGGTGGCTAAAGTTACAGCGCCTATCACTTTTTTTTGTTTGTTATAATTGTAATGTGTTATTGTAAATATTAAATATTTTTCATCTTTATAATTAACCAAAGTCAGGGCGTGTCCCTAGTATATATATATATATATATATATATATATATCATGCCTATAAAGCTCATGTATGTAGATAGAGGATGATTTTATTTATGAAAACAATATGTACTCCCTTCCACAGTTTTATTTGAAATGTTCTAGAAATTAATTATTTTATATCGAATTATACATAGTCACTTCAGGGTGGGGCACATGTACATACATATTTCTATAGATTTTTGCAACAGGAGAGTAATTTAACAAAGGTTAAATATTATAATTGTTATAAAGTTTATGTGTTTAGACATGATGTTATAAAAGAATACATAAAACATCATTCATTTGCAATTTTTTGTATATGTAGAATCAAACTTTTATAGCACTTTTGATTTTTTTATCATTAGTACCATGGTACAGCTAAGCTTTGCCTGATGTATATAATTCCACTTCTATAAAGATATATTAGAAAGAAACATGTATAGTCAATTATACATAGTCACTAGTCAACCCAAGCCAAGCCAAGGCGGAGCACATGTAACACAATTTATGTAGTACTTTTTGCAACAAGGAGTTAAAATTTTAGTGTTTTTATCAATGAAAACATAGAACATCTATTATATTCTTATATATACATATAATTAACAGAATAGAACAAAATATTCTGTTAATTTACACTTAACTTTAACACAACACTTATCCTATAAAAATATTTAGTATGCAGCAGAAATAAGCAAGAGAGATATTACAGTAAACTTTCTTATAAGTTGTCTTTATTTATATTTACTTTCCTATTTATTTGGAAAATCTAGACTGTATTTAAATTTTGCTAACAACACTCATGTTCATTTCATTTATAATCTATTATGATATTTCAACTAGAAAATTGTTTGTGACCAATTAACATCGATACAGACGTTTATATATCTAATACAAACATCGCCTCATCAAAATATATAATGAAAGGGATGCTCCCCGCCGCCATTTTGAAATGTTGTTGCCTACCATTTTCAATTTGCATGGCGATTAATCAATACTCATCCCAGACATGCGCGTAGCGTTTTTAAATAGTAACTTAGGCGTGGCATATATGCTTATAGATTTTACGAGCAACTTATGTACTGAATAATATAACTTTCCTCAGCAAAAACTGCATTCCTGAGCCAATGGTATTTTGATGTTCGGTTGACGATTCAAGTCTACAACTCTATTTGAATAAAAGATAGTTAGTAAAAGAAAGATAGATGTCAATAGAAAAAAATATATATATATTATAACCATCGTAGCGCATTTATAAATCATACAGGGGGGTAGTCAAAGAGACGCTTGCGTTAAGCGCTTCGTCATCTATTTTCCGCCCGAAGTAGCAATATTGCGTGTTTAATGTTGTTGGAATCGTATTGGAATCGAATCAGATGCTGTCACGATTATTATTTGATAAAAATACTTAATTATTTGATAAAAATACTTAATAGATACTTATTAGAATATTGGATTTTTAATAATTGCTACGATAATATTCTTTAAATCCTTAAGAAGAGCATATAAGTAATATATAAGTAATATTTATGTTAATTACAGTCACTTTAATATAGGACTTCTTTTAGTTCTTAAATGATAGTATTAATCAATGTTGATGTTATGATTTTGTGTTCAAAAAAATGAAAAAATTGTTGAAAATTTGGCATATTTACGTTTACGTTAACGTTACGTTAAGTTGATTGTAGTTCTAATTCCGAGTAAAGTAAGGCTTTCGTGTATAAAGCTTAACATACACCAGAATAGAAATAACATTTCTGTATAAATAACATGTGACTATGAAAAGTTTGAGATCTCAATGGTGTTTAGTACATACTAATTAATGTAAAATTGTTTAAAATTATAATAAAAATATTAATTTCAAGAGGCGTTCCCGTAATTATTAAAATGTTTACTAAATAATGCAGTAATAATTCTACGAGGTTGAGGACGATATGTTAAATGATAATGCATATATAATATAATATTTTTTTGCTATCGTAGTTTGTATGTAAACAATGAAAATTATATTTCTTTGTATCAAAATGATATTTCTAAAAAAACTTTATATGCAGTTTTTAAATTAGGCCTAAATTATTATATAAAATTGTTAAGAAGTAATAGTTACTAAAACTTAGGTAGACGGTTTTGCCTACAAGAATGTTCTAGAAGGAATAAGATTAGGATGCAAGTTTTCTTTGTTGCAAACAACAAACAACTGTAAGATGTGGTAGCTTCAACGTTAATCCGATTTTATTCTCCCTCCTGAGGAATGAAGACCATTCTTTAATATTTATCATTAGTTATTAATATCTATCAGGTCTGGAATGTAATTTGTTACATTTCTATAAGCTACATCCAAAGACTAAACAGTGCCAGTGCAGACGTTTTCGGAAGTTATTTGTAGCGTTAATTCTTTATATAAATTTTCATATTGGAACAAGCGTATACGTTGGTTTGATTATGAGTGATTTTCAGCTTTATCCGGTACACAATCGTATATAGTAGGAACTAGTATTTATTTCTCTTTGTTAGTCAGTCATGTTACTTATAAACTTTTTTTTATTCCTTTTGACGTAAATATGAAGTACTATCTTTATTTTTGTTGATTTTTATGTTTCTTCTTTTTCTCTTACTTTTTTATTTACGAATATTAATATTCTTATTAGACACGGAAAAGATAAAAAGAAAGCTTTTCTGCAGCACTTGGGGACGGGTTCTAGAAATTATGTTTTACACAATTATTATGTAATTAGTTATGAAATTTACTTATTTTTTAAGCAGGTAATTTAAAATGGAAACAAGTTAAATCCATTTAAGTATTATCAAGTGAACGTCAAATGAATTTAAATACTATTGTATATTATTCATTTCTTTTCAAAATAGATTAGGTAGATAGAGGAGCGCGGGCAATTAACTAAATGCTTTGTATTATTCTTTATAAGTTGTCTTTACTTATATATTGCCTTCCTATATATTAGTAACAACCCTCATGTTTATTAAATAATGCTTACATTTATATATTTATTATAAATATATAACGAGTTTTGCAATAACTAGAAAATTGTTTGTGACCAATTAACATCTAACTAGACGTATATGTTACCGAAGCGACGCTTCCGCCATTTTGAAATGTCGAAATGATGTGCATTCAATCAATACACACCCCAGACATGCGCGTTGCGTTTTTAAAGGGTTGCGTACTTGGGCGTGGCATACAGGCTTATAGATTTTACAAGTAACTTATGTTCTGAATATCGCCTCATCTCAGCAAAGCTGCGTTCCGATTATTACGATTCAACTTTACAAATTCTATTTGAATAAAGATTTTTTTTTTGAATTAATTTATACCATCATTGCGCAATTAGAATGTATACTTTCATGTTTTTTTTCCGCACAGCAACCCTGCTGGCTCTGACCGCTAAGTAATATGTCAGCTGCTACGAAATTCTTAAGCGCTTGTTACATATTGGTTTTGTTGTTAGCGTCTCTGTGGAGAGATTTTAACAAATGTCTGGTAGCCAAAGATTATATCTAAGAATATCCGTTTGGCAAGAGAACATTATAAAATATTTTAACATACTGAGAATACGTATAGAATATTTTTATGCGTACACGAACAAAATTTGTAAAATGACTGCTTCGTTTCCGTCTTTCATCCATTAATCCTTACAGTAAGGGAGTTATGGGGGTCACAACCTGAACGTCTTTATGATATTTAAACTAAGCTTTACAATTCATACGCTAACTGTTATTTGTTTTATCCAAATTATTGCAATACGATAAAGGGTAAAAATGAGTAATTAATTCTTGTGAGTGTAAGGCTGCCAACCTCTGAATTGACACATATTAAATAATATATTATACTTGTAAATTAGTTACCCTTGGAAAAATTCTTAAAAACTGTTATTATAATATATTTTTAATTTTATAAAAACATTTTCAGAAGTTAAATAGTTGTATTACAAAATGATGTTAGGTTTTCTTATTAATTTTAATTTAACTAAAAGTGTTTCTATTTGTTGCAGTAAAATTATGGCACAGAGAAAATTTGCTCAAGGCGTATACATCCCGCCGTCTACGCAAAATGCAAATACAGATATCCGCAAATCGACAGATGTTGCGAAAGATCCAAAAAATATCATACACAGAAAAACAAATGCAAAAACGTTACTCGACTTGGTATCATTGGAGAGTGAGTATGATTTATTTATTAGTTTTAATATTCTCTAACAATGTACCTAATATGCTATTGTAATGCCGCGTTTATTTATAGGTATTCATCGGCATAAGCCATTTGTGCTTTTGGAGAGGATCAAGACTGAATATAATTACGTGAATTCAGTTCCCTATCCTGATAACTCTTTGCTTACTGAAATAGGCTCAATTCGTGTTCCAGCGTCAAAATTACATGGAGCGATGCCAAAAGTTGCTAGAAAAAAACCCGTAAAGAATACAAGCATGTGCCTAAGATCGGGACCTAAGAAACAAAAAAAGAAGACACCACCTATCATCCGAGAAATACAACGTCGCAATCCCATCCGCAAGGCAGCTTTCAAAGCATCTTTGTTATGGAAATATACTTCTTCAGTTGACACAGAGTTTTCCGTTGATGATGAGAAACCATTGGCTTATTTTACAAGATCATGCAAAATAACTCAACAGAAGCAAAAGCTGCTTCAATATGGACGCAAAAAGCATAACTCAGGTATGAACTGAATGGATTTTTTTTAAGAATATTTAACAATTATCTAATGAATTATTACTTGTATATTGAATGTTTTCTCTTTTTAAAGGCTCGAAAAAAAAATCAACTCCTGTTGTGGAGCCCTCGCATTCGTTAACTGCTAATAACGGTAACAATAAATTATAGTGACTTTTTTACAAATTGTAATTTGCCATGTCCTGGATATTTAGATACCTTTCTGTTTCTAGAACCCGCTTCTCCCACAGCTGATGACACGGCTTATGTGAATCAACCTACTCAGAAAGATGGTAAGTTTAAATATATATATATATATATAAAAATGTGTGTATTTATATTGTTTATACTAACTATTAAATTGGTGAACTATGAATAATAAACTTTTCTTCTCTTTATTTAGTATCAGCATTAGATAGACATCAGGCTACATTGAGCATAGGTAAGTTTTATTTATATAGCATTTGTTTTTATATGCGAGTGAATGTGAGTGCATATGGACGAACTTGCGCGCACGCCTGCTTATATGTGTGTGTGTGTGTGTGTGTGTGTGTTTTAAAAATAATTTGCCAATTTTGCTTGCTAATTAATAAAAGCTGGGCTAACATCAATATATATATATATAAAGATGAAGAACCCGCTGAGGAAGCTAGTAATTTACCTAGTCTTCTTTAACATTCGGACTTTGCACACTTTTTTCACTTATATTTAATGAAAGGAGAGAGAGCATCGTAGCGTATCAGTCTACTCGGATCTTTTGATATAGCCCTTTGTATTAAATTTTTAAGTATGTGGGAAAATTAATTATAACAAATTCTTTTGATACAATTAATTTCTTTTTTGAGAAACAGTAGTTTACAACTCCATATTGTATGTACATGAGAGTGCACACATAAAATTATGAATCCCATTTTCCCACTAAAATTATAGATAGATGATATTGTTTAAAAAAACTTTATAATATAAAAATAATTAATAATACTATACTTAAAAAACATTTTGTTACCACTAAAGATAGGCATAAGTGCTTTATGAAAGTGCCGTGCGAAATTTTAAAGAACATTTGCCCAATTCCGGTAATTTGTTGAGTTACTCGTATTATTGTTTAGAAGCAGAAGACCCTGCAGGTAATCTGACACCATACATCAATCCTGAAAGCTACAACGTTAAAAGGCTGTTGATACAAGTGTATTAACTGTTCAATTATTTAATTTAAATATAACTGTTTTGCATTACGGCGATGTTTAAAAAAACATACCAATGATATGCAGATTAGCCTTCTCTGTAACTATTGGAATTACAGAATGCCATCTCATCTCTTAAACTGTGTATACACAATATTGGTGATACCGTACGCTACCATACGTTTCTACCGCACTGCTACTTATTTACAAGCACCATTCCAGTCTTCATCGACAAGTTCCTTGGTTCATTTTGCCTATTTTCTCTTACATATTATACCTGTTCTATTGTAAAGCAAAATGGTTATTAAATAACTTCAAACACACACACCAATAAGGTGGAAGACCTTATTGATAGCTGCTGGTGATTTGAAAATATAAAATAAAAAAATATTAATATATTCTTTTTTTTTAAATATAATTTAAAGTTGAAAATTAGAAGTAAAATAATTATAAAATTTAATAATCAAATGACACAATCAATAAACTAAGTTAATACTTTTGTTATTACTCATCATTAATATTAACCGACACTACATCGTGGTGTTGCCAAGCAGCCTTGTAATTTTGTTTAAAAGTAGACACGATTGGTTGCGGGTTCGATTGGTACTAGGCGGATTGATGGTTTTGAGTTCCATTCCAGAAATTGGAGAACAGAAAACTTCACACTAGGTTCTCCCTGACCTAGCCCTATTGTGCGGGAAAATTTTTTAATGTTCTATTTTTTTTTTCAGAAAACTCGTTCTTAGACCTGGAATCAGATGTCTACGAAGATGACGGTGAGTCTATTATAGTTCTCAATATAACTAGTTGATAAAAAATGAATATCTTGTATAAGTATTTACCATATTAACACTAAATAATGCTTTAAATATTTTTTAAAGAATTATTCACACGATACAAATTAAATAAGGTGAAAAAAGTCTAACGATTTCGACGTAGCTCGATGAGATGTATGAAAGTGTTGCTTAAAGTAACCATTTTTTTTAGAAAACGTATAAAGGAATTCGGAATTCGAAGCCGCGCCTCTTGGAAAATTTTGTTTTTCAATTCAATAAAAAAATGTTTGAAACGAATAGCTTAATTGGCTAGTGCGTTTGGGCGGTTTACAAAAGGCGCGGCCCCGAATCCTGCTACGTTAAAATTTTAATAATATTTTTTTAAATATATGTGGGTATTATCGTCATCTAATTAAATAATAAGGGAGATTTTTAATTAATTAATTTATTGTAACCAAATCTATTATATATTTTTAATTGTTAGTCATATATTTTTTATAAGTGTGTTATTTTTATTCCTGCGCTCTTGTAACAAAGACTTCGCCACTGAAGAACTCCTGCTAACCCCTGCTATGAGGAAAAACCGTTATATTTCTTAATTGTGTTGGAGAGCAGTACCTTTTATTTTCTCTAAGACCTAGGTGACCAGGAATGGCAGAAGAACAGGATGGTTGTATCCTGCTGTTCTGTCATTTCTGGTGATTTGCGCCTTGCTGTCACCAAACGTCAAGCGATCGAGATGCCAAAGGAACCAAAACTTATAATTTGTATATTTATTATTGTTTGAAATATTGTAACCTTGTATGCTATCTATTCATCAATATTAATTTATTCTCAGCGCCATTGCCATATACTTTAGCGTTGCACTTTTATACATTCATTATATGCAGGTGCATACACCCTGTATAGAATACATGCTGGCACATGCACATATGCTTTAAAATATTTCTAGGGCCTATACAAAAAGCGAAACAAATCTCATCGGAATTTTAGGCGCAGGATTAGTATTTCCACTTTATTTATTTGTACCTATACTGTTACTAGTTTTAGTTATTCATTTTTGAACACGAATGACGTAAATATCTAGACTACTGCATTACTATTAACTACAAACGATGCCGATCTGCCATCTGTCATTCACAAAAACATAATATCTCAGTTATATATCTGTCTCTCTCTTTTACGCATGTACCTGTTTTTTTTTTTGTAATAAACCTAAACCACGCGCAACTTGAGTAATAAACTTGTCTAATATAATGCTATTTTGAAACACATTAATGTTATATTGATAAATTTACAATATTGAATTGGAAGACGTACATTTATATGCTGTAAGTTGTCGTCATCAACGGCAAACTTTACAACTGTTATTAATTTTATAATATTATATTTTTTTTTTGTTAAAAACTCGGCAATTATTTTGGTTTCAAAAATATTGCATTAAAATTTACTCAATAATCACAAGCAAAATTAATTCGCATCACCAACAATTTAATTATTTGATATCTAAAATACTACACAATATATAAATCACATAACAAACAAACAGTGGTAACAATTAAAATTCCTAAATCCAAACAAAATAAAAATCTAACAAAAATAACGTAAATACAAATGAACTTAGTCGCATATATTGACTTTTGTGAGTATTGTATTATTATATACTATTTTTATACTTAAAGTATTGAAATACAATCTATACAGATAATTAGAAAAAATATATATATTTTAATAGTCTTGATAAGACTATGCATAGATTAATATATATATATATTTTTTTAATTATTTACAATAGTTTTGTTATTATGTACGTTAATTTAATATTTATGTATTAAAAGAAATATCAGGAGAATAGAATTAAATAATCAGATATTAATCAAGAACTGCGACGGCGTACGATAATAATTTAGAAGTTATTTACATTTCATTCATTTATTATTTTAATTCAAAATAATGCCTATTGTATTTATTTTAAATATAATAAAAAAAATTATAACTTATATTTATAAAAAAAATTGATGCTATTTATTCTGCACTCTTTTCTTGTTTTCGCCATGCTTACTCGCCATGTTACTAGTAGTAGTAGGACTTAGTTCAAAAAGTATCGGTGAATTAAGTGTGAATAATAATTGTTTACATTAGTTAAAAAATCATGAGCATATTGTGCAATAACATTGTGAAATTAGTCCATTAAAATAATAATTAAGCTTATAGCTATTAAGGGAATTATATTAAACGGAAGGTATGTAACATCCTTATATTTAATTTTTTATTTAGAATATTTGAAATTTGTAAAAATAGTCTAAATATATTTATTTATCTAATAAAGCTAAAATTTTAAATAAAAAGTATTAAGATAATACGAGAAGTTTCATCATACATTGTGTGGCCAAAGTAGTCTTAAACAACAGTTGTATATTATTTTTTATGCTATATATCGTTTAGTGCTTTGTGAGTCGGTAATTAGTTCCTTGTATTAACTTGTACGAAGTCGGACAATTTTTTATTTCTTATATCGAACAGTTTTAAAATTTAACGTATTAGTGCCATCAGTAAATGGACGAAGTCATAATTGTGATTTTGTATCCATCGCCGCCATTACCCACCACTCTATGGCGTATATAACAAATGGCGTTTGATTTTGCTACGATAATTTTATTATTTAATTTGTCCGAATAAATCACTCTTTAATTTTTACTCATAATAAGCTGTGTTGCATTTATAAAGAGTACTTAAAACTGTGTTTTAATTAAAAACATCGACTGCATCGGCACCTTGTATATTAAGGTGCCAATATATACATTTTACTAACATTATAGCAATTTATATTATTAAATGTAAAAAAAGACACCTTCGTGGTGCTAAGACTATGCGTGATGGTTATGGGTTCAAACCAAGGAGTTTATAAAATATACAAATGTCACACGTAGGCAGTTTATACTCTCTGTACATTTCGCAAAATGTAGTAAATAAAAATAGGTAATAGTTATGTAATTGTTATTTTAACTTTATCAAAATGTCAAGATTTCTATGATAATGGCTATGTGGAAATTGCAGCCCTACGACAAATTAAGGCGGAAGCATTAACCACTTCCACAAATGTTGGTAAGATTTCACTATTTATACAATATTATTAAATAATTTAAATTATTAGCTCACATTCTATTTGTAATTAACCGTTTAATTAAATCACGACTAGCAAGCCCTAGCGCAAAGCACCTCGCCTGTCCAGTGACGTCAATTACAAGCCACCTCTTCTCTCGATTTTAACTCGACAACCTATACCTTATTTAAATTTTAAATTTGATTTTGACGGGACTTTCACTGTCAGATAGCTGATGTAATAAGGAGTAGCTTAGTCTACTTTTATTTTAGAATTTCACGCGGGTAAATCATTCACTAAAGTCAAAATATATATATTTTTTTTAATTTTGCAGATAACACTTAATGGTAATTTAGATCAAAAACCAATTCATTTATTAAATTTTATTCTTTTATTTTTCCAAGTAATACTGACATTTATTTATTTAAACTCTATTTGTACGTTAAAAAATGTTAGTAAAAAAGCTCATCTAATTATTTTTAATTTGGCTAAGTTACTAACCGCTAGCTAACATGTCACTAGCTTGGTTTGTGTTTATTTGGAGACGTCTCGTATTTAGAATTTGTTGTTTGTTTATGCTCTTTGAAAAGTCGTTTTTTTTCTGAGCTTTTACGAAAATATTCAATTATGTAAGCTGTATTGCTTTAAATAGTTTTTACTTTCCGCTCAGATACTTAAAACAAAACGCGGCCTTGATTTAAAAAGTTTATTTGCCTTGACACATAATCTAGTGGCTATCTCATACTACCCTACTATGAGGGAAAACACGTGAACCTGTACAATACTTTAAATGTTAATTTTATGATGGTCTTATATCAGAAAACGTTACGTTTATGGACGCTTAAAAATTTTTATTTGCAAAGAATAATCTGATATTTTCAATTTTAGGGTTGAAGATAACTAATATAAAAACTTTGGGTAATATCAAAATGGCACCGAACCCGTACGGTAAGGGACAAACAAAACTAAACTAATTTAATAAATTTTAAGCTGGCTTCGCTTTATCATTTTATTTGCAGTAAAAAAATACTCGGCTCATAATTATGTCTCAATCTTGCCTCAAATATTGTTACGAAAAAAACAACATATCTTTATTTCACAAGGTAGTATAATTGGTCCAACACACCGGTCCACAGTACCATATTTTCGCAAAAGTTCTTTAAAAGATTTCTCGGTAATTTCTTATATGATATATTAAATTCGAAATTATTATTTTACAGCTTTACTATATCGAAAACAGAGAAAGAGCCCACTAAATGGCTATTAGGTACTTTACATGACTCCATAGAAATATTTTCATATGATCAATAAATACATATGTATATGAAAATATATCTTGCAAACACACTCAAACACACATACAAACACATATACAACACATACAAATAACTAGTGTTTTTAATTTTTGTTTGAGTTGTATATCAATTTGCATTTATTTTTTTAATGTTCAGACACTATAACCTTATATTATGTATGGACTTACCTTACCTATTTTAAGCCCATTGTGCGATTACAGGCCATGAGAGCTTAGTACACGCGTCAGTCTCGCATAATTTAAATTGTATACTAAATATATTGTGTCTAAATATAGACCTCATCTTTGGTAATGGTAATTTACATATATTTGATAATATAATTAATGTATGTAAAGAAAAATATTAATGATTTTACCCAAATCGGTGATGTATATAATATTAATACTATAAATTGGCTTAAACTTACGGCGCATGTAACTCGATCGCATCGAACCTGCACTTCTCTGCTTTTACAATAGGATTCTAGAAAAAGTCTAGAAAAAGTCTAGGAAAAGTCCGAGAATGTACCGTTTGTGTGTTAACCGTTAATCCACGATTTTATAAATGATAACACGCCTTGGGAGTGAAATGCTCGCTATAGACTAGTATAGCCTTTGAAATAGTTCAAAGGTATCATTGTCACTAGTAAATCTGTAAATTATTGATTTAAATTTGAAAAAAATATATAAGTCCCGCTGAGTTTCTTGCGCTTGTTCTTCTAACTAACACTAACAAAGGCTAGTGAACTGGTGGTAAATTGTTTGACGCTTAAAAAATGAAGCATGTAACTACTTATTTTGAATAAAATTATTTGACTCTTGACTCTGGGAAGCTTCTTTGGAGCTTTCAGCATAAATACGGCCATTTTGTTTGTTAAAATATTGCTCAATTTAAAATGTAAACTATTTTTTTCTGTGACCTCCCTTTGTGTACCGCTTAAGTAGTTGTTTTGATTTTGCCACTTCTTTTTTAAATTATCAGTTAAAAAAAGACCAAAGCGTCTCTTGTAGGCTGCAAGTCCTAAGACATCTTTTGAAATACACGACATGGTTTTAGGTGCTATCTTTTGCGTTCGGTCAGGATTTGGAACGCTACGTGGACGGTCAGATCTCTTTTGTAATGTAAAATTGTATTTCGCACCAATACATACTTTATGTAATGCAATCACAGCGATTCTGTACTCTTTATCCCCCCACAAAATTTTAAAATGACAAAATATTTATAATATATTGGTGCGAAAATAAGAAAACAAAATTGACAGATTCCAAATTCAACAGTATTATTTTGTTTATTTCTAAATATAATAGTACAGTATTTATGGCTATACTATACTATTCATATTATTCTTTCTGCGCAAGTGTTCGCCCGTACCTCATAGAAATCAATAAGATCATGGCGGGCTACACTAAATTTACTTTGGAATTGTTGTATTCAACAATCCAGATGTTTCCAGAGAAAGATGCGCAAAATTCATATCAAAATTATGAAAACGAAATTAACAAAAATTAAAAATTGCGTGTTTGTTACATTGTCAAAATAAGGAAGCACTTATTATTAGGCTTATTATTTTGAGTGTTAACTTTAAACTATTCAGAATTGATTAATTTAAGTGTAATCTTAAGGCCACCGCAATCCGCACGCTTCTTAATTCTTCATTGCAAATTAATTGGAACTTTTAAGTTAATTCAATATTGCACGTTTCTAGACGGCCGCACATGTCCTAAAAATTAGTTATTGACACTTTTCTTTTAGATTGGCAGCAACCGGGATCTAGCGGTCTACAATACAGTCCCAATTGGGAGAGATCGACGAATGGTAATATTTTATTTAAATAAAAGCGAAACACACACACACACACTTTTTTGCGATATATCGTTAGCGTGAGATGTTAACTTGGTTATAAAATAAAATATGGCGTATTAAATTTCGAATATTTAGTTTGTATGAAATTGTACGAGCTACTGAAATATCTGGAATATCAAGTTTTGTTTATCCTTAAAACTGAACATTTATAACGCCTTATATTTATAACGCCTTATAACTTTTGTTTTTCAAATTTCCAGACTTGGCACAACCTGGACCGAGTGGTGCAGGCCACATGTATACAAATACGGAGACAAATAGTAAATTGTTTACAGTTATTTTTGACGTGATTTCCGATTTTGGTACTAGAAATTGGTCACTTAACATATTGTTTTTTTTTTTTTACGTTTAATTTCAGACTGGGACCAACCTGGACCTAGCGGGTTGCAAAATATACCTCAAGAAACACCAGAAGATGGTAATTGCACATTATTGTAAAACAGTATTGCTTTCTCGACAAATTTAGAAAGATTAGGACTTCGTTTGCTGATTATCCCATTATTTTGAACTTTACTAAATTTCACCGACATTATAATATTTTATTTTTGTATAATGAATATGGTTGTAAATTCAAATTCATATTTCTTATTCATATTGTACATCCACAACCCACCCAATATATGAGTATCGCGTTGCAAGGGACAACTACAATGAACCATGACAAAAAATTAACAAGCTTGGTGCTAAAAAATTTTTTTTTAAATAATTAGTATGTAAAGTGAAACCGTTTAGTATGTAACAGATATTAAAATTACTAACTTTTTATTACGCCAAAACAAAATTATTTCAAAACAAATATTAATTATAATTGAACGAATGGTCTTGTTATAAGCAGTTTTTGTTTCAGACTTGGCACAACCTGGGCCTAGCGGCTTACAACAGGGCTACAGCTCATCAAACGGTAATAAGACTATCTATCTATTTAAAATTGCATATTGTTGTTCAAGCTCATTTATTCGGAATATAAAATTAGTTATTGGAGAGGGGAGGGGGGGGGGGTGGATTTATTTGTTAAACTCTTGTAAAGTTAAAATATAAAAGTTTTAGTTTTATCATTGTTTTACTTACTTCTAGAAGGGGCAGAGGGTGGACCTAGCGGCTTTCACTCGCGTGGAAATACGGCATCATCATCTGACGGTGAAGGTAATGGACTGCATATTTTAATTTAATTTTACATTTGTTCCTTATATTTACTTTTTAAAAATACAAATCACAGTTTTAAGTTGTATATATATCATATTGAACTCAGTTATTGTTATATGTTATATAATAAAAATATTGTCCAAATAAGGTGAATAATTGATTTTGAGTTGTTTCTATTATTAGAATTTGTTAGGCATTATGTTATGACATTTTCACCATTCATTGTTGTAAAATCTAGTATTTATGGATCTAATTCGTTTGCCAGATGACGTAGGGCCAGAGCAGCCAACCAGCAATCGGCAATCGCGATACAACGCACACATGTCGGCTAATGGTGAATTATTATTAAAAATTTCATTATTTATTTCATAAATTAATAACGAGAAGTAATAAAAAAATATTATAAAATATTACTTGAATAACTGATTATATAAAAATTTAAAAATGTGATTAAATACATTTGAAATTTATTTTCTAATATTATAACTTTAAATACACTAACAAAAGCGATAGATATCGAGAAGATTTAGCGAGAATATTCTTTTTTATCATTAATTAGATCGGGAACAACCAGGCCCCAGTACATCTCAACCTCGTGGCAAAGGCAAAGGCAAAGGTAAAGGCAAAGCCAAGTCCAAGTCCAGAGGCGTTAAACCTCCATCAAATAATCCAGGTAATATTAACGATATATTAAATTTACGATACTTTTTTTTTATCGTCCGTGAAGGTGATTAATAATCGTTGCTTATCGTTCTATAAAATACTGAAATATTATTAATTTGCCACTATATAAACTTAAAAGTAATTGAAAAATCTGCGTTGACAAGTACGAGTAAATCTATGCGGCAGCATATTACGACGCAGCGTAATAGTGTCTGATGTCTCGGAGGAAAGATTTATATTTATAAGATTTATATTTCTCCGCTCTGGTGATAATCACCAAGCGCATCAACGTTTTCAATGCGCATAAAAAAAATACAATAGTAAAAAAAAAAAAAAGAAATATCGATAGATGGTCACGTACAGTATCAAAATAATATATTTCAAACAATTTCTCAGTCAACCGCAACCGCATATACACTTATTATATATAGATATATATTATTTTCTTCTAATATTTGATAACGAATATTTTTCTTCGACGAGACAAAATTACATTGTGGCTTTTATTAATACAGATCGGTATAAATGTTATATGTGTTATCATTTCTTTCTTTTAGTTTGAAACTTGTTTCAGACTCCAATCAAGAGGAAAATGGACCTGGCCCCAACACCAATTCCAATGCATCGTTTCAGGGTATTATATTATTGCTTATATCCAAAATATTTATATATGTTTTGATTGTTTTTTTAATGTTTTGTTTATCCGCGTTTGTCCAATATGGTCATTGAAAACATATTTAGGTTTTACAGGTAATATAATAACACATTGCCTTTTTTATTATTTTAATTAACGGAAAGAAACTATTTGAAATACTTTACTCGTTCAGTATATGCATATAACGTCTTCCCAGCCGCCCGACGTATACGTCGAAGCCTTATTTGTAACCTATTACAGAACATACCTCCGACCGGTATTCGATTATAACAACACGGTATTGTTTATTTTCGTTAGATTTCCATATTTGTTTTTTTAGTTGGTGTAGTAAAGTCTGTTATTTGAATTTGGCTTGGGTTTACCTGTTACAAAATAAATGTTGTCACCATAATTTACTAGTTAATTTCGTTATAGTTTGGCTTAAAACTATGATATCTCAAAAGCTTTTATGTCTTGTCTATGCCGTCCTAATCACCTGTCCTTACATTGGGCAGATGCTGCCACTCTTTCCACATTCCAACTTCTGTGTCGATTATGGGCAAATCATCACAATTGATAATTGTCCAGAATTCAGGTAAAATTCTGCACAAAACATTTCTTCTGTCCATGTTGTCGGCACCAATGGAAGTATACGGGTACAGTGGTTTATAAAAATGACAAAGGCTATTGGGTTCATATTTCATATGTGGAGCTCCATTGAATGGAGTGAACCCTGACACGTAAAAATAATTCTTCCCAAGTGAAGAAATTAACTCTCGATTAGAAGCCTATTAAGTTCTTGATTATCTGCTTGGCATTGAGCTATTGTGTCTAAATTTACCTGCTCTGTCAGTTACCTTATTCGCGACAGGGTATCTGCCACCACGTTGTCTTGCCGAATATATAAGGAATACCTGTCGTGAACTGTAATATAATGTGTGATGTCTGCACAGTTTTGTCTGTTCTGTCTGTTTTATATGTTCTGTCGTGGAAAGCAAAACTGATCGGTTTATGGTCAGTATAGAAAAAAAAATGCCTAGCTTCAAGCAATATATCTAAAATATTTTATATCGCCAAATTCGCAAATTGCCTGAATGTTTGATTCACTATAATATCTTTCATTTCTCTTGAAGTCTGTTTATCTAGGCGCCCGATGACATATTTTCATTTAGTTAGATCACTAGTAATACCAGATATCGCATTGTTTTTTTTTTATGAACAATTTATCGTAAGTGTAAGTATATTAAAAAAAATGAATATATATGTAAGTTTGTGTTATATTACTAATGTAATATGTTATAAAGTTGGTTCACTAAAAGCTCGTAGCCGACGATTTTTGTCATTCTTTATTCTGGTCTTAATTTGGGCATGCCAAGTTTATGTTAAAAATGTTATGGTTCAACGATGAGGTGATTTCAAAGAGTAAAAAGAAAGATTTAGTTCCTAAAAGCCTCGTATTAAGTTTGAACGAAAATCTGTTTGCCCCAGATGCAGCCGGTTTGCCCTTAAAAGAAGATTACCTGAGTAATAGAAGAGTAGAAACTTGGGTGGATTCAACAATGTTTAAAGTACCAGAAGTACCAAAAGCCCGAACATGTCAGAATTCTCCACACCCGAATAACAGTGAGCGGTACTCGGATCATCTTCGAAGGAACCAGTCGAGGGAAAGAGGCGATGGACGCAGCGAGTGTGCCGCTACAGATAGCCAGCGCGCAGAATCGGAAAGGTCTCTTAGTCCAATATCCATAATATCAGCACTAGACGGAATAAATTCAGAACAAACCTTAGCGAATGCGAATGATCCTGTAGAAATATCTGTCAGCAATAGAAGAGAAAGAACGAACACACTGCCCACGAGAAGGAAAAGGCCGAGGGCGGAGCGGGCGAAACTTCTTAATGCGCCCTGCTTTTATCCTACGGTCGAGGAGTTTCAGGTCAGAATTTTATTTGGTTATAAGTAAGATTTTCATTTAAATACAAATTAAACAAATATTTTAAATATAATTAGCGATTTACATGTAAAAAACTTCAGGTATTCTTTTGAGTTATTATGAATTTTATTTGAGAGCGATATTTTTAAACCTGTTTTTTTTTTCTAACAGGATCCTGTGGCGTATTTCGATCATATAATGCAAATTCCAAATTCGTTAAAATTCGGCATATGCAAAGTGGTGGCGCCACCTGGTTTTAACCCGCGTTGTAATTTAAATGATGCAATGCGTTTTAACGTGTTCAACCAATACATAACGCGGGTGTTTACACGTTGGGGGACCGGCACGAAGGAAATGTGTGCAATGCGCTCTCACTTAGCTACCCTGAAAATTGCTTGCTCACAGCCGCCTCTGGTGCGTATCGTTATTGATTTTCCTTTAATTCGAAATAAATATATGCCTCCTGGAAAATGATTTGTGTGCAGATTTCATTCATTTCATTTCAATTTAAAGTAAAATCAAATTACAACACTTTACTTAGGAGGCGTCGTAATTTTACGAAAATTATTAAAATGATTTACATCTTATTTTTTTTTTTTTAATAACACATGTCATTTTTAATTCATTTTATTTTTGACTTTTCTACAACTTTAAGATGTTTTTTTTTTCATAATTTAATCTTTTATATAGCTGGGTGGTATGGAAGTCAACCTCCCAAAATTATACCACTCAGTAAACGGTAAGGGGGGCTTGAAACATATGGACAAAAAAACATGGACAAAAGTAGCGGAACATATAAATTGTGGTAAGATGTCGCACCCGGATAGGCGTCTCGACCAGATATATATGAAGTATGTGGTCCCGTATGATTCGCTAAGCAAAAGTAAGTTATAGTAAAATAAACTGTATTTTACAATTGTTCTTCTGTAGTCACATTTTATTGTAAAAAAATTTTTTTATTTGAAACCTGCTGTGCCCGCGACTTTGTCCGTGTGAAATTCTATAATGAATGTAGCCTAAGTTACTCCTGTATACTTCATGCGTGTATCCATATGCATTAAGTAAGCAGCGCTTATTATAATTTTACAAACATTATTACAAATATTATTTGTAATGTAATGTAATTTGAAGCATTGCGAATATAGATCTTCAAATTCTAAGCAAGATTTATTGTTCATATTATATTTATGCGCGAATTTTAACACTTATATGTTTTAAATTATTTCATATATATAAAAAAAACACATTAAATGTTTAACGTTTAATTAGGAGAACGGCATAATATGATAAAAAAAATTGAAGAACTGTGGCAGAAAAGGTATAAGAAGATGCTCGACAGGTCATTAAACCCACTACACCGACAAAAACACCTGTTTGGAGAATCGGATTCGTCTGATGATGATGATGAGGATGAAATAAATGAAAACCGATACCCACACCTATGGAAACAATTAAAGGAAGCGGAAGAATGCATAACAAAAGGCCGTCATATGGACTTAATTACTTTTAAGAGGGTATATAAAGATTTAATGAATTTATTAATTATTTTCTTCGGAACTCGTTTCATTAACTACAATTTTTTTTAACTTTATACGCTTTACATATTAACCCAGATGGGTTCCCCATGACTATTGGCATATGCAATCGAAAAGTAAAATACAAAATTAAAATAGGACACTAATTGAAGTGGCGTTTGGATGTGAACGCGATTGGTCGCGGGTTTGATTCCAACTCAGGGTAAATGATTATATTGAAAAAATATTTTCATTTCTCCGGTCTGGTACCTGAGACAAAACGCGGCGTAGAGTTCCGCCCCTCATCACACAATGTCTTTGAGTAAGTTGCTATGTGGAAAATAGCGTGAAGGTGTAAAAAAAGAACACTGCATTTAAGCATGACATAAAAAGCTCATTGTTTATTTAATTTTACACATTACATTTTAATTTTACATATTATGTATTAAAATACGTTACGAGTTAGATATAATGATTTGTTTGTAAAAAATGATTTGTGAATATTTACTGGATCATATTAAAAAAAAAATCAAAAATACATCTAAAAGTGGTAAGTTTAATAATTGAAAGTTTAAATATTCTTTATTCAAGTACTTTTGAATCGTCGATTAATCATATAGTTGTCAGTGGCTCGAGATTTAGTTCCGTTGAGATGTAAAGCGAGAAGCTGAACTGTAACAAGATTAACTCTAAAAAGAAATAACACAAAAACTATTGAGATTTAAAAGATAAACAATTTTTTTTTTTTTTTTTAAATTATAAATATCCAAATCAAGTGTGCGTCATTTATGCTAATAAAAATTCGTCGTTCCTTTAAAATAGATCGCCAGTAACGCGATTAAACGGCATTTTCCATCGCGTGCGACTGTTTCCGAAATTGAAAATACGTATTGGGCGAGTACTCTCGTCGGCACCGACCACGTCTGCGTCCACAGCGCCTCTATTGAAACCAGCAGCGAGGGATATGGCTTCAGTAGAGATCCAGAAGATCCATATAGCAGACATCCGTGGAACTTGAAAGTAAACAAGCTTGTTAATTTTTTTTTATCCATTTTGGTGTAGATTGGATTGGAACCTGTGCCGCTTGGAGTGTGAACGGACATGTGGACGTGTATCCGAGTGATTTTATATATAGATAATTTCCTAGTTAACGTATTGCAAATGTTATTGCTAGATAATAGTAATATCTTAGTGACACTCGGACAGATAGAGAAGTGCGTGCGGTTTCTGTAAATATATATATATTTATATTTCAATTATTGAGACATTCGTCTAGTTTTGGTTTGGTTCATCGTTCATATCTTATAATTAGTATTTTGGCACTTCCTGTTGACCAAATAAAATTGGGTATACATCTCTAGTCTTGATAACACTATTATATATAGATATATTATACATAGGCATATAAGTCGTAGTCCAGCCTTAATGTAACTTTGGTACTGATATCTGTTATGTACTTAGTACCTTCGCAAATGCAATGTGCTGACTGCCGCTACAAAATTATAGACTACATATTTTATATGGAAGGCCTTGGGTAGTAGAATACAACGCACTGTGAAATAATCACAAATATAAGACATTAAATCACATAATTTGAAAAAATACAATTACGACCATTGAATATTATTAAGTATTTACATTATTATATGGTAGAAATTATTAAACTTTTGGACGAAATTCCCGTTAATAGTTTGATTTGAAGTTCAAAGAGATCTCAGTTTTAGAATGTTTATTTTCTACAATAATAGTATTGCTATAAATTTACTGTTATATCCTATTTGTAGGTGCTTAGCCAAAACAGTGGAAACATACTTCGTTTACTTGGTCCAGTAGTCGGACTGACCATACCAACCCTGCATCTTGGAATGCTCTTCTCCACCAGCTGCTGGCACCGTGACCCGCACGCGCTACCTTGGATGGAGTACATGCACGAGGGTCCTACAAAAATATGGTGATATGTTTGAAAATATTTCAATTCATAATATGCACATGTTGGGCAATAACAATGTAAATGTCAATCAATGTCAGTGTCTGCGAATTAACACAAGCGGCTTGTTGCGAAACTCAGAATGTATTACTAACAAATTTATTATAGTGCGTCAATTGATACATTTGATATATTCATCATAGATTATTCGTTGTTTCAGGTACGGCATACCTGACGAAGAAAGCGGCAGGTTCCGGAAGGCGATTGAGACTCTATGTCCGACGTCATGCCAAAACAAATCAATATGGCTGCCGTCCGATATGACAATGATACCCCCGAATCTACTGCTTGAACATTCTGTGTCAATGTCCCAGACGTATCAGAAGCCCGGTGAATTTGTCATAGTTTTCCCCAAAGCGTACTCGTGCTCCATCTGCACTGGATTCACGGTATCGGAGAGTGTGTACTTCGCCACCAACTTTTGGATTAACAACGTCAGCCAAGTGTTCCAAGTGAGTGTCATTTATAAATCTGTACAGTTTTATATGTTATCGTCGGGTGAATTTCATATTTATGGAAATGTTACACTTACTTGTATGTAAGTAAGTAATTGTAAATCATATAGGAAATATGAAAAACCAACTGTTGAAAATGAGTAATGCTGAATAATTATTATGAAAACAACTCAAAAATTAAACTGGTTTTGGTTAAGTTATGTGATATAATGATACTATCATCTCAGTCCGATTAGATTTTGCCTTTTCAGGCTCGCTCATTTGAGTATTTATTTATTTATGTTTAGTATCGTATGTATTTGTATTTTTTTTTTATTGTTGTTTTATAATGAATCCGCTAATAATAGTTAACGTGTAAGAAACAGATATTAGGCGTCATTATACATTTGGTATCTCTTATGTGGCAAATAATATTGTATATTTGTGTGTGCGTATGTATGTGTGCAATAAAGTATTATTATTGTTATATTACTTAATTTAACCAGGAACTACGCGACAGTTGCGAACCGTCAACGTTCTCGCTGGAAGAGCTGCTCATCTCCTCTGCGAAGGACCCCTGCGCGAGCCTCACTACCCTGCAGATGGGGCACGCTGGCATCAGCGAAATCGTTACAACGGAGTTGGAGCATCGCGAAGCCCTCGTTAAACATGGCATTAAGGTTGGTACAATTTTTTTCTGTAACAGCTCTTTATATAATCTTTTTTTTTTTTTTTTTTTTTTTTTTTTTTTTTTTTTTTTTTTTTTTTTTTTTTTTTTTTTTTTTTTTTTTTTTTTTTTTTTTTTTTTTTTTTTTTTTTTTTTGTTTTTTTTTTACTGAATTATTAATTTCTTTTTGTTTGATAATATTACTTTCATCTAAGGTGTTTCTATTTTTTTAGCAATAATACTGTTCAGACTTGGTCACATCTGAAATTATGCTAATTTTTTTTTATGTCGGATTCGGATGCACTTTATAATGTAACAGCAATTGCTTCTTTAAAGGTGATTTTTGTGCGAGTCTTCCAGAATGCACCGTCGTTTAAGCAGTGTTTTGAGTTACGAGGTTCTGACCGTGTTTAAAAAAGGCCTCACATCTCGCCTTTTATACGAAATTATTATATTTATCGAACGTGTTTATATTGACAAGCAAAAAATTAAATAACTATAAATGACAAAATGGAAAACGTTTCATGATACATATATAATAATTGAAACTTTCATACTAACATTAATATAATCATGTTGTTTACAAAAAGTCTGCTTGTTTTTATGAGTAGTTTTGAATAGTTAATGAGAGATTAGTAAAGATAGGATTTATATATTTTCTTTTGAATTTATATATTTTTTAAATACAATTCATACAGAATTAATAGAGTTTAATTTTGTTTTACAAGGAAATATTGCGTACTAGCGACACGCTCATGGCTTCGCCTGCGTAAACTACACGACTAAACTTTTTACCTTATTTCGCCCGCCCGCGTTCAACTCAAAAGCACATAAATTACAATTTAAATGGCTCTAACTTTTATATTTATGAACCCATTGGAATGTAAAGGAATAAAGAAATGAAATGAACACTAAATGTTAAGGGAAGTATACCAAAATACAATAGTCTAAACTGCATTTAAATTTCTGAGATTAGCTTGCACAAACGCACAGAGAAACAGAAAGGAAAAATTAAAAGCATCAAGCAGGAGAACTGAATGTCGTTAAAGAATTCCAAAAACACATAGTAGAGTTGTTAATGTACTAATTAATTAAGTTCTATTAATTGAATTTTATTTATAATAATTAATAAAACCCACAGCCGCGCTACGAAATGAGACCCAACCCCAGCGAAACTCCTTGGAACATGTCGGGAGAAGACGAGTGCGAAATATGCCGTGCTACCTTGTACCTGTCCAGGGTTCGTTATTTATTTATTTATTAATATTATTATTATATTAATACTTTGACGATTCAAATTCATCCATCCATTTTGTCTGCTTTTTTAATATAAACTGGTACTTACACTTGGAATGGTAACGCTTGTCGCTTTTCTATAAAGCATTATCTCTGCAGCATAGGCGCTGTATTGTGTTAATAAAGTTAGGTTTAATTGTTGAATTTCTATTTATGAAGTAAAATCAATCAATTTAGGATAAAAATCAATAATTATTGTTGTATTCAACCAGTGCAGTTACGAACTTAATACTCCCTGTATAGAAGTAATAAAACAAATTCATTTTATAATTGTCTTTGATTATAGAAATGCTTGTTAAAAAATATATATATTTTTGAACATAATTTTGTGGATATTGTATATATTGTAGCTATTTTCTATGTATAACAGGTGAACGGGGTATTCCATGAAAGGGGCGCTCTCTGCGTTGGTCACGCTGTTCAAGTGATGGACAGTACGATTAAAATAACAAAGCGGAACGTAGAAGAATATGATTTCATAATTCACTTCACGGAGCTGGAGCTTAATGAAATTATAGAAAGTTCTACCAGAAGGCTACTGAACGTGAGGGGTGCAGAAACAGTACCCGATGGCAGAGTAGACTAAGCAGCAGCGAGCAGACTAAGTGTAGCAGCGAGTTTACTTTAAAAAGGGGTTCTTTTTTTTTTTTTGTTACTTTTACTTTTAATATTTTTTCTAATATATTTTCTTCTTTGGTTAGTAGTTAACTTAAGATTGTTATATTTTTTTTAGTTTTCGTTTTCGTTTAGAATTTATTTTTTAAGTTGTTTTTTTTTTTTCTATTAAGAAGACTATTTTTTCCGGAAGGCCATTTAAATGTTATTTGGTTTCTTTTTTGTTTTGTGTTTTACGTTGCGGAGGTTACAGCGCCCTAAAATAAAGTAAAGCATTGGGTGAGGTCTAAAAAGTCGACATCAAAATAATTCGGCATAAAATTATATAAGCTGTACATGCACCTTATCTATTTGGAGTAATTAATTATTACGGACGGACTTCTGTGCGAAAAGTGTAAAATCGTCATGGAGTGTTTTTAGAAGAGTAAATTTACTGTCTTTAAGATACGTAATGGTCACGTTTGTAATACAATGCACATTCCACTCTCTCGCAGTGGTGTATTCGGCAGGGTATTTTTGAAAATATAAAAACTAGAATCTAGAATCTTTTGTAATCGTTGATAATATGAAATGTGGGTCGTGGCTATTTATAAATTACGTCATAGACTTTCTTTTTACATTGTAAAACTTAATATAACGTACCTTTTAGGTACTAAACTCGAGCACAAATCGTAACAGGATATAATATCCGCTTACAGGTCGGAATATATCTATATATATACATATCTATTTAGTAACTTTCTAAAAGTATTTATTTTGTAAATGAAAAATTGTGATAGCTTATACATGCCATGACAAGCTTATGAGCAGATGGGTTTGACTCGCTCTTTTTATGGAATGTACGCATAATGACATGTCCATTGCTGACAATGTAAAAGTGGAATATTTTCTACTAATAATATAATACATTAGATTATATAACAAAGCATCACTTAAAAACACCTAAGTTCGGAATTCAAATGAATCGTGCATATCGCGTTTATTGTTCAAATTGAATTATTTGTCAATTATATATTGTAATTCTATTTTTAATAAATCTCTTGATCTATTTTAATGAATACTTAGAAAGTATAGAATCTCAAGTAAATTAACATAGGCATAGACATAGGGTGGCGAGAGGTATGCATCGGTTTCACCATCACGAGAGCGCTCGTGAGTGGTTTTCCCTATATTAAGCAGATTGAGCATTTCCACCCTTCCGAGCATATAGCTCTTGAGATTCACTCTGCCAGCCAATAAAGGCAAGCCAGAGGCGGGATATAAATCCCCTCTGGAGGTCTCAGGTCCTTGGGGTCGCCACTCCCCAACAGTTCGCCACAAACTGCCCTGTGGTGAACAAAATTTTTAGTATATAGATTTGTGGGTACCCGGGTCACCTAATTGCTAAAAGGCGTCGGTAAAGTTGGTTACTAACATAATGGTTAACCGGAATTTTGTATCTTAAAATGGCTGAGTTGCCTCTTTTACATTATTAAGTCGCAATATTAGTTAGAATCAAAATTATTTAATAGGGGTGTATGAGTCGCTGCCGTTATGGTATTATTAGATAAAATCATCATGAGATTTTTTAGGAGGAAGTCTGTTATTTGTACGATACATTAGCACTACCTACTGTTGTACACGTAGAATGTCTAAAAATATGAAAATATATTTTTTATTGTATATTTTCAAAAACAAATGTTTTCTATTGATATTGATTCGTCTAAAAATAAATAATTTATACAAAAATAATAATATATGTATACCATAATATTAGTACGCGCCCTTCTTCGGAGCTACTGATTTGAATAAAACTTTTTTTATTGTATAGCTTTTAAGCTTAGATAGGACTTAAGCCATAGTACCCAAATAGAACCGTGTTAAGTAAAATAATAATTTTATGAACGTCTGACTGAACGTTCCGTCTGAAGTTAGTGTTTCAAGACTGAGATAAGCATTGCAACTGCATATTAATAGGCTAGTTTAACCTTTAGTACACGAATGTCTTACATTGTTTTCTACATCTATCCATCCATCGATTTACAGTGTCCCGTTTAATAGTTCTAGGGCTCGATATATCAATGAGGCGCGGTAGGTTCCGTTGCGTGAAATACTCTCACATTAATTATTATTTGATGTTAGTTAGTACGTAAGATCTCATCTAGCTGTAAGTTTTTTGACAATATTACAAAAAGAAAACTTTAAAATTCACTTAATTTTTTTATATATTAAGTTCTCTTTAATTAATTAAAAAGTTCCTTATGTGTAGTTCCTTAAAAATAAACCTATTTTTCATTACAAGCTGTTGTAAGTAATGATATGCAGAATGAAGTAAAGTTTACATGAAACGTTTTAACTCTTTCACATTATTACATACAATGGGCTCTTATTATATATTACAAGACTTTTGTCAAATCTATTACAAAACAAGAACTGCTTTCATTAAGATACTCTACTTATTTTTGTGTGTTTCAGATACCGTCTAAATTCGATTTTCCTATATATTTTTTTGGATAAAAATGCCAAAATGTAATTATATTGACTGAAATAGCATTTATTTTGTATGAGTATACGTTTGGTCCTAAGTTTATTGGGTAATTTGTAAGATTTACAACTTTTTTACAGTATTTACAATAAATTAGGCTACAATATACAACTTTATATTTTATAGGTTGTAAGTTACCTTATAGCAAGACCTAGTCAAGCGCTAAGTGTATGAGTATAATCGTAAGTTAGTTTCCTTATTTTTCATTAAATGAGTGTGATTTCAAAATTGAGTTTGTTTTATTTATACAACAATATATCTTCCAATGTAACCTACACGCTTTTGCCCCGCTTTTTTTAGCAGAGAACCTAGTGTCAAGAAAGTCCGAAATCGAGACGTTGAGTATCGAAACATAGCCGCACTTGTCTTGGTTACTGGATAAGCATGTGTTTCTCTTAATTCTCTTCCTTTACCTTATTCAGATTCACCATTTAGAGAAAAAGCAGAAAAGTGTCGACCGTGTTTGTATCCACACCTATGGTTCAGTCGGACATACCCTAACTGCACCGCTAAGTCATGGCTCCTGATAGATTTACTGAATCAGCGACCTGATTAGATAGTATTGGTATTTCTGATATCACGAACAGTAATAAATAACTATGAATATTGAGAATTTGCTTTAAATTTTGTAATATTGACAATCTTAGAGGACAATACTTTGTTCACGGGGAGTTTTTTTTTGTAAGACGTCGGATATATTCAATTATACACATCAAATTATACAAGACCTAAGTTAGGAATGAATTCACCCACACCAGCTTCTCTATCAGTATAATAAATTTGGATGTAGCTCAAGATGCCAAAAGATATTTTAAACATAAAATTTACCAATGCTCTCTTGTTTTTTTGGCTTTAAATCATTATTTTGTGATTATTTATTTTTGTACATCTCAACGGTTTTTCATGGATTTTTATATTTTAATATTTTCGTTTAATTTGTGAAAAGTATGTTGTCAGAGCATGTTGTCTGAATGTAAGTGGAATAACACCTTGCAATGTGTATATTCTGTTATGCGACCTTATAAATAAATAAATAAATAACAGAAACACTTGTCATGTTCATTATAATTATATGGGGGTCCATATGTATTTCTTAAATGCACGTTTAAAATAAAACAACAAAGCTATATTGAAAAATTATTTAATAAAGTCGAAGTATTTTCGGCAAGATCGATGTAAAATATTCAAGCAGTGTTTGTTACCCGTCACAATGAACAATAGAGAACCAGTAAAAATCTATCGTCTGAAAACCAGACAAACAAGTACCATTTTACAATATTTGCTTATTCATTAATTAACAATGTTTGTGCAGATCTGTAACACTCTTTAACCGTAAGAGGATATATATTTTATAAAAGTTATCAGAAGTTACCAACTCAACGTATAAACATGGCGTCCATCGTACTACATACGAAATGACATAGTGTTTCATATTCAATTCGATAGATGTCACTGCGAGTTAAGTATTTACGAAAAACAAATAACTAATACAAGCATCTTGCTCAGGAATGTAGACTGCATGAGTAGAGCAGTTGAAAGTAGACACTATTGCTAAAAATATTTTAAATATAATTATATCTAACTAGACCTAAGCTCTTAACAAGTTATCAAGAAAATCTCACCAATAAACTTGTAGAAAACATTTATAAGTAATAAGAATATAGTACCCAACGTAACTCACTCGTAGCGTACGGTACTGCTATCGTATACTAATTTATAAAACGAGGACGTCTATAATATACGGTATACGCTAAATTTAAGTACAAATCGAAACCACCGACGGCCATTAAACGTCGGGTAAATACAATAATAATGCTGATAAACGATTGGAAACAATGTAACAGCAGGGGGCTGCAAGCTGGAGTCCGCTCCCCTTGTGAAATTAACAATACCTTAAATTATAATTAATATACCTAACAATATTTAGCAGTACGCGAGATTGAAATAATTAATAAGAAATATAAAAATATTATCTAGGGGTAAACGCACGACGCACGTTATGTATATTAAACTCACGTGTGTTGTACGGAGAGAGGCAGTGTGTGAGGTATTCGGACTCGCAAAGTGGTGGTAACGGCTAAGGCCTGCTCGTGACGAGGTATTAATATGTATAGACGCTATTATTAGCAATATGGATACTTAACGAATAATGTATTTAGGTTACAACAATAACAGTAAGACAGCAAACTGGCTGCCTGTATTAAATCTTTCAAGGACATGCTCACATACTATGTGAAAATAATCGACTCTTTTTTAAAAAAAAATGTTTGATTAAGAACTGATAATACCGAAACTGTTGTCATATATTCACATTATTTTCATCTACAGGATAAGAATAATTAATTCAGATTATAGTAAAAGCATAGTTAAAGTTGAAATTACAAATAAAAATTCAACGAAAAGTTTTCAAAACACGCTAATGTGAACCTGCTACCAACCGTCGCTATACACCCGAGGCAGTAAACAATACTTAATATACCAGTCTTTAATACAGAGATAAGATTGTTCAGATATGTTACTCAACAAAAAAAAATACTGTGCAATTTGTATGAAAAATAAAACTAAACACCTATAAATTTCAACTAACTACGTCATTGCTTTAGGAGCTTCATTCAAATGTGCATTACACATACATACAAATTTCTTTTTATATATATATATAGATGCAGCTAATAAAGAAAAATATTACTTATCAATAATTTGAGCTCCAGGTACAGCAATACTGGACCACTTAAAGTAACATGTTTTATTGTTTAATTATTATTCTATATATCCATTTCGATTTGTTCTACAGACGAAATATGTAAGAATAAAAAAAATTCAATACATATATCGTTATAATATGTATACAATAAAAACTGGTGTCACATTAAACATTACTTACAAACTATAAGTAAAAAAACTTATTTAAAAACATGCTCTTATTAATGAAAACCTAAAAGTATTACAAAAATGTTATACTTGATGTAAAAAAAATAAGGCAGAATCATGATTACTTTTGCTTGAGTAAATAAAAAAAAACAGATTTATAATTTTCAGCATAAAGTGTACACAAAGTAAGATTTATTTAAATTCTTGACATATTGGTATATATGTAACCACCAATGATTAATATACAGAAATGCTAAAAACTAATTTATTATCAAAATTTGGCATATAATTTGTCTATGGAAATATAGGTAGGAGAAGTGATGTAATTGTTTTACCTTTTGTATGCAGAAAAGATATTCCAAAAGAAGCGTATGTAAACTCTGAATCCATTCAAAACAGTTAAAATATATGTCAAATAAATCTTAATAGTGTAGGCGTCAACTGTATATATTTAATGCGATACATAACAATTTCTATATGCATTAAGAACATACAGCTACAATATGGCAGAAAAAAAAAATACCGCGACATAATTGAATACTTACAAAAAAAAAGAATGCTTAGAAAATCTTAAAAAAAAAAAGAACTTTCATATACTTATATTTACTATATCGTTGTACACATTACACACGCACACACATGCGGTGGTGTGTAATATTGTAACATTAAAGTGATCTAAAGTAAAGCAGCCCGTATCATACTTTGAACGGGACTAGCCCCTATACCTAAAGGAAATTAAATTTAGGGCGTAATTTAATTTAAGGGTTGAAAGTTGGAAGAGTTGCCAACTTAGTTTTGACTTCCTCGGACGTGTTGTCGGAAAGCAGCAGAGTGTGCGAGTACCCCATTGCCACTTGAGTGATATTGAGTCCGTCCATGCGTGTCACTTCCTTGGGCCTGGCCGTCGACTTGTTTATATCGCCCGTGCCCTGTTGTATGGGAATTGTTGGTTAGAAGTTTAAAATATTAAAGATTTATTTTATACTAGCGACCCGCTCGCGGCCTCGCCTGCGTAAACTACATGACTAAACTATTTAGTTTTATCGGCCGCCCTCAGTCTCACTTTGCTTAAATTTATATCATTTAAATGGTTTTTAGTTTTTTGTTTACGAACCGATTGAAATGAAATAACCATTAAATGTTAAAGGAAGTTTATTACAATGCAATAGTGAAAAATGCATCCAAATTGGTTAAGCCGTTTCTGAGATTAGCGTGTACAAACAAACAGAAAAGAAAATTAAAAACTACCGTTTTGGGTTCTACTATATTGATAAACGCCGATAATAATATTATTATTTCATGTATCTTTCATGTACAGACAGCGATCAGTTACATTTTTATTATATGTACAGATCATTAGTAGGGATCAGAGAGAACCTAGTGTCCAAACACTATATTTTTCACTTTTCACCCGCAATCGAGATTGTGTACCAAATTTTAAACATAATCGTTCCCCCCGAGTCGGAATCGAACCCGCAACCACAGTCAGTCAGTCAGTCGTTCCTCTGCCCCACGATGAATTCGTTTCTGTTATTTTTATCTCATAACAAGTAGTATGTTTGTTTGTAACCGCTAAGTTAAAAACAATAAGCTATGACTTGAGATTTTTTCGCCTTTAACAGATACAGGCCTCAGCGAATGAAATAGTTAATACTAAAAAAAATAAGAAATCTCTGTAAATATTGCATTAATTCATTTTTAGGTATTTTCTGATATCCAAGTTGATACCTGTGATCCTAACATATTTAGCCTAACTTAATCTCTAAATATCAACATCACAAAATAAAACAAATATTTTCATATTTATTCATATTTTTAAAGTGATATTTAAACACTTAGGATTTATGTAAATACTATGAAAAATGCTTTCCTCACCAGTTCTCCATACGTAGGCGACACACCCCAAGCAATTAGCGTGTCGTCTGCGGCGATCACTACGGACGTGTTGCTTGTACCCACACTGCGAATGTTCCAGCCTGTGTGTAGGATTTATTGATTTACTTTAAATCATTAAATATACCAACCAGTGACGACGTGGACGCGTAAGATAACCGTTGCCTTAGCAACGCATACGTCACTTTATACTAAAGCGTATGCCAAATTAATGGTAGTGTGTATAAAATTGATTTTGTAAACAGGTGTCGATGTCATGGAAATCAAATAATGTTAATTGCAAAGAAAAATATTGGTTTAATTCAATTAATCTTGGCACCTGTCATTACAGTAGTTAGTAAATGATTATTATGCATTCAAACTATTACTTTAGTTTTGCTATCTCGAAATATTTTCATATATATCCGGTTTTTTTAAATTAATTTTTTTGTTCTATAAATAATAAACTACATTGATAAAATAAGAAATGGCATTAGTAAGTAACTTATAGAATTTATTAATTTATGGAATTCTGCACATTCTTTCATTTGGAAACTAAACGCCACTTTGTCTTACCAGGGCGCGAGCGAAATAAGAATAATTTAAATATAATCTTTGCCTCGAGCGGGAATCGAATCCACAACCAATCGCGTGTACAGTCAGAGGCTGTCACACTGCACGTCGATTGCCTGAATTTTCCTTCTTAACCCTTTTGTGTTTAAGCAAGACAAATTATGTTTTTTGTACCTGTGAGGTCCTGTACAGGCTTTGGATACATATTGGCTTCTCCGGTGCGCTTTGTCTGTCCGAACATGAACAAAGCACCTGCAATACGAAAGGGGGTTTTATTAAATAACAGTAATTAACATATGTGTATATATATATATATATATATATATATATATATATATATATATATATATATACATATTATAATATAAGTGTTTTGAATATGTACTAACACCAGAATGATTTTTTTTTTTTATTTATTACCAGTTTCCAGCCAGCTACTTCGTATGTGAGGACATACAACGTAAAATTACTTACTTACAAGTAATATGAGAGAAATCTTCTCTCTTAGTGCTCTATACACTCTAATTCAATTCTTGACGTGAATATTGAAGTTTCCTACCCATAGTAGTTTACGTTTGTGCTGTCGTCAGTCACTCGATAACTGAATAGTAGGAAGGTAGTTCCTATTCAATCCAGTTTGAGCAAAACATTTAAATATTCTAAACATAATCATTACTCCGAGTGGGAATCGAACCCATAACCAACCGCCTGAGCATCGCTTTTAGTATTCCACCATATTACCAAAGAAAATTCAGATTTCTACGACATATTTAGAAACTTAAGTAGTGTGGTGTGAAATTATTAAACTAAATGTGATTTAGATTAACCCATTAAACGAGATTTAACAGTCCAATCTAATTCAGTCCAGTCCAATACGGTCCACGAAAAGGAACTTGCAGACAACTTTATCATATCTATTTTATACTAGCGACCCGCTCGCGGCTTCGCCCGCGGAACTACTACGCGTTAATTTAATTTGTTCAGCGTGATATATGCGATAATGCGTTTTTAACAAATCGCATTCGTTATAATTAACAGGTAAGTAACCTATCTACATAATTAAAATGAAGTCTCTTATTGTACGTGTAAATCCTAACCAATTAAAAACCTGCCAATAACTAAACCTGGACGAATAACTAATAACTAAAGCAATATAGCTTTAAGTACAATGCCTTTTTAACAAATTGCTAATGCTTTGAAAATTCGCAAATGGGTCGCGGTCGCGCACTCAGCGATGAGCGACTTCTTCCCCCACCTCACCCGCCGTGAGTCGGCCACGCCGTAGTATAGCGCACTCGGTTAAAATAATATTTGTCCGAATGAAAGTAAATACCAGAAGCGATTAAAGTATCTTACTACCATATTCATTTATTGACTACAATGGTTCACTATTTTGGCTTTAATGGCTTGAACTAAGATACTTACTTGATATTTTGGTCAATTCACACAATGTCTTTATAACTTGTAGCCTATGTGTTATTCTGATGTATAAGCTATATTATTGTAAAGTTTCATTAAAATCCATTCAGTAATTTTTACGTGAAACAGTAACAAACATCCTCACAAACTTTCGCGTTTATAATATTAGTAGGATGAGTATAACAAGCGTACCAAGTTCATTGACAGCCAAACTGTATGTGGCGCCACAGTACACAGCGCGCACTCCACGCGCCGCCGAGTCAAAGTACTTGATGAGTCGCGGGACACTCTCGTCCTTTTGCTCCGCGTGTCCGAGACGACCGAAGCCACCGAAGCCCCAGCTGAACGCACGCTTGCGGGAATCTATTGCTACCTAAATTAAAAATAATAAACGTGTATTAATATTTTAATATTGCCTCTGGTCGAGAGCGGAGAAATGAAAATATTTTAAATATAATCTCGAAACATCCCCCAAAGGGGATCGAACCCAAAACTCAAACTCGTTTACAGATAGGCAATGTCCATGGCGTCTAGTTCTAAAATATTTTAACTAATTTAAATATTCCTTATTATTATTATTGCCACTTATAAATATTTGTAAACCTGTAAATTTATGAGTTAAAAAAAGTAAAAATCAATTCACGATTCGAATTTTAAATTATTCTGGTATCAAACGACAATAAAAATAATAATTTATTAAACAAAATGTAATATTATATTACATTTGTTCTCTTGAAAACAAAAAAGTGTTCAATGTTAAGACAATGAATTATGTATTTTGCAACCACTAAATACGTAATGATTGGAACTATGAAACTTTTAAAAATTTTAAATACATATACATATAATTCAAAAATTATACGCACTCAATATTATTGCACAATATTAGGAGTATATGACTATAGAAAGGACATATCGTCCCTTGGCAAACAACACTGCTCAGGTCATTTTCATGAACTTTACTATATATCTATCTAACTTTACTTATATGTATGATGTTTTATCTTGATTATCAAGTATCAAGTAAGAACGCACATAAAAACTAATTTATTTTAAATAAACAGTTTTTACTGTCTCCTGTAAAGTTCGTGAAAATGACATGAGCGGTGTTGTTTGCTAAGGGACGCTATACATATAGTACTTTAAATTTGCACAATAATATTGATCGTTTCTAGACGATTTAAAATATTCCAAACTATACTGGCGCAGTGATAGAGCGTCCGATTGTAAACTCCACGGATTGTAAGTCCGATTCCCACCACTGTATGATTATATTAAAAATATTTAAATTTCTTTACTCTGAGCACCTATGACAAAAACTTGGGTTGAGTTCAGTTAAGTTTTTAATTCGAAACAACACTAATAATATATACTCACAGTGTGATTATTTCCACAGGAGAAGTCCACTACGGCGACATCCTTGATGGGGGTCACGTGACCATCCTTGGACTTTTCAAAGAAGAAAGCAACATGCTTGGGCACAGTCTCAAAGTGATACGAAAGTTTGGTGGACGTCACGAAATACTTGCCGTCGGTATTGTGACCTGAAAAAAAAATATATAAAAAAAGAAAATGGTAAGGTTCAATTTGTAAATTGAATTAAAAATAAAAATAATACTTCTCTTATAATAAACACATATAAATAAAAGAAGCCAAAGGTGTGATGATTAAAATTTTATATAGGTGTCTGTTGTTTGTGTTTCACAATGGATTTTGATTTAAATTTTATATAATTTTTGGTCCTCGACAAAAAAACTATGCTACAATTTAGTTTAGAAAATTAAAAGTATTCATTAGTAATTTGCCAAGTTTCAATTCAATTTTCAATTTTCTGTTATTTTTGCCTCTATTATATAAATATTTACCTAGCTGCCCGTACTCGGGAAGTCCGAAGGAATGCAGAGATCCATTGCAGTCCAATATCATTGAAAATTCTGCTCCACAGCCTACCTTCACTACTGGAGCACCTCTGTAAATAAAATTTAAGAAATAATTAAAAAGAAAAATAGAACTAATTTAATGTAGTAATATACCATGTATTTGGGAGATTTAAAAAATATTAAAATATTTTGTTTCTCAGCATCACACTGTTTTCCTCATAGCAAGCACAGAAAGAACCTAGTGTCAAGACACTCCGTTCTCCACTTTTCGCCTGAAATCGAGGCGCACTTTGTTTTAAGTACCAGAGCCGAGAAATGAAAATAATTTAAGTATAATCATTTCCGCGAGTGAAAATCGAACTCACAACCAATCGCGTTTACAGTCATACGCTGTACCACACCACCACAATGGCCACCTCATACAAAAATGTACAATTCAAAATCACGAAACTAACATTCTTTTATAAAATATATATTGTAATAAGTGTGTATCTAAATTAAAGACCAATCATCAATCATCATATATATCCACACTAATATTATAATATTATATAGAGATACTTGTGGGTCTTGGAACGAACAAAGGCCATTATTTTTGTCAGTTTGTTTTATTTTTCAGGCGTCGCTAAAGTATTGTAATTAAAAACTCACGTGTATCGCACGCGTGTGGGCTTCAGTATCAGAGGAGTGGTGTGCCCGAGGCCGCACTGCCCGCTCTTGTTGTCACCGCACGCGTACACCGTACCCGTATCTGTTTGACATCATGTGATATTAATAATCTTTTTTATGCATTTACTAGATATAAGATAAAAACAAATAATTATTGCATAATTTTCTATTCTTTTCTTACTAGTGTATTAAATAAATAAATAAATATATATATTTCACGTTCAGGCAGAGAGAACCTAGTGTCGTGGACACTCTGTTCTCCGCTTTCCGCCTTAACTAGAGATATTAACCCCAAGTGGCAATCGAACACACAACCATCGCGCTGTCAATCAGTCAGCCGCTTTTCCTTAGTGTAATAAAAAATAATTTAGGCTAAACTAAGTTAATTTATCAAAAAAAAAAAAGCATATAAGTTTACAATGAAAAATTTATGAAATATTAAAAAACCTGAGGAAAACAAAAGATTCTTGGATCACTAAAAGTTAATAACAATAAGAGCATAAATCCAAGATACTGTGTTCCTATCTCCCATTTATATAATTTAAATAAATTTCGTCATATGCTTATTACATATGAAAAAAAAATAAACATTAAAAAAATACTTTCTAGAATATTAAAAATAAATCACCTGTCACAAATAAGCTGTGGTTTCTGCCGACAGCCGCGTGTATGATATTGAAACCTTCCAGACCAGGCACTGGCTCTGGAACATTGCGAGTGGTGGTGTCACCGAAGCCCAGTTGACCACAGGAGTTCCTTCCTGGGAAATGGTAAGATAAAAAAATAAAGAATATACATTACACAAATATGTATAAACGGCGGAGACCAGAATCATTTGACACTCATTTCTCTCTGCATGCCATGCGGGATTAAGCGTAAAGCTAATAAAAAAAAAAAACTCAAACACCATATAAAAAAAAAGGATAGGTTAGAAATACAGATAGGGACAGGATCATACAGAATATTTACTTTAGAAATTGATATTTATTTTAATTTAGCATAATTATATTACATAATTGTTATAAATTGATGGATCCTATGTAAAGTCTAACTTCATTTTAGCAATGTTTCAGTAAGAATGGAAAATATTTGTGTGTAATATTTTATTAAGAGCGTTCTCAGTAAAATAAAGTTACAATAGATACAAAACTTAAATGTTTTATACATGTTAATAATCACATACCGAATGTATAAGCTTCGCCCACATCAGACACCAAGATGGAGTGACCAGCACTGCATCCGCTAATTATTAACCTGTACTGTAATAGTAAAAAAGCAATTAATGACATTATATAGGCAAGGTCCTCGTGGCGCAGCAGGACAACGTCAATCGCGATTGTGACACATGTGAACAAAGGACAATGAGGTGTTGGGTTCCGCCACTTAACACGCAATGTGTGTGTTTGTAAATTCGGGAAAAGGGGAAAAGCTGAAAAAAAAGTGCACAGTCATTGAAGCTCAGCTTCAAAAGTATCGAACTGAGAACAGTGGTTGAGGGTTGAAATTCTTTGTGAGGCTAAATTGGCAATAATGCAAAGTCTCAGCTCAGTCTATTTTAAAATTTAGTAAATAAATATATATATAAATGCGGGAAAAGGGGAAAAAAAAATTGCACAGTCATTGAATCTCAGCTTGAAAAGTATCCAACTGAGAACAGTGGTTGAGGGTTGAAATTCTTTATAAGGCTAAATTGGCAATAATGCAAAGTCTCAGCTCAGTCTATTTAAAAATTTAGTAAACCTATATATATATATATATATATAAATGCGGGAAAAGGGGAAAAAAATTGCACAGTCATTGAAGCTCAAAAAGCTTGAAAAGTATCGAACTGAGAATAGTGGTTGAGGGTTGAAATTCTTTGTGAGGTTAAATTGGCAATAATGCAAAGTCTATTTCTAGTCTATTTCTATTTTAAAATTTAATAAATATATATATATGTATATATATATATATATATATATACATAAATAAATACAAAAAATAAGTTTTAAATAAATAAAATATATGAATACCTTTTGGTCTGTAAACTTATGGAATGTATATAGATTTGGATGTGTCTTCTTAGATGGGTTATTGTCCCTCTTAGCCACTAAGTCCCAAGACACCAGGCCAGCTATCATAAGTGCTCCAGGCGTCTTGTAGAAAGTTTGCAGCAACTCCTGATAATAATAAGTTTGTATTTATTTTGTCTTTTAAAGCACTGTTATTTTGATATTCACTTAAATTAAAAATTATTAAATTAAAAACAAATATTCTTGACAAAATCTAAATAAATAAATAAAAATATAATATTTATATGTCTGTCTGTTAGTTAGATAATAATATCTTTACTGTTACAATTTATATTAGCTCTGCCTCTTCAATTTTGCAAATATGATTAAAATAACTTTTGCAATGCATTTTTATGAAATGTACAAATTTTCTTGTTAAAAATGGTACAAAACGCGACTTATTTAACTAACATCGCACAGTTTAGTGTGTGCTTTGAAATCTCCTTGCATATGACAATATTCTAAACACTGAATATAAAATATGCTACTTTCTATTAATTACTATTTATTCAAGCCAAGCAAGAATTAACAAACTGCAAGTGTCAATGTTAAACAATCTAAAATAACATAACAACAAAAATAAGTTGTAATAAGCGTATATAAATTTCGACGCGGTCGAGTGGTCGCTCGGACGGTTTCCAAGAGGCGCGGGTTCGAATGTCGTGCTTTTTGTCTTGTACACCACAGCAATTATTATTATAATTTCGCTAAGTGGAAATCGAACGTACAACTAATTGTGATTATAGTCAGACTTTATTCCACTTCACCATAATGGCCTAATAATTAAAGTTTAAATGAATGCTTGTGGAGAAGAAGTTTTATATTGTCGTTATTACTAAAATTTAAATAACGAGACTTTTTTTTTAAATGTGCATTTTTAAATTTGCAGAATAACATGGACACAATACTATTTACGGAAAACAATTTACTATGACTGTATAATTTCTTAAAAATGCAGCAAAGATGGTAATTTAGAACCCAGTACAAATAAAAACTAATACCTGCAATTCATTATTAATCAATGGAATTAAATTAAATTTATATAAACATTTTAGATTTGAAGTAGTTTATTATATATATTTAAACTTCGCTTGCTGCCCTTCGCTTGTTTATATTGAAATATGTTATATGGACAGAAGACAACAACAAGACCTTTTAGGGCCTCCACCATCATTTTCGAACCTACAAAGGGTAGACAAGGCAAAAGCTTTGTAACTGAGTATACCTAAGAATTTATAACTAGATATTTAAAAAATAAAGAAAATCCCAAAAAGTCTTTGGCTCATAAAAAAAAGTGAATGAAGTCGCAATGCAATGTACATTTGACTATAGTTGTCTTTTTAATTTAATATATATATATATATATTACAAATTATATAAAAATCAACCCATAGCATAAGCATAGCTGGATAGACACAGAGAAACTAGTTTCAAGACATTCCATTCTCCACTTTCCACTGGAATATGAGACCTTGCATTTTGAGTGGTGAAACTCAACACCGCACTTTAATTCAATAATTTGCTTCTTGTTATGAATAAGTTTTATTTACTATTTTTTGTTCCTATATATTTAATTTTGTATGCAACTTATTCACCATTTAGCTTCTCCAACCAGGTATTCCTCTGTTAGAGTATTACATTAAAAAAATATTATTACTAAATTCATACCCCAAGGGTACAATGGTGAGGATGTACAATATAACGCTTTTACATTCACTAAACTAAAACAAAAATCAAACAAATAATGGCAAAACTTTCATAACTACTCATGGATCAGGCCTGTATAACAAAATTACAAAACTAAACCTAGACTTAGATATGCATCAAACTTGTAATTTTTTAATCGTAATCTTTTTCATTCATATATAATTCCTTACATTTTATTAGTATTGTGTATTAGATACTTTGAGTTGTATCATGTTATTGCATAAGTGAGTTTTGTTGGTAATAAAGTTTCTTAAAAACTAACTAAACTTAAATCAACACTTCTAAATGAAACTTAATGCCATGCTCACTGTTTGCAACAGGCAGTGTTGCAAAACTATGCCTGCATTAAGCACTGACAACTTTAAATATAAAAATTAATTAATTTAATAATTCAGTATGCAAATGAAAAACTTGTTGACAATAAATGAATTCTATGCAAGAGAGTGTTATTAATGGTATAAAACTTTGCGTGACATATTGCATATGTTAGTATTAAATGTGAAAATTTTGTTTTAAATGCAAATTGATATACAAATTCTAGTAAAAAAAGTATTTTAATATTTACTTCTGGCAACTTCTCAGTGGGCTCGTCTGGTAGAGGAGAGGGCTCTCTTGGTGGCTCTGGCACTTGGTCTGATATTAAGGAGTCATTGCTATCTTCATCTTCTGTAAGATTCCTGCGTGGTTTCCTAGCTTTTCCTGGGCGTACAGATGACTGCAATTTTCTTTTACGATTACCATTGTTAGACATATTCTGTAATAGAAATTGTATAAACAGTTTTTATGTCCTAACTTAAAATGAACTAGCTTAAGCAAAGTGTTAATTTCAAAAGTTGTACTTATAAATGCTTGATACATATAGTTTCATATTTGGTGAGACAAACTTATGCCATGATCAATTAATATGCAAATATATGAGCAGGTGCTTGTGTGTATACACTACTCTTTATATATATTTTTATATAAACTGAATGATTTAAGTTATTAAAAATAAAAATAAAATATCACATTATGAAAAGCAAGCAACAATAGCTAATGTTTAGTTAGAACTGAATACTAGTCTTTCATTTCAATTTATGTAACTGTTTAAATATGTAATAATAATTTTGAAATTTATTTATTTATATACTATATAAAATAACCAGTACTCCGAATGAATTTTATTTAGTAATTATATTCTTGGGTACAAATAACGTAAATAATCATTAAACAATATGAATAATTAAAAAAGAAAGCTCATGCTTTCTTTTTTAATGAAATGTTTTACCAAAATTAACATTACATCAAGCTATTTTCAATAAAAATATAATATTAAGTAAACTCATCATCAGTAATTTTGACGGTAGAAAGAAAACAATGGAAAATGTTAACTATACTATCTCGTTAACTTTTAAGGCTTCAGAATCGAGTTTTGGTTTGCACGGAATTCGAAAAGGTAACAAACTTATTTTAAGCACATTTGCCCATAATTTAAGCTTTCAAACATGTGAAATTATGTATAACAATCGTTATGGGTTCCCTACACTACCTAGGTTCGGACACGTGCCATGTATCACCGTATATTTGCCTAATTTCAACAATATTTTAACTAAATGATCAAAACAAACAAAATAATGTTCATTTTCACAATAAAAACACTTACCAAAGCTTTAATACAAGGTACAAAAAATAGAAAATAATACTTTTAACGACTGTCCGAACAAGCGCTAGCTTAATAGTATAATGATGGGGATACCGCGAAAAAATTATTATTATCCCATATCATTCGTGTTTTCTTTCATAAAATAAGTTTAGATGTATTGCAAACATTGCCAGTATATGGAAAAAGAATTAGGACCATTTATACAGGCACGATAAATCGTGTACGAATATAATATGTTTCGTTCTTATTACCATTTTTATGTTTTAATGTAATTTTCTAAAATTTAGTGATGCTGTTTGAATCAATAACTAATAACAAAAGATTGTTTTGTTAAAAAGTATATTAACTTAAATTTAAAAGAATTTGTCTGGCTTTGTAAACGAATTTTTAGGCTAGTTCACATATATGTATAATATATTTATATTATTTATAATTTTTGTAAAGTATAATAACAGTAATACTTTTTTTATTAAATAATGTCTATATTTTTTTGCAATATCTATTTTACAAAGGTTGGCTGGTTTAATTAAAAAACATTATTTAAATATAATTAGTAAATTAATTATCCATGTTATGTATCTTTGCGTTGACATTTTTTCTGATTATATAATGTATAAGTAATATTTAATGAAATAGATGTGTTTATTTATTTTCACCGCAACATAAATTTTTAAACAAAAATTAAAATTATTATTATAATTTTATTCTATTATTGACTATACGATTAATTAAAAAAATAAACTTTTTGACAATGATTTTAATAAATTATTTAATATATTCTAATTATATCAAGTACAATTTCCGATAGAATAGCATTTACACTTAATAATATATTGCGAATATTATTAAAAGAAACGTTTACAGATGACTTAACTGAAATTATTATTTAAATATTCTTACTTATACTACAATAAGATCTTGTAAAAAATATTTTACAAGTTATATTTTTATTATATTAGTTTAAGTTTTTGATAATAATAACATTTAATACACTGGCTGTATATTTAAGTATCTTTGCTTCAGTGTTATAAAATGACATATATACAAGTATAGGCAAGAAAATTCAAAATAATCAATACTCTCGTCTGAGGCCCGGGCAACTAGCAGTTCGCTATCCGTTTCAAAGTAGCTTGAAGACTAGAATCCAAGTACGGTCAAAAGTTTAAATTTTAAAGAATTCATTATGAATATTCCATTTCCCTTGTTTTATCCGAGTATGATTGGGCCAGATTGGTTCAATGCTGATATGCCCTGCGATGAGGATGCTGAGCTAACAAGACTGGAGCAGGCAAATCAACGTTGGGTAAGTATTTAAAACTTCAATTACTATTTCCTATAATGTAATATAAGTACGATGTGCTCATAATGCGACGTGAACGCTTTTAATATTGCGATTTGATGCAACTCTATTTTTATAGGTGTTTATGAAATATGTCTGCCTTCATTGAAAAATCGATAACTTGACTTGACTGTTATAGGGAAGCCATCTTCTCTTCCCCTTTGTAGTGCAATTGAATATATTGGATAAGTGTTTCGGTTTGTGCTATTAGCTCTCATCTTTTCAATTGGAGCTAAATTGTTTGGTATTATAATTTGTTTTTAAGACTATGCTTGTTTTTAACTTAGTTGTTGAATGGAATTCAGTATATTTTAATAATTTCAGTTTGGCATTTTGTGTAATACATTGTACTCCATTTATATTTAAATTTCTATTGGCAAAGCTTTTTAAATACTAAGAATCAATAAATATTTTAGTTTCCGAAATTATCTAGGGACAAAGGGCAGCAATATTTAGATATGAAAATGATATAGTATATTTTAATAATTTCAGTTTCGCATTTTGTATATTAGATTCCATTCCATTTATATTTAAAATTTATTTTGGCAAAGCTTTTTAAATATAAGTCATGAATTATTTATGCTTTCAAAATTATATAGGTACAAAGGAAAGCAATATTTAAAATTCCTTGAAATAGTCATTAACATTTAAAATGAAAAAAAAAACAATTACATTATTTTTAATACTTTTAATTTTCTAATTTTTTTATTCAAAAGCTTATTTCACAAGGAACTATAAAGACTCTTTCTCTCTGCCTTGCGATAGCTACTTCAGAGTTTGTTATTAAAATGGAAACTACTCTATTAATGGAATATCATCTGTTACAGTTGAACTCTATCGGCCAGAAGTACATGAAGGTGCCGTTGCCAATGGAGAAGGTGAACCCTCCTCCTCCAGTTGAAGAAACCGAAACCGACGATGATGGTAATATTTCAACTTTTTTCTCTACTATTGAAACAATACCTTATTTTTATTTTCATCCATTTTACCTATTTACACAGGGTTTTTTAGACAGAGGCAACTTTAGCTGAAGACACTTGTGCCGTTTTAATAATATATTTGGCATCAGAAAAAAAAAGTCCAATTGATTGTATATTTTTTAGCAGCAAAATAAACAGAGACCCCTCTAGCTGAAACAAGATAGCATCATTTTAACATTTTATCACAGAAAATATGTGCATATGACTTACGTGAGATATTATTTTTAACCTTTATTTTTTTAGCATATTTCATTGAATATATATTTTTTTAATATAAAGTAGGTACACCCGTTTACTACTAAATAAACAAATTGTAAATACATATTATATTTATGCCAGTGATGACAGCCTTTTTGAATTTTTGCTTAAAATATTACGTAGAATTTTTTTATTTTTGTTATATGCACCTTTTTAAAGTAAAATTTCTGATTTTACTTTACTTTTTAAATTAAGTTGAAAAGATAAAAGCTAGTTATTTTATTATATACATTAAAAATAAAAATTATATACATTAAAAATAAAAAATATATATATATAACGCTGTGCTTTGACTACTCTTACTTGATCGATCAATAATGATATAGCCTCACGCTTTTCCCGCTTAGCAGTATAGACAGAGAATCTAGTGTCAAGCCTCTCTCCACTTTCCGCCAGAAATCGGAACATTACATGATGAGTGAAGGAACAGGAGGAGGAGGAGTAGGTCTTAGGAGAGTGGACACATGGAAATGTTTAAATAATAATCATTCCCTGGTAGTGAAATCGAACCCACGACCCATCACGTTTATACGTATGCGTAGATACTTGCCACGACGCCACAATGGCCTCTAAATACGATATAATTTTTACATATAAACATTTTCTACCACTTTATTTTCATAAAGTAGTACCAAAATTCAATAAATTCATTAAATTGTTAATTACATCAAAACCCTGCTGTATATTGATAAACGCTGACGAGCAATACTCCTTTATTTCAAACAAATTTAGAATTTCCCTGCATACACAGTGTACCTATTCTATAATCGCGTGATTTTTCCGAAATCTGGTGGCTGCTTGAATATTAGGTTTTTTCAAACTGGGGCTGCTCGTTGTATTTAATACTATTAATACTATTATATTACTGCTGATTATTACGAGTATATCTGGGTGATTTGTGGTGTAATTTTTATAGTTTTTAATATCGATAATGATACTTACGGTAAAATGCGTTTCAGATACCTACAATATATCAATTTTATGTGTGTTAAGAAGGACTTCAATATTATCTTTGTTTGGCATAGCCCGTCTAGGATCCACAAGAGTTGTTATGAGACTGATTAAAATACTAATTTGTTGAAGGATCTTTTCAGCTTGTTTAAAAAGTATATCTTCAATTGGATTGTGAGGAGTGTCTCTATTTGTGTCTTCGTCATTTTTTTAGATTTCAGAGCATCAGCATAGTTTCGTCGCGCATTGGTGTCTATGTTTGGTTTACGTCTATCAGTCCTTCCAATTTGAGGTAACCGGTCAGTGTTCCACTTAGCATCTGCTTGTATGTTATTTCTTTGCTTGATATTAGATTGTTTACTAAATTTTCTCGCTAATATTTCTCTATATACTTCGCAACCTTTATAATTTGCTGGGTGAGCACCGATACATAAAACACATTTAGCGGGGGTACGGGGGTATCAGTTTTAGGACAATCGGTAGTTTTGTGAGATTGTGCGCACTTTACATACAGTAATTTATGGTAACCATTATGCTGGCATTTTATTGACACTGTACGACTGGAGTGACGGATCTTCTATGGCCACCGGTTGGTGGTGAATGTATTTAAGATTTTTTGCCGCTTTTTTATTCGGGCCTTGCTCTAGGGTGTCATAGAATGTTTGTGGTTGGTTTCTTATCGGGTCCGCGCGTAAAATCTAGCCTACAACAATGTTGCCTGTGCCTTTCAGTGTATGTTTTTCTATAGAAATTGGAGTTGTGTGATGCAAATTTCTTATTACAATCCGGTATGGTCTCTTGTCTTTTCTATTGAAAGTATATCCATTACAGATTATCTCTAGAAGCGTATTATTTGTTTATATGCTTCCGTTGTATTACAGCTTACTCTAATTAGATTTTTATTGACAATTTTGTAGGTGAAGTAGTTTGTCGTTATATTTACAACACTTTCCAATAGTTCAGTAACATTGTTGAAATAGACACATTTAGTAAACGTATAAAAAATTGAACGCAGCGGGATTTCAACCCGCGCCTCTGGAAAACCGTTCAACCGTATGTCTTTTTCAATTTCCTAAGTGTGCGAATAACACTTTATGTTAAATTTATAATTATTGGTGGTAGTTTTGTATATGGAAGATCCCCTGAATCACTTATTTTCTCGGGTGAGGGGGATGACACTTTTGACTACTTAAAGCCTGTTAGGATTAGTAGTCTCTGCCAAGTGGGAGGGTGACATTTTGAATATCCATGCAACTTATCTTTGTTTGTTTACATTCTGGCACGAAGCTTGTTGATGAACGTCTTGGCCTGTACATGAACAATCCATTATGAAAAGCTTTTATTACTTTCTTTTTTGACCAGTAGCATTCACTAATAATGGTACCTAATCTCCTTTAGTCTTTGGTAGCTAATTTCTCGCTTACTGGCACATTATACCATTAAGCGCCGGGGGCTAGCCGGACAGCGTGGCTGAACATATTCATTATGTTCACTTATTTCATGTAGTTTATGGGATAATAGTGTGAATCTTTCCCAGGACGTGTGATAACACATCAGAATTTCGGGATGACGCCTTAGCCTTCGATGAACCAACATTTATCTACAAGGCAGTAGATGCAGCTTGGGCTAGAAGCTGGCTCTCCTTCAATTGCCTTAACAGGGCTAAGGAAGTCGATCTCCCAGGATCAGAGCTTAATTTAAAGGTGGTGGTGGTGGTGGTTCCAACGGTAACCCTCTATTATTAGGCTTGGTACTACATTGTAAAGAAGATGAGCCAACCCAGCACCCCTCAAGATAGATCACCTTACTGTCCGCGACTACTGAAGCAGCTACCAACATTAATTATATAATAAATATAATTGTTACAGTGTTCATCGTGACGGGCAATGAAGATGTCGAAGAGTCTGAGGAGTCTCACGATGCTGAAGAGGAAGAGGAAATGCCGACTACCACCGAGTCGCCTCCACGCACCGAGATGGAAGCCGAGAGCCCTGAAGAGGGCACTGACACCGCTGATCTCGAAGTAGAGGCGACCATGTGGCCATATGTACCTCAAAATCAGTAAAATGGGACTTATATTACACCCCATTCATTCCCAAACGCATTATAATACCCTTGAAGCTTATAACCCCCTTTAATATTCAATATCATAAATACTCAACATATAATCGTAGTTTAATCTTCAATCTTTTTTCTCTGTATTACTGTTTCTTTTTTTCTCTTTTTGTTGGGACTGACATGGGTTTGTGAGGCTGTTTGGAGTTTGGCTTTTTGAAATTTGGGACGACTTAAAGTTGCACAATCAATGATCTGTGTTACTGTTGTTTTGGCAAGAAAGAATAAATAAGACTGTGGAAAAGGAAAATGGAATGGATTCATTATTTTAATTTGTCTTATATGAATGACATATTTTCATTCCGTTTGTGATTTTTGAATTTTTTTAGTACAAATATGTTTATTTATATTATTTTAGTATTACTTTTTACCAAAGTGAAACTTGTGGTAATATTAATTATTATTTTATTTTGTATTTCATTATAATGAGTGGCATATTATTAAATTATATCATTTTTTATAGTTTTAAGTTGAATAAGTTTTAATTTTAAGCTTAAATTTGTATAATTTATTTTTACTATGAATATTCTCTCTAATAAATGTCTTTAAAAACTTTGTATGGTCTTTGCTTGTTACTCTTTAAGTCTCTAAAGTAGTTTTGTGATAAAATAAATGGGGAAACTTGCTTAATGCCTTACTAAAGCCTTGCCTTTTAAGAACAAATCCAAATTTGGTTACATTATTGACTAAGTTTTTTTCACCTTCGCGCTTCTTCGCGCATAGCAGGGTAGACAAAGAGAAACAAGTGTCAAGACACTCCGCTCTCTAATTTCCGTACAAGATCCGGACATTGTAAGTTGAGTGGCGAAACTCAACGCCTCGCTTTGTCTTGTCACCGGACCGGAGAAATGAAAATAATATAATCATTCCTCCGAATGAGATTCGAATCCACAGCTGCGCCACGATGGCCTTAAAATATAAGTTTCAAATAAAAAATGTTATCATTAATCACTAACGGTACACATTACTTACACTTACACACACACTTACAAAACTACTTTTCGGAAATTAAAGTTAAAATAAAAATAAATATGCAGTTAAACCCCCTTAATACGAATTCGATTTCTCGTACAATACGCTATTTTACGTGAGTCCCGGCAACTGCATGCTTAATACGATTCTTCGTCCTGTTCGATCCGCCGTTTATGCTTTGACGGCAGCGACTATTAGCTAACTGGCCTGCAAATACTAAGCCAATTACTCATTAAAAGTTAGTTGTAAGTGAAGTTGACATTGTATTTTAATTAATGACAATCAAAATATATTGCAAAAAAAATGAAGTAAGGTCAAGGAACCACTTGACTCACAAAAAGTGGCCCTGGGTGATGTTTAAGGAGAAAGCAACTTCCATTTCGATAATCGCTCTGGCATTTTCGTAGCGAAACGCATTTCAAAATGTTAATTATATCACATTACGTTGTAAGTCGTTTCAGCCTTTCCACACGCGCTGCTGGACAAATGATCTCTTCGACGATTAGTGTTGGGCTTGTCGCATGCTGCGGCGTCCAGCCAGCTTGACCAGATCGTCGGTCCACCTGGTACGGGGCCTGCCCACTGAGCGTCGTCCGGTTGGTGGCCGCCACTCGAGAACCTTACTGCCCCAACGGCCATCGGTTCTCCTGGCCATGTGTCCTGCCCACTGCCACTTCAGCTGAGCAATTACACAAAAAAGTAACCTAAATTCAATTATAAATACCTAGTAATAAAACCTCTCAGCTTCTTTGAACACCTTTTGCTAAGGAGGGTATTTTCTTATTTCTTATAGTTTAGCTGGACTACTGCGGTTTTTTATCAGACGATTCGGAATTTTTAATGAATGTCAAGGGAGATTGATAATATCAACTTAAAATGGTCAAATCGCTGATTTTGGCTAGTTTAGCCATTCGTCAAGTGTAAATGCCAACGGAAAACGGTCGTCATTAGTTGAACTTACTGTAGTCAAACTAAACTATAAGATATACGGAAACCATCATTGGTTTTTATAAGATGTCCCACTTTTCAAATACAAATAGTCCTCTCCAGGCTTAAAAGTTGTACAATAAAAAAGGTGTCAAACGAATGCAAATGAATCCACTGGTTCCGATTGGAATCCGACAATACAATATTTACATACATACATAAGGGTGTAAGTTTTTCTTTTTATTTAAATATTATCTATATTTATTAAGAGCTATCTTTATGTATTACGGATCCAGGACTATATCATGTTCTTATTGGTCACGTCAATATGCAAAAGAAATTGAGATTTGCGTACGAAAGAAAACGAAAACAAATTTAAATTTGCCTAAAAGACATCTGCATTTTATACTTAACGAATACAATCAATCACAAAAATATTTAAAAATTATAGTTTAGGAACTGTAATTTATTTTTCAATTATTACTTCACAGGACTAGTAAATCTTTTTTCTTACTCACGACAATACAGTTACGTTAAGTTTTTAGAAAACTCCACTAGTGATTGTAGTTAGAAACAAGTACGAACCAATCTACAAATCAAATACAAATCTAAAGAAATGCTGACAACAAATATAAGTTGTAATAAGCGTATAAGAATTTCAACGTAGCTAGATGTAGAACGCATGGCGTAGCGGTCAGAGCGCTTGAACGGTTTTCAAGAGGCGCGGGTTCAAATCCCGCTGCGTTCAAAATTTTTATACGTTTTCTAAATATGTCTTTTTCAATTTCCTTAGTGTGGGAATAACGCTTTAAAAAATGTTAACAAAATAAGTACCAACCAAATTTGTAAGTTTCACCGACGACTGATTGTACGCAATGGTCGTAGGGTTAGAGCCTACTCAGGGAATATGCATAAATATCTATACTATCCCAGGTTCAAGCTTTTCCCGTATAATAAGGTAGCCACAGATAATCTAGAGTTAGGACACTTAGTTCTCCATCGGCCGTCGGAAATCGAGACATTTAATGTCAAATGGATACTTGAGCTCGGAAATAATATAAATTATAATCTTTCTCCTATTTCCTATGTCCTAGTGGGGATCGAACCGACAAACAGTCGTCCTAACAGTCAGATGCTGTCTAACTGAGATAGTACAGACAAAACGTAATGTAGGTTCATTCAGCCAGGGTGAAATATTTCTAAATAGAGCGAAAGTAAATTACTAAAAAAAGCATCAATGGGTCATATATCACAAGCCCTCTGCGGATATCACAAAATGGGAGAAGGTAAAAGAAAATAAAGCGAATTTTGTTAAATAAACAACCTTTCATATTATTGGATACTATTTAATACGTTCTGTAAACGAGAAAATCGTAACCATTAATAGTTGAAATCTATTAAAAATGTTGTAAATATAATGAAAGAAATGAAATTAATATAAATATAATAACTCCTCCGAGTGGGTTCGAACCCACGGCTGCGCCACGATGGCCTTAAAATATAAGATTTAAATATAAAATGTTATCATTAGTCACCAACGGTACACATTACTTACACTTACACAACTACTTTTCGGAAATTAAAGTTAAATTAAAAATAAATATGCAGTAAAACCCCCTTAATACGAATTCGATTTCTCGTATAATACGCTATTTTACATGAGTCCCGGCAACTTGATGCATTTTTTTTTACAATTTGTTCGAACTATTTGTTTTTGTAAATGACAATCAAAATATATTGCAAAAAAAATGAAGTAAGGTCAAGGACCCACTTGACTCACAAAAAGTGGCCCTGGGTGATGTTTAAGGAGAAAGCACCTTCCATTTCGTTAATCGCTGGCATTTTCGGCATTGTCGTAGCGAAAACGCATTTCAAAATGTTAAGTATATCTGATTACATTGTAAGTCGTTTCAGCCTTTCCACACGCGCTGCTGGACAAATGATCTCTTCGGCGATTAGTGCTGGGCTTGCTGCATGCTGCGGCGTCCAGCCAGCTTGACCAGATCGTCGGTCCACCTGGTACGGGGCCTGCCCACTGAGCGTCGTCCGGGTGGTGGCCGCCACTCGAGAACCTTACTGCCCCAACGGCCATCGGTTCTCCTGGCCATGTGTCCTGCCCACTGCCACTTCAGCTGAGCAATTACACAAAAAAGTAAAATTCCTAAATTCAATTATAAATACCTAGTAATAAAACCTCTCAGCTTCTTTGAACACCTTTTGCTAAGGAGGGTATTTTCTTATTTCTTATAGTTTAGCTGGACTACTGAGACAATTCGGAATTTTTAATGAATGAAATCGCTGATTTTGGCTAGTTTAGCCATTCGTCAAGTGTAAATGCCAACGGAAAACGGCCGTCATTAGTTGAACTTACTGTAGTCAAACTAAACTATAAGATATACGGAAACCATAATTGGTTCTTTATCAGATTTCAAACTCCCACTTTTCAAAATCAAATAGTCCTCTCCAGGCTTAAAAGTTGTACAATAAAAAAGGTGTCAAACGAATGCAAATGAATCCACTGGTTGCGATTGGAATCCGACAATACAATATTTACATACTTACGTAAGGGTATATAGGTTTTTCTTTTTTTTTTAAATATTATCTATATTTATTAAGAGCTATCTATATGTATTACGGATCAAGGACTATATCATGTTCTTATTGGTCACGTCAATATGCAAAAGAAATTGAGATTTGCGTACGAAAGAAAACGAAAACAAATTTAAATTTGCCAAAAAAAACATCCCTTTTTATACTCATCGAATACAATCAATCATAAATGCATATGTAATTACAATTAATTTGCAAATTTAAGGTGATTAAATAAAAAAAAAATAAGGAATCCAATTTTGTTAAATAAAACATCTTTTCATATTATTGGATACGATTTAATAGGTTCTGTAAACGAGAAAATCGTAATCATTAATAGTTTGAAGTCTATTAAAAACATTAAACATGTTACCAAAATATTTAAAACACAAGTACAATAATATTTCACTTAAAACAAATAAAAAATATAAAACAATTTAACATTAAACAATGATAATAATACACCAATAATATACATTAAATTGACTATACAAAAAAAAAACTTAAACGGACTAAAAGAGCAAAGCTTGATTTTTAAACAATTTAAAATTGATATAAATTTTGTAAGTTACTCGAAACACAAAATCCCACTGAGTCCTTTCGATGCCGTGCCTTTACCGTCGATTCGGAACTTAATTCCCGTAAAAGGTTCGTTTACAGGAGTGTCTGTGTCGGGCGGCGTCGGCTCGTACGGACACTCGCACCTAGCATTTAATTTCTTCTTTGATTTATCTTTGCAACCGCATTTTTCGTTGTCAATATTTTCTAAATTTTCAGCAAAATATCTTAGAGCTTCTTCAAAATCTATTTCAGAATCAGATTTTTTGCGCGGAATTTCTATTTTGAAACCCGACGTTGTTTGTGTTAAATCTGATTGCATTTTTCTCAATTGTTTCTCATCAAACCAGTCACTTATATCGAATTCAAGCTCCGGCTCTTCAGGGCATTCGCAAACAAATTTTTTATTTGTTTTCTTTTGTGGCCGATTCGGACACTGACATTTGTTCTGAGCGTTAGAGGTGGCTGAATCAAATTCTTCACTGTAAAGCTCTGTATTCGACGCGTTTTGGTGCACTTCACAGGGACACGAGTGTTTTTTTTTCGATATATCACGCGTCGGTATAGGTTGTAAATTCGATTTTGAAGGAGTGCATGAGTTACATTTATTAGATTCACTTGTAATTTCATGAGGCATTTGGACTCGTCCTGTAAATAATGATTTATTTGTTAAATAAACATTTGCTTGAAAAGTTTGTACTATGTGGTATTGTTACATATTCAAAATACGTAAAAATAGCTTTTGCGATTTTTACGTATTTTGAAATGAAAGTAATTTTAATCTTGAATCTTGACGTTTGTACTTTCGAATACTAATAATATACGTATTTAAATAGTTTAATTTCAAAATTGTTATATATAGTAGAGTATTATCAATCTTATATAGTGTGTTATTATAAATATTAGGCAATTCTAGTGCGCAATATTTTTATTATAATATTTTTTTTGCTATAATATATATAATAATACTACATTGACCACTTACTCCGTTCGATTTTATTATGTCCCTTTCGTAAATCATCTTTAGAATTTCCGCAAGCTATGGATATAAGTTGTTTTGTGTTTTCTTCAATAAGTTGTTTTAATTTAGTCGTGCTGCAGTCACAACTTTTGTATGAGGGAGATGTAGGAGGTGGCACATCACTGGGATGTGCATAACTTCTCATTTTCGAATGGTCCTTATGTCCCTTATCGTGACATAATTGGTGCCCACTGCATGGTGGTAATTTACACAAACGGACTGGAGTTGGTTGACATCTATTAGAATGATGTGGCGATGAGTAAGACGAGTTTCCAGAATTTGGTAGATCTAGCATATAATATTCGTGACTAAATCCTGAAATTTGAATAATATTAAACATTTATTGATAATTAATATAATAAAAAAAACATATTAATTGGGTAAAAGGTATATAATAACTTATTATAAAACAACTTTACCCTGGTTAACTACATCTTTAAGAATCATAGGCTTGAGAAATTCTGAAACGATGCAGTCCGATCGTTGCGAATCCGGTGCGTCGTGGCGATTGGTATTTATGTCACTTAGCTCGCAGCAACATGGTCTATCCTCAGTCGTGTCTGTACTCACCATTCTATTACAGTCCTTTTTATTCAACATTTGGTCATGTTTCTTTGTGGTAAGTACACTCTCACCAACTTCCTGACGTTGTGATAGTTGATTATCGATATTACAGAACTCTCGTACGTTTCCTCGCTTACTGATTTTAAAACCTTTTTGTCTTTCGCGCAAGTCTATAAAATTTTATTATATAACAATTACGTAAATAGTTTAAATTAAATAACAAATTTTAAATACTCACGATGGAGACCACTAGTCCCAGGGTTCCACATAGAATGTGATTCAGATAGATCAAGACATATTGTTGAACTGCAGCAATCAGACGAGTTATCCGATGAGCTCGAAATTATAATAATTAAAGAAGATGAATTATATAAATTACTTGTTTGCGATATTGATTTTTTGAATACTTTTGCAATTTCGCTACTGTGGCTTAAATCGTCTACATACATGATATCATTGTTTAAATCGTTTGCTCTATATATCTGAATTTTTTTATGTGTTGTAAATTTAACTAAATTTTTATTATACTGACATGGATATTCATAGGTGTCTAAAGAAGTATGGCTGAAAAATAAAATATGGCTTAAAAATAAGTAAATATGTGTATTAATTACCATCGAAAAAAAAGCACTGACCTAATGTTATCTTTGATTTTGCGCGGTAGTAGGATATTTTGTATGGATTCATACTTATCAATTAAACTTCTTCCTTCATCGCTACACGTCGAATTACTTGTAGAAAAAGACCACACACTAAATGTACTAGGAAGCGTTATTAAGCTTAACGATGAATTAGTCTTTAAGAAATTCATAGAATTAAGACTGTTGATTGAGATATCTGTATTTAAATCATTTCGAAGGGAAGTAGAGAAAGTGCCACTGTAAATAGACGAGTGGGTACTAACAGACGTACATTTTTTCTTTAAACAGTAATCGGAGTTACATGTGAATGAACGTCGAAATAAATATATGTCAGATTCAGATTTCGAGTCATACATTAATTGGTGTTTATTTTTTGTGTCCATTGAACTTATGGATTTCAGGCCATACGTGAGCTTTGAGCAATTTTTATATTTTACTTTATGATTTTCATTTTCAAACATGTTTATTGAAGGGTTAGAGGGAATACAAGTGACTCGTCCAACTGTAACTTTGATACCTTCATTATCTGTAAATACACCTCCTTTCACTCCAGGTAAACATTCTTCAGGACAGGGACATAACGAAGATATGTCTGGAGAAGTTACTCTTATTTTAACATAACTGTGCTTAAACCGTATTTTCTTTTTGTCACATCCACAGCCTTTATCACAAGTTGTCGTTTTAATGATATCTTGAAATTCTTCTATGATACCGCCTTTTGATTTAGGCGCACCAACTTTTCTCGATTTCGTTTTAACCTTTTCTTTTTCAGTTAACACATATTTAGGTGCTACTTCTGGTTGAATTTTTTTAATTAATGCCATTTCAGAAGGCGTTTTTGCTTCTGGCAACCGTAAGCCAGCTTCTGCTAAGCCCCGAAGAATTTTCTCTTTTTCCTGTGTTGTTTTACCTTCCAAAGGTGTCAACAATCCAGCAGCTTTTGCTTTGCGAATTTTTTCCGATGGGACAGCTTCTTTTTCAATCCTAGCAATTATAGATTTTTCTGAAGGCGTTCGTCCTACAGGTAAAGATAATCCTAATGCTGCTTGTTTTCGCAAAATCTTTTCTTTTTCATCGTTAGTTTTTCCCTCCAATGGAACGATAGTATCATCTGCTATAGCCCTTTCATATCTTTTTTTCATTGATAAAGTTTTTGGTTCTGGGGGTAATCCAACATCATTGCGAACTTTAGCTATTAATTTCTTTTCTGATGCTGTTTTTGCTTCGGGAAGAGGAATCCCTTGCATTGCTAAATCTTTTAAAATTTTTTCTTTCTGTTTGGCCGTTTTCCCTTGTAACGGCGTCAATAACCCAGCAGCTTTTGCTTTGCGAATTTTTTCCGATGGTGGGGCAGCTTGTGTTTCAATTCTAGCAATTATAGCTTTTTCTGATGGCGTTCTACCAACAGGTAAAGAAAGCCCTAATGCTGCCTGTTTTCGCAAAAGTTTTTCTTTTTCATCGTTAGTTTTTCCTTCCAATGGCACGATAATATCATCTGCTATAGCCTTTTCATATTTTTCTTTCATTGATAAAGTTTTTGGTTCTGGAGGTAGTCCAACATCATTGCGAACTTTGGCTATTAATTTCTTTTCTGATGCTGTTTTTGCTTCAGGAAGAGGAATCCCTTGCATTGCTAAGTCTTTTAAAATTTTTTCTTTTTGTTTCGCCGTTTTCCCCGTTAGCGGTGTTAATAATCCAGCAGCTTTGGCCTTTTGTAACTTTTTTGACGGTATTTTAATAATCGGAGCTTCTCCTAAAGCTCGTTTTACACGTTTTTCTGATTCAGGCGTTAACAAATCACAGATGCATTCATCGCTAGGTTTTTTACTTTCCTTCATTACTTTAGCGGTTTTTTTATCTAACTTTGCAAATTTTTCTGGAGGCAAAGTGGGACGACTAATTTTCTCAATAGATTTTTTTAATTTAGGAAGTTCTGTAACAGACATTGCTTTGATTTTGGAAATAAGTGCCTTTTCTGAGGCGGTCCTACCCTCGGGTAAAGGTAATCCTAATTGTGCTTGACCACGTATAATTTTTTCTTTTTGAGCAGCAGTTTTTCCTTCTAGTGGGGTAATTAGTCCATCGACTTTAGCTTTGTCGTATTTTTCTTTAAGTGAAACAGTTTTAGGAACTGGAGGTAATCCAAGTTCTTTTCGAACTTTATTCACGATTTTTTTTTCTGAACTCGTCTTTGGTTCTGGAAGTGGTATACCTTTTAAGGCGAAATCTTTCAAAATCTTTTCTTTTTGTTCCGGGGTTTGACCTTCCAAAGCTTTCAA